>CAWUFW010008935.1:0-600000 GCA_963921515.1 Calotriton arnoldi
TGCTGCTGGTGTGTGTCTTGTGTGAGGGATGAGCTGTGGGTGTGTGGTTGCTTTCTCTTGGGTGCTGGCAGTGGAATGGCATTTGCAAAGGTCATGGTAGTGATTTGTGTCCTTTATATAGGTGGAGTTGTGGGTGTGTCTTTGTTCTCTGTCCCCCCCCCCCAGTATTTATTGGCTTGGTAATTGCTTGTTTGGCCTTTTTTGGTTGATTTTTCCTTTGTGCTGTTTGTGTATGTTGGAAACGTTCTTGTGACCGAGTCGGACCCTGCATTGGTCTCGTACGGTGTTCTCCGTTTCGTTCACGCTGTGTTTGTGCAGTTTTGTATGCTGCGTACGCGTCGGTCGCGGTGTATTGTGTTGCTTCGGCTCGGTTTTGTATGCGTGTCGGTCGTACGGCTTGTCCTCCGTCCGACTCGGTCGTGTTTTTCGCGCCTTGCATCGTACTTTGCGGGTTGGAGTTGGCGGGTACGATTCGGTCGGATTTGTTCCGGGTGCGTGTCGGTCGGTTGGATTCGCGTGTTTTTCCGGCCGGATTGCTATTTTCCGAGCGGCTCGGTCGGTCGGCTTGGTTTCCTGACGTGTCGGTCGGATTTATCGCGGCTTGCATCGTACTTGGCGTGTCGGGCGCCACTGGTACGTGTCGGTCGGTAATTTTTCCGGCTCCGAGTCGGTCGGTGCTTTTTCCGGCCCGAATCGGAATCGACCCCATAGTGTGTGTATTATAAGGTTGTATTTACATGGAGAAGAAAAGGTACACAGAGTACCTTTTCCTCTCTTTGTAAATATAAAAGAGTGTTTTGCGCTATAACTATGTTACAAAAAGTGACATATTGTTAGCACAGGATGCTTCTAAATTTACCACATAAGTTGTAAAGTATTGGTAGATTGTTACAAAAACAACGTATTGGTAGTTCATTGTTTGAAAAATTGCATGACAGTGACAGGAGGTAAGCACAGAGTTATCTCTCCAAAGATGCTAAAAGAAGAATAATTGAAATAATTGTGGTCCTTCAATAGGTACAATGGGAAATATTATGAACAAACCAAAAAAAAAGTGCAGGGCACACAATATCCTATGACAGAGAGATCCCAAAAGTACATAGGTATAAACTGGGTGTTTTGAAGACTGTATTAATACTTTTTAGCTTCTTGCAGATCTGCTGCCATAATATATAAAAAATTAACTTGTACTAAGGTTAATGGGTAGGCCAATCCTTAACTATATGAGTAATAAGTAGAGTAATTTCAGTAGTGTAAAGACAGAACAAGGTAAATTTATAAGTACTTATGTTTTTTTAAAGTGATAGGACATATTTATAGAGTTGTAAAGGGAAGGGATGGGGCCTCATGTAACATGTGCAAACACATTCTGTGACATGTTTTAAGTTAAAGAACTATGGGGCATATTAGCAAGACTGGCGATAAAATTATCGCCGTTTTAGCGGCAGGAAACTGCCGCTAAAACGGCGATAATTGGCTTGCTAATAAGCGTTATAGAATTCCATAGAAGCCCAGGTTAGATGTGCAGGACATCTAACCTGGGCTTCTATTGGAATTCTATAACGCTTATTAGCAAGCCCATTATCGCCGTTTTAGCGGCAGTTTCCTGCCGCTAAAACGGCGATAATTTTAACGCCAGTCTTGCTAATATGCCCCCTAGTCTCTTTAAATCCTGAAGCATCCTAGACCCTAGTAGCCCACTATGTCTCTCTATTGAACACCATATACCTGTTTTGCAGATATGTGTTCTGAAACTATATCCCATTTTATATGTCTCTAAAATACAACTCTCTGGCAGTTACTGCACATATCTGGTGGGTTTGTTGGCCCCCAGTGACACTCAGTATTCATGTTAACTTTATCGTGTAACTTAAAACACGCACAGAGCGTCTTTCCACACATATCTACTACATCCATCTCTCCTTTCTTCACCTGTGTGCAAACACAGGCTATTGTGCATTTTAATACTTAGTTAAACTTACCTTCACAGTAATACAAATAAAAAATGGTACACATTGTTTTTCAATTGTTTTTTATAAAATACATTTCTAAAAATTTGTTATTTTAGAATTAGGATCTGTGAAAGAGAAGAAAAAATACAGTTATAATATATAATATTATATTTTTTACAATACAGCATAATTTTAACATTTTACAAATTATTTTGTTTGCCTTTTTTACTGTTATCAGAATAAATTGAAATTCACTAGAAACAGTGTTTTCAATCATACTCATCACATAACAGAGGGCAAAAAAAAACAATAAATAATATTGTTTTAAAAAACCCAAGACTACATCCAAAAATAACATAGCATATAATGCAAATCACATATATATAAAAATGCTAACTCCTAAGAACATTTTCTAACGTAAATTTATATACACTGTAAATGTTGTTGGTTAAAAATATATGCAGAGAGAATGTGCGAGAAAAAGTCCACAATTGAAACATACACCTTTCCTCTTGGCCAAATGGTATTGTTGAAGTCCTTTATATTAAAATTGTCCAATAGTAATCGTATTAATACATATTAATAAATTCCTCAGAGGCCAAATTATGTTCCTAAAACTTTGGTTTTAAAAATATTAGGTAAGAATTTGGTAATTCGCTTGGCAAACGTTGTTTAAAAACCAACTGAGCATCATTACAATATGTCCAGCCTTTATTACATTTTAGATACACAGTGTAATGTCCAGATGTAGTGGAAGCACCAAGATGGAAAATAACTGCTACTGCAACAAAAGTCCTTCCTGATATTGATAGTTGAGTTGCTACAAAATGTTTTATTAAAGTGTCCAATTTTCTTCCATCAGCTGTACAACGTTGCATCATTAAAATTATATATTGTCCATATTTTTGTATAAATAATGTTGATAACATTTCTGATTTGCATTGGGTACACTTCATGTTTTGATTTGCTGCTTTAACTAGTTTATTAAAAGATACTGATTTACACTCTGGTAATGTCAAATATATAAATCTTTCTGTGTCTATATCAGTGCTACATGTAAACATACAATTTTCACATACATGATCCCATTTATAACAAAGGCCGAAAAGATTTTCAATGTCTATCCCTTCATTTTCCAATACAGTAAGCATATACATTAAAAATTCCTGAGCATCTTGTTGCATATTTTGTGTAAATTGTGTTGATCCACAACATATATCCAAAACTTGACGAATATCAGAAACGCTTTGCATTTTACTTTTATCAGTTCTCAATTTTTCATAAACAGAATACAACAAGGAACAAAATATTTTTCCCGATTCTCCATAATTTGTTGTTGCAAACTTTCAAGAAAAAAACAACATTAACTACTACGTTAGCATAGCAGTTGATACCTGAACTATTTTCAAACTGATAACCAACAATGTCTTCATTAGCGTCCTTTGTCTTTTTGCTTGCAATTACAACATTATCTTTATTTTTTTTCTTTGCTATAACTTTACTACAAATATTGTCATGTGTTCTTTTTCGACCTACCACACGCTTTTCAAATACAGGAAACTGACCTAAATTGGGAGCATACGCTCTTCTTAATCTATTATACTCTTTTACACAGTTTGTATCTGCAATAATCTTTGAGTCATCAAAATCAATCAAAAACAAACCAGATAAACTTCTGACTCTGGACAAAGCAACATATGCCATACCCTCTTTAAACACGGTACTTCCAATGTTCACCAAAGCACTATCTACACTTAATCCTTGAGATTTATGAATAGTCACTGCATATGCCAAAGAAAGTGGAAATTGTTTTCTACGGACATATAAATCTTTAACAAGCAAAAAACGAACTGAACAACGACCAATTTGTTTTACTTCTTCAATTTCATCAAATTTGATTTTTAAAAATTCAATTCCATCTCCTTTTTGATAATTTACAAAATCCACAACTTTACCCATTGCTCCATTAACTAAACCTTTTTCTACATCCAAATTACGCCTTAAAATTACCCGACAGTTTATACATACATATAGATTCTTTTCTAAACCAGCAGTTTTAGATATTGAATTTTCTAAAGAATGCAATTTTGTTTTCAATTTTTCCGTCAAAATAATAGTGATTCCTTCATGCTCTATTTTATCAATGGCCTCCATTTTTATTATTTCTTCATTTTCCAGCTTCAAAACTTCTATGTTGAATATAGAACACTCTCGCAGTGTTGGCATTAAGCAGATTACAGATTTGTTTTCTGCAATTTTCATATATATTTTCTCCTGAACTATATTTTCATTTGGAAACAAATTCAAAAGTAACCGACTCTGTAAAGCCTCTTTCCCATGTTCTGTCAGTACTCCAATTCTTACATCTTGAAGAATAGTTCCATAATCAACATCATTTGCCTGTCGCATATTCGTAATGAGTTCTTTGTATTCAAAATATGACCAAATGTTAACGTTTCCAACACTACCCATAGACTTTCTGGTGTCTTCATGCACAAGTGTTTTAAATACTGGTTGTCCTTTTACGGGAGTAAGTTGCAGTAGATCTCCAAAAACTATAACATGTTTTCCTCCAAATAACACATCGTACTCTGTTTTAAGAATTTGCTGCATTCTTAAATGCACAAAAGCAAGCATTAAGTTTGAGACCATGCTTACCTCATCAATAATCAGAAGTTTCATTTTCTTCAGCACTCTTGAAACTTCACAACAAGCTTCTCCAGATAGCTTATGATATTCCAATTTGTTTTCATGCTCCACAGGTAGCATCAGTAAACGATGTAATGTAATTCCTTTAATGTTGTGTTGCTGCCAACCCAGTAGGAGCAGTTACAACACAAGACAAATGTGACTCAGTTATTTTGTGTAGATAACTGGTCATTACTTTTATTAAGAAACTTTTTCCTGTTCCAGCTTGTCCACTCACATACATCTGGATAGGTTCAAAAGATGTGCATGAGCATTCTTTCTTTTCATGAAGTAATCCATGGTCAATCTGTTGCTTCACTTGCTGATATATTTCTTGCTGTTCAACATTTAGTTGTTCTTCCAAGTTTGTTAAGTCCATAATATCTTCTCGAGCTTGATGCATTGCTGTTTCCACTTCCTTCATAGCAATTGCTGCTTCATTTTCAACAATTGGTTGTCCTAGTGGATCTTCACTGATCGGAGCAGAAGTTTGACTGTCTTGAGAACTGTCTCTAGCAATCTCAGCTGCAATAGTAGCTTCTTGGTCAATTTCATCGTTCAACATCTTTACATAATTTGCAAAAACAGTGCATTGTATGGTATCTTTACAAGCATTGAAGGAATCTTCATAACTCTGAAATTCTCCAAGTAATTCCAATTCTGAACGCCACGGTTTGAACAGTTGCAAAAGTGCAAAATAGTAAAATTCTCTTTTATCAGCAGTGTCACAACTCAGTTTTCTGTGATTAATCAAATTTCCTTTCCTTTGTTTCACCAAACATCCTTCGGAACCAATCACTGCATATTTTCCATCAGTGATGTTTTCTGTAGTATTCCGTTTAAAAGTGTAGTTTTGCAGCACTTCATAGAGACATATGTTCTCAAGATGATGACTTCTATTTGGATAATATGTGTCCAACATATTTGTTTTCACAATATCTGTACTTTCCGGCTCTTTTTCTGCTAAATATTCAATTTCTTGAACAGATTTAAGTACTCGATTTCGCGTTGCAGCAAGACCTAGACTCACCCAAATGATTCTTCTAGATTTTGAGTATAAACTTGCAGATGATAACCGATCTGAGCATTCATACGCTCCAATTTCTCGATGGGATAACATCTTCAAACTGAAACTGTATAATTTCTTACTTAGACTCTTCTCGTGAGAAATCTCTTCCCACATTTCTTTCAATTCTGTCTTTTCAGATTTTGTTATATAAGATGTCACATACCGGGCAACAGCAATGGAATTATCCGCAACATACTGAATATCCATATTAGCATTCCACATTGAGAGAATAACAGGATTATAATCATTTATATATTTTGATTCTTCACTTCTTCTCAAATTGTATGTATTTTTTGGAGACTTTCTAGTGATGGTATGTCTCATAGCTGACATAAAACTGTTTACTCTTCCTTTGGATATTACAGGACGTGGAAATCCAAAACGACATTTGGTATAAAACTTTTCCTTACACTTGTACTTTCGTCGACAGTATTTTCCGCATCGATGGCTTTGGAATCGTAAAACTTGTTGTCTTAAGTTGTTTTCTTCTGTTCTTTTGGGTATAGCACATGTGGCATATTCTTCAATAAAAGACAAAACAGTATCATCAGAATCAGTTCCGAATTTAGGGGCATCTTTGATCCATATCAGCATATGTATATGAGGAGCACCTCTAGCTTGATACTCCTTTCTCCCAAAAAATCCAGAACTTCTCCAAGAGGAGGATTCTTTTTATTGCAGATAAAAGACATCATAGCTTCAAATCTATGATTAAAATACCTGCACACATTAACAGGATCCAAAGAGCACAATTCTCCAGGTGTCTTGTATTCAATATTTTTTACATTTGAATTTGCCTCACGAAGAAATTCAAGTAAATCATCCCAAGCGTATTCAGCACAGCTTAGGGTAACAAACCACGTAGGAGTTCCTAAGTTCCTTAGCATGCATTTAAGTTCTCCATGACGACGGTACCAATACTCATTAGTACCACGCTGACATGCCATCAAATTAATCAACTGAGATTCTAGATGATCGTCTCTCTGATGTACTTTATCCATAAATTGCTTTGCAGAAACATTTTGAAAATGTACTCCTGTTTTCAAAATGTGGTTGACTGCATATGAAAGTCCAGATAAGTATCTCTCAAACAAAAGATGAAATATATATGGGATACATTGTCGAAACCTTGGATCTTCTGCATACAATCTTGTTGTCCGATATTCAGATGCAGGAATCTGCACAGGTCGTTCATCATATCGTCCACCTTTTCCAGTTGGAAAAAGCTGCGGAAAACAACGAGCTTCCAAACTTTTCTCCCATACACTGATGGGAGTACCCTTTGCTTCCTTCATTTGGAATAACTCAATAGTATTCCCCATCACTTCTTTTGAATGAAGTGGATGTACACTATAATGTTCATAGATTTCTTCATTTTTCGACATGTCCACTTTTTCAATTTGACCACTTGACGTTTCAGTGTCATCATCTAAAAGTATTTCTTCTTCTTCCACATACACATTTTTATAGTACTCATTGTTTTTTATTAGATATAATGTTGCCTTTTGCACTTTTCTAACATCCACTAATTCTTGCCAGATTTTCTTACTCTTAGTAGGAACACCATTAACTAGAATAACTAATGGTTCACTTTCTACATTCTCTACACCAATAGTGTCAATATTTTTCTTTAAATCCAGTGGTAAATATACAACTCTTCCTTTTAATCCTCTCTGTAAATCACTCGGAGGCAATTTACCTGTTGTTGGCTCCATACGAACAATAGCCTGAAATGGGTGTACACATTGAATCAAAATAGACTCATACGTGTTTAAATCTATTCGTTCCGGAGGAATAGTTATCAACTCTAGATCATTATGAACAGCTCTAGCAGGCATTTTATTTTCATCCAATTTGTTATAACAATATTTACAAATACGTTGATCAGTACCCAAATCAAAACAATTCTGTACCCACAAATAAGTTGCAAAATTCTTCCACTCATCATTATTTTGTTTTTCACTTTTAAAATACAGATCAACACTCCTAGTCTGATTTCTATAGTGAGTTCGCCGGCAACAAATACAAGAATAATTTGGCCTTTCACCTGAAATCACCTTAAACTTTGTAATTTGTTCTTCAAATTTTTTGGGAGTAGTATGTTGCACATTCTCTTCAACATTTTCTTCTATCAATGTGTCAGTTTCTGCACTCTCTTCTTCCGGACCAAAGTAACAAAACTCAATTTCATCACAAACCTTCTTCACATCAGATACTGACCCACACAAAAGAGCACTGTTCAACTCATTTAATTTAAGTGCTGGACTTTTTGCATAATACAATCTTCTAACTAACTTCCGCATTTGAGAATGATGTACTGCTAACATCCTAAAATGATGAAAAACACTTTGACATACTTTCCTAGAAAGACAAGCCAGAGAATGACCTTGCAAACCAGTATTTTTTCTCACTCTGCAAGGGTCTAGTCCTTGCAACATCTTAATCTTTTGCTTAACACTTTTTTTAGTATACTCTCGTAAGAAATTGCGTAAAATATCAATAGATTCCTGTCGTACACTACAAATACTACTGCAATCCCAAGTATACACTGGGGCTTTAGGACGTCTCCCTAGAGCTTCATCAGCTATCACTTCTTCTACATTTCTGGGAACCATCTTCTCTTTCTCAATTGCACAACCATTTCTAACCTCATAAGCACGACCACTGGTATCAACTGCATGCAATAAATTATTGGTCTGAAAATAACTCTCTTCATTAAAGAACGGCTCTGAACTTGAACTATGTTTCCATTCACCCAAAAAAAAATCACAAAAATTAGTTCTGTTAATTACTTTTTTCTTCTTACTTTTGGCCTTCAAAAAATGGATTGGTTTATGTAGTGATCGAATTCTATTTAAAACTAAAATAAATAATTTCCTTTTTAATTCCAAAGCTTTTTGAACAATGGATTCAATATACTTTTTCTTTTTATAAAATAGTGCTCTTCTTTTATATTTTTTAACATCTTTAAGCAAGTTAAAAACAACTCTATTATAAAAAATCTTTTTCCTGATTTCTTTATACTGATTTTGCCTTCTTTTACCATTCATTGTATCGTTTGAATGTAATTTTCCATTTACTCCTTTCTTTTTACTCATATTATTTTTTCTAGTTGAAGCATTGTTTTTACTTTGTACAATCTGTACACTATTTCTAGGCTTTGAAATTTTTTAAGGAATTCTTTTGTTGTCTTACCGAAAGACTTTTTCTTTTTAGCCACATGATGTTGGTCATCCAATACTTCTTCTGCAGATTTGTTCAAATAATTTTCATTTTGCTGTCGTTTTCTCTTTCTTGATTTTTGAGGCATGATAAGTTTGTTTTAATGATGATAAACAATATCTGTAAGAAATAATTATAAATAAATTAATTTTATTAATTTTAATAAATTTATAAATTATACCCTTCTATTACTATAGAAACACATTGCACGTGTTAAAACCTAGCTCACTGTATAAGTAGTTGGGTAGCAAAACAATCATTAGAGTACTACACGGAGAGTGCCTTGGTGAATTTAAAAGTGATTCAGTTTTTGCGCAGTGAATGGATTAGTACATAGTGTTGAATGGGTCACTACAACACTGCAAGGAGAGTTACAGGATGTTTGCTCGAGTGTATGGATACTGCCTGGGGAAATGAAGGTGTGTAAGATAAGTGTGTAGGTGATTAAAGGAGTGCATGCATATTCGATAAAGATTTGTAGCAGTCCATGTGCTGAAGCCAGAATCACTGCATGAGTACTTGTGTACTGATTCAATGATTAGAGTACTGCAAAGAGAATGCCCGGGTGAATTTATAAGCGGTTGGGTTTTGGCAGAGTGAATGCATTAGTACATGGTGCTGAATGGGTCAATACAGGATTGCAAGAGGAATGACAGGGTGTTTCTTGAAGTGTAAGGAGACTGACTGGGGAATTAAAAGCCTTAAACACAAGTGCGTAGATGGTTAGAGGACGACATGCATAGTGGAGTTTGAAACACTGTATGTGGTAAGGCTCTAAATCACTGAATGAGTATTTGGATAGTAACTGAATTTAAACAGTACTGTAAGGAGAGTGCCTAGGTGAATTTTTAAGTGATTGGGTTTTGGCGCATTGAATGGATTAGTACATGGAGCTGAATGGGTCACTAGAGGAGATTGCTAGAGTGTATAGATACTGACTGGGGAATTGAAGGTGTGAAAGACAAGTGTGTAGGTAGTTACAGGACTACATGCGTAGTAGATAGGTGTTTGAAGCAGTCTATGTGCTAAGGCCTGGGTCACTGCATGAGTAATTGGGCACTGACTGAATCATTAGAGTACTTCAAGGTGAGTGCCTGGCTGAATTTATAAGTGTTTGGGTTATGGCGCAGTGTTTGGATTAGTATATGTGCTGGATGGCTGAGTGGAGGAGTGCATGCAGAGTAACAAGGTGTTTATTGGAGTGTATGGATAGTGCCTGAGAATTGAAGGATTGAAAAACAAGTGTGTAGGTAGTTACAGGACTACATGCGTAGTTGATAGGTGTTTGAAGCAGTCTATGTGCTAAGGCCTGGGTCACTGCATGAGTAATTGGGTACTGACTGAATGATTAGAGTACTTTAAGGTGAGTGCCTGGCTGAATTGATAAGTGTTTGGGTTATGGCACAGTGTTTGGATTAGTATATGTGCTGGATAGCTGACTGGAGGAGTGCATGGGGAGTAACAATGTGTTTATTGGAGTGTATGGATATTGCCTGAGAATTGAAGGAGTGAAAGACAAGTGTGTAGGTGGTTAGAGGACTTCAAGCGTAGAAGATAGGGATTTGTAGCAGTCTATGTGCTAAGGCCTGGGTCATTGTATGAGTACTTGGGTAGTGACTGAATAATTAGAGTACTGCAAGGAGTGTGCCTAGGTGAATTTATAAGTGTTTGGGGTTTGACGCAGTGTTTGCATTAGCACATGGTGCTGGATTGCTGACTGGAGGAGTGCATGGGAAGTGACAGCGTGATTCCTGGAGCATCTAATACTACGAAAACTTAAAAACCGGACATGTTTTAAAGCAGTTATCTGTCTGCAAAGACATTAAGTACCCAAATGCTTCTCTCACAATGGTTGCCCAAATGCAGACAGACTCACAGTGTGCTTCTAGACAAGCAACACAGTTCCTTGGACCTTTCCAAAACACATTCACTAGTCTGGAAGGGGTAAGGTGACTGCACACATTTTACATAATTCACTACTGCAGTCTACTGTGAATGACTGTCTCATTCCGCGAATGCACAAGCAATGACTGGCTTCTAATACTACGAAACCTTGACAACATGACAGGTTTAAAGCGGTTATCTCTCTGCAAAGACATGAAGTACCCAAATGCTTCTCTCACAATGGTTGCCCAAATGCAGACAGACTCACAGTGTGATTCTAGACAACCAACACAGTTCCTTGGACCTTTCCAAAACACATTCACCAGTCTGGAAGGGGTAAGGTGACTGCACACATTTTACAAAATTCACTACTGTACTGTACTGTGAATGACTGTCTCATTCTGCGAATGCACAAGCAATGACTGGCTTCTAATACTACGTAAACTTGACAACATGACAGGTTTTAAAGCGGTTATCTGTCTGCAAAGACATGAAGTACCCAAATGCTTCTCTCACAATGGTTGCCCAAATGCAGACAGATTCACAGTGTGATTCTAGACAAGCAACACAGTTCCTTGGACCTTTCCAAAACACATTCACTAGTCTGGAAGGGGTAAGGTGACTGCACACATTTTACATAATTCACTACTGCAGTCTACTGTGAATGACTGTCTCATTCTGCGAATGCACAAGCAATGACTGGCTTCTAATACTACGAAAACTTGACAACATGACAGGTTTTAAAGCGGTTATCTGTCTGCAAAGACATGAAGTACCCAAATGCTTCTCTCACAATGGTTGCCCAAATGCAGACAGACTCACAGTGTGATTCTAGACAAGCAACACAGTTCCTTGGACCTTTCCAAAACACATTCACTAGTCTGGAAGGGGTAAGGTGACTGCTCACATTTTACAAAATTCACTACTGTAGTGTACTGTGAATGACTGTCTCATTCTGCGAATGCACAAGCAATGACTGGCTTCTAATACTACGTAAACTTGATAACATGACAGGTTTTAAAGCGGTTATCTGTCTGCAAAGACATGAAGTACTCAAATGCTTCTCTCACAATGGTTGCCCAAATGCAGACAGATTCACAGTGTGATTCTAGACAAGCAACACAGTTCCTTGGACCTTTCCAAAACACATTCACTAGTCTGGAAGGGGTAAGGTGACTGCACACATTTTACAAAATTCACTACTGCAGTCTACTGTGAATGACTGTCTCATTCTGCGAATGCACAAGCAATCACTGGCTTCTAATACTACGAAAACTTGACAACATGACAGGTTTTAAAGCGGTTATCTGTCTGCAAAGACATGAAGTACCCAAATGCTTCTCTCACAATGGTTGCCCAAATGCAGACAGACTCACAAAGTGATTCTAGACAAGCAACACTACTCCCTGGACTTTAGCAGGAGAAAAACATTAGTCTTATTAAAAACAAAGGCACAACATACAACCCCTCACAAATTAATAACTCACCTTTCAAATTAATTTATTGATTAAGAAGTATGTCAGTCACACACCAGATGTTCTTAAACCAAATGTCTGTACTGCACTGCTCTTAGCAAAACCAAAAAATGGCAAACTTTCCCTCTCTTTCTGCACACATATACATGTAAATATCAAATCACATTGCTTCCCACATTAATTCAAAAGCTAACACACATTTCTATTGGTTACACATTTCAAGCCTATCCAATTGATATAACTTTCAACCCTACCCCCAATCTGCTTACTGCCTGTTACCATAGTAACAGTTCATGGAACACTCAACTGAACTCACAGGTCACAAGTTCAGCACACAATGTTGCTAATCCAAACAACAAGTGCGCTTGACTTTTCAAAATATCAGCTTATCCTATCTAATGTTCCTTTCAAACAGTTTTCATTAACCAATAAGAAACGTGCTCTTGAAACTCAGAAACATGCACCCTACTTTTTAGTCTATAATCTTCTCAAACAGCCAATCATTTGTTTGTTTTCTTAAAAACTGCATCTTATCCACCATTTTAGAAAAACTTTAGTAGTGAAACTGCCATTTCACATACAGACACCTTCTGAGTGCATCCAGACCTCCTTTCAAAATGCTTAGAGTGTGGATTGTGGGACACAGCTATATTTTCTGGAGCAAAAGGTATGCAGAAAACAGTGGCATTGACAAACACCTAGGTTTGCCAAATGTAGACATTAAATGGATTGGACAGAGAGGATTAAAGTGGCACCAATTGATGCCATTGGTTAAATCCTTTTTGCATCTCCAACACCCTGACCTCATAATTGTGCACTGTGGTGGCAATGACCTAGGCACTTTGACTGGGGTAGGTCTGGAAATGCTTATGAAGGATACCTTTGGAGAATTGATGTCACTTTTCCCCCAAACTGCCTTTGTGTATTCTAATATATGTCAAAGACAGAAATGGAACTGGTCCAATCAATTTTGTCCACAGATTGAGAAAGCTAGGAAACATGTCAATAAAGCTGTTTCTGCTTATCTCAGAGATTATAGAATGGGGTCTATTTACAACAACAATCTGCGTTTTAATATGGACGGCATCTATAGGAGAGATGGTGTTCATTTTACAGATGAGGGTAACAGAGTCTTGCTCAACAACTTTAGACTCTGCATCGGTACTTACTTGTAGGTACCAAAATATCCCAAAAAACAGTCCCCCACAGTCCCAGCCGGCTCCCAGCGTGCTTCGGGAGCCGGCATTGCTTTTCCACATGGGGAACTGCTAACATGCAGCTCCCCGTGTGGAAAAGCAATCTGGTTTGGATTTTGAAAGAGAACAGGTTTCCCTGCTCTCACTATCAAAATCCAAACCAAGTTTGCTAAGACAGGGCGGGAGCAACCACGGGACACTGCAGGAGCCGGCCCTGGGGGGTAGTGGTCCCCAGGGCCATCACAGGCTCCAGGAGGGGGGCCGCGCGGCCCCCCTCTCAACATGTACAAACCCTGGGGAGGTGGTGGTCCCCGGGTGTCGGGGGTCCGAAACGGACCCCTACATTTCTTTTGTTAGTGCCCCGGGGAGGTGGCGGTCCCCGGGGCGTGTGGGGGGGTGTCGAGCCACCCCACACAGATTAGTAATATTTAAAAAAAGAAGCCCCGGGGGTGGCGGACCCCGGGGCTGCGGGAGGGCGGAGAGCCCTCCCGCACCATTTTTCATTTAAAGCCCCGGGGGGTGACGGTCCCCGGGGCTTGGGGGGCCTTAGAGGCCCCCCACATAAAATCTAAACCCACCCCCGCATGCCCCCAGGACTTGGGCCACCGGGGGCAAATTAGCATCAAAGCGCGGGAGACCGCGCTTCGTTTTTTGTTTTTTTTTAATCGGCGGGATCCGCGCACCCTAAGCGCATCCCGCCGATTTAAAAAAAAAAAAAATGGCTTTTTTCTACCCAGGGGGTCCTTGTGGGACCCCCTGAGCAGACCTAGGGGGTCAGGGTGTTTCTACCCTGCCCCCTTTGTGCGTTTTGCGCACTTGTTTCTGTGCCTCGGTTCTACCGAGGGACAAAATGGCTGCCAACACTTCCTGAATCGGAATGTTGACAGCCAGCTGACAGCCAATTAGCATGCAGCTCGTGATCGGGACGGTGCGCGCAGGGTGCGCTCAGGGTGCGCGGACCCTACTCGTCCATAGATATATATGTGATTTTATTTGTGATTTTCTCAGAAACTACTGAACGGATTTACACCATTTAAGCAAAAGGCACGACACTGAACCAAGGGCTACCTCTTTGCCAAATTTAGTGTAATTCCGTTCAGCAGTTCGGGCTGTAGCTGCGACTAAAGGTTCCTATGGAAAAATGAATGGGGAAAACACGTTTTGGAACCCCCCTTTTTTCTCGGCCCCCGCTTGATGAATCAACCCGAGACTTTCAGGGTAGGAGCGGAACGGAGCGCCCCAACAAGTTGGAAACTTTCGCGAAGATTCGTCAACCGGCGCCAACGTTATTTGAAATAGAATGTCACGGATTTCCTATGGATAATAGGTCCTAACTATAACTATCTACTGGCGACCGCCAGTAGATAATTTACATATATATATATATATATATATATATATATATATATATATATATATCTCTACATATCTCTACATATCTCCACATATCTCCACATATCTCCACATATCTCCACATATCCCCATCCATCCCCATCCATCCATCCATCCCAGAGGCAGTTCCCACTAGGAGTTATAGTTAGGTTGACTGATTTCTTCATGGGAAGTTTCAGAGTGACCCATGAAGCGGGGGCCGAAAAAAAGGGGGAGGGGGAATGCAAATATCACTGCTGAACAGTATTACACCACATTTTGCAGGAATCTAGATCTTAGCCTAGAAAGTGTGCTTTTTGTGATTTGGAGTAAATCTGTTAAGTAGTTTTTGAGAAATTAGGGATCAAAAATACTTGTATAATTGGACGGTTGGGTTCAAGGGACTCTCGTGAGAGTGCCTCAAACCCAATTTTTTTTAAAATAGACCAGTCTGATTGGCCTAGGGGTATTTCTTCCCCTTGGGCCAATTTGCTGCCGCAGGAGAAAGACACCTGTGGGAGCAAGCGCTTTGACTGACTGACCCTCCTATTGATTGCCACTAATTAGGCATTTATATGCTTGTATCAGGAAGGTTGATTAACTAGATGGACCTTCTTTCCTTTCAACACTGCTAACGATGCAACTATCCTCTCTGACTTTGCAGATGTGGTGGCACAATGGTGACCTATGGAGCAATGGCAAGAAAGCCAATGCAATTACCAGCTGTGAGTATTTAATAGCGGACTGTCTGTCTTAGTAAATTAAATATCATAAAAAAACAATTAACTGCTAAGTCCTCATTGTTGTCACAAGTGATAACTTTACCTTAAATTGTGACATAAAAGTCTTTGCTAAATATGTGATGTGTTCTTTGAGGTTCAGCATTCTATTGATAGTAAGATAATATAAAAATCCTTATAAATTCAATGTTCTTATTTTGGCACTGATTGAACAGCCAACACGTGTTTCACTCAAACTATAATATGCACGGGACCTTTATCAAGGTACACTTCTTTTTTGAAAACAAATTAAAATGTTCCATTAATGACTATTGACTGTGTGGAGCTATTGACTTAATAAGGTGAGTTCCAACTAATGTCCATATTACGGACACTTGGCATCCTCCCTTCACCCTTACCTATATCCCTCATAAAAAAGTTGTGTATCAGTTTCCCTGAAATGGTGATGTCCTTGTTGCTGGTTAGAAATTGAGGTGCTCTTTGTTCTGTCACTGCTAGCATCAGAGACATGGTGGTACGTGTACAGGAAGGAAACCCGCTTAAAACCAAAGCAAACTTTCCATTGCTTTGAAGAAAAAAACCATGTGCACACAAGTGGCTGGTGAATGCTGGTGTCATTTATTAGCAGCATGTTAGAACGGCCAGCCTTAGTGCTGTAAATTAAATGCTACTAGTGGGCCTTCAGCACTTATTGTGCGACTGATTTAAGCAACACCTTAAATCATGTCCCAGGTCTGCCACTGCAGCCTGACTGCAGTGTTAAACTGCTATGTCAACTTGGCATTTAAAACCCCTTGCCAAGCCAAAACCACCCCATTAATTGATTTTCATATTAGCTAAGGGAGGCCCTTGGCAGCCCATATGTCAGGGTGCCTTGTAATTAAATGTTTGGACATGTACTTATAAGTTTTACATGTCCTGGTAGTAATAAAACTCCTAAATTAGTTTTTCACTCCTGTGAGGCTTCCCCTCCCATAGGATAACATTGGATGTTCAGTATTACATTTAATAAGCTGTAATTTCAAAGTTGGAGCTAGTAGGAATCTCATGTTTGGTGTCTTTGGAATTGTGGCGAAGAACCCTATTTAATGATACAGTCAGGTTTTTTTATCACAATTTTAAAAATGACACTTTTAGAAAGTTAAAAGGTAAAGCTGCCAACAAGGGATTTATTAAAGTACAAAATTAAAGAAATTCAAAAACAGTTTCTATGGAGTGATATCTAATAACACTCGAAAGAACAAATCAAAAATTGTGATAAAGAAAATTAGTATATTAATTGCAACAACCGGGTGATGAGTTATACACAAATATATTTTTCAAAAATCGTAAAAATGACATTAAATTCACAAAGCTAATGTACAGGCATACAAAGAAATACAATGACAAAGACTGGAATCACATTGACAACAGAAAATATATACGTTAAATACAAGAAAAATATCTTAGATCTCAATGTGTATGTCCATCTCCAGAAAGAAAAATGAGTCTGTCCTATACATAGGATCAAATACTCAAAGGTAACCGAATTTTAACATTTACTAAGGAGAATGGAATCGTCGTCGACGTTTCGGTCTTCGCTGAAACAAATCTGTGAAACCATCTTCAGGACAGAATTAATTCTTGTGTGAGTTATTGACCCCTCTATTTAAAAAGAAATAAGGATCAACTTTTTTTTTAATCGAGAGATATAAAGGTGTTAGCACCCGGTGTAGGTGAACTAAATCAATAATAGGTGATTGTGAAGACATGTGACCAAAGATATAGATAAGATTGACTTAAATTAAATGGAGAAAAGATTAAGTAATAGACCATTTTAATTAGTTTATCTAATTTATTTGATTATTAAGGTCTAGAAAAGATCATTGCATTACTGGTCAACAGAGAATAGATTCAAAGATTACTATGATGTAAAGAATCTCAAATGTTTGAAGTGATTCTACAAAGAAGGTTAAGAAATCAGTAAGTATTCTGGTATAAACTGAATTACTTATTTACGGGCACATTGAGTAGCAGATATTTACAGATCATTTGGCATAGTTTAATCTCCTTATCCCCATAGGGGAAAAGCATTTCCTGAAACACAACAGAGATCTTTGATGTATGGGATGTCATTTTGTTTATCAAACGATGTTCATTAATTCCAGAAACAACATTCTGTCTCTGATTAATATATATTTTATAAAGATGCGAATCACATCTATATTTACCCAGTATTTTCAGCTTTTAACCACTACTGGTTATCGTTTTGGAAACTGTGCAGTGGAATATATAATAGACTAAGACGGACTATAGACAGGAAGAGCCTTTAAATGAAGTGTGACAGAGAGACATTTTAAATCTCTGAGGTGCGTTAAACAGAAAATCATTTATTAATCTATTTGAGAATTCAATTTTACGAATTTCGGTATTCGCGCTCGACTTGTTTAAAATATAAAAGAAGGAAAATAAAAGCCAAGTAGTCTAGGACTTGATTTGGATCTGACTTACTTATTTCTTCGGCATCGGAGTCTACCTCGTTGATTCAGTAGCGGTTCAGGTATAGTTAGAACGCTCTGACGCGGCCCTGGAAGAGAAGCTTTAAACGAGATCCGCGATAGGCAAAGATTGTGGGCGCCATTTTGAAGTGCTTATTTTAAAATTAAGAAATGATGTAGAATTGAGATACAAATAATTTATAGGTGAAATTAAGTATTTGAGACATCTTAATTAGGCATTGACCTGTTTTTTATGTTTTTAAACATTTAGAATGGACTAGTCGCCTCCCCTGTTCGACATTCTAGATCGATCTTTGATCACGTCTGGGAGGGTCTTTCTTATTATTATTGTATTCTATAGATGAATTCAAAGAAACTGTGCAAAAGCCAAATTCAGTAAAACATGGTGAGTGTAGACCTCATTTTGTGGCACTTATTGTTAATTTACATTCATATATAAAGATCCAAGCATCGGAACAAAAGCGTGACCGCCATCTTGAAATGGTCAGCATCAGTGAGCTCTTATTAGTAAGATAGATCCATATCGTAACAAGCATGTTATGTTGAATAAAGGTGCATAAATGCTCTATGGAGAATCTTTATTGAAATGAGATGTCCCTGATTTTTAATAGCTATCATAAAGGGAAGAGTAGATGTTATTAAAGAATGTTCAAAGAAAAAGAGAAATATAAAGGAGAAGATTAGAACATGCAAAAGTAGTCATGTATATATATTAATGTGTCTAAAAAATAATTTCAAAATGTACAAAAGACTACATTATGAATCAAAATGCTTCAGTATCATATTGCCTCTCCAGACACCTCCTTCAGCTTTGCCCAGCTGAACTTTACCTTCTCAGAACATATTTTGCAATAATTTTTCAAAGTCCGAATGTAAGTGCTGACCAGGCCCAATCCACTTCTTGTATCTGAACTGCGCTCCTTCGCGGTCAGACATATTTTTCCAGTTTTACCCAGTCTCACTAGTCTGACTAGATGTCCGTGGTTGGCACTTTGATCTTTGAAGTGCTAATTTTTGCTAAAAATTTTAAAAATTTAACTCTGGTTCTACTGATTCGATTTTTGTCGCTTTGGTGTCAAATAATTTATTAAAATGTACTCTATTTTTTCGAAATTTGTTTGGGATTTTTCTTGTCTTGTATTTTCACTTTATCACTATTTGTGTGCTGCATAAATACTTTACACATTGTCTCTAAGTTAAGCCTGACTGTTTTTTGTGCCAAGCTACCCAGGGTTAAGCATAGGTTAATTTAGTGACTTTTTGTGGTTCACCCTGCAAAGGATATGGCTGTTGCTCAAACCAAAGTCAACCAACCCAATTTCTAATTAACACCTGACTTTTTTCGGCTAGCCACTCACCTTGATCACTTATGAACTTATACAATTTTATTTTTTAACTGTAACCTTTGAAAGTGAGTGCCTGAGTGTCACAGTGGGTGTGTGAGTGAATGCATGCATATCTCAATGAGTATGTGAGTGGGTGTGTGAGTATGTGAGTGGGTGTGTGAGTATCTGAGTGGGTCTGAGATTGGGGTGTGGGAGTGGTTTGTTTGGTGGAGAATGTCCTCATATTCCTTGGCATCAATAACGCCTCACCAAAATCGGCGGAAATGCGCTGGGGACCCTCTTGTTAAACTCTCCTCATCCTGGAAAAAGACGAGAAGACCTCTGCATACTACTAATGTGGGCGGGGCCAAATGGGTGATGCTTACAAGTGATTTGCACATTTGAATACTTGTAGTAATTTAAAGGGAGAACCATGGACTCTGCTCTCACCAGGTAAAGACAAGAAAGAACCCACTCATCACAGTCACTACAGATTGAGCTCCAATAGATCAGTGATGCATTCACCTCCATGAAGAATTTCAGATCATCTTACAATGTGAAATTGCTGAGAAAACACACTTGCTTTGCCTTTTATAGAAGGGGAAGACTTGCACCCCCCCCGGGCTGATTTCAGCCCTAGGGCCCCATCCTCCGGGGCCTGGACAAGAATGAATGAGGGAGTGGGCCACATAGTACCCCTCTCAGGCTGTTTTTGGCCCCGGGGCACCATCCACTGGAGCCCAACCAATTATTCGAAGGGGAAGGGGCAGTGCAGCCCCCCTCCCGAGCCGATTTTGGCCCGGGAACCCCATCCCTCAGGCCTGGCCTCTTCCTCCTGGCTGCTCTAGAGCCCACCCAGGGCACCCAGTGTGCTACATTGGGGACTGAGGGGGGAGGGAGCAATGTCTCCACCATCCCTGCTGGCTTCCCGCCTACAGCAGGAGCCAGCATTGCTCCTGCACATAGGAAGCAACCAAAAATGCTGCTCACTGCGAGTAGGAGCAATTCTTTCATCCGTTTTCCTTACCACTTGAAAGTGGGCAGGAAAACAGATGAAAAGTCCTCTCCCAGTGAGCGAGAGCAGTTTTCCTGCTCATGCCCGCTGGAAGTGGACTTACTGCATGCCCTCGCTTGGTAGGAGCTGTCAAAGCTCCCACCAAGCAAGTGCAAACAGCTATGTCCCGGGGATGGGCACCCTGGGACATAGGGAGATGGGCGGTCCCCAAGGCCATTAATGGCTCCAGGAGGGGGGGCATGTGGCCCCCCTCCTTTCATTTTCAAGGACCTGCCCTGGGGAGGTCGTGGTCCGAGGGGCTCTTAAAAGCCTCAGGAGCTGGGCTTTGAGGCCCCATTGCACTTAAAATTGGATTTGCGTGCCCTGGGAAGGTGGCTGCCCTGGGGCCAAGATTGGCCATGGGGAGGGGGGCCGCGTGTGCCCCCTCCCCATTTTATATATAAAGAAACCCCACAGTCTGGGCCCACCCGGGGCTAAGCATTAAGCAAGCGCGGGAGACCGCGCTCGTTTCTATTTTTGCCACAAATTCATGAAAACTATCAATTTTGTGGCAATTTTTTTTAAAATGCTTTTTTGCCCTGGCGGGGTCCATGTGTGACCGCAGCACCAGGGCTAGAGGGTCAGGTAATTCCTACCCTGCCCCCTTTTCTTAATTTTAATGTTTTTTTCGGGGGGAGACTCGGCTGAGGCCCAAAATGGCTGCCAACACTTCCTGGTTGAAGTGCTGGCAGCCAATCAGAACTCTGCACGAGATCATCAATAATCACAAAGTATTTGCAACCCCAGTTATAGAAATTTCTATTTTCATTAATATCTTGAAAACTACTGAACGGTTTTACACCAAATCACAAAAGGTTCGCTTTCTGGACCAAGATCTAGCTTTCTGCCCAATTTTGTCTAATTCTGTTCAGCAGTACGGGCTGTAGTCATGTCTAAAATCCCTACGGGAATTAACATAGGACATTTTTTGACTCTTCCCCCTTTTTCTCTGCACACGCTTGACGGATCACCCTGAAACATTCCATGCACAATAAGACACAGTGGCACACTTTTTGGGGGAAAATTTCGTAAAGATTTGTCAACCAGCTCCAAAGATATAGGTAAGTCAAAAAATGCTTTTCCATGGAAACTAGGTCTTACTTATAACTACCTATATATATATATATATATATTTTTTTTTAACAAAGGATGCCGCACTCTGGAATCTTGCAAAATGTGATTTATTACAGAGCCAGTCTGTCACACCGACGCGTTTCGGCCAGCACATCAGTGATGTCATCAGTGATGTCATTTGAGATGTCATCAGTGATGTCATCAGTGATGTCACTGACCATGTCATGAGTGATGTAATATGTGACGTCATCAGCAGTGCATTGCGGGGGCGCGAGTTATAGTTAGCTGAACTAACTATAACAGGGGAATTTCTATGGTTTTGTACGAGTGAAATGTCCAACTAACTATAACTGTCCCTAAAACCTATGGTTTTTTCAGTGAATTTCAAAGGTTTTTTAAATGCTAATTTCTAACTATAACGTGTCTGAAACCTATGGTTTTTTCAGTGAATTTCAAAGGTTTTTAAATGCTAATTTCTAACTATAATGTGCCTGAAATCTATGATTTTTTAAGTGAATTTCAAAGGTTTTTTTAAATGCTAGTTTCTAACTATGCCTACAGAGGTAGGACATGTGAAGAAAGAAGAAAAAACGCACAGAAAGAAGCAAAAGATGTGCAGAAAGAACCAACAGAGGAGCAGAAAGAGGCCTTGTTGCAAAATCAACCTGTGCCCACAACTTTTTCAGACGGGTACTGGTGGTAACTGACTCTGACTAACCAGAGCCAGTGCTATGCTAAAAGACACTTAGAATACAGTGAAAACACCTACATACACTAGGAAACACTATGCGTTGGGGTACCCCTGTGATTAGCATGACCTCCTCTGCAAGTCCCTAGTACATAATAGGGCAGGGGGATTAAAACTACCTCTTAAAACGCGCTACAGGGCGCGTTTGCACAGTGGTGAAGGGAGGGGGGGCCTGAGGTGACATGTGTGCAAACGCACCCCGTGATGCATTTAAAGTTGCGGGATTAAGTCCCCTTGAATTCTGAGGGTCCCTGGGGCCCAACTAGCCCCCCAGGTACCTACAGTTAGGACCACAGAGCTGAGTTGCAGAGAGGCGTTCCGAGGCCACGCACCTTTTTTCACCTCTCTGCAACGCAACTCTGTTGTGCTTACTGAAGGTACCTGGTGGACTAGTTGGCCCCCAGGGTCCCTCAGGATTCAAAGGGAATTAATTCCCCAACTTAAAACGCACCACAGGGCGTGTTTGCGCACATGTCACCTGAGGCCCCGCCCCCTCCCTTCACCACTGTGCAAACGCGCCCTGTGGTGCATTTTAAGTTGGGAGATTAGGTCACCTTGAATCCTGAGGGTCCCTGGGGCCCAACTAGCCCACTAGGTACTTCCAGTAAGCACCACAGGCCTGCGTTGCAACGCCTGTAACAAATTGTGCAGTTGTGTTTAGGTAGTGAAGAGGGTCGTGCTGGGGGTAGTGTTTTAGGGTTTAGGGTAGTGCAGTGGTGTTTGTGTAGTGTAGGGGGTCATGCTGGGGGTAGATTTAGGGTTTAGGGTAGTGCAGTGGTGTTTGGATAGTGTAGGGAGTCGTGCTGGGGGGAGTGTTTTAGGGTTTAGGGTAGTGCAGTGGTGTTTGGGTAGTGTAGGGGGTCATGTTGGGGGTAGTGTTTTAGGGTTTAGGGTAGTGCAGTGGTGTTTGGGTAGTGTAGGGGGTCGTGCTGGGGGTAGTGATTTAGGGTAGTGCAGTGGTGTTTGGGTAGTGTAGGGGGTACTGCTGGGGGTAGTGTTTTAGGGTTTAGGGTAGTGCAGTGGTGTTTGGGTAGTGTAGGGGTACTGCTGGGGGTAGTTTTTAGGGTTTAGGGTAGTGCAGTGGTGTTTGGGTAGTATAGTGGTTCGTGCTGGGGGTAGTTTTTTAGGGTTTAGGGTAGTGCAGTGGTGTTTGTGTAGTGTGGGGGTAGTGTTTTAGGGTTTAGGGTAGTGCAGTGGTGTTTGTGTAGTGTAGGAGGTCGTGTTTTAGGGTTTAGGGTAGTGCAGTGGTCTTTGGGTAGTGTAGGGAGTCGTGCGGGGGGTAGTGTTTTAGGGTTTAGGGTAGTGTAGGGGGTCATGCGGGGGTAGTGTTTTAGGGATTAGGGTAGTGCATTGGTGTTTGGGTAGTGTAGGGGGTCATGCGGGGGATAGTGTTTTAGGGTTTAGGGCAGTGCAGTGGTGTTTGGGTAGTGTAGGGGGTCGTGCTGGGGGAGTGTTTTAGGGTTTAGGGCAGTGCAGTGGTGTTCGGGTAGTGTAGGGGGTCATGCTGGCGGGAGTGTTTTAGGGTTTAGGGCAGTGCAGTGGTGTTCGGGTAGTGTAGGGGGTCGTGCTGGGGGTAGTATTTTAGGGTTTAGGGTAGTGCAGTGGTGTTCGGGTAGTGTAGGGGGTCGTGCAGGGGGTAGTGTTCTAGGGTTTAGGGCAGTGCAGTGGTGTTTGGGCAGTGTAGGGGTAATGCTGGGGGTGGTGTTTTAGGGTTTAGGGCAGTGCAGTGGTGTTCGGGCAGTGTAGGGGGTGGTGTTTCAGGGTTTAGGGCAGTGCAGTGGTGTTCGGGCAGTGTAGGGGGTCGTGCAGGGGGTGGTGTTTCAGGGTTTAGGGCAGTGGTGTTCGGGCAGTGTAGGGGGTCGTGCTGGGGGTGGTGTTTCAGGGTGTGGGGCAGTGCAGTGGTGTTCGAGCAGTAAAGGGGGTCGTGCTGGGGGTGGTGTTTCAGGGTTTAGGGCAGTGCAGTGGTGTTCGGGCAGTGTAGGGGGTGGTGTTTCAGGGTTTAGGGCAGTGCAGTGGTGTTCGGGCAGTGTAGGGGGTCGTGCAGGGGGTGGTGTTTCAGGGTTTAGGGCAGTGCAGTGGTGTTCAGGCAGTGTAGGGGGTCGTGCTGGGGCTGGTGTTTCAGGGTTTAGGGCAGTACAGTGGTGTTCGGGCAGTGTAGGGGGTCGTGCTGGGGCTGGTGTTTCAGGGTTTAGGGCAGTGCAGTGGTGTTCGGGCAGTGTAGGGGGTCGTGCTGGGGCCGGTGTTTCAGGGTTTAGGGCAGTGCAGTGGTGTTCGGGCAGTGTAGGTGGTAATGCTGGGGCCGGTGTTTCAGGGTTTAGGGCAGTGCAGTGGTATTCGGGCAGTGTAGGGGGTCTTGCTGGGGCTGGTGTTTCAGGGTTTACGGCAGTGCAGTGGTGTTCGGGCAGTGTAGGGGCTCTTGCTGGGGCTGGTGTTTCAGGGTTTACGGCAGTGCAGTGGTGTTCGGGCAGTGTAGGGGCTCTTGCTGGGGCTGGTGTTTCAGAGTCTAGGGCAGTGCAGTGGTGTTCGGGCAGTGTAGGGGGTCGTGCTGGGGTGGTGTTTCAGGGTTTAGGGCAGTGCAGTGGTGTTCGGGCAGTGTATGGGGTCGTGCTGGGGCTAGTGTTTCAGGATTTAGGGCAGAGCAATGGTGTTCAGTCAGTGTAGGGGGTTTTGCTGGAGGTGGTGTTTCAGGGTTTAAGGCAGTGCAGTGGTGTTCGTGCCGTGTAGGGGTGGTGTTTCAGGGTTTAGGGCAGTGGTGTTCAGGCAGTGTAGGGGGTCTTGCTGGGGTTGATGTTTCAGGGTTTAGGGCAGTGCAGTGGTCTTCGGGCAGTGTAGGGGGTCGTGCTGGGAGTGGTGGTTCAGGGTTTAGGGCAGTGCAGTGGTGTTCCGGCAGTGTAGGAGGTCGTGCAGGGGGTGGTGTTTCAGGGTTTAGGGCAGTGCAGTGGTGTTCGGGCAGTGTAGGGGGTCTTGCTGGGGGTGGTGTTTCAGGGTTTAGGGCAGTGCAGTGGTGTTCGGGCAGTGAAGGGTGTGGTGCTGAGGGGTGGTGTTTCAGGGTTTAGGGCAGTGCAGTGGTGTTCGGGCAGTGTAGGGGGTCGTGCAGGGGGTGGTGTTTCAGGGTTTAGGGCAGTGCAGTGGTGTTTGGGCAGTGTAGGGGGTCATGCAGGGGGTGGTGTTTCAGGGTTTAGGGCAGTGCAGTGGTGTTCGGCCAGTGTAGGTGGTCTTGCTGGGGGTGGTGTTTCAGGCTTTAGTGCAGTGGTGTTCGGGCAGTGTAGGGGGTCTTGCTGGGGGTGGTGTTCCAGGGTTTAGGGCAGTGCAGTGGTGTTCGGGCAGTGTAGGGGGTCTTGCTGGGGCTGGTGTTTCAGGGTTTAGGGCAGTGCAGTGGTGTTCGGGCAGTGTAGGGGGTCGTGCTGGGGCTGGTGTTTGAGGGTTTAGGGTAGTGCAGTGGTGTTCGGGCAGTGTAGGGGGTCGTGCTGGGGCTGGTGTTTCAGGGTTTATGGCAGTGCAGTGGTGTTCAGGCAGTGCAGGGGGTCGTGCTGGGGCTGGTGTTTCATGGTTTAGGGCAGTGCAGTGGTGTTCGGGCAGTGTAGGGGGTCGTGCTGGGGGTGGTGTTTCAGGGTTTAGGGCAGTGCAGTGGTGTTCAGGCAGTGTAGGGGGTCATGCTGGGGGTGGTGTTTCAGGGTTTAGGGCAGTGCAGTGGTGTTCGTGCAGTGTAGGGGGTCGTGCTGGGGATGGTGTTTCAGGGTTTAGGGCAGTGCAGTAGTGTTCGGGCAGTGTAGGGGGTCGTGCAGGGGGTGGTGTTTCAGGGTTTAGGGCAGTGCAGTGGTGTTTGGGCAGTGTAGGGGGCCGTGCTGGGGGTGGTGTTTCAGGGTTTAGGGCAGTGCAGTGGTGTTTGGGCAGTGTAGGGGGTCGTGCTGGGGGTGGTGTTTCAGGGTTTAGGGCAGTGGTGTTCGGACAGTTTAGGGGGTCTTGCTGGGGGTGATGTTTCAGGGTTTAGGGCAGTGCAGTGGTGTTCGGGCAGTGTAGGAGGTCTTGCTGGGGGTAGTGTTTCAGGGTTTAGGGCAGTGCAGTTGTGTTCGGGCAGTGTAGGGGGTCGTGCTAGGGTTGGTGTTTCAGGGTTTAGGGCAGTGCAGTGGTGTTCGGGCAGTGTAGGGGGTCGTGCAGGGGCTGGTGTTTCAGGGTTTAGGGCAGTGCAGTGGTGTTCGGGCAGTGTAGGGGGTCGTGCTGGGGGTAGTGTTTTAGGGTTTAGGGTAATGCAGTGGTGTTTGTGTAGTGTAGGGGGTCATGTTTTAGGGTAGTGCAGTGGTGTTTGGGTAGTGTGGGGGGTCGTGCTGGGGGTAGTGTTTTAGGATTTAGGTTAGTGCAGTGGTGTTTGGGTAGTGTAGGGGGTCGTGCTGGGGGTAGTGTTTTAGGGTTTAGGGTAGTGCAGTGGTGCTTGTGTAGTGTAAGGGGTCATGCTGGGGGTAGTGTTTTAGGGTTTAGGGTAGTGCAGTGGTGTTTGTGTAGTGTAGGGGGTCATGTTTTAGGGTAGTGCAGTGGTGTTTGGGTAGTGTAGGGGGTCGTGCTGGGGGTAGTGTTTTAGGATTTAGGTTAGTGCAGTGGTGTTGGGGTAGTGTTTTAGGGTTTAGGGTAGTGCAGTGGTGTTTGTGTAGTGTAGGGGGTCATGCTGGGGGTAGTGTTTTAGGGTTTAGGATAGTGCAGTGGTGCTTGTGTAGTGTAGGGGGTCGTGCTGGGGGTAGGGTTTTAGGGTTTAGGGTAGTGCAGTGGTGTTTTTGTAGTGTAGGGGTCATGTTTTAAGATGCAATGCTCCAATACCTGACCAGTCTGCACTACATAAAACTGCAAAAAACTAAAAATAAAAAGTGTTTTGCGCACTTTTGTCATTGGGCTATATGTGGGCTACATCTGGGTAATATTTGTGCTACATTTGGGCTCTTTTTTCACTGGTGGCCATCTTGGAAGACTTCTTTGTTATGAAGTTTCCTAATTTCCTCATTTACTGCAGTCTCCTCAGTAGGAAATGCTTTCAGTTTTTTACTTTGATTCCATCAAGAAGGCATTCAGATGTGTCACACATTTGCCATAAATTCAGAATGTTAGCACTCTAGTTGTTCATTAGATCACTGTAGTAAAGCTACTGCTCACCAAGGAGTTAACTGGAAGTCTACTGCTGGTATTGAAAGTGATTGTTTCAGTCTGCATGTCAGAATTTTCTAATGAAATAGAAGAGGATTTGAGATCTCACTTAAAACATGCACTACATTTTCTTTTTGCAGCACTAACCATAATTTCTATGGCAAAATGAACCCCCTCATTTTGTTCTTTTTAAATTAAATGTTTTAAGTGTTACCAGTTTATTCCAATCAAGATGGCTTCAGGTGTGCCATACTTTTGTCATAAGTAAGGCTGTTAGCACTCTAGTTGTTCTTTAGAACACTCTGGGAAGCTGCAGTAGAACACAAAGGCATCAACTGACAGGCTGCTCCTGTTGAAATATAACAGGAAGATATTTGAGATCTCACTTAAAACATGTCCTAATTTTTCTTTCTACAGCACTAACCATAATTTCTATGGCAAAATGAACCCCCTCATTTTGTTCCTTTTTAAATTAAATGTTTTAAGTGTTACCAGTTTATTCCAATCAAGATGGCTTCAGGTGTGCCATACTTTTGTCATAAGTAAGACTGTTAGCGCTCTAGTTGTTCTTTAGAACACTCTGGGAAGCTGCAGTAGAACACAAAGGCATCAACTGACAGGCTGCTCCTGTTGAAATATAACAGGAAGATATTTGAGATCACACTTGAAACATGTCCTAATTTTTCTTTCTACAGCACTAACCATAATTTCTATGACAAAATGAACCCCATCATTTTGTTCCTTTTTAAATTAAATGTTTTAAGTGTTACCAGTTTATTCCAATCAAGATGGCTTCAGGTGTGCCATACTTTTGTCATAAGTAAGACTGTTAGCGCTCTAGTTGTTCTTTCTACAGCACTAACCATAATTTCTATGACAAAATGAACCCCATCATTTTGTTCCTTTTTAAATTAAATGTTTTAAGTGTTACCAGTTTATTCCAATCAAGATGGCTTCAGGTGTGCCATACTTTTGTCATAAGTAAGGCTGTTAGCACTCTAGTTGTTCTTTAGAACACTCTGGGAAGCTGCAGTAGAACACAAAGGAATCAACTGACAGTCTCTGCCCTTGTTGGATGTACATGTTTTACTGAGAATGTCAGACTTCATTCACACATGACTGAGAAAGATAATGTGAATTTACAGAAAATATGCTCTCATTTTAGCTTCTGGAGCACCTTCCAAAACTGTATGGGACAAGCATGTGAAAATAGTTTTCTCTCAAACATGATTCATGATATCCCAGCAGAAGGTTTTTCACAGGATAAATCACCTTAGAACACACCACAATTCCTGAAATTAGTATGGTACCATCAACAAATGAATTCTAATGTAACTAAAGTCTGTTATCACCCTTTATAGTTCTCCTTTTGGTAACCCTCAAAATCTTCGATTCACTACAATGCATTTCAATGGGGTACTATCATTTATATTGGTCCCAAGATGGCTGCCAGCAATTCCAGGATGAAGTGCTGGCAGCCAATCAGATCTCACGATGACATGTGTGGTTAGGCTCCGCCCAGATATATATGTGTTTTTACTTTTGATTTTCTCAGCAACTACTGAACGGATTTACACCATTTAACAACAAGGGTTCTTTCTGAACCAAGAACTACCTCTTTGCCAAATTTGGTGTAATTCCGTTCAGCAGTTCGGGCTGTAGCCGTGCATAAAGTTTCCTATGGGAAATAGATTTTTTGACTCTTATTTTTTAATTTCTCCGCAACTACTGAACAGATTTACACCATTTAACAAAAGGGTTCTTTCTGAACCAAGAACTACCTCTTTGCCAAATTTTGTGTAATTCCGTTCAGCAGTTCGGGCTGTAGCCGTGGCTAAAGTTTCCTATGGGAAAATGAATGGGGAAAACACGTTTTGGGACCCCCGTTTTCTCGGCCCCCGCTGACGAATCACCCCGCAACTTTCAGGGTAGGAGCGGAACGGAGCGGGCCATAAAGTTTGAAAATTTCGCGAAGATTCGTCAACCGACGCAAGAGTTATTTCAAATAGAATGTTGCGGATTTCCTATGGAAAATAGGTCCTAACTATAACTATCTACTGGCGACCGCCAGTAGATAATATATATATATATACGGTCAGTGCAGTAGTTGGGGGGCATTGAAGTCAACATGCCATTCGAGGGCCCACTGAGGGTAACAATACTCCTTTACAGAACAGTATCACATGAAGCTCACTGGGAGCAACAATAATTTTCCAATTGGGACTCGATGTCCCAGCATGCATCATACTATATGAACGCACTGCGCAGACTCACTGGGGGTCCCTGCATGCTTCAAAAGGAAGGATTGGAACAATTTGTGCGATACTCGAGCTTGCCCATGAAGAAGAGGCTGTGTCCTCGAAACGCGTCGGCAATGAACTTACCTGGGATGGAGATGCTGGCTTTTCCCAATAAAGAAACCGTTGGTTAACTGCTGCGAGTGCGTCCTTTGAAAGCTTTCAGGCGTTTGTAGAATAAAATATTTACCACACGGCTGCCCTGCCGTGAAAGGACGCACCATCTCCCGGACCTGGAGGGGCTGCGCGGCTCGCTGGAACTGTCAGAAGAGCCGCGGTCAGTGCAGTAGTTGGGGGACATTGAAGTCAACATGCCATTCGAGGGCCCACTGAGGGTAACAATACTCCTTTACAGAACAATATCACATGAAGCTCACTGGGAGCAACAATAATTTTCCAATTGGGACTCGATGTCCCAGCATGCATCATACTATATGAACGCACTGCGCAGACTCACTGGGGGTCCCTGCATGCTTCAAAAGGAAGGATTGGAACAATTTGTGCGATACTCGAGCTTGCCCATGAAGAAGAGGCTGTGTCCTCGAAACGCGTCGGCAATGAATTTACCTGGGATGGAGATGCTGGCTTTTCCCAATAAAGAAACCGTTGGTTAACTGCTGCGAGTGCGTCCTTTGAAAGCTTTCGGGCGTTTGTAGAATAAAATATTTACCACACGGCTGCCCTGCCGTGAAAGGACGCACCATCTCCCGGACCTGGAGGGGCTGCGCGGATCGCTGGAACTGTCAGAAGAGCCGCGGTCAGTGCAGTAGTTGGGGGGCATTGAAGTCAACATGCCATTCGAGGGCCCACTGAGGGTAACAATACTCCTTTACAGAACAGTATCACATGAAGCTCACTGGGAGCAACAATAATTTTCCAATTGGGACTCGATGTCCCAGCATGCATCATACTATATGAACGCACTGCGCAGACTCACTGGGGGTCCCTGCACGCTTCAAAAGGAAGGATTGGAACAATTTGTGCGATACTCGAGCTTGCCCATGAAGAAGAGGCTGTGTCCTCGAAACGCGTCGGCAATGAACTTACCTGGGATGGAGATGCTGGCTTTTCCCAATAAAGAAACCGTTGGTTAACTGCTGCGAGTGCGTCCTTTGAAAGCTTTCGGGCGTTTGTAGAATAAAATATTTACCACACGGCTGCCCTGCCGTGAAAGGACGCACCATCTCCCGGACCTGGAGGGGCTGCACGGCTCGCTGGAACTGTCAGAAGAGCCGCGGTCAGTGCAGTAGTTGGGGGACATTGAAGTCAACATGCCATTCGAGGGCCCACTGAGGGTAACAATACTCCTTTACAGAACAGTATCACATGAAGCTCACTGGGAGCAACAATAATTTTCCAATTGGGACTCGATGTCCCAGCATGCATCATACTATATGAACGCACTGCGCAGACTCACTGGGGGTCCCTGCATGCTTCAAAAGGAAGGATTGGAACAATTTGTGCGATACTCGAGCTTGCCCATGAAGAAGAGGCTGTGTCCTCGAAACGCGTCGGCAATGAATTTACCTGGGATGGAGATGCTGGCTTTTCCCAATAAAGAAACCGTTGGTTAACTGCTGCGAGTGCGTCCTTTGAAAGCTTTCGGGCGTTTGTAGAATAAAATATTTACCACACGGCTGCCCTGCCGTGAAAGGACGCACCATCTCCCGGACCTGGAGGGGCTGCGCGGCTCGCTGGAACTGTCAGAAGAGCCGCGGTCAGTGCAGTAGTTGGGGGGGGCATTGAAGTCAACATGCCATTCGAGGGCCCACTGAGGGTAACAATACTCCTTTACAGAACAGTATCACATGAAGCTCACTGGGAGCAACAATAATTTTCCAATTGGGACTCGATGTCCCAGCATGCATCATACTATATGAACGCACTGCGCGGACTCACTGGGGGTCCCTGCACGCTTCAAAAGGAAGGATTGGAACAATTTGTGCGATACTCGAGCTTGCCCATGAAGAAGAGGCTGTGTCCTCGAAACGCGTCGGCAATGAACTTACCTGGGATGGAGATGCTGGCTTTTCCCAATAAAGAAACCGTTGGTTAACTGCTGCGAGTGCGTCCTTTGAAAGCTTTCGGGCGTTTGTAGAATAAAATATTTACCACACGGCTGCCCTGCCGTGAAAGGACGCACCATCTCCCGGACCTGGAGGGGCTGCGCGGCTCGCTGGAACTGTCAGAAGAGCCGCGGTCAGTGCAGTAGTTGGGGGCATTGAAGTCAACATGCCATTCGAGGGCCCACTGAGGGTAACAATACTCCTTTACAGAACAGTATCACATGAAGCTCACTGGGAGCAACAATAATTTTCCAATTGGGACTCGATGTCCCAGCATGCATCATACTATATGAACGCACTGCGCAGACTCACTGGGGGTCCCTGCATGCTTCAAAAGGAAGGATTGGAACAATTTGTGCGATACTCGAGCTTGCCCATGAAGAAGAGGCTGTGTCCTCGAAACGCGTCGGCAATGAACTTACCTGGGATGGAGATGCTGGCTTTTCCCAATAAAGAAACCGTTGGTTAACTGCTGCGAGTGCGTCCTTTGAAAGCTTTCGGGCGTTTGTAGAATAAAATATTTACCACACGGCTGCCCTGCCGTGAAAGGACGCACCATCTCCCGGACCTGGAGGGGCTGCGCGGCTCGCTGGAACTGTCAGAAGAGCCGCGGTCAGTGCAGTAGTTGGGGGGCATTGAAGTCAACATGCCATTCGAGGGCCCACTGAGGGTAACAATACTCCTTTACAGAACAGTATCACATGAAGCTCACTGGGAGCAACAATAATTTTCCAATTGGGACTCGATGTCCCAGCATGCATCATACTATATGAACGCACTGCGCAGACTCACTGGGGGTCCCTGCATGCTTCAAAAGGAAGGATTGGAACAATTTGTGCGATACTCGAGCTTGCCCATGAAGAAGAGGCTGTGTCCTCGAAACGCGTCGGCAATGAACTTACCTGGGATGGAGATGCTGGCTTTTCCCAATAAAGAAACCGTTGGTTAACTGCTGCGAGTGCGTCCTTTGAAAGCTTTCGGGCGTTTGTAGAATAAAATATTTACCACACGGCTGCCCTGCCGTGAAAGGACGCACCATCTCCCGGACCTGGAGGGGCTGCGCGGCTCGCTGGAACTGTCAGAAGAGCCGCGGTCAGTGCAGTAGTTGGGGGGCATTGAAGTCAACATGCCATTCGAGGGCCCACTGAGGGTAACAATACTCCTTTACAGAACAGTATCACATGAAGCTCACTGGGAGCAACAATAATTTTCCAATTGGGACTCGATGTCCCAGCATGCATCATACTATATGAACGCACTGCGCAGACTCACTGGGGGTCCCTGCATGCTTCAAAAGGAAGGATTGGAACAATTTGTGCGATACTCGAGCTTGCCCATGAAGAAGAGGCTGTGTCCTCGAAACGCGTCGGCAATGAACTTACCTGGGATGGAGATGCTGGCTTTTCCCAATAAAGAAACCGTTGGTTAACTGCTGCGAGTGCGTCCTTTGAAAGCTTTCGGGCGTTTGTAGAATAAAATATTTACCACACGGCTGCCCTGCCGTGAAAGGACGCTTACCATCTCCCGGACCTGGAGGGGCTGCGCGGCTCGCTGGAACTGTCAGAAGAGCCGCGGTCAGTGCAGTAGTTGGGGGGCATTGAAGTCAACATGCCATTCGAGGGCCCACTGAGGGTAACAATACTCCTTTACAGAACAGTATCACATGAAGCTCACTGGGAGCAACAATAATTTTCCAATTGGGACTCGATGTCCCAGCATGCATCATACTATATGAACGCACTGCGCAGACTCACTGGGGGTCCCTGCATGCTTCAAAAGGAAGGATTGGAACAATTTGTGCGATACTCGAGCTTGCCCATGAAGAAGAGGCTGTGTCCTCGAAACGCGTCGGCAATTAACTTACCTGGGATGGAGATGCTGGCTTTTCCCAATAAAGAAACCGTTGGTTAACTGCTGCGAGTGCGTCCTTTGAAAGCTTTCGGGCGTTTGTAGAATAAAATATTTACCACACGGCTGCCCTGCCGTGAAAGGACGCACCATCTCCCGGACCTGGAGGGGCTGCGCAGCTCGCTGGAACTGTCAGAAGAGCCGCGGTCAGTGCAGTAGTTGGGGGGCATTGAAGTCAACATGCCATTCGAGGGCCCACTGAGGGTAACAATACTCCTTTACAGAACAGTATCACATGAAGCTCACTGGGAGCAACAATAATTTTCCAATTGGGACTCGATGTCCCAGCATGCATCATACTATATGAACGCACTGCGCAGACTCACTGGGGGTCCCTGCATGCTTCAAAAGGAAGGATTGGAACAATTTGTGCGATACTCGAGCTTGCCCATGAAGAAGAGGCTGTGTCCTCGAAACGCGTCGGCAATGAACTTACCTGGGATGGAGATGCTGGCTTTTCCCAATAAAGAAACCGTTGGTTAACTGCTGCGAGTGCGTCCTTTGAAAGCTTTCGGGCGTTTGTAGAATAAAATATATATATATATATATATATATATATATGTCTTATTCACTGAAAAAAACAAAGGTTATAGAGACGTTATATTTAGGCTCAGGTTTCACTCGTACAAAACCAGAGAAAATCAGCAGTTATAGTTAGCTGAGGTAACTATATCTTGTGCCTCCTCAATGCACTGCTTATGGCCTCACATATTACATCACTCATGACATGGTCAGTGACATCACTGATGACATCACGTATGATATCTCAAATGAGATCACTGATGCTCGCTTCACAGCAGGCAGGGAAACAGACATGCTCTGCTTTCAACAAGCAAGAGCATTTTCTGCTCTTGCTTGTTGAAAGCAGAGCTGACTTTGCTATGCCATGGCGGAGCAGTGCGCTCACCATGCAATAGCAAACTGCAATATCCCAGGGGTGGGCACCCCGGGACATTGCTGGAATCGGCCCTGGGAGGTGGTGGTCCCCAGGGTCATCTAGGGCTCCCAGAGTGGGGCTGCATGGCCCCCTTCTTTGTTCCAATTTTCCCCAGGGAGGTAGTGGTCCCCGGGGCCAGGGGTCCGCAACGGACACCCTGCATTATTTTATGTGTGCCCAGGGGAGGTGGCAGTCCCCGGGGCTGCTTGGGGGGCCGGAGCTGCCCGCGCATTATGATTTATTTTAGCCCCAGGGAGGTGGTGGTCCAATGGGCTAAGAGGGAGGTATAGGGCCTCCCCTGCATTGTTTAAAAAAATATTTAATGGATGCTCCACGGAGAGGTGGTGCTCCCCCGTGCAGTGGGGGGCCGAGCGGGCCCCCACATTTTTATACAACAGTGCCCCGGAAAGTTGGCAGTCCTCAGGGCAGCGGAGGAGCCTCAAGGCTCCCCTGCCTATAATTAAGTAGCTGTCCCAGGGAGGTGGTGGTCCACTGGGCTGGGGGGGCCATGGGCCTCCCCCGCATTATTTTATTATAACATTTGTGCCATGGGGAGGTGGCAGCCCTGGGGCAGCGGAGGAGCTGTGAGGCTCCCCCGTAAATAATTAAATCCCCCACATATAATTAAATCACTGCCCCGGGGAGGTGGCAGTTCCCGGGGCTTTCAATAGTCCAAGGAGGGGTCCCCATATGCCCTCCTCCTTTATTTTTACCATGCTTTCCAGTCTATCCACTGAGCAGTTTAAGGCCAATATTGCAAATAACAATCTTTGCAGATATTTTTTTTTCTCCCATATGGATAGAAAAGTATTCCCAGGAAACTCACTCCTATGTTGTTCTCAGAGTCTCCTTTTCTTTCTCTATCTCTTCAGTCTGTCTTGTTCAGATGGCTTTTTCTTTTTAAATCTCAAAAAATTTGAAAGATTTCCAAAAATAGAAGCAGTACCCAGCACAAGAAGTGGCCACACCCAAATGCTACTCCCAAACGTGGTTGAAAGAGTGAGAACTTACTGAAAATGGAGAAAGACAGTGATTTCAAGGAATCAGATGTTTTTCTTGGCTGTCATAGTTCGAGTGGTACAATATTCAGGTTTCACGATACCCAAAAACAAGGCAATTTTACAAAAAGACTCATGGGGTCTGCATTAACTAACCAAATAAGAAAATCTCTATGCTTACCGTTGAAGGAAAAATAACTCTTTCATACTAAACACAACTTTTAACATACTTCAGCGGGACCTGAACAGTAAGTAAAACTCCCCGTGGGTCCCTCCTAATGGTTCTAGGAGTCCAGCAGGAGTACTGCAGGACCTGTGGAAAGTCAAAACAAAAAAGAAGAAACTTAATAACAACCATTTACTTAAAAAATTGAAGAGCACTTCTCACAATTCACAAGAAAAACTGAAGATTAAATTGAAATTATACCTAACTATGCTAATAAGATTTAACTTTACGTAAAACAAGAACGAAAATTCACTGAAAAAAAGGTTAAAATTATGTTATAGATAGATTATGATAAGATCTTACTTTACATTAAAAGAACCCAGAGAAAAAAAAAACATATTAACTGGAAGCATTCCAAAGTGGCTGTGGTCATTCACATGAATATGATTCACGTTGGTACTAGGGATTGTGACAACTTTAATAGCAAGCTCACTTGGGCCGAATTCCTGTTTTTGTTTTCATGCTTCCGCTCTTTTTGCTTCACTATTGCAATGGTTCACTCATGCTTCGTATCCTATTTTACATTGAGGTATTCATTGGTGTAACTAAGTAACAGGAGTGTTACAGTGATACAATAGCGGGCGGATGTCAAAATAACTATATATATATAAAACACTGATAAGTTGCTGGAATTCCTTCCATGGAGCAGAGTGATGTCACTGTATTCCACAGCGTGGCCTGCAAATGCTAACTAAGTTTTCCACCGAAATGTATATTTTATAAATTAGGTTTTATAATTTTGACTTTTAGTTCCACTGCCAATTTTATGTTTTATAATTTAATTTCATTGTGCCATTAACATGCTTATATTTCATTTGATGTATTTTCTTTCATTCCATCTCGGTGACATGATTGCCATGACAACACTATATATATATATATGTCTCTTTTGATGGCGCCGAGTTATGTGAACAAGGTGGTTCTACCACTGAAAGGCGTCAGCAGCCTTCTGTTCAATAAATGGTGAACTTACACCCAGTGTGCCGGTTTCAACACTTAGGAAGCGGAATTGGTGTGTATATATATATATATATATATTCACTCAAGAAAATAAAGGAATATAGTTACGTCAAGTAACTATAACTTGTGCTCTAAGGTAACTATAACTGGCGTCCTGCTCATGCAGTTTCTGATCTATGACTTCATTGCAAATCTTGCAGGGATATTGTCAATGATGTCATAGAACATATCATGAGTGGTGTAATATGTGGGGTAATTAGCAGTGCATGTAATTAGCAGTGCATGAATAGGGCAAGATTTATAGTTGACTAAGGGCATGCATTATATTCAATTGAGATAACTATAACCAGTAAATTTCAGTGGTTTTAGTAGTTTAAAACAGTATGTTTTGCCTGATATTTTCAAGTCACTATAACGTACCTTTAACCTTTGGTTTTTTGAGTGAATTTGCAGTTTTTTTTTAATGCAAAGTAAGATATTATCACCATATCTAATTATAACATTATTTCAATCTTTGTTTTGTTCAGTGAATCGGAAGGTTTTTTTTTAACGTAAAGTAATATGTTATTACCATACATAATGCCAATCCCACGCTATTAATGGCCTTCTGCTGGGTGGGAGCACATTACACTTTCCCTGCCCACGCTCCCGGAAAAACATTATGCCCTGGGAATTGGGGCTCCCAGGACACAGTCATGAAGCCAGCCCCGAGGATGGGGTTCTCGGGCCATAAAATGGCACTGGGTGGGGGGGGGTGCATGCCCTCTTCCCTTTTTTCAAAGTTTTCGCTGTGGGGATGGGGTGTCTGGGGCTTTAATAGGCTCTGGGAGGGGGGCTGCATGCCCCCCCCTTGCCCTCAATTGAAAAGGGCCCTAGGAAATGAGATCCCTGGGGCCTCGGTTAGGCTCAGGAAGGCTGCGGCATGCTCCATTTTCCCCATTTTTTAAGATATCTGCCCTGGGGGAATGGGGTCCCCAGGCCTTCCTTGAGGCTCGGTAAGGGGAGCTGTGTGCCTCCTCCCCATTTTTGCAAATATTGGCCCTAGGGAATGGGATCCCCAGGCCCTCAGAGAAGACTGGAGAGGTGAGCCATGCACCCACCCTCCCCTAAAGAGTGTTTGCACTGCCCCCACATGCCATAAGCAAAAAGAACAGATGATGGATGAAATGCTGAACAAATCAAACATGACCCCCATCACAGATCTAGGTTTAATCCATCATTCTGTTTTGCTTACCACCCGATCCCAGTTTGGGCCCAGCCATATGCAAATCAGTCTGGACCCTGCTCCCCATGGGAACAGTCCAGCCCGAACTGCTAGGCCTGGCCCTCCCCGGACCGGAATCAAGCATCCTGGGACCGGTTTCAGGGTATCACCCCTCGTCAGCCAGGCTAGCTTGAATCAAATGGCACAATGAGCACGGGACCTACATCTGGGCATACCTTTCCCACTAAGCATGACAAAAGCAAAAAGAACAGATGATGGACGGAATTCTGAACAAATCAAGCATTCACCCTAAGTCACAGTTTTGGTTTAATCCATCATTTTATTGCTCCCCTTGCCACCCCAGTTTGGACCCAGCCATTATGCAAATGTGTCTTGACCCTGCTCCCCATGGGAACAGTCCAGCCCCAACTGCCGGACCAGGTCCTCCCTGGACTGGAAACAAGCAACCTGGGACCGATGTGCTTTCTCCATCACTGCCTATTTTCTGTAAATGTGTGAAATTAGGTAAGCACACGCTAATGTTAATCCTTACCATGCTGCAATTGACTTTATTTGCAATGTTTGTACCTTTTGTTTTGAGTTTTTAAAGTGTAAAAATGTCTCACGGCATTCTTAAACTATTCATTAGACACGATGTCGATAGTCATAATAAGTATGGAGACATGAATTCCCATCCCATGCTTTCCGTAGTCTTAGTTCTACCATGATTCTCCCCTTTTTCATCCAAATCGCATCTAACAGTGCCTCATTTTTTATCACTCCACTCACCGCCTCTTTCTTGGGATTGAAGACACTCAGAGACTTGTCTAATGATCAAACATCTAAAAACATATATATGCTTAACAATTTCATCGTTAAACTTTAACAGGTACATGATGCCAGAGTACATACAGAGAGCCTGGAGAAGTGAAAAACGAGAATCGTATGTACATATGCCTGTAGCGATAATAGCAACATAATTTATGAACTGCTTCAAGCAATCCCTTAGTCGATTCAGTCAAGCATTCACTTTCTTATTAGAAAAAAGTTGCTTATTGTCATTTTTTGGTTTATTCCAAATAATGTGTACAACGTGAGCTGGTCATTCTACTCAGCTCTCTAACCTCTTTTTTTATACAGGAGTATTGGTTGTTTTTGATGTGTTTTTAATATTAAATTTGAGTTTTATATTAAAGTTTAAAAAACTGACAAACTGCATATTTCTGTTTTGAAGATAATCGTCGGTTTTGTGGCATACTTCTAAAAACATCTGAATATTTATTGAGTACCAAATTGCGTCTTCCTTCTTTTTTGAATCCTACGTCTCACACAAGATTCATTACAAAAGTGCCTTGTTTCATTATGCACGGTTCATAAATTCACCTGCCCTTAATTAGGGAGAAATGATGAAAAAGTACGTGTGTTAATTAGTTGAAATTCAATTAAAAGTAAAAAAAAAAAGTTCAATGTCACTGTAACTTTTTCAGCGGTAAAACGAGCATAATAAATGCACATTCTTTCATTGTGATATGTTAGTGCTATGACATGAATCTGTTGCTCATAAAAAACACCAACAATAATAACCTGGTAAGGCATTCCTTGGCATGGTACCGATGGGACAATGCTTAGAAACTTTACTACACGCCTTAGCCAGGCTCTCACGAAACCCCTACCAGACAGTCGCCTCAAAATCAAGACAAGTATCCCTGCTTCATCCAGCAGTATGGATCAGACTCAAGAGGAACTCAAGTCTAAAGAGAAAAAGGGTCCCAGAACCCCCAAAGCAATAATACAGTTATGAGAATTAAGAAATAGTGATACAATATTCTGTTGCAAAAAATTAAAATATATGTACGAAGTACCACTAAATACCTACAAAAATGGAAGAATATAAGTGTCAAATTTTGAACTGGGAAAAGTGGTTTGAACCCCGTCTTCGGCTCAACATCCTGTGAATCTGGGCAAATTGAATATGCCTCCTTTTCACGCATGCCGTCACCCCGCATGCAATTACAACGCGGTCGTTACAACGACTTGCGGAGGGGGGCGCTGGATGTTGGAATAGTATAATTTACTATTCCAACTCCAGTCTGTGCAGACAGTAGGGGAAGGTGTTGGATTTTAAATCCAACACCTTCTCCCCCTCCGCAAGTCGTTGTTTCGACTTGCGGGGTAATGGTATGCGCCAGAGGGAACTGCTGCTTTCTGCCGCTCGAGTAGACATTCTACTCGAGCTGCCGCTTCCTCAACGCGAATGGCACATTTCTCAACGCGAGCCGTCACATCATGCCGCGACCGCCTGCGATGGGAAATCTCACCAGGAGGAGCTCTAGCACGTTATTTTTTCTCACAAGTGCTTGCCAACTTACCGTTGGCAAGCCACTCGAGAAAAAAAACTCTTCTCCACGTCACTTCGTGGAGTTTTTCGGAACTCCGCACGGAGCACGTAGTGGGCAAAATTCTGTGAACTCAGCCGGCGGAGAGGAATTCTTCACCCACCCCTAGATTTTACATGTCTGGCTGCTGCAGGTCTACCAGCCCCAATGGAGTATACATAATCCCTGAATCCGGATGTGTGGCAGGACGTCATGATCCCAGGTGTAGGATGAGGGTGAAGCAAAGTCAAAAACCTTTACCATCACAAAGGCCGACACTTCTCAAAGTCATCCTAAAACAGGGGCAACGTTTTACATTTGCTCACCCCTTCTCATAGCACTGAACTGAGTTGATTATCCGACCTACACAGCAACTACATTCAGTTAGCTCAACTGACAAACTAGATTAATTAAGAGCAAACTCTTACATAAATAATAGAGCTTGAAATACACAACCAAATATTCCCACTTACACGAATTAGCCAAAAGGCACAAGATTTGACCCACATGGGGATAGTTGTATTCCATGGGGAAAATTGACTCATACAGAACGTTGCAAGAATCTGTCACTCCTTCCCAAAGCAGAGCCTCTTCTAGGGGAAAACTCACAACCAGAGTCGCCCAACAATGCCAAGAGGCAAAAGGCCTGCAGCATAATGTATTACTTGTAGGCTTTGTAAATGACCAACATGCAACCTCCTAGACACTTTGCAGCCCAGAGAACCTGTCGGTGGCTTGGGGCAGGACCGGCCGTTACTGAACCTTATCAGCATAACAAAGGTACGTGGCTTCACGATTGCCATAGAGATGGCCCAACCCTATCTTTTATTTTCCGTTTAACCTATTATCCCATGTACAGATCGGCATGAAAATGGATGTGCTGACCTTTAGACATTTTCGCGAGGTGTGTGCAAAGTTTAACCAGATTCATCAAAGGATGCAAAAGTTATTAGCTATCCAAAAATGCAGTTTAAATGAAATAATCTAGCCATCTTCTAAAAAAGATCCTAAAAATTCAGTAAACAACTTTAAAGAGAAGCTATAGTTAGAATTCATATAAAACAGTATAACTTACGTTCAAAGAAAAACCTCATAAAGTGAAGCTATGTTTGCCTAATAAACCTAAAAAAGGGTGGGAGTTACCATATTAGATTAGCAAATTAACCATAACATGATTTTGCTCAGCAATGTCATCAAGGGTGAATTTTAGTGCTTTTTGGGTTCTACTTCGCAACTATAATTGTGTTTTAACTATGTTTTTTCAGTGACTATAGAACAAAGTGCAAGTCGCCACTGTTTAGCCACAGTTCAGCAGCACTTTCTATTGAAAATATATATTTTTAAATTTAACTATAACCATGGCTCCCATTACCAGATCTGCGCCAAATTTAGGATTCTTATTGCATAGTTAGTTAGGATCTATCATGGCAAATTTTGTGCATTTCCCTGTAGGGGAAAAATGTTAGGAAGGTGTAAAAGCAGGTGTTTCTCCCATTCTAGCTCCGACAGGACATTTTGTTCTTATCTACAGCCCAGACCACTAAATGCATTTACAGCAAACTTGGAATTAATGTAGAACTTTACTCGGAAAGCTTGTTTTTGATGTTATGGCAGAAATGTATTCAGTAATGGTTGTGATATTAGTAAAGGAATAAGGCATAACTGGGCTTGAAAGGGTTAACACTTGTTAACGCTAGTTGAAAAAACGTGTTTATTTGTTTATAAATGTGGCATTGCTGGACGAATATGAATGAAATTTGGTAGACACTTAGCCCATCATTTTGAATTGCCCAGTACTGTAGGTACAGTAAAATTGCTATGGGGAATTACCATGTGTGACTCATTTTTCTGGTCATAAAACCACACAGAATTCCGTGTGTCTTGGGGTTTAATGCATACATTTACCACCTGCTTTGAGCAAGTGGTAAATGTATGCAGGTACTGTTTGTTAGGTGATGTCCTGGAGAAGTAGGGGTGTGAGAAGGAGCAGGTGAGAGAAAAATAAGGTGTTTTCTGTCAGGGAGCATTGTATGCTCCCCTATCAGAAAAAAACAAGGAATTTGGCTTGGTTGGTGCTCTAGCCAAAGCCCCATGTGATTGGATTATGCCACACAGTAAAATCAGGTCTGGTTGCCTTATACCTGTGGAATATGGGTGTGGAAAAACCGACACACTTGGAACAAAGCAGAACAGAATTCCAGTAGCTAATTCCACCCCACTGACTGGTAATGGGAGCCGTAGTAGGCTGAGATTGCTATTGATATTTTCAAATTTGTGCATCAAGGGGAGCAGTTAAAAGGGGGGAGGCAATCATGTGTTAATTCGCTAAGAAATTTGACACTTTGTAATGAATCTGCACAAAATTTGGAGTGTCATGTTTTGTGCCCATCCATCAAGAGTGAACAAAGTTAAAGAGGGGGATAAATGTTTAATTTGCTTAAGCTATCAAATGTTGCAGGCAGTTAGCAAGTTACACTTGTGGGTATAACTGAAGCGAGGAGTAAATCAGGCAGGGCAAAATTATTGGATTTACTAAAAACCATGGCTCAGTGTAATTGATCTGCACAAAATTTGGTAGAAACATAGCGTCTTTAGCCTACTCTTGGTTTTGTCAGTATCTTGACACTGCTCAATGAATCTGCATGAAATTAGCCAGCTCACAAATTAAGCCCAGTGCAAGACAAGGGAGGTCATGTGACCAACCTCTGCTGAGCACATCCGAAGTGGGTTGGGCTCAGGGCCTTGCCACAGGCTATGCACAGTGCTGAATGAGTCCATGGCATGTTAATGTTGTACATCATTAAAAACCCATGACATCTACTGAAAAAATCACTGTTGAGTTCAATTATAGTTCCGCGAACACACAAAAGATGAGCTTCTGACATATGCCAGTTATGGAGTGTATGATGTACACCATAACTCTTAATCCCCACAATGCTCAGTATAAACCTTTGCCAATGGCATGCCAAAAAAGAAGTTGTCTACAAAGAGCAAATTATAGCAAGAGCATGAGTAATGGTATGCATTGTGCGTTGCACCCATAACTGGCCACTTTCAAGGCTGTTTTGTTCTCGTGCTTCTATCATCCATCCATCTATCTATCTATCTATCTATACAAATGATCTTACCACTGAGACTGACGAATGGCACAGTTCTTTATCTATCTATCTATCTATCCGTCTATCCATCCATCTATCTATCTATCTATCTATCCATCTATCCATCTATCTATCTATATCTATATATATGACCTACTGGCTATCGCCAGCAGGTAGTTATAGTTAGGATGTAGTTTCCAGAGGAAGACCGTTTTTTCATTTGCCATTAACTTTGTCGTTGTGAAATGAATCCTCACAAATTTTTCAAAATGAGTTCTCCGCGCACGTCAGCTGCAGTCTTGAAAGTTTCGGGGTGATCCCTCAAGTGGGGGCCAAGTAAAAGGGGGGTTCCAAAACGCATTTTCCCCATGTTAATTTCAAAAGGAAATTTAGACACAGCTACAGCCCGAACTGCTGAACGGAATTACACTAAATTTGACAGAAGGGCAGATGTTGGTCCAAGGAAGTGTCTTTTTGTGATTTGGTGTTAATCTGTTCAGTAGTTGTGGAGTTATTTAAAGACATTTCCAATTGTATATATAGAGACGTGGAGGACCCACGATCCCTCCCAGTGTGGTGCTGAGATCTGATTGGCTAGCAGCATTTCAAACCAGGAAGTGTTGGCAGCCATCTTGGCACTCGGCTTGAGCCAAGTCCATAAAAAATGTAAAAACAAAAAATAAAAGGGGGCAGCGTAGGAATACCCTGACTCCTTAGCCCTCTTGGGGTGGGGTGGGGGTCCCATAGGGACCCCGTAGGGCCCAAAAAGCATTTTTTTAAAAACAAAAATCAGTGGGAGCTGCACTGGATTCACGGATCCTGCCAAAAGTGTAAAAAACAAAAACGAAGGGCGGGCTCACGCGCTTCCTCAATTATCGGCCCCTAGGTGGGCCAGGTCCTAGAGGCATTTTCCAATTAAAGGAGGTGGGCACAAGGGTCCGCCTCCTGGGGCTTATTATGCCTCAGGGACCACCACATCCCTGGAGCCATACACGAGCAAAAAATTAGGGGGGGCACTAAGGACTCCCCCGTGTCCCAGGAACCATCACCTCCCCGGGGCTTATGTATTTTATGGGGGGCCTCTCGGATCCCCCAAGGCCCCAGGATGAGATCCTGGGGCCAAAATGGACCCGAAAGTGGGGCTGCGCGGCCCCCCTCCCCTAGTTTTAAAAAATAAAAAAGCCAGGCCCCAGGGGATGGTGTCCCCGGGGCCAAAATCAGCCCAGGAGGGGGGGCGCGTGCCCCTCTCCCTTAGTTTTATAAATAAAAAGTCCTGTCCCCGGGGGATGGGGCCTCAGGGCTGAAATTGGCTGAGGGAAAGGGGGCCATGTGGCCCCCTCACGTAATATTACAATTATTTTTTAAAAGCCGGCCTGGCAAGTTGCCGGGGGCCTGCCCTCTTTTACCGCAACTCTGCAAATGCACCTCCTGGCACACTACTGGTTAGGGGATGAAGTCCCCTTGGATGCGGAGGGTACTTGGGGGCCAGAAACTCCTTCTGTTATCTCCAGTAAGTCCCACACAGGGATTGCTGAAAGGTGTTTGGAGGCCATGTCCCCTTTCTCCAGAATTCTGCAAACGTACCTACTGATGCACTACTGGTTGGGGGATGAAGTCCACTTTACTCCTGAGGGACCTTGTGGGCCAATAAGCCCTCCTGGTACTTTCTGTAAGTCCTACACAGTGGGATTCCTAAGAGCTGGTTGGAGGCCCAGCCCCCTTTCTCCACCACTCTGCAAACGCCATTACTACTTAAAAAACCATAGAAATTCACTGAAAAAACCAAAGGTTACAGGGACGTTATATTTAGGAATAAGCGTTTAAAAAACCTTAGAAATTCACTGAAAAAAACTAAGGTTACAGGAACATTATAGTTAGGAAATGGAATAAAAAAAGTTAGAAATTTACTGAAAAAATCCAAAGGATACAGGGACCTTATAGTTAGGCTCAGGTTTCACTCGTACAAAACCAATGGCATTCAGCTGCTATCTTTGGCGCCATTTGACGAATCCTCGTGAAACTTTCCGAAAAAAGTGCCCTGGTAAATCTAGTTGTGCAAGGAAAGTTTCGGGGCGATCTGTCAAGCGGGGGCTAAGAAAAATGGGGGGGTCAAAAAAAGTGTTTTACCTGTGTTAATTTCCATAGGGATTTTAGACACAACAACAGCCAAAACCGCTGGACGGAATTACACCAAATTTGGCAGAAAGGTAACTCTTGGTCCAGAAAGAACCCTTTTTGTTATTTGGTGTAGTTTCGATCAGTAGTTTTTGATATTAACTGAAATCCAAATTTGTATATCTAGGGTTGTGGATCCTCTTTGAATTCGTGAATCCACACACCAACAGCAATGCCATGGTTGGCTGGCCGCAACTTGAGAGGAAAGTTGCAGCTGCCATTTTTGTTCATCGGGACTCGGATCCCAGCTGGGAAAATATAGTTAAAAAGAGATAGAAGGGGTCATGGTAGAGGTACCCTGACCCCATGGAACTAATGAGGTGTCTGTGAAGGAACCATGCAAAAATAACAATTGATGGGCAGAATGCAGAACAATGTCATACATTCACCCCAGTACAGAGATATGGGCCTAAATCCATCGTATTTGTGCTCCCCATGCCATTCAAGTTTGAACCCAGCCATATGCAAATCAGTCTTGAACCTGCGCCCAATGGGAACAGTCCAGCCCGAACTGCCAGGCAAGGTCCTCCCTGGACTGGAAACAAGCATCCTAGGACCGGTTTTGGGGTTTCACCCCTCATCAGCCAGAATAGCTTGACTCCAGTGGCATGGAGAGCACGGGACCCATGTCTGGGCATACCCGTCCCACTCGGGGTGACAAATGCAAAAAGAACAATTGATGGACAGAATGCAGAACAATGTCATACATTCACCCCAGTACAGAGATCTGAGCCTAAATCCATCGTTTTTTTGCTCCCCATGCGATTTCAGTTGAAACCTAGCCAAATGCAAATCAGTCTTGACCCTGCACCCAATGCGAACAGTCCAGCCCGAACTGCCAGGCCAGTTCCTCCTTGGTCTGGAAACAAGCATCCTAGGACCGGTTTTGGGGTTTCACCCCTCATCAGCCAGGATAGCTTCACTCCAGTGGCATGGAGAGCACGGGACCCACGTCTGGGCATACCCGTCCCACTCGGGGTGACAAATGCAAAAAGAACAACTGAATGACAGAATGCAGAACAATGTCATACATTCACCCCAGTACAGAGATCTGGGCCTAAATCTATGTTTTTTTTGCTCCCCATGCCATTCCAGTTTGAACTCCGCTTATGCAAATCGGTCTTGACCCTGCGCCCAATGCGAACAGTCCAGCCCAAACTGCCAGGCCAGGTCCTCCCTGGACTGGAAACAAGCATCCTAGAACCAGTTTCGGGATTTCACCCCTCATCAGCCAGGATAGCTTGTCTCCAGTGGCACGGAGAGCTTGGGACCCACGTCTGAGCATACTCGTCCCACTCGGGGTGACAAATGCAAAAAGATCAATTGATGGACAGAATGCAGAACAATGTCATACTTTCACCCAAGTACAGAGATCTGGGCCTAAATCAATCGTTATTTTGCTCCCCATGCCATTCCAGTTGAAACCCAGTCATATGCAAATCAGTCTTGACCCTGCGCCCAATTGGAACAGTCCAGCCCGGACTGCCAGGCCAGTCTTCCCTGGACTGGAAACAAGCATCCTAGGGCCAGTTTTGGAGTTTCAGCCCTCATCAGCCAGGATAGCTTGACTCCAGTGGCATGGAGAGCACTGCATTCCTTCCATCATCTGTGTCTCTTTTGCTTTCTCGCCCCAAGTGCACCGGGTATGCCCAGACGTGGGTCCCTGGCTCACTGTGCCACTGGATTCAAGCTAGCCTGGCTGATGAGGGATGATGCCCCAAAACCGGTCCCAGGATGCTTGTTTCCGGTGCAGAGAGAACCTGGCTTGGCAGTTCGGTCTGGATTGTTCCCATGAGGCACAGGGTCAAGACTGATTTGCATATGGCTGGGTCTAAACTGCGGTGGCATGGTGAGCAAAAAGAACAATGGATTTAACCCAGATCTCTTGACTGGGGGTGAATGTTTGATTTGCTCTGCATTCCGTCCATCATCTGTGTGTCTTTTGTGAAGGAACCAGTCATGGGCAAGAAATTGTCCAAAAACCTTTTTTTTTTATCACATGAGGATCCTCAGATCCTCCCCGGATCCTATCGTATTCAGGTGGATTAGGGTGGATCCGCAGATCCAGACCTCAATTAAAAAAAAAAACATACACTCATTCACAGATCCACACATCTACTCACACTCACAAACACACCGACACACACCCATACAGTCACTCACACCCCCATTGATACCCTCCCTCACACACCCAGGTAGCAGGGACGCTATAGTTAAGAAATAGCATTAAAAAAACATAGAAATTCACTTAAAAAACAAAGGTTACAGGGATGTTCTAGTTAGGAAATAAAATAAAAAAACTGAAGAAAGTCACAAAAAAGGCAAAGTTTACAGGGACGTTATATTTAGGAAATAGAATTTTTTTTTAAACTTAGAAATTTCCTGAAGAAAACAAAGGTTAAAGGGATGTTATAGTTAGTCTTAGATTTCACTTGTACAAAACCATTGAAATTTAGAAGTTATAGTTACTTGAGCTAACTATAACGTACGCACCCAAAATGCACTACTTATGACCTCACATACTACATCATTCATTACATGGTCAGTGAAATCACTGATGACATCTCAAATGACATCATGGATGACATCATCAAGTGAGTGTAAGTGTTTTATAAGAATGTATGAGTGTTAAACATATATACCAACCTAGTACAAAAGTTAGATTACTGTACTAGGTGTACTAGTAATGGGTGATACTATTTCTAACATAGGTGATCTGAGTGACTGTGTGTATGAGTGTGTGAGTGGGTGTCTGAGTGGTTTATATATGTGTGTGTGAGTGTGTGCATGAGTGGCTGTGTGGCTGAGTGAGTGGGTTTGTGACTAGTTCTGAGTTTGTGAGTGATTGTAAGGTGTGTAAGTGGTTTTGTGTGTTGGTGTGTGAGTGGCTGTATGGGTGTGTGTGGCTGTATGGGGGTGAGTAGGAATGTGAGTGGTTGGCTAAATGGGTATATGATTATCTGTGTGAATGGCTGTATGGGAGAGTGAGTGGATAGATGAGAGCGGTTGTATGGATGTGTGAATGAGTATGTAAGTGGTTATGTGAGTGCTTGTACGGTTGAGTGAGTGGTTGTGTTTAGAGGCTGTATGGGTGAGTAAGTGGGTAGGTGAGTAGCTGCATAGGTGAATACGTTTGTGTGTGAGTATCTGTATGGATGGGTGTGTGGCTGTGTGAGTGGCTCTATGGGTGAGTGGTTGGTTGTATGAGTAGCTGTATAGGTTAGTGAGTGGTTGTGTGAGTGGACGTTTGAGTGAGTGGGTGTGTGAGGGACTCTATGGTTAAGTGAGTGGTTGTGTAAGTACTTGTATGGGTATGTGAGTTGTTGTCTGGGTTTTTGAGTGGGTGTATAAGAAGTTCTATAGTGGTATGCCTGGGTGCGAGAGTGGTTCTGTGGATGTCATTTGAGATGTCATCAGCGTTGTCACTGACAATGTCATGAGTGATGTAATATGGGAGCTCATAAACAGTGCATTGCAGGGTCGAGTTACAGTTAGCGCAGGTAAGTGTAACCACTGTATTTCACTGGTTTTGTCTGAGTGAAATCTGAGCCTAACTATAATGTCCCTGTAACATTTGTTTTTTTAGTGAATTTACATGCTTTTTTAATGTTATACTTACCTACATATATATATTCCATGAGACAATGACGCTGAATATGGACAGCCAGCCTAACGAGTCTGAGCTCGCCAGCAGGTGTCACTGCTTACATATTCTAAAAGACAGGCAGCGTACCTTCCACGATGTCAACACAAGCCCAACCAACCAGACAGTCACGTACAAATATTCTTTATTTGCAGAAATATATATAGCATGACGCATTTCGACCTGCAATTGGTCTTATTCATTTGCTTTGTTGCAGGGATTCTGCCCAAGAACAGAACTATGCGCAGGATTATAGCACCTTGGTGTATAGGGTCATCCTACCACCTTAGTACCCATGAGCCCAGCACCGACTAGCTATAGTGTCTCACTTGCTCTCCTACTCGCTCACAGAGAAACAAAGGATTAGACACCCCAGAACACAACACACCCAGATCTCTCAACAATCGCGGTAACAAGACACACCCTTTCACTCGCACTCTTGTACTTGCCCACAATAAGGTCTGACAGAGACATGAAACAGTTTAAAATATTTATTTTAACTAACGTGCCCTAACATGTAGTATACGTGCCTCAACAAGCAGGAAAATGCATAGTACAAATACAGTCAGCATACCAGCTAGTCCATAAATCATAAAGGGAGATGTCATCATGGAAAGGCAATGGAGCCCAACCTCCCTCTCCTTGCTAAGAAGCAGTATTATTATATATTAGAAGATCTATTGGCTTTGTCAGCAGACCCCATACCTTAGCCTATAGATGGTAGATCTACATCATAGGTGCTGTCTCACTCTTCTCCCTTAAAAGGTCCCTCTCCAAGTGTGTACTGCCTATTTGTGTATTCCAATATAACCAAAGTACGTTGTCCAAACACCAGCTGCAGTGGTATGTTTTGTCTAAGGGCTAAGGCCTGGCCAGAACAACATAACAATGGGCATTGTTGTTCGACCTTGATCACAATGTTCAGTCAAAATCCCAGGAACCTGCAGAGAGTGAACACAGCGATGAGTTCTCATGTGAAAACAGCCATCAAACTTATTGCAAAAATAAAGTCATGCAGTAACGTGTGCAAAGCAGCAGGTAAGCTGCAGCATGCTCATGCTAACTTAGTGAAGAAGACAATTTCCCTATGGGGCATGTGACACCCTCCCCTTGGTCAGGTCGTTAGCACTATGCTAAAACAAAAATCAGAGGTAAGAAGAGGCAAAGCGTCTTGGTGATGTTCCACCTAGAATATTTGTTGAGCCAAAAAAAAAAAAATTATGTAAAAAGCAGCCAACTTGGTATCCAAAAATATATCCAATTACAGCAAATCTTCGGAGTGAAAAATGTGGCGGGAAAAGCAGAACGCCATAAATTCCAGTATGTTGTCTGAACCTTCCATTAAAAAAAGGTATGCAATCTAATTAAGCAAGTCAAACAAGCACACATGCTCCTCATATCCAGAGGCCGTTAGCAGCATATCAGGGCAACCTGTGTTAACTTCGATGAAACTTTGATCCAAGAGGCGCTGTGCACGAGCACAGGTACTCAAATCTGCCATTGGTCCAAGTAGAGGATCGCACATTAGGCGCCTACCCATGGAACAGTCCTGGTCATGGGCCATCAACGGACCCATCAACAGTTCATAAGCCAGCTCAGCCTGGGGCGTATTGGAGAGGCAGTCATCCAGGGCCCATTGAAAAGGACACCAGAGGCAGTGGAACACAGGTTCCACACAGGTGAAGTAGGCATAACGGAAGGTCAGCCAATAGTCAATGTCAAGAGCACTCAATGGCATTGCACCAAAAAGCTGGTGCATCCTTTCATAGTACAGCTGCAACTGGACCGGGTTTGGCAGCACCAAAGGGAGAGCAGCCATTGCAGAGCAGCAGTAGAAGTACAAGAACGCCGCAAATCAGCAGGACCACTAGGGGGAAACCCTCCGAAGGTGCTGGAAAAAATAGAATGGATAAAAGCTGGGATTACTCCAAAAATAGTCTGAAAGGAGGTGACAAGTCCGGATCCCACAAGTTTAGAAAAGTGGGCAAGGCCCTCTGTATCAGACGCATTGAATATTTGGTGAATTAATTCTCCAAAATGGAGTGGGAGGTTTGTGTTTAGCAGTGACTGAATCTCACTTGCGGTTCTTACCACCTGCAATTCGAAGGTCTCACGAGCTGATGTGAGAGCAACTTCTTGTTGAAACAATAGCGCTTTGAGTCTGCTTAGCTTATTGAAATCTGTTTTCAAAGTTGGAATGGAAGGCCAAAGCGAACTATCTACAATCCCATGCGAAGTGGAAACAGGACATTGCTGTAACATGTAACACGTTGTGAAACTGTTACTATATACAGGATGCCTGCCCGTAAGCCGCAGCAATCGTGGTTATTTAGAATAAGATAACGTCTTTTAGAAAGCAAAGGTAGTGCGGGAATAATAACTGGGACTGGGGTACCTTTTAAAAAACGAGCCAGATTAGGGGCCGAAACATTGCAGGCACTGTGAAGTTTTACTTGTTTGCAGACTAGGGAGTGTCCTACTGTAGAATCACAATCCTCCCCTGTAAGGAAAACCTCCTTATCTGCTCGTTGACATCGAAAGGCGAAAGGCAGGGACCATAATTCATGAATATAGCTACTGCCGAGGGGCTCATATCTACCAACCGGATAGTGTTTCATGCAGGCCGTAAACTGAAATAGTGCGATAGGCATAGAAATAACCCCATGTATTTACCACACAGCTGAATCAGTCTCTGCCACAGAAAATTATAACTGTTCTAGTTGCTCAATATGTAACATCATGTTTGTGGCATCCTTCATTGACATCAATTTCTGTTTATATGTCAAATTAAATGGTAAGAACAGTGCGGAAGCATCCAGGTAATCCCATGGTACTTTCTCACTTTTGAGTGTTTGCAAGGTCCAACCAAATTGCATTACAGAACATAACTGATTTTGACCATGATACAAAACAGACACTTCATTTTGAACAATGTCAATGATTGATGATACAATATTATCCAAAGTATATATACGAGAAGACACTGTATTAATGCTGTTATGGACTACTGCCAGAACTTTTTCTAAATTATCTTGGTCAATTCGGCACAGGCGCACTGCAGCTTCCATCTGCGATAGCTTCCAAAATTCATTATATGCCGCATAAACAAAACGTTTTGTTTGAGGGGACTTTGGACCCAAAAGAAAATCAGCAAGATCGATGTCACCTGATAAAAGGGAAAGATGTTGTATCACAGATGACAAAGTGGAGTGTCCCAACCACTTGACATAGTTTACCTACAGAATATGTGCTAACTGTGTGGGAATGGTGAAAACGAGGATCAGGTCTAGTCTGTGTAAACCCTTTTGTGGTATTCAAAAAGCGTAATTGACATGCATTGGAGCTTGTTGGCCACAGTAACCATCCCAAGGGGTCAACATTGGAAGAGTTAAGTATGCCATTCTAAAAACATGACAGTTAAGTCCTCAATTGTGTAGTTGGTATGTGTTTGCCTTTTGTCATAAGTAGCCAATAATGGAATGGAGGGTGTATTTAGATTTTTGGCCGTGGCTAAACCAAAACAAGTAGTCTGTTGTACAGTCTCATTTAAAAATGAGCTGAGAAGGTATCAGACGCGCATGATGAAATGATTCAGTGCCCTGCACTTGCCAATCTTTGGTACCCCAAATGGATTTTAAATCAACCTTGTCCTTCCAGTAATCATAACCTTTCACGGACAAATCAGTTATGAAGGACAAGGAGTAAACCAATTTAGTATGGGTCAGCATAAATTTGGTTCAGGCGGGCATCTTCAATTTATAAAAATAGGACACAGGGTCAGATTGTAACCTGTAAAATACATACATTTACTTTGTTGGGTCTTTGAGCTCCCTGGTAACGGAGTTGGGCAATGTTCCCACTGGGTATAATTAAAATATGGTCTCTGAGTATTGGTTTTGTGTACAAAATGATGCTGGTAACAGAATAAATCTGCAGAATTTGCAGAATTGAAATACAAATCTTCAGTGTCAAAAGCAGTGTAATATTTCAAATCTGAAAACAATGAATAAACAGCATGAACATCCCAGTCATCAGAGTGTACTTCCGGCAAAACCACGTCCCCTAAAAGAAAATACGGAATGTTCAAAGTCTCGGTCGGGCCATGAATATCGAATGGTGCTTTATCCCAAACTATACCATCAACAATTGGGAAAGCTGAAATATTAACTAGTGCTTGATCTCTTTTCATTTTATGAGATGAAGTGTGAGGGGCCAGAACTCCGTTAACCAAGTACACAGCAGAGCGTTCAGGTAAGTAATGGCCATTAATCAACAGGAAAAACACAGTCACGAACCCAATCCACATGAAGAGGAACACCATCGTCGGCACCATCCAGACGTATGTCCAGGGCGGGACCTGGTAAATACTTTTGAACCAGGAGATGAAAAGACTGGCATGTGTAGGGGGCTCTGCCACAGAGGATGACAAAGACGATGTATCAGAAGAAAAGCTATTATGGTCCATATAATAACCACTGGACCCCAGCTGAAACAATGGTGGCTGTTCTTCATTGCAAGGCGAATTAATTGTACTTTCAGGAATGTCAATTATAACTTCAACTGGAGGAGAAGCATACTCATTATCCACTGTTGTAGATGTAGAAGGTCAAACAGGCAACAAATAAATTGAAGATTCCATCTCCCCCTCCATTTGTTGGGGAGACGTCGAGGAAACAGAAGCCAACGGATCAAATGAAATATCCTGGCATGGAATGCTTGTTGGGATACTATTCAGTATCGGCCATATGGTGTAGTTTGACAAGTTTGATTGAAATGTAACGATTCTCCTCACGACCAGGTAGCAGAGGCAGAATCAAGTATGGGTGCCCTTTAAACCAAGGACTCTGACTGGTGCATGGTATGATGGACCAAATTCCTTCTTGTTCTCCACCTGCTCTCGGACCAGATCTCCAACTTTAGGAAGCCAGCCAGAAACCAGAATCAGCACCGCTGCATCTGTGGAAGAGGGCAAATGGGCTTTTGCTTGTGAATCACAAGCCTTTTGTACATCCTGTAACATAGCATAATGGTTATATATGTCAAACGTTGCAGCAGCCGCCACAACATCTAGACCATCAAGGTCTGGCGCAAACATTTTAATGCCAAAGAGCATTTCGTATGGGGTCCGCCCACCCAGAGATCTTCTAGGGAGATTATTAAGTGCACATTTAACTCCATATAGATGAGTCAAACAGCCCCGACCAGTACCTAATACTCTAGCTGTTAAAGATTGCTTTAAGTCACGGTTCATCCGCTTCACAACAGAATTGCCCTCAGGCCGATAGGGAGACGAAAATTGCACCTGCACCCCCAGAGTCTTGATTGCATCCCTGTACACCTTAGAGGCAAAAGCAGGACCTTGGTCAGAATGGAAGGTGCCACAGGCAAATGTCCCTACAAAGATACCCAAATCTTCTATACCAGTTAGAGCGTCAGCACTACGTTGCGGCCAAACCCAAAGGAATCTAGTGCACGAATCCACTGCAACCAAGATATACTTAAAAGCATTATCAAATGTTAAAGGACCGCAGTGATCAAGATAAATACAACCAAACGGTTGATTCGAAATGTATAGCTGAGTGTGGGGTGGACGTGAAACAGTTGAAGGCTTAATCTGTTGACAAATGTCACAGGAAAGAACATATTTATGTGCCTGTTGGTATAAACCACGCCACCAAAAACGTTGCTGTAAAAGGGAAATATTCGCTGTCACTCCGGCGTGTGCAGAAGCAACGCCTTCATGTGCGGCTATGATCAAAGAAAGTCTGCGGTCCTCGTTGGGAATCAGCTGATCCCCAACGGATGGAATAGTCACAAATGGAATCTGATCAGACGACAAGTGGTATGTATAACATGAAGGGAAACCTTGGGGAAACTCTGTTCCCTCCTTCGTCACAGCTATAGCCGCTAGAATATCATCATCAATTTTAGTCATATGCCTAGTGAGAGCTGGTACTGAGCAAGTGGCTACTGCATATTTGGCAGACTCATCAGCCAGTGAATTACCAACAGCGTGTGCTTCCACACGTTGATGGCCTAATGTATGGATAACATGTGTGAGTGGCAAACGTTCCTTAAGAGCGGCCACTCAGACCCAAAGCATTTTATGCTTAATTGCGCTGCCTTTAGAATCACGAAAATCATTCTGTGTCCAGAAGAATAAATTGTCATTGAAGGATTGTACACAGTAAAATGAATACACACTACAATTGTCGGAACCGCTAGATCAGCAAATTCAATAGCCAAAAACAAAGCGCGTAGCTCAGCCAAAAGAGCCATGCAATCTCCAAGAGATTGTGTGTGAACCAAGGAGAATTTAAAATCCCCATCAACAATTGTACCTGCCACAGTCGCGCAGGCTGCAGATTAAGCATGTTTAGAACCAATGGCTGGCTGCACAGTCCCATCAGTGTAAATAATACATTTGTACTGATCATGAGGGAGTAATGATAAAGGTGGAGGATAAACATGTTCATATTGTAAAAACTCCTGTGTTTGCAAAGAAGGGTCAAAGATAAAGTTGACATCAGCCGACATCAAAGAACTAGCCCATTGTATCCAACGTGGATGCAAGGCTTTGGAATTTGGGGCACTACCCTTTGTGACTGCTTCTAAAGCAGGTACTGGCGAGACCATGAAAATGAATTTACCCTGAGTCAAAGAGTGTTCTTTCAGAATCGTCATCTGGACCGCTGTCAAAATCTTTTCCGTAGAAGAGAAACGCATCTCAGCTGGAGTATACAAATGCAATTTATAACCAATGGGGACAGTGTCCCATTCATTGAAAGTCACGCAAGTGAATCCTAATGCACCTGGTACAATCCGTATGGCCAAATTAGTAGTATTATCTCTCGTTAACAAGAATTGAGTCGCAAGCAGGTCCGACTGCAAAGACCTTAGTACTGCTGAATGTTCCGGAACCCATCTGGAAGATGCAAAAGAGGGATGTATCAACGTGTATAGCAGTTTGATACACTAGGCATAATCAGGAATGTAAGTTCTACTAAATTCAAGAAACCCAGCAAAGACTGCAATTTTTTAAGGGTAGATGGAGGCTGCAATTGAGCACATTTCTCCAAAAGTGGAGGCCAACCCCCTACCTTCGTTATTGAGTTCATAACCAAGGAAAAGTACTGCCAGAAAGGTAATGTGCGATTCCGCAAAATTAAATTTGTAGCCTAACTTCGCAAAATATGTGACAATGCGATCTACGCGCATCAGATGAGGATTCATCTCATCATCAGTTAAATAAATGTCATCGACGTACGGAAAGGCATCAGGGTCAATCTCATGTAAAATTGAAACAATGCGTGCCGCAAGCACGCCAGGGCTATTCTTATCCCCCATAGGCAATCTCGCATATTGTCGCTGAATACGGTCAAATCACGGCTCTCAGGTGCCAAAGAATGGCGGAAGAAGCTGTTAGAAATATCCAAAGCGGTTTTATACTTTTTTCGAACAATGTTGTTTATTAACGCAGAGCTGTGTGTGTTCTGAACCCCAAAGGTACAAACATGACTATTCAAATGTCTGTAGTCTAAAAATTTACGATATGAACCGTCGCGTTTCAATTTCGGAAATAGAGGATTATTCATCAATGAAACACAGGTTTCAATCACACATTTAATTGGATACTATGGTTTGGGCTGTGGTGTAGAACGCAAAGGAATCACATGAACCGGGGAATCCCTGTCCCAACCCACCTGACTACGATATAACGCCAGAGCCAAGGACAATGCCCACTTCGAGGCATAAGCCATTTTATCGTCATCAGGTACGTATTGCGAAAAACTGGGTAGAATAACATCTTCCCCTCTGGAGGAAGCAAGGACAAAAGGGGGAGGCCAATCAACCTCCACCAATAAAATATCATAAGAAGAAGTTAGATTCTCCCAAAAGACTGCTTTAACCAGGCGTCTAATATCGCCTTCAATTTGGAGGCTTACTTAATAAAGCCCATCAGGAGGGGAAACTTGAGTATCAGCTGTTTCCACGGTAATAAAAGTGTCCGCTGCTTTCGCCTTCAGACGCTGGTGGAGTGTCTGCCGCACTATGGTAACCTCCGCTGCACTGACGCAGCTCTGCATTAGTGACATTGAGATCATTTGGATGCAGTGTAAATCCAGCCAAAACAGGCCAAGTGGTCCCATCGATAGATAAGGGGCCCATTCGAACAGAAGAAACAGGGTGAGGAAGGGCGCTATTAAACCAAATGGTATGCTCCCACGATGTCAACGGAGCTTCAAGTAACGCATAAGGACGATATGCCTTAGGAGGTGCAGCGGGCGTATATTCATGAAACAAATGATCATTTCCATCTACACCTGGAAATGTAACCCAAGAATAGAACACTTCAAAGCGGTATGCAGGATCAGCCTCAACCACGAAAATAATGTTTTCCCCTGCCTTGGTGACTCAATGGTTTAGTTAAAAAAGCTGTAACCGCAGCACATTTAGGTGCCGCAATTGCGACAGCTTGTGCCATGTTTATAATAAAAGGAACAAGGAAAACGGCAGCGCAAAAGAGGGTTCAAAATACCTTTTAAAATTCAAGCTTGAAAAACCTATAGAAATAGGGATACCCTACAAATACAGGAGGCGAAGCCCCCCCACCACGGACGTCTTTGGGAACTGGTGAGAGGGTATTGTGGACAAGCACAAGTGCCACTCAGGGGTGAATAAGTACCAGACCAAACGTTGGGTGCCATGTTGCGGGGATTCTGCCCAAGAACAGAACTATGTGCAGGATTATAGGATCTTGGTGTATAGGGACTGAGTCATCCTACCACCTTAGTACCCATGAGCCCAGGACTGACTAGCTATAAGGTCTCACTTGCTCTCCTACTGACTCACAAAGAAACTAATGATTAGACACCCCAGAACACAACACTCCCAGATCTCTCAGGAATTGCAGTAACAAGACACACTCTTTCACTCGCACTCTTGTACTTGTCCACAATAAGGTCTGACAGAGACACAAAACAGTTTAAAATATTTATTTTAACTAACGTGCCCTAACATGCAGTATACGTGCCACAACAAGCAGGAAAATGCATAGTACAAATACAGTCAGCATAGCAGCTAGTCCATAAATCTTAAAGGCAGATGTCATCATGGAAAGGCAATAGAGCCTAACCTCCCTCCCCTTGCTAAGAAGCAGTATTATTATTTATTAGAAGATCTATGGGCTGTGTCAGCAGACCCCATACCTTAGCCTATAGATGGTAGATCTACATCATAGGTGCTGTCTCGCTCTTCTCCCTGGAAAGGTCCCTCTCCAAGTGTGTGCTACCTATTTGTGTATTCCAATATAACCAAAGTGCATTGTCCAAACACCAGCTGCATCTGTGTGTTTTGTCTAAGGGCTAAGGCCTGGCCAGAACAAAATAACAAGGGGCATTGTTGTTCGACCTTGCTCACAATGTTCAGTCAAAATCCCAGGAACCTGCAGAGAGTGAACACAGCAATGAGTTCTCATGTGAAAACAGCCATAGAACTTATTGCAAAAATAAAGTCGTGTAGTAACGTGCACAAAGCAGCGGGCAAGCTGCAGCGTGCTCATGCTAACTTAGTGAAGACGACCATGTCCCTATGGGCCATGTGACAGCTTAAATGACAAGCAGTCACTTGCGCACCCTTTTAAGCTTCCAATGCATAAACACTGTAGAGAGACTTCCGTCCCAATGGAGTTTTGAACAATCTTATGATGTTTTAAAGGCATAAATCCTTACTGAAGTGCTCCATGCATATTCACATTTCACTAAACAGTCATTTTGATCCCAATAAATGATATGAAAGTTCTGCTTTAGTTGTAACACCCAATGTGATTGTTCTGTATTCTACATTCATCAGTCATGGACCACATCATCCAAAATGCATTGCAACTGTGAAATCAATTGGTTTTTCAGTTCTCCGAGTTTAAAAATATGGATTTGTTTGCATACATAACCTCATTCTTGCCTCAAAGCATATAATTTCATGTTGGGCTGAGGATCTATAAATACCCCATGATTTATGTAGGACGACAGTGGTATTGGCACTCCATGTTATTTTTGCTTCCAATGATGTTTCTGAATTTTCTTCAAATGCATAAACAATTGTCCGTCCCAGTATATGTGTGGGGCCCAATGGCCGCCACAAACCATGGCTGCCAGAATGCCTCAAAATCTGACAGTGCCCAGACAGGCCTCCCATTATCCAACAGTGGCACTTGCTTCCAGTAGTCAAGCTCATCATCATTTGATGGCAGCCAGTGGTTATCCCCAATTATATTCCATAAAACAATGACACAGAATATGGACATCCAGCCTAACGGGTCGGGGCTCACCAGCGGGCATCAACAACTTGGGCGATATGCAAAAGGAGTCATGCATTGTGCAATCAAACATGTTCAAATATGCCCACATGTATAAAGAGAAGAAAAAAGAAAATAACACTATTTTGGAAACTATAGTACAAAGATAATGAAATATGAGTATTTAAATTAATTCAATGAAATTAATTGATTTATGTTTTTCAAAAAAATGTATAGAATAATGATTTAATTTTTGTTTACACACTAGTGATAGTCATTGTGAGCCACTACAAGATGGTGGGCGAAGCAAAAATGTTTTCATTGTCCTTCTATTGTGTTGATACATTGTTTGTTAAAAGGAATAATAAAAGATATGGTCGACGTTGTGAACAAGTTGCTTCTAAGCATCAAAACGCATTGGCGTGACTGTTTTCTGCCGAGGAGCAGGTGAATAAACAATACTTTACTAACTTACACCTGAGTGCCATGGAGTCCTTAAAAGGAGGAAACTGTAATTATTTATGTAAAATCAGTGAGTGGTGAAGCGCTGAAAACTGTGCACCACTGGGGACCAGGCTGCCTGAGGGAAACACGCTCAGAACAGAGGATATATATATATATACTCACTGAAAAAAACCAAAGGTTACAGGGACTTAATAATTAGGCTGAAATTTCACTTGTACAAAGCCAGAGAAATTCAGCAGTTATAGTTAGCTGAGCTAACTATAACTCGCGCCCCTGCAATGCACTGCTTATCACCTCACATATTACATCACTCATGACATGGTCAATGACATCACTCAGGACATCACTGATGACATCTCAAATGGCATCACTGATGACATCACTGATCACATCACTGATGACATCATCCACTGAATCTCTGATGTACACACTCACACCCCAATATAACCTTTCATATACCCACTCCAACTTCCACACTACCATCCTTAAAACCATTGATACACCCATATCAGTACTTACACACCCACTCACTGATTCATAGGACTACACACTTCCACTGAGTTACCCATACAGCCACTCATACACCAACTCACTTACTTTTTTAGTGAGCCTTTAAGATTTTTGTATTTTTGTTCCATAATTGGATATTGTGTATTATATTTATATTAAAAACCAATCATTTTTTAATTTGGTATGTGTTCATCAGAAAGTACATTAATAACTGCTTTTATTTTTAAGAAAATTTTGAGTCGGCACAACATTGACGCATTTACTGTGGAGAATCAGTGATCAGCAAATGTATTTTGCATCCTGAAAAGTACATTTAAAGACATTTTTTAAATCAGATGCACCCAAGAGGCCAAATTTTGTTCATTTTCTTGTCAAATAATTTTTTTCAATGATTTTTAAAAATTTGTGACGTCACGATGATCGCTATCACGTCGCGAAATCACAAAACAAAAGCAGACATTCAATGACCACCACCACATTAAACACTTAACTTAAAAAATTCATTCTATCTATTACAATACACAAATTACTAACTGAAAGGTCATGTTTGTACACATATATTTTTGGTAACTTTTTAAAAACTGTTTGAACCCAACTTCCCGTTTATGCAATGGCGCCCAAAGTCGCAATGACTCCGGTGACCGTGACAATTGCGCCTTTTTAGGGGGTGCAAAACACATATATGCACACATTTCACCATATTTTAGACACTAGAGGTTCATTACTGCACTGTTTAAAGTAATATTTTTGTAGGGAGTTTGTATAAAACAACCATATAAGCCGATTTTCCATTTTCGCGGTGACGCCGGGCGTCGCGATATCATCAGTAGCCGTGGTCACCGCGAATACGTTGCGAAATGACAAAATAAATGCAGGCATTTATAAGCCACACTACATTTAAAATTTATAACTGCAAAATGGATTATAACCAACACAATAAACACATTACTATCTAAACAACTGTATAATAGCATGTACAACTCCCTTAATAGCTCTATAACATGGGGCATAACTCTTTCACTGTAAGCTATGACTGCATGCATCACTGTATCACTAAGTCTCTCATTCATTGTATAAGTATTTGAGGGGATCTGTGAGAAGGTGCATCAGGCTTTCAATATTTCTGTAACAAAATGCGTGACTGCCTCAGTACATCTATGGATGGGTGCATCAGTGTCACAATGGGTCTGTGATTGGTTGCGTAAGTCTCTCACTCAATCTGTGAGTAAGTGCATGAGTGCCTTTGTGCATTTGTAAGTATATCACTGTCTGCCTGGATCTGTGAGTGGATACATGAGTGTCTAAGTGGGTGTCTGAGTAGGTGAGTGAGTGGGTGCATGAGTGTCTGAGTGGGTCTGTGAGAGAATTCATCAGTCTCTCAGTGGATCTATGACTGGCAGCGTAAGTGTTTGAGTGGTTCTGTCAGTGGATGCATGGGTCTCTGAGTGCGACTGTGAGTGGGTTTATGAGTCTCTGAGTATATAACTGACTGGGTGCATAAGTCTCTGAGTGGGTCTATGAGTGGCTGTGTGAGTGACTGTATGGGTGTGTGAGTGTCTGAGTGGGTCCATGAGTGGATGTATGAGTGTCTGAGTGGATCTGTGAGTGGGTGTGTGTGTGTCTCAATGGGTCTGTGAGGGAGAGCATGAGTGGGTGAGTGAACAGGTGCGTGCATGAGTGTCTGAGTGGGTCTGTGACTGGGTGGGCGAGTGTCTGGGTGGCTCTGTGAGTGGATGCATAAGCCTTGACTGGGTGAGTGAGTGGGTGGGTGCGTGTATATCGGAGTGAGTTTGTGAGTGGATGTGTATGTTTTTGAGTGTGTGAGTGAGTGACTGAGTCCATAAGTCTCCGAGGGTCTGTGACTGAGTGTGTGAGTGAATGTATGGATGTGTGTATGGGTGTATTAGTGTCTGAGTGTATCTGTGACTGGGTGTATGAGTATCTGAGAGGGTCTGTGAGGACATACATAAGTGTGTGAATGGGTCTGTAAGTGGGTGCATGAGTGCCTGAGTGGGTCTGTACATGGGTGTGTGACTCTCTGAGTAAGTCTGTAATGTGAGTGGGTGTAAGAGTCTCTAAGTGGGTATGAGACTGTACGCATGAGTCTATGAGTGGGTCTCTAAGTAGGTGCATGAGTCTCTGAGTAGGTCTGTACATGGGTGCATCACTCTCAGAGTGAGTCTGTAAGTGGGTGCATGAGTACCTGAATGGGTGAGTGGGTGCATGAGTATCTATGTGACTGAATGTATAGGTGTGTGAGTAGGTATGTGACTGGCTGTATAAGTGTCTGAGTGAGTTTGTGAGTGCATACATGAGTGTGTGACAGTGACCGGAGTGTGCACAAATATATATATTTTTGTAATATATTTACGCCAATATTCACAATGTAATCACTATAGTTGCAATATCCCCGTGACGGTGCATGGGGGGCCACTCTGGTGATCGTGGCATCATAGCGAATATCGCACGCGATGAAAAAAACAAATTTTGGACACATAACTTGTGTCACTAACACACCCATTTCTCAAACATGGGAACAGAGTATCTCCACCCTGACCCCTTATGTGGGCTTTCACACAAATTTTCAGCCCCAGAAACCGCTCTCAGTTGATAAAATGGCGGCCACAACTTTCTGTTCAGGTTGCGTCAGCCAATCAGAGCATTCCTGTTGGCGCGTGCAGTCGCAATTAATAGCAAAACCGTCGCAAAATATCTGCGGCCAGAGAAATATCTATAATTATCAGCCTAAATGTCTCAAACAGTAATGGACAGATTTGCACCAAATAACAAAAAGCACGATCTGCGTAACAACATCTACCATTTTGCCATATTTGGTGTAATTCCGTCCAGCGATTCGGGCTGTAGGTTTGACAACATGTTCCTATGGGAATTAACATTACAAACGCTCTCTTTTTTCCTGCCCCTATTTCTCAGTCCCCACTGCAATGATCACCCCCAAATTTTCCATGACAACCAGAACCTACTTTGAGACTTTGTGGGGAAAATTTCATGAAGATTGGTCAAATGACACCAAAGTATATAAGCAAGTCAAAAAATGCTTTTCCTATGGAAACTAGGTCCTAACTATAACTATCTACTGGCGACTCAGGTGAGTCGAAATGCGTTATCTTACGTCTGCGTGAATAAATCGCTACTTTTGCCACAATCCTGGATCGTCTGGTTCTTTTCCCGAGACCCTTTGGGAAAAGGATTTGCTTCTGTGTGTGTATGTGTGTATATGTATGTATGAATATCTATCTATCTATCTATATATATATATATATATATATATATATATATATATATATATATATTTATATATATATAATGTTACCAGGCAAAGAGATGCTGTTGAAATACAGGATCAATATTGTTTCTAACTTTTGTGACCTGGAAGCAGTGATGCCATTTTCAAGTGGTGTTAAGTGCCTTTGGACAAAGGTGTGTTATGTGCCTGTGTAGAACCTGCCAGGATCCGAAAGGAAAATCTTGGTGGCACCATCTTGCAGCGTTTTATGATTGATAGAAGGGGGCGCATTTCTGTGCAAAGACCTTAACACCAAATCTGGCTGACTCAAGTGCCACCATGCAGAATATACGATCAGAAGGGTATCAGTAACTAAAATAGCTTGTAGTGTGTTGAGGTTTTCTCAGCTCAGGATAAAGTGCTTGTAATGGCAGTAATTAGATGCATTCAGTGATAGTATTCTAAAATTTGCTTATGAAACTTCAACATTTTTCAGCATGAACTTACAGGATACAATCCTGCACAATTATGCCCTCCTATCATTAGATTTAATTTAAGTAAGGAAATCAAACTTTATCATTTAAGAATTCATTACTCAGATATTTCAGATTAAAAAATCACATTAGTATTATAAAATCAAGTCATGACGACTCCTTAATTTGCCATTTCTCTTAGAAACATCTAATATTTGATGACATCAAAATTCGTGGGTTTTGGATGACACGATGGAAAAAGGAGAATAAGAAAGGTAACATTCTGTATTCCTTGAAATGAAATGACTAATGTATATGACATATTGTTTACATTTTAACCAGAACAAAAGGAGAATGAAGAGTAAGAACATGTGCAGCAACTACCCATTTTTTCTAAAGGACATATGATGGACAAAATATTTTCCTTATGTCTCTTCTTTCCTCACTATGCTCTCGGATGGACTTGGTGCATTAGGGTGCCTGCTCTGTGTCGTTTGCTGTGGACCCATTTCTAGGGTTTGGAGGTTGCCATGTTTCTCCCTCACCTGGGGTGCAGGCTAGGATTGTGCTCTCTGCCCTTCTGGGCCTTGTGAATTTAGTTCCCTTTCTCCCTGGCTCATGGCTGTTGTCTTTCTGCAGTTACTGCTGCTGCCTTCCTGTTGGGTGACTGTGAAGTGATGGTTCTGTTGTGGTCTGGAATTTATCTAGCTTTCTCCTGGTACAGGGGCTGGGGAGTGCCTGCCCTCTGTAGCACTAGGTCCCTTTGCTTACGGTCAAATATTCGTCCCTCCCCTTTTTTTCTGGGGCTTAACCTGCTCTTGGGGTTCCTCTTGCTCCCTGCCTACTCATCTATGTCCCCTTCAATGCCTCTGCCTCCTGTCTAAGCTTGTTGTTGGCTTTTGGTTCTATCATTTCTCTACCCTTCCATGTCTCCCTGATGTACTTGGGACAGGGTCTTGGCTAGGCAGGGGCTCCGAGGGGATGACTGGGTTTAGGTTTTCCCTTGTGCTCCTTCCTGAAATTGGGGTTCATGGGTGCGGTCTCCTGCTTCATCTTTTCCTGTTTGGGCTGCCGTCTCCCCCATTTCTTTTGGTTGTGCAGTTCAGGGATTGCTATATGCCTTTCCCTTGTGCCACCTGCTGAGCTTGGCCACCTCTGGCTGGTTTTCATAGCCTTGGGTATTATGGGATTATCGTTTGCCTCCCTATTCTCCCTGCAGCCGGTTTGCTTTTCTTCTGCCCTTGAACCTCCTTTGGCAGGTAGTTGTTTTCTGTGGGTGTTACTTATCGGAGTAGGGCTTCTTTCTTCCAGGTTGGCCTTTCTGTCTCCATTACCACCTCTTAATGTGAGCCAGTGTTTCCTGATGTGCTTGATGTCTCTATGGCCCCCTTTTGCAGGTTGTTTCAGCTGGAGCCTGCATGAGGTATCTTGGAGCCTTTTTCTGTGTCAATCTTTGCATTCTGGGGATTTCTCTGGATCTGCAATGGGTATTCATGCCTGGTCTCCCTCTTTGTCTTTGCTGTACACCGAGAATGTTGTAATTTTTGACCTTACATCGATCGGTCTACAACATAATTTAGATGCTCTCTATAGGTACACAGAAGCAAATTATTTAAAAGTAAAGATCTCCAAAACAAAAGTAGCACCATTTAGGGGGAGGAAACATCAAATCCACTTTGACTGAAAATTAGGTGGTAAACAGATAGAGGTAGTAAAGGCATATACTTACCTGGGGAGGGTATTCACACAGACACTCGAAAACAATTCTCATCTCCAGCACTTGGAATTCAAGGCTATAGCCCACATAAGTGCCCTAAAAAGATTTTATTCTTCCTCTGAAAAGAGACAATTCCACTCGCTCCTTGAAATATATTGTGCTAAAATTCCTCCCATTCTCTCGTGTGCATTAGAATATATTCCCATAAACAAATGGTATACCCTGAAAAGATCAAAGGGACATTACTCCATATAATAGCCAAAACGAGCCAAGCTACACCGGTCCAAGCACGCCGTCAAGAACTCTCATTAGCAAGTGCCTACACAAGAGCTTTGGCCAACATAATTAGATGGGGATACAACCTAGTGCATGCAGAAGAAGACTCTGTACGAGCCCTTTTAAAGCATGAAACATTTGAGGTTCGAATTAGTAACTATACTTTTAATGAAAATCTTGTTACCGCTATAGACCATTTTAAATTGGATGTAACCCTACTACAGTCTTGGTCACATGCACACATGAAGTTGTTTTTAAAAAACTTGACCCCGCTTCTAGGTCTCTACCTATATATTGCATATTGTTCTCAGTTATTACACTATAGGTCTTTTACAGCTACCCTAGAGTATAAGCCTTACCAAAAATATTTGAGATTTTCTAGAACACAGCATTTGACGCTGCATTATTATGCTTCGTCTAGGGATTTTACCTCTAAGCGCCTATACTAAATACTGAGACGATACAAGTGATAAGACAGGATTATGCAAGCTGTGCAATGGAGGAGTACAAGATATAGCCCATGTTCTATTTATTTGCCCCAGTATAGCCTTGATAGAAGCTCGACATTGCTTTTTAAAACCTATATGTTTTAGAAATAACCTACCACATTCTTGGGCTTGAGTGCATGTTAAATTGTGTGCTGCTGCTGGCACCTTATTTACTCCATCTCTTACTCAATGATATAGTACTGGGGTTACCCGGTATTCCTCAGAATTTGGACTTCTAATAGAAGTATATACAAATGTGGTTCTGTCTGATTTAGTAATTGAACCGTAACCACAATGCCTTGGCGGAGATCCTTAAGTAAGTCCTCTTCTTCTCAATGAATGAAAGCAAAGAGCACACCAACTTGACACGTTTCACTTTTAGTGCATCATATATTGTTTCAAACATCACACTAGATGTTTATATTTACAAGGTAGGTGTTCCAAAAAACAGAATAAAGGCAGCTGCTCAGTGCTTGTGGAAGGTGAATGTAGTTGTGTCATAATAGATACAAAGCAGATAAGAAAAATGTTTGGTTAGAATGGATACAATGTACTGATTTATATGGCAAATAGTCTAATTCATAGTGTTGCCTACTCGTACATCAAAACAACAAATCTTTTAAAGATTTTAGTGTTGATGTTTTGACCCGTGGAAGGGTGATTTAATGAAAGCAGATCTTCCTCACGAACAAGGAAGATGGATACATCCTGTGTGGTAAAAACTATTGGGTAAATATGGTGTACATCGGTACAAGAAGCTGTGTATCATGTAGTATATTTGGGTTATTTCCTCACTGCTAAAACATGCCAACGGACGCCAAGAAAAGGCACAAAGATTCACCTACGATCACTCTATGTAAGGCTCAACAGCTACCTTTGGGATGAACTAAACACATGTATTTAAAATCCGCTCTTCATAGAAGAGTTAAAGTAAATATTTATAAATCTAGTGTAGCTCACCAAACTATCACTTGGGCTCTCTCAAAATGCCCTGCAAAGTTCATAAAAGAACATGAGTGGCAAGAATAGTCAAGTTATAACATTTATATACTTTAAAATAGCAGAGGAATTTACTTACCAAGAATTGTTACAATTATCAAGGTTGAAAAATTCCACAATGCTCTGAAAATCAACATAAAAGTCACTTGTTACCAAAGAAAACTGAACATGCTAAGAGTTCAATTAGTTGAATGGTGCCGAAAAAGTATCCTTACAATGCGCTTGCATGTCTGTAATGGTGTATACGCTGTGCTGCAAGAAGCGAGTCCAGAATGAGCTCTTAATGATGTGGGTAGGAGCTGCGCGTCGAAGTGCACCCAGGCCTATTAGAAACAGATTCAGTCTTTTTCTTGTGTAGTGTGTGGTAAAATGGAGATTGGCCTACGTTGGAGTCCATACTCATATTTTAAGTTGAAGGGTAAAAACACCTTTGTTTAAAAATAATTTTTTGATATATATTGAAGCAATACTGGGAAGTCTAAACATGGTTATATGCAGTGGTCGAAGTGGGTGGGATTGGAGGGGGAACGCTGTGTCCCTGCTTTTTTAATATATTAGAATCTGTTCCCCAACTTTTTTATTTTAAAAGTGCATCCCAGGATGGCAGAAATAGCCCAGGCCTTTAGATAAGGCTTGGCTGTTTGTGGCAGTATGGGGTCGGGCGGGGTGGGCAGAGAAAGGAAAGGACTCTGGGGGATATTCTCAAGAACGTGTGTTAACTATCACCAAATTAGCTTAACGCAACTTCTCACATCGCAGTCTATCGCAGGAAAATAACACTGTGTTAACGCAGTATTCTCAACCCGGCGGCCCCATGCGATAGTCTCACGATAACGCGACAAATGCCCGCGTTAAAATTAACGCGACGCCGAAAAAATGCGAAACACGAACGCCCAAAAAGTTGCGATGTCCCAAATCGCGAAACAAAAACCAGCGATAACCAGCAACAGGCCTGCGATTCCCACGCGACATGCGGGAAAATGCACTATAAAAGCAGAGAAAAAAAAAATGTAACTGCGTAGCACCATGGACGCACCCGGACCCAGTGCAGAGGACAACGCAAACCCCACAAGCCCCACAGATGACCAGCCAGGAACCCCGGGGCCGGGGAAGGGCAAGGAGAAGAGGAAGACGGGGTTCAGTCCGCAGGAAAACCGGATCACCGTCATGGAGGTGACAGAACACTACCAACAACTGTCCGTCACCTCCACTGTGTCATCGGCAACACAAACGGAAATATGGCAGTACATCGTGAACAATGTGAATGCAGTCGGAGTGTCGAGGAGGACAATGGAAGAGGTCAAGAGGCGCTGGAATGATGTGAAGGGCAAAACCAAGAAGAAACTCGATGCCAACATGAAAGCAGCAACGCAGATTGGAGGTGGGGGACCAGCGGCACACCAGGAGCTGGATGACATCGAGAAAATGGTGGCCACAGTCATCAGTCGGGATACGGTGCCAGGAGTTGGGGATCGGGACACTGCTCAACATGACCTGACACAACATCAACAGGGTGAGTACCGACCAGGGACTGGGGGATGGGGGAGATGGGCACAATGGCACACATGCACAATTAAGTAGAGCACACTGCACACCCACAATGACTCTGGATCATGTCCCTGATCCCTGTGCCACACTGCAGCACACATACAGAAACTCAGGGAATGTGTGTTGTAATGAATTTATTTGCACATGCTGTGCCTGTGGTCATTTTGTACTGTCTCATGATTGCTAAGGACTGTCACAATGTGACGTCCTCATGTGAAGAAATTATCAATGATGTTGTTCCTACGGGCTATTCCTGCTGCAGCTGCAGTGGGGTGTGGTCCACCAGCCTCATCTTCCTCATCATCGTCCGGTGCATCTGGCACTTGTAACCATGGGGCATTGGTGCGCACACATATGTTGTGCAACACACAACATGCAACAATCATCTTGCACACAATGTCTGGGCTGTACAGGAGCCTCCCACCTGTGATGTCCAGGCACCTGAAACGTGACTTCAACACGCCAAATGTGCGTTCCACGATGCCCCTGGTGCGTTTGTGGGCCCAATTGTACTGCCTCTGGGCCTGTGTGTTCGGGGCTCGGAGGGGTGTCATCATCCAAGGGCAGAGTGCATATCCTTGATCACCTGCGACAGTGCAGAGAGACATGAGTCAACAGTTGGTTCTGCATGATGTGTGGGCAGGCTCACTAGTTGATTGGCGTGTGATGTGTGTCATAGTGATTCCTGTTTGACATGTACTGCTTGTAGCAAATGAGCGCCATCAATGTGTATTACGTAGCCTCACTGCTGCTCCTCCCTCCCCCGAGCCTATTTACTTGTGTGCGCTGCGCGGTTGCATCACTTGCACTCCTATGGCACACCATTGTCATGCCTGTCTGCGCATGTCCACAAGCCTGACAACGACACTGTGATGTTGTGCGTTGAAGGTGGGCGGCCACGTGTGTGTAGGCCTATGGTAAGGATAGGGCGGACACAGATGTAGAGTTCATGGCTGGCTGAACTCGCGATGCGGTCAAGGCAAGACCTTTGGCTTATGCTGCGGTAATAGCAATACACACACAACAGTTGGCATGTATGATCCCGGACCCCGAGCGGGCTTGCGCTCATTCATTTATCCCTTCGGCCGAGCCCAAACTCCAGGGGCATGTTACATTGCAACTTTGTCCATTGCGGGACGGGTGGCGCCAACACTACAACAGAGACACACGCATTAGGTACTTCATTGGCAAGCCCAACACTTAACCACGCCCAGAGCCCCGGGGTGATTATCCACACTCCTACGCTGGACTGTCGTACGCCAGCCCACTCCGGCAACGCCTACTGGGGGGTACGACACAGCTACATGTCCCAGGTCTTCCCCACTGCCTGAGGTGACATGGTTGCATCCGCTGTACACAGCACAATGCAATGTGGTAGGGCCCGGGGCCCTCATGCATACACAATGACCACACGGACACACTTAGATAGTTTGTGGAACTGGCTATGGGCACGTGCGCCCGGCCCATTTTATTGCCAGGGTCACATGTCCAGTGACGCCTGTGCTGGATGGGTGTGGGGTGAGTGTGAGCTAGCCCTCAAGGAGTGGTTGGTGCTGGCAGCAACTACAACAGTGATCAGACAATGAGAAGTTCACAGTTCAAACAGCAAGGGTCCATGACTTGAGCTGCACAGAGTTAGTGGCCCCGGATGCACAGCGGCCGGCACATGGAACACTGCCACGGGACGGTGACTACCGGTGCACTGAGGTAGGGCCACGAGAGCTGAGCGGGTCCTCGTCGATGTCCAAGGTGAATTTCACGGAGGGTTTCGGGGGACAGTGGAAGGTGTTCTTCCAGGGCATGATGCAGAGGGCAGAGCCAAGCAGACACAGGCAAAATGGAGGAGATGAATGCTACAGACTCATTTTTGACACCAAGTCAGTATCAGCTACATGATGATGAAGACAACACCCAGGCCATAGACTCAGACGCCACCAAAGTTCAACCAGAGAGTGTCCATGAATTTCGGGGCACGGAGTCAGTGGCACCAGAGCTGTAAGGGGATGCAGTCTGTGATGAGGCCTGTACAATGGTATAAACTCTGCAATAAAAAAATCAAGACTCAGTTCCAGATGTGTGACCTACTTGACCGCAGTGTAGGCCGGAGGCAGCGGTCAGCAGGGGCCCCCAGCCACGTGTCGTTGGCTTGCGATGCACAGAGTTAGTGGCACCAGAGCAGTTGTTGGTAGTGTTCGATCACCTCTATAACGATGATTCTTTTTTCCTCCGGACTGAACCGCATCTTCCTCTTACTCCTCTCCTTGCATACAATGATATGGACTCTGCCATTGAAAAATCAAGACTCAGTTCCAGATGTGTGACCTACTTGACCACAGTGTAGGCCGGAGGCAGCGGTCAGCAGGGGCCCACAGACACATGTCGTTGGAATGCTATGCACAGAGTTGGTGGCACCACATCGAAGGGAGTACAGTGAAATGAAATCTGCCATAAATATATGTACTCTGCCATTGTATAATCAAGACTCAGTTCCAAATGTGTGACCTACTTGACCGCAGTGTAGGCCGGACCCAGCGGTGGAGTATGTCAACGAGAAAGGAGTACTGGGGGCCTGTGTCGCGGAGGCCGTGATGGTCTGAGGAGGCTGCCAAGGTCGCGGGCCTCGGGCTTGGAGCTTGCACCGGCATGTGGTGAGCCCTCTTTGACACACGCCGGTGTCGGCAGGTGAGCAGTGAGGCCTGGGTGCACTTGGGCGGGCAAGACGGGTCTTGGGACCAGCGGCCTTGGGTGCAGCAGGCGCACAGGATCGCAGGCACCACCTCTCACGGCATCGGCCTCGTGGCGGGGTGAGAGGCGCCACCCTGGCGGACACGTTGGCCATTCCGGAAGAGAACCACGCCCAGAGTAACGGGCTTTTTATTCACACCCCTACGCTGGCCTGGCGTACGCCGGGCCAGCCCACTCCGCTCACGCTTACAGGGGGGGACGTAATCAGCTACATTTCCGCAATCTTCCCCACTGGCTGCGGTAACATGGTTGCGTCCACTGTCCAGTACACTCCAGACACCAGCAGTGTATGTCGACATGGAAATGTCTGTGGTCTGCATACTCAAGTCTGTCCAGCACATCCACGCCACACTTGGCATTGTGTACATTCACATTCATGGGTCACTTGCCTCCTTCGCACATGCCTGGTTCCCACCTCTCACCACATTCTGCTATTGTGTGTCTGAGGTGCCATGCCGTTGATGGCTTGTGTACATGGCTAGCCCAGGTTGCCATAGTAAGTTGTGTTGTCGTGTCTGGAATTTGGGGATGTTGGTTGTCATGTTGCATGTGATTTTGTGACGTGTGCATTCCCAGAGTTGTGAGTTGTATGTTGGTGGAGTTGAGGTGTGTGATGTGTTCAGTTGTTACTTACCGACGAGCAGTACATTTCCATAGGTGCCATCCTGAAAGCGCTGGTTGATGAGGGACTGTCGGAAGATGAAGGAATCATGCACACTGCCTGGGTAGTTGGCGACGACATTGGTGAAGAGTCCCCGGTGGTCCACTATTGCCTGCACATTGATGGAATGCGTGTGTTTCCTGTTGCGGTAATTGTGTGCAGTGGCGGCAGGGGGCACGAGGAGTACATGTGTGCAGTCGATTGCCCCCAACACGTGCAGGAAGCCAGCTATGGCATAGAAGCCTTGCTTGATCTCCAGCTGTTCCTGCGCAGTGTGTGGGAAGTAAAGTTGTTGGGGTACCAAGCTGATGATGGCATCCAAGACAGGTGTGAGGAACTTTGACAGGGCTGGCTGTGAGACTCCTCCGACTCTGGCAGTTGTTGGTTGGAAGATCCCAGAGGCCAACAGGTGCAGCACAGCCAGCAGCTTTGTCTGCGGTGGGATGTTGGTTCTCCGCTCTGTTGGTACCGTCAGCCTGTGGGCAATGAAGGTCAGGATGCGGAGGATGGTTGTCCTTTTGAGCCTGTAGTGGGCAATGACTTCCTCTGGCGTTAAGTCTCCGAGGCTGGTGCATTTTCGGAAGGTCAGGTGTCTTTGTCTGCACTGCCTCTGTGGTGGTCCTGGGGGGGGCCTGGGGGGGGTCCTGGCGGTGGTGGCGGTGGGTGTTGTGGCCCTCTTGGGCTCCGAGCTGCATGATCAGTAGCTCCATGGCATCTGTTGTTCTTCTGGTGTGGCTGTGGGCTGGGCTCCCTTTTATGGTGCAGGTTGTTGTCCGACTTAACATCAGGTAGGAGCAGGTGTTAAATCCCTGCTGCTAACGCGCCTTATCGCATGTTTTTGAATCTTATCGCCGATCTGGCTGGCCGTTGAGAATGTTGCGGAGTGGTGTTTCCGCAGGTTTTTGCACGGGAACACCTACTCTGCATCTCATTAGCGTTAGTTGCCGGTGTCATCCGTGGCGATGTTTTTTGCGGCTGCTATCACGGGAAAACTGGTGGTGTCGGCTGTTCGCACCAGCTTGTGAATGGTGCGATAAATTTATCGCCACTTTGGCTGCAATGAAGTGCTGCTAACTCGGCGATAAGTCCTTGAGAATATGCCCCTCTGTCTCTTCCTTCTTGCCCAGAGAAGACAAGGACAGTGTTATGACAGAAGTCACAATGCAAATAAAATGTTAATAAGGCTTTATTAACATCACAACAAATAAAAGGCTCACGCATGTCCTGGCAAAACAAGAGGTTATGATGTTCCCAACGAATCATCTGATCTCGACGTTACATGACATCACATAAATACATAAAGAGCATTCTAACATATTGCATCATAGTGCTAGCAAGTTTTAATAGCTTAAATCATGGTGCAAACAAACTTGTCATAGGTGCATGACCTTAAGAGGAACTAAGAGCAAACTATCTGTATACTTATACATATACAACATCTCCCTTTCTTTAATGAAAAGAATGTTAATGCAAAATATACTCTTCAAATCTCTTAGGCAATTTTGAGCCTCTGTCTGACGACGTGGCAGGTTCATTGATTTCATTCTGTAATTAATACCGATCATTAGAAGTTCTCAGATCTGGTTTCACTTACATCTTCACCAGAACTGTTATTTACTTGAGCAACACACAAAGGTCTAGTGGCTGAATTATCATTTTTAGTATAAACATGTTTGTCATAAAACCTAGAAAACTTTTCAGTTACACTTCTCTCTTTTCCTCTATTAACTCTACCAACACAGTTTCCATTGTTTCCAACACAAGTAGTGGATTCAATAGTGGTGGATCCCTGATCAAAGTCGTTCCAGACAAGTTGATCATTTTCAGAAACAGATTGAGTCATTATTTTTTTAAATTACATTTTGACCAGGTTTCAACTTTACAACATTGCTCTTACTCCACCAACCTTTATCTTTCAAAAGTACTGCTCCCTTAGAAACCTCAAAAACACAATAAGGTGCAGTGAAAGCTGATTCCCCTTTTTGAATTTTAATAAGGTTTCTTGACAATGACCCAGTCACCTTTTTTAATCATTTTATTTTTTGCTCTATGAATCTCATCATGATAACTCTTGGTTAACTTTTGTTTATCTACAATTTTCTGGTGGACCTTGAGATTACTATCATTTTTTCAACATGTTACAGTTTAAAACTCCGACCTAAACTTTGGTGTAAGCATAGTATATTCTTTCCTTCCTCTCATTAAAAAGAAAGGTGTGAAACCTGCTACATCATTTTTAGTCTTGTTGTAACTATTAACTTCATCAAGTACATATTCATATACTGACAGATGTGACGCAACAGCCAATTGGACTCCTTCTTTTAAAAATCTATTAACACGCTCTACCTGTCCATTTTAAGATGGAGACTATAAAGGTGTTTTCTCTTGTTTAATTCCTAGGTCCTTTAAAACGTTTGTCATTTTGATTGAAACAAGTTGTGTAGCATTGTCAGAAACTAAAATATCAGGCTGACCTTCAATTGCAAAATTCTTCTAGAAAAATCAATAACCAGTTCTGTGGAAATATTGGGTAGGAAATCGTAATGAATCCATTTACTATAATAATCAGTTGAAACAACAAGATAACTACACTTGGTCTCTAAAATGTTAAAAGGGCCTGAACAATCAATGGCAAGCTTAGACCATGGTGCATCAGGAATGGTAACCATTTGCATCTAATTTTTATTGTTTTTCCAATGTTTATCTGAATCTAAACACTGTACACACATATCCATGTGCAGATTAACATCTGCATCCAGTAATAACTACATAGAAGTTTTTTTGTCCCAGTGGTACCAGGATGCCCCTTGTGTGCCAAATCAATCAATTTTTTCCTTAGTTGATCTGGAATAAACAAATCACGCCTTAACAACATACCATTTTCTATGGTTAACTCTTCAGCTAACTCTTGAAAGTCCTTTACATTTTTTTCTAAGTTTGTTAATGGTGGCCATTTATCTGTCATGTACTTTTTGTTAAACTTTATCTTCTTTCAGCACTCCTATCCATTATTTTTCTGAAATGGCACCATCGCTAAGTGAAGTTGCTTCAATGGGAGCTACCACACTTCCATGTCTTCTAAGCAATCATCTGCTTGATCAGTGACAGGAAGCCTGGACAAGCAGTCAGCTGACAGTTAAGTCCGCCCGAAATGTGTTTGATTTGAAAATTAAATTCCTGCAACTTTGCCATTAGTCTGACTACTCTAGAAGAAGCCTTTCCACTACCTCTACTGCATCCATCCATCATATATATTAAGGGCTTATGATCTGTGACCAAATCAAATTCCTTTCCTTAAAGGGACATTTTAAATTTTTCTCCAGCCCATACACAAGCCAACGTTTCTCTCTCTATTGTGCTGTAGAACAACTCAGCATTTTTTAATCTCCTAGATGTGAATGCAACTGTGTATTCCTGTCCAGCTTTTTTGTGTAAATACAGCTCCTATGCCAACTGCACTTGCATCCACAGTGACAATGTTGTTCCCGTCTGAGTTATGAGGATGCAAAGCTGGTGCAGCCACGAAAGATCTTTTTGTCTCCTGAAATGCATCATTTTGCTCCATTCCCCACTTGAATTTTACTCCTTTTCTTAACAACTTACGCATTGTTTCAACTTTGTCAGCATAGCCAATGATAAATCATGAAGAATATTTGCGTAGGCTAATAAATGACTTGAGTCCCTCTTTGTCTTTAGGTGTGGGTGCATCACTAATTGCCCTAACCAAGTCTTCTTTGGGCTTTGATTCTATCAGGAGTCAACATATGCCCTAAATACTCAATTTCATTTTGTAAAAATTTGCATTTACCCTTTGAAACAGCCATACCTCTTTTTTTAAATGAATAGTACTGTGTTTAAAATTTCATTATGTTCCTGAATGGTACCTGCATGTCCAAGTATATCATCTTGAAATTTCTCAAGCCCTCTCACATCTTTAAAGATGACATCCATTAACTTTTGAAAAACGCTGGTGGCCGAGACCAGCCCAGAAGGTAATCTCACACACCTCAAAGCTCCAAAAGGAGTTACAAAAGTTGTATAGTCTCTTGATTCATTAGATAACCTTACTTAGTGATATGCTGACTTGAGATCGATTAAGGAATACAATTTTGAACCGGGTGTGGCAGCCAACATTTCTTGTATCTTGGGCAGGGAGTGACAGTCCACTACTATGTTTTATTCAGTGATCTCAAGTCAGCACATAGCCTAATATTTCTTGTTTTTTTTTTAATAACGACTACAGCGGAAACCCATTAAGATGAATCAGTGGGTTCTATAACTCCTTCTTTGCATAATTTGTCTAGCAACAGCTTCAATTCAATTTTTACTGAAAGTGGTAGTGGCCTTACTTTATGTTTTACCGGAATTACATTGTCCTTTAGTTTGATAACATGTTCAAATCCTTTAACACATCCTATCTGATCTGCAAAAACAGTTTGATTGTCATTTAAAACTCTTTCCAAGGTTATCTGTTCATTTGCTTTGCTTACATATAATACCAGAATTTCACCTAAAACAATAGGTTCTGGTGAGCCTGGTTTCAAAATAATTCCAAGCCTACCCAAATCTTTCCAACCTATGATATTCCTCCCTTTTTCAGCTACATAAAGGTTTGTTTCGATGGATCTTCTTTTAACTCTTAAAGTGTCTTCAAAATATCCTAAAATGTCTATATCAAATTCTCCAAAAGCTTTTGGATTTACATCTGTGACCTGTAATTTGACGTGTGTCCAATATTCAAAATATGGTTTGTCAGATATGATAGTTATGGATGAGCCAGAATCTGCCATAACTTTTAACTCTATTGTTTCTATTTCGACTATTCCTAATGGTGCTTTCGTCCTACCTGTGTATTCATCCACTGTCAAAACAATATTTGAACACATTTCTTACTTACATTTGTCAACACTTCTAACGCTAACTCTTGAAACATTGTTACCTTTCATATTTTTACATACTGAACCAAAATGACCATATTTTTGACATTTTAAACACTTCTTACCCTTAGCTCGACATTAAACAAGATCGGGAAGCAGCCAGGGATTAGACAGCCGCACTACCTTGAATTGTCACTTACATAGTATATTGTAATTGCACATTGCCCACCTCAATGGTCAGCTGCTTATTGACCAAGCTTAAACATTGAATATATACAAATAGAGAGGCAAACACTAACAATTCATAAATGTAATGAATTCAAGAAGTAAGTCAATAAAAGTCACAGGTCCTGGTTGTTGTGTTGGTTACTTTTCTTTATTGATTTTTCTCTTATTTATTTTTCTGTCAAAACTAGCTCAGCCACCACATTTCACCTTAAAGAAGGGTTCATTAGGGCTGCAAAAATGAAAGATAACACTCATATGTGAAACCTTATAAGGTTCTATGCGACACTAAAATAAGTCTATTTACAAAACAAGACATATACAAAAGGACACAATATACACAACAGTACAGCCTCATTATCAAAACCCATTAATAAAATGTACATGTGAATCTCTATCGTCCAAAGCAATGCTTTTAACGGAGTTGGCAGGTTTAACCGACTATTACATTTAGGTAGACCAGTGAATTTCATAACATCCAGGGAGTGTCAGTAACGAGCACTAATAAAAAACGTATGGGCAATTCCACATAAAGTATGTAACATACGTAATACATAACTGAAACAAATACTCAATATGAAAATATATTCACATCCCAATGTTAAGAAACACCAAAAAAACGAATTTAGACAAGATGAAAGGAAGACACAGAAAATCCCAAGGCATGCATGGAGTCAACACAATCATACAGGAATTAGCGAGTGAGCGTGTTTCATCTCGTTTTAAATAGATCACATGGTTGAGAGGGGCCATATGATATCACAATGGGAAGTGCACTTTAAAAGATGACACAGACCGAGTACCTCATGCTGTAGTGTATGTCTCCTGCACATACCTGAATCAAGCCGAATGTGTAGGGATAGCCCAGAAGAGAGAAAAGTATTTATAAGTTCATGGTATTCTTCCCATAAAATTGTATGACCCACTATAGAAGAAACAAGATTTCTCTTCAGCAGATAGTCAGGCTTATTTGAACTCTACAAAAGTCCAAAATCGATAATTTGTATTGATCTTTATTAGCTATACACGTAGTAAATGTACCACTCAATACATTTTATCAATCTCAAGAGTTACACACCTTTCACAATTGCTACAGGTTGTCATACCACAGTTTTTCAGTGTTTCCAAAATTCAAAGATATAGGCAGAGTAAAGCCCATACACGTGTCCTCACTTTCCCATTGAAGTCAAACAAAAATGCATTGCTTCTGTATAGAAGAAAAGGAGAGGGCAAATCAAAAACCAATCTTTCCCCAGATTAGACCTTCATTGTATCGACTCATACAGGGAATCGGACAATTATTCAGTGATCATAATATCACCGGAGTTATCTATTACTAGCAATGTAAGCCAATCAGAAAAGACAGGATAAATGACTGGGTGTCCAGAAGTTGAACAACATGAACAATGTAGGACTCAACATTGCTCCTGCATACGCTTCCATAAAAGTTTAAGTACGCTACAGGCTGTGGTGCCTACCAGGAATACTTATACCAGTATAACACTGTCGATCAATAACTTACACCAATTTCACAAAATATAGGGGTTACAAATTAGGTGATATTTTCCCAAGTGTATTTGCGACTCCTATGTAACACTTATAATGTACACATGGTAAGCCATAATTCGAAATCTTGAACAGCGTAGGACTCAACATTGTTTGCTTCCATAAAAGCTTAAGTACACTGCATGTTGCTGAGCCTACAAGTATAACACTGTTGATCAATAACTTACACCAATATCACAAAATATAGGAGTTACACATTAGGTGATGTTTTCAAGTGTATTAACGACCCGTATGCAAAAACTACGATGTGTACATGGTGAGCAACAAGACAGTATAATGGAAAATTTCTTGTCCCCCACTTCAGGGATTAAACTATCCATTAGTTATTTATCCAGAAAGATTTAGAAATCCAAGGCGTACCCCAATCATTCTACTTACTCATGTTGGAAAGCATAATGGTCAGGATATTCTTCCACGCCTCACCAGTTACCACTGAATGCGTCAGTTTCGATGTTTAAATATACTCCAGGAAGAAAATGCCTCTCATAATCACAGGGTCGGCGCTACTCGGAAGTACTAGCTATCACATATAGTGGCGTCCGTAATTTCACATACACCACAAAAACACTAGACCGCTGTTATCCGAAGCCCAATAATGATAGAGACATGTAGACATACCAGTGTACACACGTCACTAAAAGACACTAGACCGCTACCTGAATCGAAACATATAAAAACATTCATGTATTACGTACGTCATCAAGGAACACGAAACCGATACCCAACAACATCACCCCAAATAACCACAGGGGTAATGTGGTACTGAAAATTCTGGACCTGTGTCATTAACATCATTGTAACATGACGATTTTGGTATCAGCAGACCGGTAATGACAGGTATGCTATATCTGAGTATTTGCGTCATATTCGAGTGACGGGATCACTCTAATATTAACGATTCCCTTTTAAACCCTCGGGTTCCATTTTGTGTACGGCAGCCATTTTGTGGTTGCCCTCACATAAGGCAATGACTAAAGCCAAAACGCGCCTTAGGGGACACGTACACTTTCAGTGACCTGGGCAAGCTGACTCCACTGTCCAGAGCCAGAACCTGTTCGGCCAGTTTTAGTTCCCAGTGGCCGATCAAGATTAGGGGCCCAGGTGCAGCATGCCATAAACCCTTCATTGCACACATCTATATCTAAATCTTATTCACACCTGTCACTGCTCTTTCTTTATGACCTGCTTTACGAGGAGGAGGTGCCCGGTTTTATTAGGGGTCCAGATTATATCTGTTGCAGGTGTTGGGCCTCACTGGGTATTTGGTTGTGGGCTGGACAAACTGAAAATGGGCTTGTCATCATGAATCTGTCTTTGTTTTGTTGTAAGAAATATGTGAATGACCCACTGTAAAAATAAGGAATGTTTGCCTAAAGCATAATATTCTGTATAAAAGAGATAGCTGGTTTCCATGAAAAGCAGCAGTCTCCTGAGAACATACACCATGTTGTACTTCTAGGATACCTGTTGCTGGCTGCAGCCAATAAATTGATCTTTGAAGCCACCAAGAAGACTCTGTGTTTCTGTAGTCTGAGACAGGAAGAACTCGAGGTCATTGGGTGTGTTCCCTGGCACCGCTGGGTCCAATAAAACCCAGTACTTCAATTGGCGCCCAACGTGGGGCGATTTCAGCGGTACCGGTCCAAGCCAGAGGTCGTGAGGAGCTTCGTGTAAAATTCTGGAGGAAGGCCAACCACTTCATCGACCCCTGTATGTCGTTCGTGGTCCGAAAGTCTTTGCTGCGAGGTTCCCCGCGTCCCGACGGCTACGAAGGACTGCTGCCCTGACTATCGCCCTGTCTTGGACCCTTTTATGATTTGTAGAGCGAGACAATAGACGAGTCTTCTGGTGACGTCATCGATACCTCAGTTAAGTATAAGTGGAGCGTCTCCCAGTCCTTAGTCTTGGTTCTTAGTTTTGGGTATCCCATGGGATCTTTGATTTGTTAGGATCTTTTGATTTGGAACTTGCAAGTACCAAAGCCGAAGGACTCGTGTATTCACGAGACTGTCGTATTCGATAATCCTTTGAAGTTTGAAGCTAGACTAGTGAGCGAAGATGCCTGGTCTTAGCAGACTTGGAAATTTGTTTTGTCTTGGTTGTAATAGGGATTCCCGATTGGAGGACTCGTGTCCGGTTCCTCCAATTGGAACTCCAACCTATGAGCTCTACGTGAAGCATGGAGTGGGCCCTATCACGTATAATAACGTATGGGTTAGGTACACAAGGAAAGATGGTGTCCTAAAGTGGCCCCAATATGGTAGTTTTGACACCGAAATTCTGGATAATTTAGAGGTTAGACTTTTTAAGAAGAAAGCCCGGCCGGCGATGTTTGACTCTTTCCGCCTATGGCGAAAAGAAGCCAAACAGAAAGAAATTAAATTAGTAAAGAAGAATAAAAGAGAAAAGGGTATTTCAATAATGCAAGCTGCTATGCAGTATAAGGATGATGAAGAGGAACAAGCGAGTGAACAGCTGCACAGGCAACGTAAATTGGCAATTGATAAATGTTATCCAGTTTTGCCACCTCTTCAGCAAGATACAGTGAAGGAACTTGAGAAGGATCCTTTAATGTCTCATTTGTTGAATTCACCACCTCCTTATGCGCAGAGTGCTACAGCACCTCCGCAACCTTTAGTTGTACAACCCCCAGTTGTTGTACCTCCGGTTCTTCCACAACCACCAGCTGTTTTTCAGTTGGCACCTACTACTATGGCGCAGCCCCCTCAAGGGCTGCCACCTTTACTACCTGTTCCATCTTTACTTCCTATGACTTTGCCCCCTACATCTATTTCCCTCCACACTATCCCTTCTGACACTGCCTCTGCATTTGCTTTGTCTCCTCCTGTTTTCCTCCTGTTCATTTGTCAACTTCTCCTTCTGTCCGACAGAGAATGACAAACACTGTTACTAGTATTTTGTCTCCTTTCTTTGGGTCACCGACTACGACCCCCGTTTTAGAGCGTAAACAATTGCGTAGCCAATTGCCCGATTCTAGAGAGAAGGGAGTATTGGATCATTTGGCGCATAAATGGGTCACTGACCCTACAAGATATGAGTTAGAGTCTGTTATGGATGTCTTCCACCAATGGCAAGCACCGAAACAGAGATATGTTTTTGACAAAATGTGCGAAGTTCTTCTTGAAAGATTAAAAGATTGTGATATGGAGGCCAATCCGCCTGAGTTGTGTCGTGTACGGTTTGAGTTTTCCAAAGGCACGATTGTGGGTTCCGATATTGAGAAAGCAGTTGCGACATTATTATCATTTAGGAGTGAGGGTATTTCTCGACTGTTGTTTGAGCCAGAACCCTCTGTTAAAAGGAAGGTCAGACAGTATCCCATGAGAGAAGTTCCCCCAGTTTGGAAAGAAGGAGACCTAAATGCTGTTCCACCTATTCAGCCTCATTTTCAACGTGTGTGGGTACATGTTCCATGGAAGCGAACTGAAGTCCTGGCTCTTAAGCAGACTCTACCCGACCCCCGTAAAAACCCTGCAGGTTATTATAAGGAATTATCACAGACTGCAGACTCCTGTGTTATGAATTTAGCTGATATAGACATGTTGTTTGGAAATGTGGTCCCACAGCCTTTATGGAGAGTGATCCGTCACACGGATCATGCGCCGGAGTTAGGGGACACATGGATTAATATCAATGCGGCAAATGACAGACAAGTAGGCGGTGCTAAACCAGAGCCTTTAGTAGCAGACCTCCCTGGTAGGATCGTTACTTACATGAAGACTTTGATGCCTGCAATGCGTGTAAATTGGGATAAATTGTCTGCATGCAAGCAGAAGAAGGAGGAAAGTGTATCTGACTTCTTCACTAGGTTTGAAGAGACATTTATCGACCACAGTGGTCAGGATATGAGTACAGAAGGTGGTCAAAGGTTGTTTGTTGACAAGTTTGTGCATAATTTGCTTCCCGAATTGTGTAAAAAATTGAAAGATTCAGAGAGTTCTTGGGCCGTTTCCTCTTCAGCACAGATATTGGCTACTGCACAATACTACGAAAATAGAGATAAAGATGAGAAAGATAGAGCAGACAAGAAAACTAAAGAGTTAAAAACAAAGGTTCTTTTACAACAAGCGTATCCGCCTCGTAGTAATCAGCGTGACTATCAGCAACCTCAACAGTATCAGAGGAATTCGCAAAGGTTTGAGTATCCTCAACAACGTGCTCTGATAGGCCCTAACCAATGTTCATATTGTAAGGAAGAAGGTCATTTTAAATATAATTGCCCTATTTTGTTGCAGCGTATGAATGGTATTTCTGGCGCAAGAGGTCGAGGTGTTCCACAAGCACCTAGAGCTAGAGGACGCGGAAATTTCACCCAGAACGCGCGCCCATTTCCTCCTCAAAATTCAATGAATAGTTTTGATCAGCAGAATAACGCGTCTGGTAGGACGACTCAGTACTATGCTGATGACTACTATGCAGAAGGTGAGAGTATGGAAGGTGATGATTGCTAGGACAGCCATAGACAAAGAAAGGGAGTTGTTTCAGTTCCAGTAGATCAGAGTGGACCTTATATTGAGGTGATTACATCAGGTGTGTCAGAGCCTTTTCTGTTGGATACTGGTGCTACAAAGAGTTCTATTATGCACTCTAAATTCCCTGGCGCACCTTTGTCTGGCGAAACTAATGTTTCAGTAGGTTTTTCTGGCGCCCGGTTAGGAACCCGATTTCTAGCCCTATGTCTCTTTCTGTTGGACCTTGTGAAATCGAAGCACCACTTATTCTAACGACAGGTTGTGGTGAGAACTTGTTAGGATTGGATCTGCTGAAAAGATTGTATGCGACATTGTATTGTTCTCCTTGGGAGTACAACTCACATTAGGTAAGACAGTGGTTTCACCAATATATTTGTCAAAGGACAAACTTCAAACAGAATTGTCGTTTCTCCCTGATATTCTTTGGGCTACTGGTCCCAATGATGTGAGGTCTTTTGGAAATACCGCCATATGTTGTAACGTTGAAAGCCAATGTTAAAATGCCGCGCATTCCCCAATACAAGATCTCTAATGAAGGTGAAAAAGCGTTGCTAGCGATCATTTATGATTTGATTGAGAAAAATGTAATTGAAGAGACAAGAGGTAATGTTTGCAATAGTCCTGTTTTACCTGTCTTGAAGCGTACTGACTCTTCTCAGCCACCTGTTTACAGGTTTGTGATTGATCTTAGAGGTAAACAAGATAGTTGTGCCACAGTTTCCAGTTGTTCCCGATATCACTGCTTTACTGACAATGATTCCAGCCTCAGCCACTTGGTTCTCGGTGATTGACTTGAAGAATGCTTTCTTCAGCATCCCGATTGCCGTAGAGAGCAGGGATATTTTGGGATTCTGTTTAGGAGGCCGAAGCTTCCGATTTCAGAGAGCTCCTCAAGGTTTTTGTGAAAGTCCTTCTATCTATAGTCAGGCTCTGAAGTCTCAGCTTGACACTCTTGTGTTACCTGATGGCGCTACCCTTCTACAGTACGTCGATGATTTGTTAGTTGCTGCAGATACTAAGGAGATTTGTAAAGAAGCCACTTTGTCATTGTTGCATCATTTGTCTGATTTACACCACAAAGTGTCTCTTTCCAAGTTACAGTATTGTCGACAAGAAGTGACCTATTTAGGTCACCTCTTATCGAAAGAGGGAAGAAGATTGACCCCAGAAAGAATTCAGGCAATTGCAAAATTAAGTGTGCCAATGACAGAGAGAAGTGCGTGCTTTCTTAGGTATTACATCCTATTGCAGACAATGGATACCGAATTTTTCATTGATGGCTAAACCTTTGGTAGCATTGACCTATAAAGACACGCCGAATCCCCTTCCTTGGTCCGAAGATTGTCAGAAAAGTTTTTCCGAATTGCGTGATGCATTGTGTTCGGCTCCTGTGTTGGGTACCCCCGACTACAGCAAGCCCTTTACGCTGTATGTCCATGAGAGAGAAGGATGTGCATTATCAGTGTTAACACAGTCTTTTGGGGACAAGCAATGTCCATGTGCATATTTCTCGTCGATTTTGGACCCGGTAGCTAGAGCGTTGCCGAGTTGTTTGAGAGCCACAGCGGCAGCAGCTGTTTCTATTCGACAGTCTGCTGGTTTGGTGATGAATAATACGCTGGTCGTGATGGTCCCACATGCAGTGGATATTTTGTTAAACAGGACCAAGACACAGCACTTAACTAGTGCTCGATTGTCAGGTTACGAGTTGACACTTTTAGCGAGCCATGTGCACATAAGAAAATGCAACACGCTGAACCCAGCTACATTGTTGCCAATTATAACAAAGACAGATGTTCCGGAACAGCATAATTGCTTTCTTAGGACAGAAGAAGAAACGAAAGGAGAGTAGATCTTAGGGACACTCCTCTTGTAAAGTGTGATGGTACCTTATGGGTGGATGGGTCATGCTTCAAGCTTCCGAATGGTGATACGACTGCGGCATATGCTGTCACGACTTTACATACGATTGTTGAAACTGCACGTATCCAACATAATTCAGCTCAAGCAGCAGAGTTGACTGCACTTATGAGAGCGTGTGTATTATCAAAAGGAATGAAAGTGACCATATATACCGATAGCCAGTATGCGTTTGGTGTGGCCCATAGTTTTGGACGCTTGTGGAAGGAACGTGGGTTCCTCACGTCTCACGGTACGAAAATACAGCATGGTCAATTGGTGAATGAGCTCCTGGAGTCACTTACTTTGCCATTGCAAGTAGCGATTGTGAAATGCATTGCACATAAGAAGATCACTGACGACGTTGGTCGCGGTAATATGTTTGCTGATGAAGTTGCGAAAGAAACAGCAAGAGATGTGATGAGTCGAATGTATGTTGCGGGCCCTGCAAGATGGATTGGTGACGTTGGAATGTGTGAAGATACGATAGAGAGTGTGAAGTCCATCCAAGCTGAAGCTACGGAGAAGGAATTAAGTACGTGGAGAGAGAGTACGGGTAAATTGGATGCAAATGGTTGTTGGGTTGAATTGTCGGAGCATCAGCGATGGTTGTTACCCGATACATATGTGCTTGCAGTGGTTACAATGGCACATGGGATGGCCCACATCAGTGTGAAAGGAATCTGTAAGTTATTGGCTCCAGCGTGGCAAAATGCTGGAATTCCCAAATGTGCAGAGAATGTGGTCAAAAATTGTATGTTTGTTTGAAATACAATCCTGGTAAGGAACCCCAACTCCAGCTGGTCATTTTGCGCCTCCAACGTATCCGTTCGAGGTTTTGCAGCTAGATTTCATCCACATGGAGAGGTGCAACAATTTGAAATACGTACTCATTGTTGTTTGCGCCTTTTCAAGATGGGTAGAGGCATATCCTCTGAAAGATAATACTGCCTTGTCCACAGCGAAAGCCCTTCTCAAAGAGTTCTTCCCTAGGTTTGGTTTGCCGAGAATGGTGTGGAGTGATAATGGGGGTGAATTTGTGGGTCAAGTGATGAAACGAGTGTGTGAAGGTTTAGGAATCCGGCAGAAATTTCACGCTGCAAATCATCCCCAATCAGCTGGATTAGTTGAGTGCTATAATGGCACTCTTAAACTAAAACTGGCCAAGATACAAGCAAGCTCTGGCCTTAAATGGCCTGATGCGTTGCCATTAGCACTGTTGTCAACTAGGATGACCGTACATTCCCGAGTAGGACTTAGTCCTCATGAGATAGTGTTTGGTCGCCCGGCTAACATATGGGGAGTGCCGAGGCCAACGAAATTCAGCGAGATTGAACATCCTGTACTGCTTGATTACTTGCATGATTTGACGGCTAAATTGCGTGTTTTACACCAACAGGTTCATAATACACTGCCTCAGGCTTCTAAGATCCAGGGCATGCAATCAATCCCGGATCGTGGGTGTTAATCAAGAACTTTCAGCGGACAAAGAACGATCAGCCCCGCTGGATTGGCCCCTATTTGGTGATTTTGTCCACAAGATCTGCAGTGCGAGTACAAGGGAAGAAAAACTGGATCCACGGCGTACACTGTAAGAGGGTCCCTTTGCCTCTACCATATGACCGGTGGGTCAGGAGGGAATTGCTGACTCGGAAACTGAAACAGTGCCTCGTTTTTCTGCCTTTTAGTGACGCACGCGTCACAGGGACAAATTCTGAGCGAGAAAGTGACGATCTTCTCCAAAGAGCAATACCATCACCACTTCGATTGGACACTACTGAGCCTGAACTTTTGTTTTGCGACCAGACATTGCCTGGAAAAAGCCGTTATAACTTGCGACCGAGAGTCATGGACAAATAAAATGAAATTTTGGTCCTCCCATCCGAAAACCTGTTTTTGAACCACCATCCGGGTTCAGCTGTAGGGTCGTGGTGAAAAGACTTGAGTGTGTAGCCTGCGGACACAAGGTCTACGGGTCTGGTTTGGTCTAGGGCGTTCCCTGGGACATTCAGAAACACTCTCAAGTGAAGAAAACCAACCGCCGCGAGCAGCACGTTAGAGGATGGAGCCTTTTCAGATGGAGAGACCTGTTGAAAGAATAAGTTTCAAGAGGAAAATATGTGCAACCATGAGCAGAAAATGTTTTTTAATTATGTGTCTTTGTATTTTACTTAGTTTAATGATGTCTTTAGTGGGGTATATCATATTCTCTTTTCAAGTGACATCTGCACCCACTGTACAGCCCATGCCTTCCTCTACTATCTCCTCACATTCTTTTCACCCTCTACCTGAACACGAGTCCGTTAGAAGATTAGAGTTTATGAACAACTCCTTTGTTCAGCTCTTACACCAACACCAGCTAGTAGTGAACAGAACCAACTGTTGGGTGTGTGGCCTTATGCCTCATACTACTGAGAAAGGTATTCCCTACCTAGTGCTGCCATTCAGCTACAATGGTTCTGTGTGGGCATACCGAACGATGTTCATCTATGCTCGCGAAATCCATCCCCTACGTTCCGTCAAAGACAACCCAAAGAATAGTGCTCTAGTTAAGGGGATAGTCGACATGATAAGGGGAACTAGTTCCCTACGAAACTATCCCGGAAGATGAGACACTAGCGTATATTGGATGGAACGTGACTGGATATGGAGCGAGTCTGAGCGAGAACCAGCAAGCAAAAAGATCCGCTCCAATTTGGATTGTACCCCATCAGGGTCATCTATGTCTGCAAAGTAATGGCAAGAATCCAAGAGCTCAGTTACAGAAGAGTATCTGCACTGAAACGTATATTTTTGCGTCTCAGACTTCCCCTTTGTTCTTAGCAGCTAGGGGTACCTACTTTATCTGCCATGATAGGGCCTACACGTGGTTGCCCCCTGACTTCTCGGGCACATGCTTCGTTTCATTCCTGTTGCCTCCCACCTACACAGCTGCGGCAGATTACCATAAGATAAGAAGAATTAGGGGTGTCTTCAGCAAGGAAGACACTGCAGGACAAGAAGCGGGAGACTTCTTTAGGGGTTTTCTGCCGTTCTGGGGACCTATGGCTAACAACAGGAATGTGAGGCAATTGAGCGAGTGGTTGAATCCACCATAGTCGAAACTGTCGGTGCCCTTAATAATTTGACTGCTGAGCTCCAGTCGGACCGCCTTATGACCCTGCAGAACAGGGTCGCGTTAGACATCATACTTGCAGACCGTGGTGGGGTATGTAGAGTGATCCAATCCAGTTGTTGCATTTTCATTCCAGATAACGCTCCAACAGTGTACCAGGCCATCTCCAAACTACATAGGATCTCTGAATCCATCCATGTAGATGAAGGAGACTGGTCGTTGATAGGATGGTTCCGGGAACTGTTATCCACCTGGGGATGGAAAGTTCTGATGGTCATTGGGATACTTCTAGCCATTCTTTTCCTGTTTTGTCTGTGCATACAGTGTGTTCCTGCCATATGCGGCCTATGTGTTACATCATGTGTAAGGAAACCTGTATCAAGGGACGAGCTAAGTAATAGGATGATGCTACAGCAACATCTCAATGAATTCATGAACATAGACCTAGACTCAGATTAGCATGAGTGTAAGTAAATTGCCTATGTAAGGGCAAAAGGAGGGTCTGTGGTACTGAAAATTCTGGACCTGTGTCATTAACATCATTGTATCATGACGATTTTGGTATCAGCAGACCGGTAATGACAGGTATGCTATATCTGAGTATTTGCATCATATTCGAGTGACGGGATCACTCTAATATTAACGATTCCCTTTTGAACCCTCGGGTTCCATTTTGTGTACGGCAGCCATTTTGTAGTTGCCCTCACATAAGGCAATGACTAAAGCCAAAACGCGCCTTAGGGGACACGTACACTTTCAGTGACCTGGGCAAGCTGACTCCACTGTCCAGAGCCAGAACCTGTTACGGCCAGTTTTAGTTCCCAGTGGCCGATCGAGATTAGGGGCCCAGGTGCAGCATGCCATAAACCCTTCATTGCACACATCTATATCTAAATCTTATTCACACCTGTCACTGCTCTTTCTTTATGACCTGCTTTACGAGGAGGAGGTGCCCGGTTTTATTAGGGGTCCAGATTATATCTGTTGCAGGTGTTGGGCCTCACTGGGTATTTGGTTGTGGGCTGGACAAACTGAAAATGGGCTTGTCATCATGAATCTGTCTTTGTTTTGTTGTAAGAAATATGTGAATGACCCACTGTAAAAATAAGGAATGTTTGCCTAAAGCATAATATTCTGTATAAAAGAGATAGCTGGTTTCCATGAAAAGCAGCAGTCTCCTGAGAACATACACCGTGTTGTACTTCTAGGATACCTGTTGCTGGCTGCAGCCAATAAATTGATCTTTGAAGCCACCAAGAAGACTCTGTGTTTCTGTAGTCTGAGACAGGAAGAACTCGAGGTCATTGGGTGTGTTCCCTGGCACCGCTGGGTTCAATAAAACCCAGTACTTCAGTAAGAGGTTCAATTTCATATGTATGGGATCGATGTCAGAGAAAATATATATATGTATGTGAGGACCAGATATTTTGCATACGCCACAAAAGACACTAGACCGTTACCGTCCAAAACCCAATGATGAAAGAGACTTATACAAACATCCGTGTAATGTATAAGGTGGCAAGACAAGAATTTCACCTATCAGTCAGTATAAAAGGAGACAGATATCCAATCATCTATCCATTCTACAAAGGATATGAAGCCTCTGTATATAATGATGTAATGCACATGGAAAAGATAAGAAGGACAGAAGATAGAGCGAGCCTAGGGGCTATACAACCAGGTGAGGTTAGTAATCGTATTCACTTTGAATAAGGGGAAGAAAGATGTTACATCAATGACATTTCTGTAATTAATACTGGTTCCACGATGTCAGAATTATAGTTTTTTTCATCATTTTTCACAGATTTAGCATCATGTTAGATGCTTACTTAACCCATAAGGGATGAGTCTGGTAATCATGTACACTTAAATATATCGGGAGAAAGGTATTGTGTCGACAATATTTCCGAAGCTTACACTGGTTCCACAATGTCAATATCCTAGATATTACACAGATTTAATATAGTGTCATTAAAATGAACAACCATAAATGATTAGGAGATTGTGCATGTAAACAATTTATAGAAAATAATGTAACTCATTGTCTGAATTTGGACCTCTTTGTACAGCTCTGAGTTTACAAATCCAATTGGCTTCACATTGTCGCAGTTTAAGTTCACTATCACCCCCTCTGGGATCACTGCTAACCAGTTCTATGCCATGGAACTGGATTTTTTTTCTTTTTTAGGCCCCATTTTACATTTATGTGAAGATAATGGGCAAGAGATATCATACACAATGCATGCTCTGCGATGTTCCTGGATGCGTAATCTCAGTTGGCGTGTTGTGCTCCCCACATATATTTTTGAACAGCCACAGATTATCACATACACCACAAATGTGGATTGACAATTGATAAATTGGTCAATGGTAAATTGTTGGCTAGAGTTATATGTCAATTTTTTTGTTTGTTCAGGCCCAGATGACAGATGTTACACTCCCTACATCTATAAAAACCCAATGGGCATGTCAGCCACATGCCCTGGGCCTGTGTTTTTGGCATTGTGTAACTGGGACAAAGAAATTCTCTGCTAGTTTTGCTTCTTTTGTAGACAATGGAAGGTTTGTCCTTGATCATAGATCCTAGTCCAGGCACTCCTTTTAGGAGTTGCCAGTGTCCTTTCAGAATCTTGTAGACTTCCTGGTTGTTTCTAGAGTAGGTAGTAATAAAAGATAATCGGTCTTTATCCTCTATTCTAGATCGACTCCGTAGGGCCAGATTTGCTAGAGTTTTGCGTGACATTTTGCGCAACGCAAAGAGGCGCGAAGTCCTGCAGACGTTTTCAATGTCACGCAAAACTTGTTTTGCGCTAAATCCACAGGCTGCGTGACGCAAATTAGTGCTGGCGTTGTTTTGCGTGGAAAACATGCAAATCCATGCAAAGTGGGCGTGGTTGGGTGTTTCCCATGCAAAATGATGTTCAAACCAGGGCTAATCATATTTACTAAAGTAACGCAAATCAACAGCGAGGTAACGCATGCGACATTTGCGTGAAAAAAATAGCGCAAATATAAAGCAGGGGCAAAAAAAAGGCTGAGCAGAACAAGCAGAGACTGTGAAAGGAGCAACACTGGAGACATTGACCAGAGGGTACCAAAATGAGGAACCACAGATGGGCAGAAGGTAGATGCAACACACCCTTGTAGGGTCAATTTACTAGAATCTGCAAGTACAAAACTCACAAATGTTATCTGTCTGACAACATGCAAGTGGGTAGTGTTGTATGGATATTTTAGGATATATCTTGTGTAAGTGTACATACTTTCATTTACGAATTTGGCCTCTCCCATATCACAATTTCCATCAAGATTTATGCATGTGGAATCTTGATTCCACTTGTCCAGTGACATCTTCCTATACTATACCTACACAATGCATTGTTTAGGACTGACATATGTGTTCAATATTTGCCCTTCATATTTTCTGCTTTAGGGTCTGATCATGGGTATATATGGGTACATGTGACCTTGATCATCTGCTTGACATATATATAGTGGGGTTCCACTGCGGATGTACAATTGTTGTGAGATAATCATTTGCTGCCTGTGTAAGTATTTTGCTTTTAGATGTGTATAAATACATGCTGCACATTCACTTACTAGTACTTGTATTGTCCTCAATCAAGGCTGTATCTGGTCCTTCTACTCCTTCAACCAGTTCCGGTACTATTACTGCTGCAACTTGCTCCTCCATTGATGTTAGTGGGATGTAAGTGTCGGGACCCCCACCTGTTGCCATTGCGCTATGACGGTTGTGTGCCATTTTCTCTTTTGTGTGCCTCCTGTAGTCATGCCACCTTTTCTTTTACCTCATCAACAGTTCGCACTGTTGGGGCCACTGCATTGCTTTTATTTTGTATTGCTCTCCATAATGCTGTTTTTTTAGCTTGAGTTAGCTTGGAATTGACAAAAAGTTGGTGCTGTACTTTGTCACCTCTGCTATTAGGATCTCTACCTCTTCTGGGGTGAATTTTAATTTCCTTTTCCGGCCTTCCTGTGAGGATACTTGTGATGATCTTGCTGCTGTTTCTGACATGTCTTCTTAGCTTATTTGGAGATCTTCTTGGCTTTGCCCTCTCTGTTCCATTTTGCATTGCTTGCTATGCTTCGCAGTGTGTATTTTCACATTTGCGCTGCCTTGCGTTTTTTTTCATAGCTCACGTGACACTGCGACGTGTTGCGTTGCGTTGCAAAGCAGTTTTTTGCATCCGAGTTGTAAATTTGGCGCAGCCTTTACTTGGAACACTGGCGCGGCGCAATTATTTTACACGCAAAATATTGCCAGTTGAAAGTTTAGTAAATCTGGCCCGAAGTGTATTAGCTCTTTCTGTGTTTTTTTGCCCTTTCAGCTGCCTCCAAAAGGTCTTTCATCTTGTATCCCGTTGTTTCAAGTCTTTCAAAAGTCTCATCTACATGTGCTCTAAATTGATGGTGTTCACTGCAATTTCTGCGCATTTGGATCATTTCGCAAAAGGGGATTGCAGATTTGGTGCATGGAGGATGGGCACTATCATGATGTAGTATGCTGTTCACAGTAGTTTCTTTCCTAAAGAGAATGCTGTGTAGTTTGCCATTGGTTACATAGAATTCTACATCCAGAAAATGAATACAAGACTGTGACATGTTCAATGTGTATTTCACGTTGTATGTGGTTATGATTTAAATAGTCAGAAAAAGTCCACATATCTCCTTACGTCATCAATATATCGGTCCTAGTAGTAGATATATTTAGTCCATTCCGATGCTGCTAGAGCCCAGGGATGTCTCTGCTCTACCCACCACATGAACAAATTCGTGTAAGATGGCGTGAATTTGGAACCCATGGCGGTGCCTTGAAGTTGTTGGTAACACTGTTTGTTATATAGGAAAAAGTTGTTTATTAGAATCAGGTCTACCATTTCCAATAGCATTTCAGTGTGCTCTAGGATAGTTGGCCCTTCGGTACTTAAAAAATAATCAACTGCCATGTGTCAAAACGCCCTCACTATGCATATGTACAGGGACTCCACATCTAACGTAACAAGCCACATTGTGTTATCCCACACCAGATCTTCAAATTTGTTAAGAATATCTGTTGTGTCGCGGATAAAAGAAGGCAAGTTAGGTAATACAGGTTTAAGAAAGGAGTCCACAAATTGAGAAAGAGGCTCAGTTAATGAGCCAATTCCTGAGATGATGGGACGTCCATGGGGGAATTTTTCTTTCTTATGAACTTTAGGTAGAAGGTAGAGGCATGGGAATTTCGGATGTTCAATTTTCAGAAATGTAAACTCCACAAAGAGTCCAATCTCCCTCCAATGTGCTAGTTTGTCTATGATTCTAGGTGTAGCCGTCATGTATGGGTTCTCTTGTAGTTTCTTATAGCATGTGATGTTATCAAGTTCCATGGCATAGACCTGGTTAGCAGTGATACCAGAGGGGGTGATAGGGAACTTAAACTGCGACAATGTGAAGCTATTTGGATTTGTAAACTCAGAGCTGTACAAAGAGGTCTTAATTCAGAGAATGAGTTGCATTCTTTTTTATAAATTGTTTACATGCAAAATCTCCTAATCATTTATGGTTGTTCATTTTAATGACACTATGTTAAATCTGTGTAATATCTAGGATACTGACATTGTGGAACCAGTGTAAGCTTCGGAAATATTGTCAACGCAATACCTTTCTCCCCATATATTTAAGTGTAAATGATTACCAGACTACTCCCTTACGGTTTAAGTAAGCATCTAACATGATGCTAAATCTGTGAAAAATGATGAAAAAAACTATAATTCTGACATTGTGGAACCAGTATTAATTTCAGAAATGTCATTGATGTAACATCTTTCTTCCCCCTATTCAAAATGAACACGATTACTAAACTCACCTTATTGTATAGCCCCCAGGCTCTTTCTATCTTCGGTCCTTCTTATCTTTTCCATTCACATTACATCATTATCTACAGAGGCTTCATATCCTTTGTAATATGGATATATGATCGGATATCTGTCTCCTTTTATACTGACTGATAGGTGAAATTCTTGTCTTGCCACCTTGTACATTACACGGACGTTCGTATAAGTCTCTCATCATTGGGTTTTGGACGGTAACGGTCTAGTGTCTTTTGTGGCGTATGCAATATATCTGGTCCTCACATACATATATATATTTTCTCTGACATCGCTCCCATACATATGAAATTGAACCTCTCACCCCTGTGGTTATTTGGGGTGATGATGTTGGGTATCGGTTTTGTGGTGCTTCCTGACGTACGAAATACATGAATGTTTTTATACGTTTCGATTCAGGTAGCGGTCTAGTGTCTTTTAGTGATGTGTGTACACGGGTATGTCTACACGTCTCTATCATTATTGGGCTTTGTATAACAGCGGTCTAGTGTTTTTGGTGGCATATGTAAAATTACGGACATCACTATATGTGATAGCTAGTACTTCCGGGTATCGCCGACCCTGTGATTATGAGAGGCGTTTTCTTCCTTGAGTATATTTACACATCGAAACTGACGCGTTCAGTGGTAACTGGTGATGCATTGAAGAATATCCTGACCATCTTTCTTTCAAACACGAGTAAGTAGAATGATTGGGGTACGCCTTAGATTTCTAAATCTTTCTGAATAAATAACTAATGGATAGTTTAATACCTGAAGTGGGGGACAAGAAATTTTCCGTTTACTGTCTTGTTGCTCACCATGAATACATCGTAGTTTTTGTATACGGGTCGTTAATACACTTGAAAACATCACCTAATGTGTAACTCCTATATTTTGTGATATTGGTGTAATTTATTGATCAACAGTGTTATACTTGTAGGCACCGCAACATGCATCATCCTTAAACTTTTATGGAAGAGAACAATTTTGAGCCTACGCTGTTCATGATTTGTAATTATGGCTTACCATGTATACATTATATGTTTTAAATACGGATTGCAAATACACTTGGGAAAAGATCACCTAATTTGTAACCCCTATATTTTGTGAAATTGGTGCAAGTTATTGATCAACAGTGTTATACTGGTATAAGTATTCCTGGTAGGCACCACAATATGTAGCGCACTTAATCTTTTATGGAAGCGAATGCGGGAATAATGTGGAGTCCTACGTTGTTCATGTTGTTTAACTTCTGGACACCCAGTCATTTATCCTGTCTTTTCTGACTGGCTTATGTTGATAGTAATAGATAACTCCGGTGATATTATGATCACTGAATAAATGTTCGATTCATAGTATGAGCCCATACCCAGCATGAGTCGATACAATGAAGGTCTAATCTGGGATAAGATTGGTTTTTGATTTGCCCTCTCCTTTTTTCTATACAGAAGCAATTCGTTTTTGTTTGATCTCAATGGGGAAGTGAGGACCCGTGTATTCTTCTCTACTCTGCCTATATCTTTGAATTTTGGAAACACTGAAAAACTGTGGTACAACAACCTGTAGCAATTGTGAAAGGTGTGTAACTCTTGATATTGATAAAATGTATTGAGCGGTACATTTACTAAGTGGATAGCTAATAAAGATCAATACTAATTATCAATCTTGGATTTTTGTAGAGTTCAAATAAGCCTGACTATCTGTTGAAGAAAAATCTTGTTTCTTCTCAAGTGGCTTATATAATTTTATGGTAAGAATACCATGAAGTTATAAATACTTTTCTTTCTTCTGGGCTATCCCTACACATTTGGATTGATCCAGGTATGTGCATGAGACAATCACTACAGCATGAGGTACTCGGTCTGTGCCATCTTTTAAAGTGCACTTCACATTGTGAGATCATATGGCCTCTCTCTTTTAACCATGTGATCTATTGGAGAAAAAGAGACGAAGCACGCTCACTCGCTAATTCCAGTATGATTGAAACCGCTCGTCACCACCCCCACCTACAAGGCAGGACACACCCTTGACCCCATGTTCGCAGGAGGGAGCAACATCCTTTTCAACCACACCACGAAGCCCTCTCTGGACAGACCACCACTGCGTACACTTCTTTTTCAACACTGCCACCGCTCACAAACCCACTCCACGCCCACCACAAAGGAACTGGAGCAAGGTCACAGAGGAGCACCTCAACTCCACCCTTATCCACGATCACCCCCCCGCCTCGACCGACACCAACTCTGCAGCCAAGGAACTAAGCCGATGGATCACCAACTGCACAGACAAGCTCGCACCCCTCCGTAACCCCAACAGACAACTCCCCTTGAAGGCCACCTGGTTCACCACCGACCTCCAAGAATCCAGACGCACCTGCAGACATCTCAAAAAATGATGGAGGAACAGCAAAATCACTGAAGACCAGACCACCTACAAGAATGCCATGACAGAATACCACCAACTCATAAGATCCACCAAAAGGACCTTCATCCGGAACAAAGTCCTCACCAACTTCAGCAACTCAAAGGAACTCTTCAGCATCATCCAGCAATTCACCAAACGCCCCAGCGAAGCCACGGACGTCACACCCTCCCTGGAACTCTGCAACAAGCTCGGCTCATACTTCCACCTGAAAATCAAGGCCCTCTATGACAACTTCAGCAAACAGGCTCCAGAAACCACCCTTTCCTCCAGCAATGACAGCCAGCCCACCATCATCGCCTGGACCCCGGTCACCACCGAAGATACCACCACAACCATGAAGAGTACTCACTCAGGAGCCCCCACGTACCCCTGCCCGCCGCACAGCTTCCACAGAGCCATAGTGCCCGAGCTGCGACACACCATCAACTCCACCTTCAAATCCGGCACTTTCCCCGATGACTGGAAATGCGCAGAAGTCAAGCCCCTCCTCAAGAAACCCTCTGCAGACCCAACGGATCTGAAAAACTACCAACCCATCTCTCTCCTTCTCTTCACAGCCAAAGTCACCGAGAAGATAGTCAACGCCCAGCTGTCAAACTTCATCGAATAGAACGCCATCCTCGACTCTTCCCAATGCGGATTCCGCAGTAACCACAGCACAGAGACCACCCTCCTCGGTGCCACAGACGACATCCGCATGCTCCTCCACCAGGCCACACCACGGCCCTCATCCTACTAGACCTCTCCGCAGCCTTCAACACCGTCTCCCACCGCACTCTCGCAGCCAGACTCCACGTCGCCGGCATACAAGGAACTGACCTCGACTGGCACCGCTCCTTCCTCACCGACAGAACCCAAAGGATCAGACTCCCACCTTTCCCCTCCGAACCCACAGAGATCAACTGCGGAGTACCCCAAGGATCGTCACTCAGTCCCACACTCCTCAACATCTACATGACCCCCCTCGCCACCTTCATCAGACAGCATGGACTTAGCATAGTATCGTACTTAGATGACACCCAGCTCATCCTCTCCCTCACGAATGACCCTGAAGCCACCAGACTCAGCTTCCGGGAAGGAATGAAAGACGTCTCAGCTTGGATAAGCAGCAGCTGTCTGAAGCTCGACTCAGAGAAGACAGAAGTCCTCATCCTTGGACCCACCCCCTCAGCTTGGGACAACACCTGGTGGCCCACCGCCCTCGCCAACCCCCCACCCCCACCCCCACGGACCAGACCCAGAACCTCCGCATTATACTGGACTCCTCCCTCACCATGACCCCCCAGATTAACACCGTCGCCTCCACCTGCTTCAACACCCTCTGCATCCTTCGCAAGACCTTCAAGTGGATCCCCCCCGAAGCCAGAAAGACCATCACCCAAGCACTCATAACAAGCAGACTGGACTACGGAAACGCCCTGTAAGCTGGAATCAACAAATCCCTGTTACAAAAAACTCCCGACCATCCAGAACACCGCGGCCAGACTCGTCCTCGGCATCCCACGACATGAGCACATCACCCAACACCTGCGAGACCTTCACTGGCTCCCCGTTGAGAAGAGAGTAACCTTCATGCTACTCACCCACGCCTACAAATCTCTCCACAACACCGGACCCAAATACCTCAACGAAAGAGTCTCCTTCCACATACCCAAAAGAATCCTCCACTCCGCCGACCTTACCCTAGCAGAAACCCCGTGGATCTGCAGAACCAGAGTGGGTGGAAGAGCCTTCTCCTACATCGGGGCTAAGGCCTAGAACGAGCTCCCGGTCCACATCAGACGTGCCCCTACTCTGCACATCTTCAGGAAGAGCCCCAAGACCTGGCTTCTCAGCTGACTCAGAGCTGCACCCACCCCCCCACCCCCCCCAGCGCCTTGAGACCCTCAAAGGTGAGTAGCGCGCTTCACAATTCCCTAATTGATTGATTGATTGTATTGATTCCACGCACGCCTTGGGATTTTCTGTGTCTTCCTTTCATCTTGTTTAAATTTGGTTTTCTTGTGTTTTCTAACCTTGGGATGTGAATATATTATCATATTCAGTATTTTTTGTCAGTTATGTATTACGTATGTTACATACTTTATGTGGAATTGTTCATACGTTTGCATTAGTGCTTGTGACTGACATTCACTGGATGTTATGAAATTTACTGGTCTACCTAAATGTAATAGTCGGTTAAACCTGCCAACTCCGTTAAAAGCATTGCTTTGGAAGATAGAGATTCACATGTATGTTTTATTAATGGGTTTTGATAATGAGACTGCACTGTTTTGTATAGTGTGTCCTTTTGTATATGTCTTGTTTTGTAAATAGACTTATTTTATTGTCACATAGAACCTTATAAGGTTTTACATATGTATGTTATCTTTCATGTTTGCAGCCCTAATGAAGCCTTCTTTAAGGTGAAACGCATTGGCTGCGCTAGTTTTGACAGAAACAGAAATAAGAGAAAAATCAATAAAGAAAAGTAACCAACACAATGACCAGGACCTGCGACTTTTATTCACTTACTTCTTGAATTCATTACATTTATGAATTGTTTGTGTTTGCCTCTCTATTTGTATATATTCAATGCGGCAGATGGACATCCCTCGTAATCCGCCTTGTGACTCTTTCAGCCACACCTGTAACAAGCAAAAATGTTAAATCATTACTCTTACCACTTTAAACATTTTACTAGATCTGTTATCACCCTTCCTTCTTTCCTGTAAAGCAAAAACGTAAGTAATCTGTGCACATTCAGAAGCTAAAACTCTGGATGATAAAAGTGATCGCTAAATTCGTTTGGCAATATCAATAACTTCTGGTAAAGTCTGATTCCTGCATGCCAATAGTCTTTCCTGTATCTTCTTGGAGTAGCAACATAATACAAATTGATGCCTTATATATAATGTCCTCCATGTCATTGAATTCGCATTTAGTAGCTAATACTCTGAGGCTCACAATGTACTCCTCTATGATCTCATTCTCTATTTGTTTGCGCATGCTAAACCTATGTCTCCCCACCAAAATATTTCCTTGTTCTGAAAACTGTTTTTCCATGCGCTTAACCACTTCCTGATATTCATTCAATGGTATGAATTTACCTGGAGCATTTTCATAATCTGGTAAACTATCGAAAATTTCCTGTCCAGCATTGCCAAAGAGACCAAACATCATGGCTTTTTTTCTTTCTGTATCGTAAGCCTTTCCATCAATAGCTGCAATATAATTTTCGAAAGATCTATGCCAGTTTTTCTATCTCATTGCCGGTTTACCTGGTTCATTTAAAAATGGAGTGGGTTGACATAGCGCATTACTTTGTGCCATGTCGTTTTTTGATCCTTTGTAAAAACTTCTAACTCTTTGAACATAAGAAGATGTCCTGGTTAAAATCTTAACCTTAACAAACAAATAATCACTTTATAGAACGTATTTTGTAACTTCCAGTAAGTTAGTTGAATGAGCAAAACATCAAATGCATGAGTCTGTCACAATGTTGGGAATGTTGTATCAAGTGTTAACTGATTCCTCAGACTCTTTGACAAGGAAAATAAATTAAATAACTTTTCCCTTGTTCTTTTAAAATACATTTAAAGTTTCAAATACCTAGATTTGCACAAGGCCGCTATTTTCAGTGTTCTACAAACACTTAATCCTCCTGTACCAGCCGCTCTGCTTTCTGATGCTTTGACCGGGTGAAACCTTCCATCCGAAATAGTTCCTCGGAGCAAACCAAAATAGAGGCACGTAACGTAGCGTACGAGTGTGAGGCGTATACTACCAGGTGTCATGTGGCAAAATGCCGGTCTTACTGTTCATGCGTCACACACGGGGCTTCAGCAGTGCGAACGCAATGGCCAGAAGAATGCACAAGCCTGCGCGAGCACATATGCAACATCACACACAGCCAAAAGGTAATTTGAATTTAACGGCAAACAAATTACGCTATGCAGGCTTAATTAGATAAAGTTTCAAAATTTCCGCGTGGAATATTTTTTTTAAAAATGAACCTTCTCTTAGTTGTCTTGATCAGATGCAAGATCTGTCTCAGAAGGGTTCCCACACGCTGCGTAGAAGGTGAATATATTGAAATTCAGCAATAGAGTCTGCTGTGGGCCATCAGGTTCCAAAAACAAAGTCGCCAAATTGTTATTACGGAAGTCACAATGCAAATAAAATGTTAATAAGGTTTTATTACAACAAATAAAAGGCTCACACACAGGAGCTGGCAAAACAAGAGGTTGTCATGTTCCTAACGACTCATCTGATCTCAACGTTCCATGACATCACATAATTACATAAAGAACATTCTAACATATTGCATCATAGTGCTAGTAAGTTTTTAATAGCTTAAATCATGGTGCAAGCAAACTTGTCACAGGTGCATGGCCTTAAGAGGAACTAAGAGCAAACTATCTACATACTTACACTTGGGGAATATGGGGAGCAGCACAGACCACTGACACCGAAATAGTGTGTGCAAAAGGCCGCTTTTATTGAAACAGGTGCACATCACAATTAAAAGCCCTTGGCCTGACGCCTTACAAAACTACAACCTCACTATACAAAACTGTTACCTATGTTAAACTACCCCCCACCCCTGAGGTTCCCCCACAGAACATTTTAAACCTGCAAATCAGTACCACTAGTGTGACCTTTTAACCTTTCACCTTTCAACTTTACCCTTTAAACTTTGACCTTTCAACTTTGACCTTTACGACTATTAACCTGTAATTAACCTAACTTCCTAATGCACCTTAAAGATCCTACCTCGTGAACTTGTCTACCCGTTCCCTTTCAGCCTGGATTGCCTCTGTCAATAATGAATAAACTTGGCTAAAACATGCCAACTTGACTGCCAACCACCACCCAGAAAAAGGGGGGAACTACCCCTTTTTCTGCCCCCCCAAAACCTGGGGTAACAACAGGCCTATGCCAGGGAAACCTGAACCAGACAAAATCCTACTCATGTGAGAACGAAAATGTCAGCCCCGTATCGGTCCCTCCGTGACCTAATGTAAGGCCAGCCGCCTCGACTTTGTGAAAAGATGTCCTGTCTCCCTAGATCCACTCCTTACCTACTTCTTGCCTCACACTGTACAGCCCCATGACACTCCCCGCAGGGCCACAACTCGATCCACCTAACACTCCACATAACTTTTGCCGGACTCGCTTGACAGACCCCCTACACTACTTCAAGTAAAGTACACACTTTTACCCCACCCTATCCTTGACCCTCTGCTGTCAAGTAACTTCTTGACCTCTACCCCCCCACACTAATAACCTGTTCCACGAGGGTAGCCGCTAACTTCCCCCCAGGCCCCTTGTCACTATGCGATCCTGTGTGAAAGCGATACGAAGTGGATCCCAACGTGGCCCAGAGTCTGCACCATTATACCTGCTGTTCTACCCCCTTTTTATAACAACTCTTCGAATACTGAAACCGGCACACCGATGACCTCCAACTTAGAGCTGACCCTGGAAAACAACAATAACAATTTTAGAAAACAACCTGTCTTAGCAAAACCTCCCTCCCTACCTGAGCACATCGCTAGCTGCGTTTGCTATCCCTGACCCCACGCTCCTCATGTCCGCCACGCTCTGCACCATCGCACGCCTCCCCCGACCTTGAGTGTCGCCACCCCCCAGTCGTATGGAAAACCAATGTGACAGAACCACCCTAACCCAGTGCCAATGCTCTCACAAGGGGGTGCTCACCTCCCAGGGCCAAAGTGAACTGAGTACTCACGCACTGCAGAACTGCCAAGACCTCTCTAATCCGTCCAAGACCTGCGCACCCAGATCCGTGTGCCTGCTGCCCTCGGGCAGCTACCCTCCAAATTACCCCTTCAACCCAACTAATTCGTATCCTACAATTTTGCCCCAAACATCCCAATTATGGGGGTCAACACAACATATTTATTGTTCCCTAAAGCATATACCGGATATCTAATTGAATAACCTCTGCCATTTGGCACACGTCTACAGCGTCTAAAAGAATGGGGGGGATCCAACTCCTAGATTCCCTATCTAATCCCCATGACCAGAACCCCGCTTGTCTGCCATCATGAATATCCCTGCCCCAAGCTCCCCTTGGCCGCCGGATGTTCCTGTTGTCCAGCACGATGCACTAGAGACTGTCCCCGTTCAAACCGCTGCCCATTAAACAGTACCCATCTTCAAATCTCCCTCTGGCCTTTTGTCCCTTTCCTCCCTACTAAGCCGGACCTCCCCTTAAGCCTTTGTAACCATGTGACTCTATTGAAACCCACCCCACTGAGACCCCGACAAAGCATCTGCAATATCCTCACCCATCCCCCGACGCATGACGCGCTGTTAACATGCCCTCGAAATTCGACATGCTCACACCAACCCCGCAACAGTTCCCACCCTTGCACACACATTATATCCTGTTGGATCCCGACTGCTCCCTGTCATGTTAGTAATGTGCCACAACAACTTTCTTGTGACATGTAAACCGTCCCCAAACTGCGCCCTGCTCAAAAAGGCCTCGTGTGTAACCAGCCTGGCGACCCGCTCCCCCTGTGTCCCATATCGTCGCCTAGTTAGCCTTCCTTTCAACAGTAATACCTGGCTTCCGAACCACATAATCCGACTAATGACAGCACCTTACAGGGACCAACTGTCTTCTCTTTTTGCCACAGGGCACATATGCCAGGCCCGCGTTGCCCCAAAAACTGGCCAGCACCCCCTGGCTGTCCATGGAAACAGGCTTGTTAGATTTATCCCCTTTTAAAATATGCCTCCTTGTCCCCAGAATCAATCATAATGCCCATGAGTGGCAGCACCGCACTGGGTCCAGCTGCTTTTCTTGTTACCAAAGGTACTCTCAGTTCGCCCCTGAGCTCCCAGAACTGTCCAGCCTCCTCTGGCAGTCCGCGGAACTGGGCTTGTCCGCTCTAATCTCTACCCGTAAACAGGACCTCCCTGGTCACAGACTCCATGTCATCCCCAGGAATGACCGTGTCGTGCTGTTCAGGCTTTCCTCTATGCCGTCAACGGCACCCCAGGTTCACCCATGACCTCCCAGAACTGTCCAGCGTCCTCTGGCAGTCCGCGTAAGTGGCTTGTAGTAAACCATGCCCCCATGGCCACAGTATCAATGGTGATGCTCCTGGGTGCCAGTGCCGCTCTGTGCCACTTGCTTTCTATGTTGCCAATGGTATCAATGTTGATGCTCCTGGGTGCCCGTGCCGCTCTGTGCCACTTGCCTTCCATGTTGCCAATGGTACCCCAAAGGTCAACTCTGAGCTCCTCGATCATGTCCAGCCTCCCTTGGCCGCTCTCAGAAACAGAGCTAGTGCCGCTCTGGGCAACGTATCCACTATGTTGCCAAAGGTCAACTCTGAGCAGTATCCATGTTGAATGCTCCTGGCCGCCAGTGCCGCTCTGGGCCACTTGTCTTCCTTGTTGCCAATGTTACCCCAAAGGTCAACTCTGAGCTCCTCGAGCATGCCTAGCTTCCTCTGGCCGCCCTCAGAAATGGTGCCAGTGCCGCTCAGGGCACGTATCCTCTATGTTGCCAATGGTACACCAAAGGTCAACTCTGCGCAGTATCAATGTTGATGCTCCTGGGTGCTAGTGCCGCTCTGGGCCACTTATCTTCCTCGTTGCCAACGGTACCCCAAAGGTCAACGCTGAGCTCCTCGAGCATGCCTAACCTCCTCTGGCCGCCCTCAGAAACGGTGCCAGTGCTGCTCAGGCAAACGTATCCTCTATGTTGCCAATGGTACACCAAAGGTCAACTCTGAGCACCTCTAGCATGCCCAGCATCCTCTGGCCGCCCTCGAAACCGGTGCCAGTGCCGTTCTGGGCCACGTGTCTTCTATGTTGCCAATGGTACCCCAAAGGTCAAGTCTGCGCTCCTCATGCATGCTTAGCGTCCTCTGGCAGCCCTCGGAACTAGACGTGTTTGCTGCCCTGTATTGACAGCCCCCGACCTGAGTCCAGCTGTCTGCTCTAGTGCCCCATGTACACCAAATCACCCGTGATCCCCCTTCGTGTTTGCGTTATCACTCCCGTAGCAATGCCTCAATGGCCACAGGCTGAATCTCAATGTCCTGTAATGACAGCCCCCAACACTTGTCCAGCTGATTACTGCCCTGTCTTGACAGCCCCCCTCTGGGTCCAGCCCTCCCCTCGGGTGCCCAATGTACATCAAGACACCCAATAATCCCCATTCGAGTTTAGTTTATCACCGGAACCCGGCCACAAACGGCCCCAGAATGAATCTCCATGTCCTTGAATGACGGCCCCCAAAACGGGTCCAGCTGTCTGCTCCGGTGCCCAATGTACCTAAACCTCCCAAGATCCCCCTCTGTGTCACCTTTATCACTATGCTAGACAGGCCTCACTGGCGCCCGAATCACTCTCAATGTCCTAGAAAGACAGCCCCCCAACGGGTCCAGCTGTCTGCTGTAAAGCAGGCACCACCTGCTCGATACCCTTGGTGGGAAACCAGTGCCGACCCTTCCTTTTTTGGGAAACCCCCGTCTGTCCGCGTGTAAATTCCCTTAACCACGGGTTGCTGACGTCATCTTTGTTACTGTACGTTCCCACTCCCACTTATGTAAAGGTCGAAGTCACTAGGCGTAGTAACGGTTGCTCCCAGTCCACCCATTCCTCCCCCCTTCTAACCCCTATGCCTGCTTGCGTCGCTGTGTCCCTGCAGACACTTGCTGCAGTAGCCCACCTATCTTAAGCCGCTACACCTTTACCTGGTGCTAGAATCGATGTCCATTCTGGAGTCCGCCGTTTGTTCCCCTTCGTTCTTCTCCTGTCAGACCCGCCACGGCTGTCCTTCCTGTCGCTGATTGCCTGATGTATTAACCTGGAAAATGTCATGAACAAGTGGTGAAACTCCCCCCCCCCCCCATCAGTGCCTCCTGCTGCTCAACTTCATCCAAACACTTCCCTCATCGTCCTTAACATGACATCCCCTGTGCCCTTCATGTGTGGCAGCCTTTTCCGCCCACCCTCGAGCTTAAAATCGCGTCTTCAATACATCTTTAACAGCATTGACCGGAAACTAAATACTTGGACCTTTCGAGCACCTGTGCTCCCAAAAGGCCTTGACTTACCATTTGCGCCATAGTTCCCTCCCCCAGCTTCACTCTTATCCGTATACCCCCATGCTGACATTGGAGAACCATACCATATCTTCCCCACTGAATCATAGTCCAAAAGCTGCGTTCCGATTCGCTTTCTGCCAGGGGCAGCACTGTCCCCCTTGGCTTGTTGCACGGCCGAAACTGCCTGGGGTCTTCGTGGGGCGTGATCTTGGGTCCCCGTCGCTCCAGCCCGGCTGCACTGTGCCCGGCCTTCTCTTCCCCAAGGGGTAATGGAGCTGCCTGGTGCTCTCCCGTGTCTAGAAAGCTGCCGAAGTGATCCCGCCGCAAACCTATGGTCTGGTGTGCTGGTCACTGCCTATATCCTGCCTGGCCCTTCCCCCCCCCTTCCGTTCCGATGCTGATCCGCCTCCCCAAATACCTAACACCCCTTACGCGCATGCCCTAATTTCCCACCTAATTCTTATTCCCTGTGCCTGTCCAGGTTTGAGCAACTCCCTCACTGACCAAATGTGCCCAGACCTACTCCTACCCAGCACAACCACCAAAATGGGCATCCCGCAGGGGAGGGCGAGGAAATGACCTCTGCTTCAAGGAAAAAACTAGGGCTGCCCCTTCATAATGTGAAATCTCTCCCCCGAGTAGGGTGATATGCGCCAATCGCAAACACTTTACTGTGGCAGCCATCTTCTATCCCAGAAAAACCCCCACCCTCCGCTCGCTCTCACTCACTGCATTTACGCGCGCCGGGAAATTCTACTCCTCCCTCCCTATCCCCCCCCCCCCCGGGCCTCAAACGCATTCACGCGCTGCTCCCAAATTAATGCGCATTCACGCGCTGCTCCCAAATTAGTGCGTGTGCTAAGGAGCTGCCCCCCTTAGCATCATGGGCAATACCGCCCCGCGTAGAGTGGTGCGCACCAAATGCCCACCAATTAGAGTGGCAGCAACCCTCCACCCCCCTAAAGCCCCCACCCGCCTGCGCCTGCCCCTTCGGTTTTGCTCTCCTAAGTCGAGAGCGGCCCAATCCTCACCTGCAGCTAAAAATACCCATTATGGGGTCCGGAGAGACGCGAGCCCCCGCAGGCCGCTGCCGTGACCCCTGCTGAGGCTCCCCTCAATTCGTATGCCTCCCGCCCTATCGTCCCCCCTGGCTAGTCCAGGACCATCCAGCCAGCAAATGAAGGGGTGACCACAGGCACGGACAACGTGTGTGTGCCGCGCCTAATCACAGGGAAGGAAACCCCTCACTAGACCCAGGGAAAAAAGCTCCGCGATACCTCTGACCATCCACCGTGAATACCACAAAATGGTGGCTGGCCGAACAAAATGGAGGGGTAAATAGCCCTTGGGCTAAAAGATAGCCCAATCAGCCCAACGGGGGCGGAGCAGGCGCCCTAGCCGCTTCCATTCCCCAAACACCCCCAGGGGGCAGACCTCACTGCGCTCGGCCGCTCCCCAAGACCCCCATATACAACAGACAGTGTCCAGTTCTCCTTCTCTGCCGCTGGCAACTGCCCCCTCTCTCTCTCTCTTTCTTCCTCATCCTCTTATTCCCACTCTTTGTCTCGCTGTTCCTCACTTGCTTAAAACTATGAATTCAACAAACAGCTCTTACCCTCTCTTTCCTCTCCTTTCCTCTATTCGTTCCCCTTTGAAATTGATCAAAAAAATAAAGAAACACTTTTGCTGGAAATGCTGTCTTTTACTCACCTGCTTATGGTGTAGTGTGATGTTCTGGTCTTTTCCCCATTGATTTTGGAAGGGTGCTTTGCACGTGTGAGTGGTGTGTCAAGAAAGTCATAGATAGGTGTTTAGCTGTAGGGAGGTGCTGGAGGAATTTTTCAATGGGTGTTAGGGCCCTGGTTTCACCTGCCTTAATGGTGCGTTGTGGAATTGCAGGTAGTAAAACACTTTAAGACTCTGAGATGCCGTAGCTGTCCTTAAGATCTTGAGAGGACCTCTGAGCATCCTCGGCATAAAAGTCCTGAAGTCAGAATCAGCCCTTGGATCTCCATATTTTGTAGTTGCTTGTGGGCATACCTGGGGTGAAATACGCATTGTCAACTATAGGCGGGAGTGGGGTGGGGAAGAAGGTAAGGCCTCTCCGAAGTGCGATTGAGTCTCACACGGCAAGTGTGGTCCATGTGACCAGACAGACATAAATCAGTCTACCTCTCATGCTTTTGGGGACCAACCTGACCTCGTCTATAGGTCTAGCTGCCAGGTTGTGGTCTATGCAACACCGCTGTTTGTCATATTCTTCCCCTGAGCTATACAATCATACATCAGAGTTGTGAGGCTTGGTAGAATAGGGCAAGGTTCGGGACCCCCAATCTACCATCCTTGAGGCACCTCATACAGGTCTTCGCAGCCAGCTGGGATCGGTGTCACTCTAAGACATAGTGCATACAAATTGCCTGCAAGTGTGAGATGTTGTCCTTCGGAATGTCAAGTGGCATGGCCAGAAATGGGTAGAGGATACACTGTAGAATGTCATCTTGAGTGCAGAGATGCTTCCCACCCAGGAGAGGGAATGCTTTCTCCATGCAGCTAGAGAGGTTTTGGCCTCACAATGGAGGTGGTTGAAGTTGAGCTGTGCACAATCATGCAAGTTGGGTGCGAGTTGAATGCATAGGTAGTGAACAGAGTCGGTGGACCAACAGATTGGTGTGGTAGTGTTCAGAGAGTCCATGAGTATTTTACCACCCGCCAGAACCAATCCCTCAGACTTGTTCATATTGATTTTAAGGCCCGCCACCTCTCCAAATTTGTTGAGGAGGGAAAAATGTGCAGAGAGGGAATGCTGGGCTTGGTGAGGGTCAGGAGGAGGTCATCCTTGAAGGCAGATACGTTAAAGGTATCACTGCAGAATGAGAAGCTATGTATCTGGGGGTACTCACTGATTTTTTGTAGAAGAAGCTCCAGGAAGAGATCAAAAAGGAGAGGGAAAAGAGGGAGCCCTGTCTAGTGCCATGGAATATGGGCAAGGGTTTCTAGGCCGGGCCATTGGCTCTGAAACTAAATTCCTGAAAGCTGTGACCCATGCCGTATTTCTGTAAGGCATCGAACATCATGTTCCAGCCCACCTTATTGAATGCCTTTTTGGCATCTAGGAAAAGGAGGGCCACCACTCTGCCCTTTTTCCTGGTGATGTCGATGAGATGCAGAACCTGCTTGGTCTTGTCGCCAGTGGCATGACAGAGATCAAACATTCCCTGGTTGGGGTGGTTCCGATCAGGAAGGAGTTTATCTAGGTGATTGGTCTGAACCTTGGCGAGGAGCTTGAGATGTGGGTTAAGGAGGGAGATGGGGCGGTACGAGGAGCAATGCATTGGATCCTTGCCCAGTTTGCGGACTAAAATGATGGAGTCCTTGGACATGCTGCGGGTTGCTACTGTGTCCGCCGTAAGCTCACTAAATAGGGTCATTAAGATGGGGAGGATTTGGGGAGTGAACAGTTTATAAAATAATGCAGTGAAGCTGTCAGGGCCAGGGGATTTGGGACCCTTAAATTTGCCAATAGCATCCAGTATCTCCTGGGGGGGCGACAGGGCAGTCCAAGTCTTTTGCTGCCAATGCTGAGGCAGAAAAGAGTGACAGACTCAAGGCAAGCATGGCACGGATCTGGAGTTGCTGGGGATGCAGTTTACAGCAAGTAATAAAAGGAGTGAAATGCTTCGAGTTAGGCGGTAGTGGTGGTGTGTACGGTACCATCATTGTCCCTAATCTTCCTCAGAAGTTGTTTGCTTTTGTACACCCACAGTTTATGAGCTAGTAGGGCACATGGCTTGTTACCCCCTCACTGAACCAGGCCCCTAGTCCAGTGAGAAGGTAGTTGGCCATATCTAGTTCTAAGGGTGCAGATTTGACCACGAACCACCAGAGCTTATTCAAGCGGGAGCATTTATGATATTGTTAGAGGTCTGCCAGGTCAGTAATTAGGTTGGCCCTAGTGAGATCCCGCGTGCGTTTGAGGCGTGCAGCTTCGTGGGTGAAAGCCCCCCGAACCACCACCTTCAAGGCGTCCCAAACTACCCGCCTTTTCCTCATCCTCAGTACCATTTAGTGTTAGATATTCTGAGTGGGTGCAACGAATCTTGTTCACCATATCCGGGTCATAGAGGAGGGACTCGTTCAGGCGCCATGAGGCCCCAAGTGCAGGTGGGGGGAACCGTTTCAGCGGCTTGATACCACCATAGTGCTGTGGTCAGAGAGGACCTGGTTTGTCTCAAGGAGATCGCCCTCAAGCCTCCTGTCCAGGAGGACAAGGTCAAACCTGGCATATGTGCAGTGTGCTGCAGTTAGTCAGAGTAGTCAATTATTAAGGGCTGTTATATGCGCCATTCATCTAGGAATCTTATGTCCATCATCAATATGCAACAGGACTGGGGTATCCCCATGGCAGTTCTGTGATTTAGCTTGTACTGCATTGAGTACCATGTTGAAGTCACCTCCCAATATCAAGGGGCCACGTGCAAAGGCAGTGATGGTCAGTAGCCAACCCTCTTTTTCCAATTTCTGGTTGTGTTCACTGAAGCATAGGGGTGGGGCAATGAGAATCGCTACCCCTGTATTTTTAGCTTTGGATGAAGCGTGGTATTGGATCAGAAATTTGCTGGAGCAGAGTCTGGGTGTATCGGCCTGCAGGAGGTGGGTCTCCTGGAACAGGCAGAGGAGTCTCCCATCACCTGGAGCTCTCCTAGGATGGCGAGCCTTTTAGAGCATTTTAAACCCCTGAGATTGTATGTGACTTCCTATAAGGTGGAGAAACTAATGATAGTGAAGAGAGATGAAGGTTGTGTGTCATGGGGCCCCATGATTGCCCAGAGAGGTGTAGCTCTATCATCCTACCCCCAAACCCTCAACAAATGACTTCAAAAATACCTGCACACAACAAAACAGGGGTGAAGAAAATGACAAATTGAAGAGCTCACATGTCTCTAATGAAATTGTTGGATCATATCAATTTCCATGTTGGAACGTCGAGGAGGGGGTGCCGACCAAGAGCCAGTTCTAGCTCTTCCCCACCGGGCACCAAAGTAAAATAATAGAAATGTTGCAGCAAGGCCTACCCAGCAATGGATCACAAAGCAGCATGTACTTAATCACTGGCCTGCAAGGTGTCATCAGCGGAGCGGCGGAGGTGCTCTATAAGTCAGAGTCTACTGGATTCTCTACCATTGGGGCAAGGCTGGAGTCGCCCCGCTAGCCCGGAGACTGTTAGCCACCCAGAGGTTGATGCCCGGGGCCTCATCCTTCACCAGGAGCCCCTGACTCCGCCGGCATCCCCAGGATGTTTTTTGCTTCTGCAAGTTTGCCTGTGGAGTGGGCCCAGCCATTCCAGGTGAAGAGGGTGCAGAACTGGTGGGACTAGTGAGTCTTGGTATTATGGGCGAAGAGGAAGTCCGTAACTGGTTTGAAGGTATGCCAGTGTGGTGGCAAGAGATCCTAGAAGAGGAGGAACGGGGTGCCATTGAATGAGATGTTGAGCCTCGGACATAATCAGTTCCTTGTCACTGAAGCAGTGAATGCAGGTGAAGACGTCTGCCTGCTTGTGGGGGGGCACCCTGTGTGCTCTGTCCATGAGTATGGGGTTGCCTCTGGATCACTCCAGAATATCGTCTAAGAGGTCACAGAATTATTTGGAGAGTTCTGTGTCTGTAACAGTGGTTGCATTCCCTTGATGCAAATGTTATTATGTTGTTATGATGTTCTCCATGTCCTCGCACGTCTCCTGAAGGAGGAAGTACTGGTCCTCCAGCAGGAGAATTCGTTTTTGGAGGGTCTTGCCCTCTTTGTTGAGTTCAGTGATGGAGGTTTCAGTCTGGACCACCCTCTCTCCAATGACATTGGCATCCCATTGGAGGGCTCAAAGATCCTGGTGGTGGTCGTTCTTGATTCCCTTGAGGTCATCTTGGAGCGCCTGGAAAAGCTGGAGGAGTAGGTCACTGGTGACCCGCTGTTGCTGGCTGTCTGGCTGGCTTCCAGGCCCACCCACTCCAGTCGTGGGTAGTGCATCCTCTCCCAAGGGGTAGTGGGATGGCTGTTGGGGGAATGTTTTAATAGTAGAATCTCAATTGTCTCAGACCCTGGCCATGGTCCAAGTGGCAGAGAGATGAGAATGGCAAAATGTGGGGTTGTTCAGGTAGCCGGACCTCTCTTGTTGTCAGGTTGTGGGGGCCTCTGGTAGGCTGCCAATTGAAGGTACACCAAACAGGGCACATAGCACCCCGCAAAGGTGAGCCTCAAAGTCACCGCAGAGGTGCAGGTCCGTGGTTCCCCAAAATCACCCGCTGCAGGAGGCCACAGTGTGGGGCCACCAAGCAGAGAAATGACCCCCCACGAACACAGTGGTGTCAAAGGCAGTGTGAAAAGGTCTTAGGGGTGGCGTAGCACTTTAGTACTACCCCTCGGGATTGTGAGGAAGCACGCGGACATCCCCCTGCACAAGCTTTATGCAACCACTGAAAAGCGCGATGGGCACCAGCTGGCGAGGCGCAGGACCCCACTCCTCACTGGGCCCGCATTGGCCAGCACCATTCTATGCTGTTAGGGGCAGTAAGGGCACCTCTGGGCCGATGCACCACATTTGGCTGCCCGCCCGTGGGAACAACAAGTCTCACTAGTGCATGGGAAGTCCCCCAATCACAGAGGCGCCAGCGATAGTTCCTCTGTGGTCTCTCCTGGTAGCTGCCCGCATCATGGCACATTTCTTCGGGCCTGCTCCTCCGGGGGCGAGCATGGTTGCCAGAGAGAGCAGACATCATGTGAGACTGAGTGCGAGTCCCAGTCCTCCCCTGGACCCACGCCGGTTGGTGCCATCAAGATATGGGCACGTGCATCGGCATGCTATCTCCACACCAAGCTCTGGCCCGCATGGCCTTGCGGTCTCTTCTGGTACCTCGCCCAATCTCCAAGGTGCTTTGTAGCAGAGTAGGTAGGGGTCTACTGATAGGGGGCTGGGGGTGAGCGAAAGGCAGTCAGGAAGAGAAGCTTAGGCTCTACATGTCCACCATCTTGTTTCGCTTGGCAACTCCCCCCACCCCCACAAATGTATTTTTTACAACTTTGAGGACTACCTCTCCCATAGGATAACATTAGGTTGTCTTTTTACATTTGATTGGAAGCATGTAGGTAATTCATGTTTGGCATCTGAGAAATTGTAGTTTTAAATCCTCTTTAATGGTAAAGTTGGATTTTAAGTCACAATTTTGAAAACACCACTTTTAGATAGTTGGCATTTTCCTGCCCTTACTATTTGATGCCTGCAGCCTGTTCCTGTGTCATACGACCGGGTGTAGGTGGCAGTTGGACTTTGTTTATTCCTCCCAGACAGCCACACAGTAGAGGGATTAGGTGTGCCTGCATGAGCCATCAATGGCAGGATGGGGGCAAAACCTGGCACAGCTCCAAGTCAACAGCTGTGCCATGCTTCACACAAAGGATTTCACACTAGCCCCTTGTGCCTGCAGCCAAGTTGTAGCCAATGCAGGGGAGGCAAGAAACTCCAAACACTTCAAAGCAAAATCTCTAGAAACTTCTACTTCACAAAGGCACCAGGTATAAAAGTCAGATCCTCAGACCCACTCTTCAGTTCACTATCTGGACCTGCGACAGGACTCTCATAGGACTGCCTGCTGCTGTGACCTGCTGTGTACTTTAGAAGACTGCTTTGCTACACATGGAAGGACTACTATACTGCCTGAAGCCTTCCTTGAACCCTCAGAGGCCTACCCTGCTGCATGGGCCCTGTTTCACTTCTTGAACACAGGACTACCAGAGTGACTGCAAGGTCCAGTTGGCTAGCCTCCTAGTCAGAGTCTTAGGGACAGAAAAGGCTCCAATCATCTTGAACCCGCAACTTTACCCAGTCTGAGTAACTTCTGACCCTCAAAGTGGTGCGTCTCCAGTCCTGAATCCTTGTAAGTGGTGTTAAAGGTGCCCAGAGAGCCAAAATCCAAAACATGGGACCTAAACAAATTTTTGGTTAAAAACTGATCTGAGAACTGAGAGAATACCTAGCCCTACCTGCTCGCTGATCTGTCCAAGGTGCATCGCTGGTCAGCCTGACTTCCTTGCAGCTCCCACTATGATCTTCTCTGCAATAGCAAATCCTGTTCAGTGGCTCCTCCGAGGAGGGGTCTCTGTCTTCGAGGAGCCTTTATCAGCTACAGCATGCAGCTTCATCCCACTGGAGATTTTCGGCTTCCAAAAAAGAAACTAAGTCCTAATGTAGAAATCTTCACCACAACTTTGTCCATCGGCTTTCCGATGATGACAATCCAATCCTTGTATCAAACCCTCACTCCATCGCAGTCAGCTAGAACTTTCACCTTTGCCCCAGTGTCACGGGACTAGATGGCTGCAGTTGGCACTTTGATCTTTTAGGTGCTAGTTTTGACCTCAAACTTTAAACATTCATAACTCCGGTTCTACTAACTGGCTTTTTGTCATTTGGGTGTCAAATAATTTATTAAAATTTACTCTTTTTTCTAAATTGGTGTGGGATTTTTCTTGTGTTGCGTCTTCACTTTATTACTGTTTGTGTGCTGCATAAATACTTTACACATTGCCTCTAAATTAAGCTTGACTGCTTTTGTGCCAAGCTATCTGAGGGTTAAGCACAGGTTCATTAAGTGCCTTTAATGGTTCACCCTAGCAGCTTTTGTGGCTTTGCTTGAGCAGGGTTTCCACCACACTCAACCAACAACCCAATTTCTCAAACTAATCATTATGTCCTAAATGTTAAGTTGCTTTTCACTGTGGGGCATAGTGAACTGTATGTCTGGTAATCTACCATTCAATCATTCCAAAAAAGATTATGAGTAGGAATATCGCCTGTCCATACAATGAAGACCTCATCAGTGTACCTTTTTCACAAGGTTATGTTCTGAGTGCAAGGGTTGCTATCATGGGAAATGTGAAGGTGATGGTAATGGTCCATACATTGGTTGGCTATTATTGCCTGGTCTCCCTCTTTGTCTTTGCTACCCTGTCTTGGGATCCCGATTCTTGGGCTTGAGTGCATGTTATATTGTAATTTTCTGATGGCACCTCCTTTGCTCCGCGCCTTTGACTGGCTCTGACTGGCTTTGAGTGTCTGCTTCTTTGGGTGCCCTACCTAGTTCTTGTGTCTTGCCTTCTCTTTCTCCTCTTAATTTTGCTTATGGGTACTTGGGCTATTCGAAGTGTGAAGGAGAACTACGTTACTTGCCACCTGCGGGGAAGGGTTTTGTGCCATTGTGCCCAGTTTTGGTACTGTAATGGGTTTGGTTAGTGGTGGGGCAATCTGTGGTTGTCCTCTCTTTCCCACTTTGTTTGTGCTCCTGAATAGTGGACTCCTCTGCTACTACTTGAGGCTCTGGGGTTGCCAGAAGGAGGAATAGGAGTAATGATGATTACCTGGAAATAATTTCACCATTACTGATTGACAGTCTGCTTAGAATACTGTGCTCAGTTAACGGTACTAATACTTGGAGAGCACAATGCAACCTAAAAGGTATCCTGGCGCAAGGATATTACCCGAAAATGCAGTGAACGGAAAATACAAAGAATATATTGTGTGAAAAGCCAGGTCTTCAACACTTTTTGAAAAGGCAATCGTTAGAGCATTTGCATGGAGAGAGGTTGGGAATTCCAGAGAAGGGCAGCTTTTAGAGAGAGAGAGACACCAGCCAACCTCACTCAATGGAATTTAGGTGACAAACACCAACTGGCCAGCAGGGAAATGGCACTTTTGAACTGGAAGATAAGAAGAGAATTTGTGTTGGAGATATCATGGCCCTTAGATGAACCAACACAAAATAATTATTTTGGATATTGGGAGCCAATGTAAGCTATTAAGGCAGCAGTGTTCTTAGTATGCTGGAGCAGTTTTATTTTGTTGTCTGGAGTGGTAGGGGTCATGCTTGGGGTGGTAAAAAAAATGCTGATTCAGAGAATGCCAAAACAAAGGCACAGGAGCACTTAAGAAGAAACCAAATTATAAGCAACAAAGAAAGCAAACATTATTGTTTTCTGCCCAGAAGGAAATGACTGTATAATGGATACAGAGCAATACAGATTAAGCCAGAAGAACAGAAGCCATTTCTGAACCTTCACACTGCAAGCAGAGAAGCAATGAAAGTTGAAGGTAGAGTGCACTATAAGCCCCCAACACCTGGATATACCTTTACAAGAGCTTCAATAAGTACAACATCTCAAAACATTACTTTGACAAGCCCATATGGAATAAATCCCATCAAGTATGGTCCTGGCACTCCAAAAGACAAATGTTTGGTAGAGGCCCCATGTCTTCATACTGACTATATGACTGGGGCTCCCATGATTACCTCAATCCCATATGGAGACATTGGTGGATGTCAGACAGCATAAAGTATCAGAGTTTTGGGTGAGAGGAGCAGGAGAACAGTAGTGGGGGGTCCACTAGAGGTTAGGCTAAATAGGAATATAAAAAATAGAGGGGTGAGGTGAGAAGCTTAAATAAAGGAATGGAGGGAAAAAACGTGAAAAAGAAAATGAGTATAGTGAAAGTGTAATAGGGGGTGTTGTGAGTACTCCCTATTGCAAAAGCAATAAAAAATCAGGTCAAGGAAAGATTATAAAGGAGGGATAAGGATTTATTTAATTCTACAATAAGGGTAAAGACTTAAACTAGGGATAGGCTGCAGTAAAGTGATTGATCTAAAGGTAAGGAGAGGAGATAATGGGTGAATTAGTGACATAAACCAACCATCAATTAGATCTCCATCTTTGACATGCACACACATCAACTTCATGACCCGACAACCATTGATACACTGATTTCCATAATCAGCACATTTGAGACTAACCTCATAGACAATCTTGATCACAGCTCCATAAGAAAATTAATAATGACCAATATTTGGACAATTCCAGAAATACATTGGCAAAGAAAAGATTTAGAGAAACCACAAGGACAGTGTTGCACACATTCCAGAAGCTGCAGTACACAGGAGACAAGAGCACTTAAAACAAAGTATTCAAGGCCGAAACGGTGGGAGGTTAGGATTTGCCACCTGGTAGCATTCTGCATAGGTGCTTTGGATGAGAGGACATAGAAAGTAGGGGAAGGTGGATCCAGGTGATAGCCTCCAGCGAAATATTTAAACAAATCAGTGTATGAGGTGAAACTCTAAAGCAAGGATAAAAACACAAACAAGATAGAATGTGTAAAAATGGATGGCAGTATGTGATACATTGTTGTTAGCAAGATAACGTTTTTGTGGCTCTAGCAAGAATGGACAGAGCAGTCAATGCTTGTTATCATAACAGCAAAAGCAAGTGAGGGTGTACATTTGTAATTTCCTTGATTTAGGGTGGGGATGTGGTGTTTGCAGGTCTATAAAATGTATAGTTAATGTAAGGAAGTGCCCTTTTTGGCATGATAATGCCACTTCTTTTGGGACTGATGCTGCTGTTTTTTTTTAATCTATTCCCTAGGATCCCTGGGATCCTGCTAATCCGTCACCAGTGCATGTGCTTTGATTTACACATTTCCACTCCTTATACGAGGATGTGGAGCCTTTTACAACAGAAATTACAACCGTAAAGATACTACTAGTGCCTATTGAAGTAGTTGTCTGCCCGGGGGGTAGAGATCTTTGCCACTGAAATGGAGAACTCCAAATGGAAGGGAACAGGGAAACACCATACACGTGGCCCAAATCTCACACACTTGACACACATTTATCGTACAATCGCATAAGTGCATCCTAAACATCTTAGACTCTGTCATCTTCTCCTTTGGCTGCCTCATCATTAGGAAACTACTAACAGCTAAAGATTCCAAGAAGAAGCCAGCCACACTCAAGAGGAAATGGAAGTTCTCTGAGGAGGAGACACAGCTTATAGATATCTTTTTAGTTGATCATTACAAGCAAGTCCATGGTCTCTCTCCATACACCCTGGGCACTCACATGGCAGGAGCTGACAGGATATGTCAATGCATTTGTGGTAGAAGCACACACCATGCAGGACTAAAGGAAAAAGTGGCAGGAAGCGAGGAGGTGGGTGAAGGAGAATTTCTCCAGGATACAGGCACCCAATGCTCTCGAGATCCAGTCTTCATTTCACCCCCCCTTAAAGAGCTTGTCCTCGCCATTATGCACTTTGACCTGCCTGCTGCAAGGAACCCCAACATAAGGTGAACATTTAACTTCTCTTTCTTTCACCTATCTCTTGTATCATCATACTACTTTGCCTATCTGCTACTCTTTACAGGTAAGCAGACATCAAACACATGTTCCTCGTAAACAGGCTCTAACACCCCCCCTTTCCAGAAAGTAATTTGTTAAAATTGTTCAGAATGTACTATGCCTTTCTAATACACAGTCCTCACATCTTGTGCTTGTTTAACTTAGAAAAGCTGGTAAATATTACTGTTAATACTCATGAAAACTACTAAGTGGAATGTGACCTGTTCAAAACAGGCCCCCATGTCATTTCCCAGTTCATAGAATTACCTCATAATTGCAATGCACTGGTGGGGTGTTCCCGCATGGAGCTTGTGTTGAAGGGTGTGGAGTTTGCACCCTGCCAATACCATGTATCTACTTGTAATTGGGGACCTGAAGGGTAACTGACCTGAGCAAACAACGAATAATAGCTTACGGTTTCCATTCGAAAATCATTTTACAGAAGGAAACCACTGGGGCCATACTCAAAAGTTATTGTGATTTTATCTCACTACACGGATTGACCTCTTGTGTTTTGGTTATGATTAAATATCGCTGTTACTAACTACTTCACAAGAAAAACAACAGCACGGCTTAAACCATACATGCAGATCTTTTGAGTGCAATATGCTATTTGTTACTGTTGGAGTGGGAGTGAAGGGACATATGACCCACCCAAAGTTTCTCCTCTCATAAATCATGGCTCCTCCTCACACTCAACAAATGGTAATAAATAGCGTATTACAGTTTGCACATCTGTATATATGGTCTGTATTTACCATAACATCATCAACACCTATATTGTATGACATATTGGCCCCGATTACGAGCAAAGGTGTTATTTATCACCCCTGATAAATAACGATACCATGAGGGACGTTATTTATCGGGTTTGATAAATAACACCCATGTGAGTCCATTTGAAATAACATGCAGATTTTGGTGTTTAACACATCAAAATCCACATAATATGGTAAATACTGTGTGTTTTCTCGTGTTAAATTTCAGCAGGTTTGACCTACTGAAATTTAATGGTTGAGTTATTTAATGCAGCTGATATTTATTGGATGCATTAAATACCTTTAAACTCGTAATTCTGACCCATGCATAAAAGGAAGTTGACGCATAGGTCAGAATATTATCAGCAACTCTTAGTCAAGCCTATTATTTTTGCAATATACACGTCATGATCTGTGGTCTGCGCTGATCTGCGTGTGCCAGCAGGCATGGAGATGTACCCTTTTGAACTTCAATGATACTCATGTTTTCCGCTGCAGAGAAGGTCAGTGGTACACACAGAATGTACTCACCACTTGGTGTGAGGCTTTGTGACTGCGAAGCCTGAAATATGCATTTAGAATCATGGCAAACTACATTTTCCAGAGCGGCTCAGTGTCAAGGGTTAGTGGCTACAGTTAGGAAATAAAATTAAAAAAATTTACAAATTCACTTAAAAACCAAAGGGTACAAGGACGTTATAGTTATGAAATAGAATTTTTAAAAACGTAGAAATTCACTGAAAAAAAAGGTTAAAGGGAAGGTATAGTTAGAAAATAGAATTTAAAAAAACATTAGAAATTCACTGAAAAAAACAAAAGTTACAGGGATGTTATAGTTAGGCTCACATTTCACTTGTACAAAAACAGAAATTCAGCAGTTATAGTTACCTGAGCTAACTATAACTTACGCCCCCACAAGGTACTGCTTAAGAACTCACATATTAAATCAATCATAACATGGTCAGCGACATCACTGATGACATCTTAAATGATATCACTGATGACATCCCATCAGGTGGTTGTGTGAGTGGCTGCATGGGTCAGTGAGTGGGTATGTGAGTGAATTTGTGGGTGTGTTAGTGGGTGTGAGAGTGGCAGAATGCGTGTGTGAGTAGGTGTCTGTGTGGGTGTGTCAGTAGCTATGTGAGGGACTGGACCAGAATGGAACCTCACCAGCCCCTTTATCCAACAAGAGTCCACAGTTTTGCACAAAATATCTACCCAACTGGGGTACTTTCTACTGATTAATTAGTAAGTGTTCACTGTCTAATCCATATTCGACACTACAGCTGGTTAATGGACCAGGAGGAAATGTCTCCAGTGACCTGTGCGTTTAATTTTGGCAATGTGATTGTTCCTCAAGTATCTTCTTCCAGAATCTGTGATAACATGAATTCTCCTATAGAGATGACAAGAGTACAAAGAGGTGAATCTCCACCAAACAAGGGTACTTCCTCTTAACTATATAAAGTAAGTGCTTCTTTGTTTGACTGAGATGTCCTCATATTGTTTGGCATCAAGAAGGCGTCACCAAAATCAGCTGGAAAAGCACTGGGGGATCGTTTGGAAAGCTGTCCATCATACTGACAAAAGGAGGGAAGACATTTGCATACTACTAAGGTGGGTGAGGCCGAATGAGCGAGGCTTCTGGGTGATTTTTCACATTTGCATACTTGTAGTAATTTAAAGGGTGAACCATGTACTCTGCTCTCACCAGGAGAGGACGAGAAAGAACCCACTCATCACAGTCACTACAGATTGTGCTCCAGTAGATCAATGATGCATTTATCTCCACCAAGGATGTTCTTTAAAGTAGGGAGGGGGCAGTGTGGCACCCCCCTTCTCGGTATGATTTTGGCCCAAAGGACGCCATCCCCGGGGCCCTGTCATTTAACGCTGGGGGCACTGGAGCCCACCCAGGGCACCCAGAGTGCAGTGTTGGGTACTGCAGGGGAAGCCTCAATGCCGCCGCTGTCCCTGCCAGCTCCCTGCCTCTAGTGGGAGTCGGCATTGCAAAAATGCTGCTCCCTGCATGTGGGAACAATCTTTTGTCTGTTTTCCTGCCCACTTGACAGCGGGCAGGAAAACAGATGAAACGTCTGCTCCCAGCAAGCAGCAGCAGTTTTCCTGCTCCCGCCCACTGGGAGTGGACTTACTGTTTAGTCTCGCTTGGTGGGAACTATCAAAGCTCCCGCCAAGCGAGAGCAAACAGTGATGTCCCAGGGGTGGGCACCCCAGGAAGTAGGGAGCCGGCCCTGGAGGGTCACGGTCCCCAGGGCCATTAATGGCTCCAGGAGGAGGAGGACCCCCTCCTTTGTTATTTTAGGGATGGTGGGCCCGGGGCTGAATATGGTGCGGGAGGAGAGCTGTGCAGCCCCGTCCCCCTTTATGTTCAATTGTCCTGGCCCCAGAGAGATGGCAGTCCCTATGGCTGTAAAAGGTCTACAGCTGGGGGCCGCGCAGCCCCCCTTTAAAAAATTCCATGCGCCCCGGGGAGGTGGTGGTCCCCAGGGCTGAAAACAGCCCCCATCTCCCTTTATGTTCAATAGGCCTGGCCCCAGAGAGTTGGCGGTCCCCAGGGCCATAAAAGGCCTACAGAAGGGGGACAAGCGGCCCCCCTTTCATATTAGCACATTGGCCTGGCACTGGGTAAACAAACAAGTGCGGGAGACTACACTTTTATATCTTTTTTTAAATTTTCACACAAATTCATGAATTTGTTGTGATTTTTGCAGTGGAAATTTAACAAAAAAATGCTTTTTGGCCCAGGCCCAGGACAAAAAAGAGAAGGGGGCAGGGTGGGAATACCCTGACCCCCTAGGCATGGGCATAGGGGGTCAGGGTATTTCCATCCTGCCCCTTCTCTTTTTTTTGACCTTTTTGTTTGGGACTTGGCTGAGTTCGAGTCCCAAAATGGCTGCCACACAAGATCTGTTGGATTCGCGAAGGGTCCACACCTCTAGATATCTATATTTCTTTTTCCTTTAATATCTCAAAAACTACTAAACGGATTTACACCAAATCACAAAAAGGGCTATTTCTGGACCAAGGGCTACCTCTCTGCCAAATTTGGTGTAATTCCATCCAGCAGTTCGGGCTACAGTTGTGTCTAAAATCTCTATAGGAATTAACATTCAAAATGCACTTTTTTTGACCACCCGTTTTTCTTGGCCCCCGCTTGACAAATCACCCTGGAACATTCCATGCACAACTTTTGAAAAGTTTGTAAAGATTTGTCAAAAAGCGGCAAAGTTATAAGTGCTAAGACATCAGACAAACTTTTCCGCTATTTAGTCAAAAGAATATCATTGGTGTCAAATTTTCAGCTTTAACAACCCAAGAAATTTTTTTAATTTCATGTGAAATTTTGTGTAGAGTTTCAAAACCTTCAAGTGTCTTCCTATGACAGTCTAACATCCAAATTTTCCTGCATCATTCTATGACACTTTAGAAATTTATATCTTTGTTATGCTGACCATGTATGACCTCCGGTTGCTTTTTTTATTTTGTCAAGTCACCACATAAAGCGTTCTACCCAGTCTGGACCTTCCTAGAAATCGTTTGCAAAACGTTTGGCAATCATAGGAGTAGCAGAGGTCGCTCTTTATGTGGACCCATAGGTTTCTTGCACTTGATGAAAGGATAAAATATGGTGATTGTCATATGACTGGCAAATCTATAACAAACCTTTCTTCCAAACTATATTGCTTTATTACACCATTATGGGCACTTTGTAATGGAATACTTGTTACTGTTTGAACATATATTTTGTTTACAGGCTTCCCTTCCCTTGCCTATCCATAACTCATATAGCAAAACGCACATAATACATAAGTGCTATCATGGCACTTTCTTAATGAAATTGAGGGTATGAGCTGCATTAAAACCATGTTCTGATGCTTGTTTTATAGACAAGGCCACATGGAACAATCCAAAATCAGGAAGGAAATAGACCCCTTGTTTAACATTGTTGATTCTAGTTTGCTGTGTTGTTCTTCATCTTCCACCCATTATTTACTTAATTATAAAACAATTATTGTATAAAGAGCAAGAACCTGGATGCATGCTTTCACACCACTGGTGAAAGCCACATTTTAGAAGAATCCAAACTACTGCACTATAACAAATGCAGAGAGAAACATCTCTAAAGTTGTTCTTCCAACATGTTACCATATTGGGTATGACGTTGATATTCTTTACTCTAGGAGAATGCTACCATACATTTGAGGATCAGTGGGGTGAGCAGGCTTAAATACATAAATCAAAACATCAGCATATCTATGTTGCTAAATTTTAGCTTTTGACATCCAATTCTGATTTAGTTGAGCTTTTCTTTCAGTCTTATGCGCACGAAAAGTGGTTTCATTCCTAAAAAAACCAATATTTGGTCAGAGGAAAACCTAGCATAGTTGGTGTCTATGGGACATAGTATTGCAAGAAAAGTCCTTTTAACAAAATTACCATACTTGGAGTTTCTTGTGATCTAATGGCATGACTAGTGTCTTTGTAAAGAAAAAAAGATGTGCACCCTGTTAAATGGCTTTTCCTCATAGTTACAACTACAAGCAGTTACAATGTCCTCTTGGCGATACTTGGTGCATTACACTTTTCACCCATGATGAGAAAAGCCCCAGTGAGTTCTAACCTAGACCTAATAACCTTAGCAAAAACATTACAGATTTGATTAGAGGAACAGGAAGACACACTTTTGCTAAAAGGGGATCTCTATCTGGCCTCTGGAGTTGGAGGTTTACCAGTGTACAGTTTTTGGCGTTTTTAAAATATATGTAATATGGCCCTGGACTTCCTCCAATCTTTTTTTTTATTTCAAGGAAAAATATTTATGTAACTTCCTAGTATGGGTTAAGGGTAACCTTTGTATTTTGAGTAGATGGTCTGGTACACATTTACATTTGAAAAGTCCTTGATAGTAATCCTAGAATGACAAAGAAAATTGTGAACATTGAAGAGTGGCAGACTACTGCCCCATCCATAATGGTGGGAGCAAGCCACCCACATCCCCAAAATCATAACCAAGACTACAATGGCATTATAAGTATTTACAGCTGCATTAATAATAGAGGCCTAAAGGGAATGCTTTGATGTCAAGCACATTGACGACTAGCATTAACAAGTTAAGATTTCCTTTGATGCCTGTTTATGAAAATAGATTGGCCTCTTGCAGCTAAATGTCTTTAAACACTCCAAAATGAGTGACCAGTATCTTGATTTTGCATCTGTGAAACTTTAACAAGTGTTTTTAGCAAGAAATCTGTACTACTGATAAGCTGTTTTCATTGAAGGCACATGCAATTTCGGTGACTTTTGGAAGAAGACATTGCAGTAAAACTTGAGTCTTCCTAGCATTAGAATTAGTAGTGATCACAAAAGTTTATCATCAGTAAAAGGGCACAAGCTCAGGACGCAGACCAAGTAAAAAAAAAAAGGAAGCTTGCTGATGCCCTCATTTCAGATACCTGAGCTATAGTAATAACCTTAAGTCTGCCACAGTAAGTTAAATGTTGATAAACAGAGGTCCCTTATATGGAGACATTTCTGAATGCTGTGACACCGCTTTACTGAAATGTCTCTATATCCAAATACAACAATACTGGCTTCAGGAAACCCCTACAGAGTACCTTGTGCAGAGTGGTATTTCTCATCCAGTAAGCAACACTGGGATCATCTATCCAGAATACCGAAATGCTGGGCTCCTGCTGCAGAACCATCTTGCAATACATACTTGTCAATCGCTGAATGAGTGCATTATCAACTTATTTCACCTAAATTGCCAAACTGCATATTAATGATACATGGGACAAAGCACTCAAATGATACCACAAGTTGGCAAGATTGGATCTGGATTTAGGGCAACACAAAATTAACAATAAATATATGTGCAATGCAAACTTTGTTGAATAAAGACAATGTCTCATTCACAACATTTTTTTATTCTTAGATTTGAGGAAGTTCAATACAATGGTGTCACTTCTGTCGGAAATGGTCAGAAAAGGAAAATTGACTGCTCCAATGTGTACACCAGTTCCATTACATGACTACAAGGTTGCGTTGGAAGATCTCACGTCTCCTAATGGCAGAAAATACATGCTTATAATGGATTAAAATTGTACATCAACTGTTCTGAAACAAATTGCTCGCACCTTTCACAAGATCTGACAAATTACCCCATCATCACACTGCTGTACTTATGGCACCCTGAAACACTGGACAAAAAATTGTTTGAGTCATTTGTTCACTAAACTCAACGTCGTTGTGCATTTCTAAGACTTTGCATGCATGTTCGACCAATATAAAATAGAGGCGATTAACAACCATGCATATGCCTTAGGAGCTCTTGGAACAAGAGATTAACTGGAAATCACCTCCTTTTTAGGGAATACACTACAGTGTGAATGTTCACCATGTAAAGACATGCCATTTGTCTGTAGTCCCAAAAATGAATGTCGATCGTATGTGACAGCCATAAAAATAGATTTTTTCAAAAAATAACAAAATTATGTGTATATGTTTTGGATTATTGTCAATATTTTGCATCATTTTGGATTAATGACCAAATGCATAAGAATTAAAGATGTATTTCACTCACAGTCCAACTACCAGAAAAAATATAAGAAAGTATTGACAGTGTGTGATCAAACAAGTGTCGTACAGAACTTCTGCAATGAATTACATTAGAAAAACAAATGCATCTATGAGCAAAATGATAAATCTGGAAATATTCAGAAAATGAGATTGGAAAGTACAGTCTTTGTGTTCAGTAATTCTTCTACACCACTGGAAACATTTTGAAATGTCTATAACACACATTTTGCATCTGTTTTCATCCAGAAGGCATTACTATTGTATGTGTGAGGCACATGGATCACCACAGGAAAGCCTTCAATGATTTAAGGGGTACTCAGTTATGTTTTTCATCAGGTTAAGTACATTGTGTAGTTTTAAGATCTGTGAGACATTTCCAACATCTGCCCACATAAGAGCGCTCTTGTAGCTCATTCTGTTATCAATTATCCGAATGTTTCTCCTACATTATATAATATTGAAGAAATCCAACTCTGAGAATACCAAGTTCTCATAGTCAGTCTGATAAAAGTCGACCCTTATGAAAAGGCATGTTGATAACAACTTTCATGTAAAAAAAATAAAGGTAAAATACTCACAGGTCCAGTACCAAATTCCAGATTCAGAGTACAGCTTTTTTTTAAAAAAATTAAAAGAGGTAAATATTGTAATATATTCAGAAAAGGACAGTGTGAACTGATAAACACAGGTTAAATGTGGATGTTCCTTTCTTTTTCTAGAATAATTGACGTACAATAGAACAACAGATCACGCCATCAAACAGTTGAACATATGAAACGGTAAGAAGGAAAACTAAAGGAAAAAAGAATAGTGTGTAAAAAAGCAAGTTGTGCGGAATGTGAGAAGGGCACACTGAGAGAAGGGGGCACTGAAAAAAGGGGACATGCAACAAAAGGAAGGGGAAAGAGGAAAATGAAGGAGCAACAGTGTTGAGAGAAAGCATAAAGAAAAATAAAATAGTCTTCAGGGAAGGAAACACCAGCATCATCAACATTTATGAAGCAGGGGGCATTTTGCAACTCTCTTCAAATGCAGGGTTGTAAGACTGCAGCAGATCTTAATGCCAGTATTCACATTTCTTACTAGTGATCATTTTTTAAGCAACCCTATTATTTAAAGCTATAGGGACTGTATTTAAAAAATGTTCACATGCAAGGAATGTCGACATAGGATACATGGAGTGGTCCTCTGTCTAGTCCTTCCAAGGCCTCCTGCCATCTTTCACAAAGTACCCGTCCACATCAGACAGCTTCCACTTTTCAAACTGGCTGCCATCTGAAAAAGGGTGTTGGTAAACTTGGAATGGTGTCCAACCATAAATGTATTGCAAACCATTGATGAATAGCACTGTGGCTCACAAATGGGAGTGGAATGCCATCTCTTTGCGAGGGAGAATGGATTGCAAAAGCCATTTTGAAAGACATTTACGGATCACAAAATGGCTTATTTACATGGCAACCAGGGATTTTGCAGTCACAAAGTCTTTGATTTAGTGAAAGTCCTAGGCCATTAAGAAGTATTTAACATAATATAAAACTTGTCAAGATTGTTAGTAGACTGCAACTTTGGTATGTCTTCACTTTAGTATACACACAAATTCAAACACTAGCAGGAAATAAACATTTGAAATGTATAACAGACCTGGCAAGGTTTCTCTTACACAAACACCATAACACTTGAAATTTAAGCTGGAGAGGGCACATTTTGCTAAATCAACAAAGTAACCTTAAAGAAAAGCATGTTTAAATGCATACCTCTTAACCATGCTTTAGTAAACACCATACCACTGTTGAAAAACCTAAAAACAATTATGCAAAATATAATCTCTGTCTCTTCTAGCTGGACCTTGGGAATGTAAATCAGGCTTTAACGAGAAAGAAATAGTAATGGGCTGCACAGTGACAGCTCACAAAAAATGGTTATAACAAACATAGGGAACATGGAGTAAATGAGTATCAGGAAAACACACACATTCATTTTCTTTAGCAGTGAATGTGAGACAAAGCCCTATGCACTTCAAAGCCAGATAACGTGTAACATGTCTGATTAAGTATATTTATGTAACAATGTTCAGAGCACTTACAGCCATAACTCTAAGCCATTCATCCAAGGAGGCACTAATTTGGTTGCAGCCAACCTACCCTTGAGTAATGCAGAGCATAACATGCTGGTTACTGCATTAGGAGTGGTACGTAATGCCCACACCAAATCCTCCAATTCTCTGTTCCATTCCAAACCATTTTCTAACGATAGCTGCACATTGTCCTTAATCACACTGTTGCACCTCTCCACCAAGCCATTACTCGTGGGATGGTACAGAGAAGTAGTCATATGCTTCACACCCCAATGGTTCATAAATTTGCTAAAAACCTCAGACATGAATTGAACACCATTGTCCATTACTAACTCCATTGTAGCCCCTTCCCTCAGGAATAAGGTGTGCAAAAAATGTTATCACTTTCGATGTATTTACTGTCTTCACAAATTTCACCTCGGGCTACGAGAAAAGTAATCAATTAAACTGATCCTATATATAGAGCTCACCTTAAGCATATTCATGGGCCAAATAATGTCCATGCCCAGTTTCATCCAAGGTTTCTCTGCCACTGGGACGGCCTCCACAGGATTTGGCACCATCACCTGTGACTTGTCACTCAAGGCGCACGCTACGCAATCTCTTACCCAATGTTCCACCTGCTTAACCATTCCAGACCACCAAAACGTGTCCCTAATCCTTCTTTTTATCGCTCTCATACCCACATGGCCCTCATGTGCCAATTTCAACACCTTTGACCATGCTCCCTGAGGCACTACCAACAAAGTTGCACGTCTCAAAATACCATCGGAAATGCTTAACTCTCCAAACATGTCTTTCGACGAGTCAATAACACCTCCTTTGGGCCGCTCTTTATTTAGACACGCTATTAACTCTTGCAACACCAGATCCAATCTTACAGCTTCTTTCCACTCCTCCTCACCTATGCAGCCCAACTCATCAGCCAATGTACAAGCTACAACACAAAGTAATCGACCTTCTCTCTGTTCCTCTTCACTAGCAACTACCTCCAACGGTAACCATGACGGACAGTCCGCAAGGACATTTTTTACCCTGGAATGTACTACAATTTGAACAGGAATTATTGCAGCCTGAAGTGCCTTTTGACTGTTCTAGGGGTTGCTTTACCAGCTCCTTTGGTAGTAAATAAGTTTATCAAAGGTTTGTGATCCATCCGCAAAGTGAACTCCAAACCCCAAATATATTTTCTAAAGTGGTTTACTCCTCACCAACACACCAACGATTCTCTCAATTACAGAATACTAACTCTCCACAAAGAGCAGGTAAAGCAAAAGCCACTACTTCGTCCTTGCCATCCAGTGCCTGCATCAGTACTGCTTCTAATCCATACTGACAAGCATATGATATTCTAATGCATGGATCACAAGAGTCAAAAGACTTGAGTGGAATAGCCTCAGCTATCTCTTTCTTTATCAAGAAAAACTCTCTGTTCACCTCCTCAATCCATTCAAATCTTTCACTCTTCTTTAATAAAAATCTCATAATTTTTGTCCTTTCTGCACATTTTGGTATGAAATGCAGATAAAATTCTAGCATGCCACAGAATGATCGCAATTGGTCTTTGTTTAGCGGTGCAGAAACTCCTTAATAGCCTTCAAACTCTCCTTTGGCTCCCCCACTCTACCAGACAATTTGTGTCCCAAATTCCCCAATGGTTACTGCAAATTGGCATTTACTTGGTTTCAAAGACACCTCTTTATCCTTCAAAATGGACAACACTAATGCTAGAGTTTTATCATGTGCATCTTCATCAGCACCAAAAACTAGTATGTCACCCTGAAAGAACTGCACATTATCAATGCCCTTAAACATGGCCTCCACCACACGTTGAAACACAGATAAGGCCGAAGCCAATCCAAAAGGCATCCGCTTAAACCTATAAGCCCCACTATGAGTTACAAATGATGTTAAATGCTGAGAGTCTCGATACAATGCAATTTGATTGTATTTGGAGGACATGTCTAATGTAGTGAATATCCTTGTTCCCTTCAACGTAGTCAACATTTCTGAAGTGTTGGGTAGAGGATGCCTATCGACCCATATCCTTTCGTTCACACCCCTCAGGTTGATACACATTCTCAATGATCCATTGACCTTCCTAGCAAGTACTACCGTTGAAAGCTATTCTGAAATCTCTATAAGCTCTGTTATACCTTGCTGTCACACTTTCTCCAATTCCTTATTCAACTCCTCCCTCAAGGCAATAGGTGCATGTCTTGCCTTATGCACTTTCGGCTCAGCACCTGCTTTCAAACTAATCTGGTGCGTGAACCCTTTGATTTTTCCCACTTCATTGCCGAACACTTCTGGAAAGGCATTTGTCCACACACATTTCCCAACTGTCAACACCCCCAATTTCCATTTGCGTAACATCACCTGTTCAGGGTTGTTGGGAACCAACATGATTCCCAGATTTTTGTGGTCCAACCACCCCAACAAACATGAACCTTCCATAGGCACATACACCATGGCTTGCACCACACTACCTTTGAAGTTTGGAGTGGCATCAAACTCACCAACCACATCAATTTGTTTTACCCCCATACGCTACTGGTTTCACTTTTGACTTTCTCATCTGCACATTCTGAAATTTTTTCCACTTATCCATCCCTATCAAAGTGAACAACAACCCTGAATCAGCTATCATACTAATGCTAACTCTGTCCACTTCAACCATGCATTGAGGCTTCATGAAGACCTGGCAAGACACTAATGATACCACTCCATTCTCACATGTGGTCTGGCTTTCATTCGGTTGCTCTTCACCCACCATGAATATCACACTACCTTCATCAGAATGGGATTGACCGGACCAGTCTTGACCATTCCCAATTGAGTTTACACTTTTCAAAGGTTTGGCCTCCTTACCCCCACTTAGCTTTACATACTTTCATGAAATGTCCCTTTTTCTTACATTTCCCACATATCTTTTCCATTGCAGGACAACTGGAAGAATTTCGTAAATGAGTTTTACTGCCACATCTAAAACACTCCCATGTTTTTTTCCTTTCCTCATTTTGGGCCACTTTTTCTTTGCTTTATCTTCACATTGCAACGCATGCACATGCGAACTTAGCTGTTGATTCAATCCCACTCACTATTTCAATTTACCTTGGATAAGGCTAATTTTCCAATGTCAACAACTTTTTCTGCACTTTCTTACTAATTGACTTCTCCATGACTTGGTCATGTATGACCTCTTCTTCAAAAGCCTTGAAGTCACATGTGGAGGCCAATACCCTAAGATCACTCACAAAATGTTCTAGTGACTCACCTGGCAGTTTATGTCTCATATAAAATTTGTGTTGTTCCATTATGACATTCCTTTACTTTTTAAAATGCAAATCTAACACCTTAATAGCTGACGCATACTCATCTATCATATCGCCTTCACCCAACTCGGTTGACGCTGGTAGATGTTTTAATACCTTTCTGCCCTCAGTGCCCAAAGAGTGAGGCAATATTGCAATTTTTTTCTTTTACGTAAACACATCACCTTCAATGGCTTCCAAATATGCTTCAAATCCTTCTTTCTATTGCTCCCAGTCTACAGGAGGTAAACCCGGAGATGACAGGAAAGCAGGAGGTGGAATCACACTTTGTTGCATCGTACCCACCCAAACTGCCAGATAGGGGATTATAAATAGATGCAAAATTAGATTTATTCACATCTGCAAGGTGTGCGAATCACTGAATGCTTGTAATGCCACCTAGAAAACAGTTGCAGGCTGTTAACAGTGAGAAAATACTGTGGTCCAAACTCTACAAGGTGTGTGAACATCCAACACCTTTTATTTTACCTAAAAGCACTTACAGATTCACCAAAGGTTTTATAGACAGCCCAATGACACCCTCAGGGTATATGTAGAGTGCAGATCACCGTGGTCCACACTTTTCCAGGTGTGCGAATCACCAAATGCATCGGATGAATGCAAGTGTATACGTATTCTCACAGGAGTGCCAAAGTCCCTTTCATGCCACCGCAGATAACTGCATGCACACTCACCGCAGGGTTTAAGTTGACATGGCAATACAATACAGGCTGCCATGCTATTTGCTGAAAAGACCTACATAATGAAGACAGAGTGCTGTTTGAATGGCTTCAATACGGTTCAGTAAATGTTCAATCCAACAAGGGTTTATAAGCTGCAGCCAGACCCTTAACTGCGCACATCAACTGTCACAAGACACACAACACCAAACACAGGACCTTTGAGACAATTGATACCGTTCCGCAGTCATGCCTTTCATGGCATGCCCAGCCGCATCTGTGTACATTCACAAGTACACTCAATATGGTGGCAGGTTGCTGACACTGCCAGGCACGTTTTATACATTGCTGGGCTACATTAGACAAACTCACCAGTTTGGTCAAGATGGCGGCACGTATCCGTGTTGCTGGCATTGCCAGCCATGTATAGATCGTCGCCGTGTGCGAAACGCACAATTTGTGTGCTTCACTGATGTCAGCCTCTAGCCGTCCTCACCGATACTCCTCTCCTCAAAACTGCTCCAGTCTCGGAAGTGCCACCAACACCTCCAGCTTCGACGGTCGCAAGGTCCGTGACCTTCAAGGTTCCTCCACTTCACCTGTATGAGGATCCTCTCCAACCTTTTGCTGAAATAAGCCAAAATGCCACCCTGCCAGCTGTGAGCACGGGTGTCCCTTCTGTCTGCTTGTCACCAGTGAAAAGTATATGGAAGGACACATGAACCACTGGAAATATGATAGGAGTAAAGTTTACTTTAAGCTTGAGCATAGAACCGGCAAGGTAGCTAGGGGACGGTCCAACTGCCAGAGGTTTAAAGCAAAACATTCCACATTACAATGCCATCATCCCAAGTTCCATGCGTTTCACATTCCAACTAGTAAACATTACTCCTACCATATTTCCAGTGGTCCATGCGTCCCTTCCATATACTCTTCACATTCGCTTTCCAATTCTCACTCATGTTCATCAGTAATACTGATTGAATCATGTGGAGATGGAATGTTCACTGGCTACTGCCTCCCACCTCCTACCTCCCACAAAAACCCCAAAATAGAAATGACAAAAAGAGGGCAGGGGCACAGTAAATCCTTCTTAGAAATGCCCCCTGTCAACCTATTCTCATTTTTTTCTTTCAAGGTTTTGGAAGTATATGAGGGACTGGAAAGCCTTTCCATGCCCCTGTACATCTCGCACCTGAATCCAAAAGTGAAAATAACAACAGGCATTTATAAATGCAACTGCTACAACAAACAATTTCTCATTTTCTATTTAGCATCCTGATCTGGAGATAAAATGTGGGGCAAGGCACAAGAGAAACCAGAGGGGTACGATATGGACAAATTAGTACAGCAAGATGTGATGTATGACAGATAAGAGAATGTTGCAAGACATAAGACATTAGAGATTAGGGAGAGAGTTGCAAGATGGTTGTTTGAGGCAACCTAGGCATAATGTAAATGATTAATGAGGTGAAGCACAGGACTGAGGTAAGAGCAGAATAAGATGAACTGATTGATTAAGAGACTGAGATCCATGTTAGATAAGGGAGAAATATGGACCAAATGCAGAATGAGTGATGCACACAGGGTACAGCCTTTTAAGAGATGGAACCAACAAAGTGGATGACAGAGAAGAAAGGAGCACAAGACACAGATCAAGGAATTAATGGCAGGGTGACCAAGGCGCATGTCAGGTAAAGTGGCCAAGGTAAATATGGGAAAGAGAGAAGTAGGACTCTATACTAGATTCATTGAATAAACATGTGGGCTTAATCAATCATCAATCAGGGGTTTGTTAAAGCGCGACTACTCACCCGTAAGGGTCTCAAGGTGCTAGGGGTGGGGGGGTGCAGGTTCCATTCCATCAAGGAGGGGGTGTGTCGAAGAGCCAGGTTTTGAGGTTTCTTGCGAAGATGGGGAGCGATGTTGTCTGTCTGAGGTGGAGCGGAAGGGCGTTCCATGCTTTGGCCGCGAGGAAGGAGAAGGAGCGGCCTCCCGATCTGGTCTTTCTGGTGCGGGGGACCACGGCGTAGGAGAGCTGGGCTGATCGTAGGGTCCTTTGGGGTGCGTGGAATTTGAGTCGGCTGTTCAGGTATGCTGGTCCGGTGCCGTGGAGGGCCTTGTGTGCGTGGGTGAGCATCTTGAAGGTGATTCTCGCCTCAACGGGGAGCCTGTGGAGTGTGCGCAGGTGCTGGGAGATGTGGCAGTGTTTTGGCAGGTTGAGGACCAGTCTTGCGGCGGCGTTCTGGATGTTCTGTAGCTTGCGGGTGAGGTTTTTGTTTATTCCGGCGTAGAGTGCGTTGCCTTAGTCGAGTCTGCTGGTGACCAGGGCGTGAGTGACAGTCTTTCGGTGTTCGAGGGGATCCATTTGAAGGTCTTACGAAGGAGGCGGAGGGTTTGGAAGCAGGAAGACGAGACAGAGTTGATCTGGCGGTCCATTTTGAGCTCGGAGTCCAGGATGATTCCCAGGTTGCGTGCGTGGTCTGTGGGGGTTGGCGGGTTTCCGAGGGCGGGGGGCCACCAGGTGTCGCTACAGGCGTCGGGGTTTGGGCCCATGATGAGTACTTCTGTTTTATTGGTGTTTAGTTGTAGGCAGCTGTTTTTCATCCATTTGGCGACGGCTTCCATGCCTTCTCGAAAGTTGCGTCTGGCGGTGTTGGGCTCGTTGGATAGGGAGAGGATGAGCTGGGTGTCGTCTGCGTATGACACGATGTTGAGTCCGTAGGTTCTGACGATGGGGGCAAGTGGAGCCATGTAGACGTTGAAGAGCGTCGGGCTGAGAGAGGAGCCCTGGGCGACTCCGCAGGTGGTAGGTGTGGGGTCTGAGAGTAAAGGGGGAGTCTGACCCGCTGCGTCCTGCCGGAGAGGAAGGAGCGGATCCAGTCGAGGGCCATGTCCTGGATTCCTGCGTCGTAGAGTCTGCGTATTAGGGTGCGGTGGGAGACTGTGTTGAACGCCGCTGATAGGTCGAGGAGGATGAGGGCTACTGTTTCTCCTTTGTCCAGTAGGGTGCGGATGTCGTCTGTTGCAGCGAGGAGGGCGGTTTCCGTACTGTAGTTTTTTCTGAAGCCGGATTGGGAGGAGTCGAGGATGTTGTGTTCTTCAATGAATGTGGCGAGTTGGCTGTTGATGGCTGTCTCGATGACTTTCGCTGGGAACGGGAGCAGGGAGATGGGTCTGTAGTTTTTGAGGTCGGTGGGGTCCGCTGAGGGTTTCTTTAGGAGGGGGTTGACCTCGGCGTGTTTCCAGTCATCGGGAAACAAGGCGGTCGCCAGGGAGCGGTTGATGGTGTGGCGGAGCATGGGTGCGATGGTGTCAGCGGCTCTGTTGAAGATGTGGTGGGGGCAGGGGTCCGTGGGGGCCCCTGAGTGGATTGACTTCATTGTCTTCAGTGTGTCTTCGGTGGTGAGGGCTGTCAAGTCATCAATCGCTGGTTTCCGGGTGTCGGGGGTGGTTGGTGAGGGTTCAGTGTGTTGGTTGTCTTCGTCGAAGTTGTCGTAGATGCTCTTGATTTTGTGGTGGAAAATGGTGCTGAGTTTGTCGCAGAGGTCTTATGAGGGAGGGATGTCGGTAGACTCGCTGGTGGGTTGGGCGAACTCCTTGATGATGCTGAAGAGTTCCTTGCTGTTGTGCGCGTGTGTGGAGATTCTGTCTTCAATCGCTTTTTCCTCGTTTCTCTGATGAGTTGATGGTGGGCGTTGGTGGCTGCTCTGAAGTTGTTGTGGGCTTCTGTGGATTTGGTGTTCCTCCAGGCCTTTTCGAGGCGGCGGCATGTGCGTCTGGACTCTCAAAGTTCGGTGGTAAACCATCTGGCTTTCTTGGCGCGGGTATTGTTGCTTTTCTTGAGGGGGCTATGGTGTTGGTGCTGTCCGAGATCCATCTATGCAGGGTTCGGGCTGCGGTGTTGGGGTCGTCGTTTTCCGCGATGGTTGGGGTGGAGTTGTTGAGTGAGGAGGTGAGCTCGTCATCGGTGATTTTGGTCCAGTTTCTTCGTGGAAGCAGGTGCTGGTGTCTGTGGATGGTGGGTGTTCTGAAGGTGAAGTGGACGCAATGATGGTCGGTCCATGGGAGTTCGGTGGTGTGGCTGAAGGTGATGGAGTTTCCTGTAGTGAAGAGGGGGTCGAGGGTGTGTCCTGCTGAGTGCGTGGGCTCGGTCACGATCTGGCAGAGTCCAATGTTGTGGAGGTTGTCCAGGAGGGATGTGGTGTTGGGGTCCAGTTGGTTGTCGAGGTGGAAGTTGAGGTCTCCCAGCAAGGTGTAGTTGGTGGATGCGATGGCCTGTGGGGAGATAATGTCCGTGATGGAGTTGGCGAAGGGTCCGTGGGGTCCAGGGGGTCGATAGATGAGGGTTCCTCGGAGGGTGGCGGTGGGGCTGGCCAGTATCTTGAAGTGAAGGTGTTCCATCAGTTCTGTGGGCTCGTCGGGAGTGTGCTCAGGCAGAGGCTGGATTTGCGGACGATGGCAATTCCTCCTCCTGGGCGGGTGGGGCGGTCCTTCCTAGAGATCTTGTATCCTTGGGGGATGGCGATGGCGATGTCCGGTCCCGAGGTGGTGTTGGTCCAGGTTTCGGTGAAGAACGCTACGTCCGGGGTGGTGCTGTAGAGGAGGTCCCAGATTTCTGTGGCGTGTTTGTGGAGGGATCGGACGTTGAGGAGGATGCATTGCAGGGTCTTCGGTTCAGTTGTGTTCTTGTGGGCGGGTTGTGCTGGATCCGTGTTCTTGGCGGTGCTGCAGGTGTGCCCGCAGCGGTGACAGCTGAAGGGTCTGTGGGTGTCGGCTGGTGATGCTAGCTTGCAGTTGTTGTTGTTGCGGCCTGGGTTGAGTGCCTTGTGTGCATGCTTTGATATTACATGGCGATGTTTGTATGTAGTCATTTCTATGCCACATACCCACAGCATGTCATGAAAATATATCACTCATATCCTTTCACTGTTTATTTTTCTGTGTTACTGTTTTATTGTGGCTTTTCTATAGCACAAACCTAACCAAGAGAACAGCAAAGCATTTCAAGAAAGAATAAATGTCCTGACCACTATAGCTTAATGATATCAGGAGGGGGCATTTGCAAAATCAGCAAGCGGAGTTAAATGAAAAAAATTCAAAGGTAAATATTTACATAAAATGGAAAAGTACATACATGTTTATGTAAATTATACTCAATTTATACAGAGATTTACGCAGAACACGGTCATTAGAATACAGAATTTTATAGGAGGCATTGATATTGGGAAAATGGAGGCTTGGGTTTAACGTAGGGCAAGACTGAGAGGTAGATATATGTTGATCAAAATTAGCAGAGAGGTTGTGGGAATAAGGAGTGAGGAAGGTAAATGGATAAGAAGATTGCCTTTACTTCTTTCATGAACATAAGAGAACCAGGGGCAACTCAGGTGAAGGGAAAAAGAAGTGAGGAAAGTGAATGGATAAGGAGATTGTCTTTAGCTATGGATAAGAAGATTGCCTTTAGTCCTTTCCTGAACATAGAAGAAGCGGGGGCAGTTTGGGTGAAGGGAATTTGATTACTCAGAGAAGGTGTGAATGAAAAGAAGGTCTGCTATCGGGCCATTTCTTACCTTGTTTTGGGAATTTCATGAATTGGCACATGCTACATGCAGTGTAAGAATGCCCTGCCAGAGTGAGGTTTTCAGGTAGATGGTCAGTTTTGCGTGAGTAGCACTTTGAAAATGAAGTATAAAGATTTAATTTGACTCTTGACAATACAACCAGTGGAAGTCCTTGACGATTGAGATAATATGATTATATATGAGTAGATAAGTAGTCAAATACATGACACCATGAAGGCTGTTATAACTTGCACATCTTGTGCCCCTGTTGCTCCCTCTGGTGCCCTGTCTTATCCTGCTTACCCTCTTGTTCTTACCACTAGCTTCACATTTAACTATGTTTCCTTTTCCCTTCTGCCTTCTCCCCATCACTCTTTCACCAGTGATGGCCCTCTTCTAGCCTTCTGTTTATGTTAAAAGCCTTCAGGTTACCAGGAGTTGGCCTTTCCAAAGAAAGAGAGTTCAACCCGAAATCTAGCTAGATTTTTGATTCAGCTTGGGTAGCCGCTTGCTGGTCTGAATCGGGGAGCCCGTGAGGAGAAAGCCGTGCCGTGTGCAGCCACCGCTGGGGAGGACTACACATACCGACATCCTTCATTCCTGGCCGTGCCCAAAAGCGCATCCCGTCCCCGCGGCAGTGTAGCCACTTGCTGGTCTGAATCGGGGAGCCGGTGAGGAGAAAGCCGTGTCGTGTGCAGCCACCTCTGTGGAGGACTACACATCCCGACATCCTCAAAAGTGCATCGCGACCCCGCGGCGCGAGACGCGTGTGGGGAATGTACCAAGGCCGCGCCCGGGCCAAGGTCGGGCCCGTCCATGCCCGTCGGAGCCCCTCTAACAACTGGGTCTTTTGTAAGGTATTGTGCTAAAATGTATTTGTCTACTTCTAACCTATCGCTCCATTTAAAGGAATGGTTAAACGTAAAGGTCAAAGCAAGCAGGCGGGTGGCGGACTAGCAGGAACTCTTGAAGCATTTTTAACAAGGGCTGAGTCGGTTCTTAACCCATGAAATTGAACTAACAGAGCGGCGCCTATCATTGGAACTCCTGATTTCTCAGAAGCGCTCTTGGTTAGGAGCCCAAAGCACGAACAATGTCCCCACACAGCCCCCCTTAATAGCACCACTAGAGCATGCAGCGACTGTTCATCATGAACTCTCCCCTGCATCATCTACTAGCTCCAAAATATCTACCAGGCTTCTGGCTTCGCGAATACATTTGAACACCAATATTGAACCGCCAGTTAAAAGAAGAAGGGGTGGTGGGTCACAGAAGCAGATGCCTGTGAAAGTTACCCGAGTAGCTTGATTACTAACAATCCTCCTACCCCGCCCCTACGGATGAATGATGACGACATGTGGAAGAAATCAGAAACTATGGTCACCTTGCTGCTGAGTCCCCTACTACTTAAATTAACGCAGATTGAAGAGAGACTATCTCACATTGAGAACCAGGGCATTAACAACTTACGTCCTTTTGAACTTTTACCTCCCGGTATGGGCCTTGGTCTTGTATCACACCCACAGGTGGGGACCCAGCTATTGGAAACTGAAACTGAGCGACATCAACCATATCATTCACATAGTAATTTGGGCCTGGTCACATACCCAAACCACAACTCGGAAACTAGCCCCCATCTTCATGCCGAAACGCTCCTTCCACAACGCATTGAGCTCTCTGAGAAGCCACTGGAAGAGATAATACCAAAGCCACATGCTAGTAGTATTCCAAACAGACTGGTGGCATCATCGCTTGGAGACGGGGGAGGATCGATCCTCAGAGGTCGGAAAGACCCAAGGTGGGGAAGCTCGTTACCTCGTACCAGTCATTGCACCTTCCACCGGCTGCTTCCCCACTATTACTGGTTTTGGCAAATGTACCGACCTTGAGGGAGGATCAGCAAGAAACGACAAACCAATTAATGGACAGATCCCTCCACTGGTTGTCGCGCCATCTAATCTATGTGGGGAGAGGGGTAGCCCTCTGTCCAATCAAATTATTATGGCCAGAAGGATAGGGTGGCTGGGCTCATCCAGTAAAGTAATACAGGGTGACTGTGTGGTGATAAATTTTAATAATTAATTTGTAGCTAGATCTCTTCTAGCCCAGTTACATAGAGTCCCACCCAAGGGCACACAGATCACAGCATTACCGTTGGAATACTTTTATAGGCCCTTCTCCTTATTGTCTGAAGAATGCAGAGGTCAATCAAGGGGAGGCTCAACATGGCCCAATTTACCAGGAAATACTGGTGCCTCGGTGCTGACTCTTGGAAATATATTCGCCTCCCTCTCTGACCTGTAAGCATGTGATTGACTACCCACAGATGATAATAACCCTGGAGAGGGTCTTGTCAGATCGGACATTCCGGACCCCGACACCCAAGCTAGACCCAAATCCACTGATGTGCAGAAGAGGGTAAATAAACATTCACTTAAATTAGTATCTTGGAATGTGGCGGACATTGCACAAAAATTTGGAAATTAGCATTGGCTAAAACTCTGGCAAGACCAGGACATTTCAAGCTTACAAGAGACATGGGCAACGGAACCCATCTTTGTAAATGCTTACCGCTCATTTCAGACAGTGGCAACACCATCAGTGGCAACACCATCAGCATCAGGGAGGGCAAAGGGGGGGCCTCCTAACGTTAATCCCTATTTACCAGGAACATGGTAATAGCTAATAATTTGAACCCATTAACAGGCTACCCAGGAAAAACCTTCCGACGAAATGGCTATGAATCAATTATTGATTTTATTTTCGTTTCTAACCCCCTTAATAATAAGGTTACTCATGTAGACAACAGATTCACAACTTTCAGTGATCATGCCATCCTAAGTTTTCAGTTAAGTCTGGCCACAAGGGAAGTGGCTCAGTATCAGAAAACAGGAACCCCAATTTTGACAAGAAAAAATGGTTTCCAACTAAAGTGGGCCCAAATTGACAAGCTCAAACTAATCCCGGAATTATATCGACTATTCAGGATAATATTCTTAACTGTTTAGAACCAGAATTCTGCCCAGTAGCACTGGTATCATGCTTTAAAGAACTTCTAGAGAAAGTAAAATTGGCATTTACTCGCCAGAAACCAGCGAATAGTGTAACGGGCAAGCGCTGGTTCGACTCCCCATGTACAAAAGCTAGAAAAGCTCTTATTAAAGCCCTGAAAATCCAACCCAGAAATGTGGATCAAATAAGACCATTACGCATTGATTATAAGTTAGTAAGAAGGGAAAGGGAGAGGGCTATGAGGGAGGAGTCCTGGGCTGAACTTGAATATGCAGCAAATATGGGTAACAGCAGAGAATTCTGGAAGATAGTTAACGCACCTTGTTTCAAAAATCCCAAGGACCCCACACTGGATATCAATGTAGGTGAAGAAGCATGGGTGGCACATTTTGAAAACATTTTGCTTCCAGTACCTCTCCTGTGCTACCTCCCACTCATATAGATTCCAACCTGCAGGATACATTGTCCTTCTCACTCGTACAGGTGAGAAGAGGGCTGGCGGCCTGCAGTACTGGGAAGGCTCCGGGACCTGACGGGGTGCCAATAGATTTCTTCCAGGAGAATCAAGATCTGTGGGTCCTACTATTGACTAATGTTTTTAATAACATAGCCATAGCCGGCCCCCCCGTCTTCATGGAAAACTAGCGTAATTGTTCTGATTTATAAAAAGGGACAGGGAAAGCCCAAAGAACTATAGGCCAATTTCCCTGCTGAACACAACAGCCAAGCTCATGGGTCGACTCCTGCTATTCAGGTTGGAGCGGTGGGCTCAGTAGAAGAACATCTTAATGCAGGCACAGTATGGGTTCTAGCGGGGAAAGGGCACTATAGATTAGTGTCTGAATCTATCACTGATTATAGATAAATATACCAGAGTGAAGGGCGGTAAAATTTACATGGCATTCATGGACCTTTCAGCAGCATTTCACTGCGTGGCCCACTCTAAACTCTGGCATATAATGGAGGAGATGGGGATTGAGCCAGCTATAATTAATTTCGTTCGCCAACTATACTTAAATGCCACTAGATCTGTGCGTTATGGCAAAAACAGGGGAATGCACCTGCCCCTTTAAGATTGCCAGGGGGTAAGGCAGGGAAGCGTCCTTGACAAGTTTCTGTTTTCTATCGATACAAACGGTGTTGTGCAAGCACTTCTGGGTGCATCTCTAGATGTCCCCGCGTTTGATACACACCTATTACCAATACGGGCCTATGCCGACGATGTGGTGTTGGATGCTAGAACGGGCGTGGCCCTCCAATGTCTCATAACAGCATATACGGCTTTTATGGATTCATTGGATTTGAAAGATAACCAAACAAAATAATTTGTCATCATAGCAGGGGCTGGCAAATGAGAAAGCCCCGCACCTCCATATGGAATCTGGGAAAATAGAAGTGGTAGACAGCTTCTCCTATTTGGGGGTTCTTTTTGACAAAATCAAACATGGTCAAATCTGGTGGAGGGAATGATTTTAGGTATGGAGAGGAGTCTGATAGCTATAAAGTCTTTTTCTAAAAAGCTGGGCGCCGACCATTAGTCCCCATAAAAAACATCTACCAGGCTACGACAAAGGCAGCAGCAATATTGGGGGAAGGAGTCTGGGGTGTGGCGTCCATAGACTTGCTCCAAACCATTGAAAATAGATTTTTTTAGTCCTTAGTGTCTCTCCCGCCTTCCTACTCTAACTATATCCTACATACTGAATTGGGTCGGGCCTAATCTCAGATTCAATCAGACTAGCCCCGAACCTACTGTGGTTCTCCATCTGGCGCAGGGATACGGTGAACCTAACACAAAATATAATAAGAAACTGTATAAAACTTGAAAAATACAGTAAGATTAAATGGCTGAATTATGTGGAATCGGAGCTGACTGCTATTGGCCTTGCAGAACTATTTAAGGACCCAACTGCATGTAGGAAGATATCAAAACAGAAGCTGATTAACACCTTTATGCTGAGGGCACAATATAATCAAATGGAAAAGAACTATAACAAACAGGCAGTCCTCGCATATCATTTAACCCCGCCTCTGATAGAGGGAGGGTACTTCTGCCTTGCAGACATTAGCAGAGCACAGCATAAATTTATACTACTGAGATTCCATATGAATCTGATACCACGGGTGTTAGGTCATCCGGAAAGAAGGTTTAAGCACTCAGATCTGACCCTGTGTCCTTGGGCTAACTACTCTCCCCAAACTGATTTGCACTTAGTTCTGTTCTGTGGGCTTTATAAGAAAGAAAGGACTACATTGCCCGATTTTAAAGCGTTATAATTTTAAACAATGTCGGGTTGCACTTTATTTTTTTTAAATCATTGCCTGACCCTTTAGTCTGCTTCTCGGTAGCGACATTTCCGCGGGCCTGTATAAAAAAAGGAAGCAGTAGGGTTTATAAACGGTGTGCTGTTTTTATCTTCTTATTCTCTTATCAATTCAAAGAAGATAAAATGTAATTTTATATACATTTTATGTGGCCTAAATTGTATAAAATGCCCCGGACTTCCCCTTAGTATAAGTTCTCTTTGTTCTAGCTAGACTTTTAAAAATAATCATATGATTTTTGATAAGAACTTTTTAAAATATGGATTCTACTTAACATCAATTGGAATTGCATGAGGACTATTGTCCCCTTTATCGGTGCTTTTATGATCCTTATTCAATGGATCGAATAAAGAATTGATTGATTGATTCAGCTTGGGAACCATCTTGGGCTGCAAGCCATTGTTTGACTTTGTGAATCCTGGAAGATTTACACACATTACTGGCTTCTGGAGGATTTACTCTTGTCCTACATCCTCATTCTACAGACTCCTGCTCAAAACCTATTCCAGCCAGTCTTCTGGGCATCAAGTGCTCGAGAAGTGCAGTATCTAGTCAGTTCATACGGTGCAGGTGTCAAACCTATAATATTAGAAACCAAGGAGTGCATTAAAAGACAAGAAACCCTCCCGTCCAAAAAGGGTAGTACACTAATCCTTATGTTGTTTAAGCAAAGTAAAAAAAGGTAAATTGATAAGAGAGCATTTTGTGAAATAACTCAAAATCACAAAAGACTTTAGCGAACGGTCACCATTGTTTAGAGCACAAGATAAAAATACTCATTTATATGAAACAGAGCTCATCCTAAGAGACTAATAGACAATAAGGCCTCACAAAATTGTAGATAATGCAAATTTAAGGATTTAACATCCCTGCCAGCAAGGTGAAATTATTCTATGAAGGAAATAGAGTAACCAGTGACAGGACAACTCTCTGAAAAGAATAGAGGGAATCCAAGTAATCTACCAACAAAAAAACTATAAAACATTTGAGGTGAGCAAGGTTTAGAGCAGAATGAAATGCTTTATTGTGTGCATGGTGAGAAAGTAAAATCCTGTTTAACCAAATACTACTTCTTTAATTAGGAAAGCTAAATAAAGGAATATATGATATTGAAACAAGACCGCTAAGAATCAGAGGACTGTCAGTCCTGATATTCTTACAGAAGATGACATACCCTTCTTGATCGCCTCTATCTCTCTCTCCCAACCTGATCTCCTAGAAAGCAGTTGTCAATGCCCGCAGTCTAACAGAGAGCTGAGTACTATTCTCTGGGGGAATTCAGGTGAGTGGACTTTGATACGGACATTAAGGGACATGAGGGTTATAGCGATGATACTGGTGATGGTAGTTCTACACTAGTTCCATTGCTTCTTCCATGGAACACCACTCTGGTGTGCCCTTGATCACTGTTGCTATTTGCATTGACAGTGAAGGATTGGCAGTTAAAAATATTACACCCAGTGATCAACTTAAAGGTGTAAGGATTGAGAAAGGTGGTCAAAGAATTACTTTATTCGCTGACAATATAGTGATATTTCTTGATGATTCACTGAATATATTCCACCTTTAACACAGGAGATCAACCAATTTTCTGCTGTATCAGGGTTCAAAATAAAAACTGAGAAATTTGTGATGCTAAAGCTATGCTTGTTCAATCAAAAATAAAAAGAAGACATAGCTCCAATTATGATACTCCCCATGTGCTCTAAAATATCCAGGAGTCATGATAACAAATGTAGGTTTCCATTTTATGTAAGGAATTTTATCTCAATCTCTTTAGAATGGCAAGGTGGGATACCTGCAATGCAGTGAAATGATAATCTTTCACCAGTTATTATACATTTTTCAGACCCTACAGGTGAAAGCCCTGACAACAGACTTTCAGAAAGTTCAAAGGCATATAATCCATTTTATTTGAGGCTCTAAGCATGTGAGGGTCAAGTCAGGTAAAGTGGCCAAGGTAAATATGGGAAAGAGAGAAGTAGGACTCTATACTAGATTCATTGAATAAACATGTGGGCTTAATCAATCATCAATCAGGGGTTTGTTAAAGCGCGACTATTCACCCGTAAGGGTCTCAAGGCGCTAGGGGTGGGGGGGTGCAGGTTCCATTCCATCAAGGAGGGGGTGTGTCGAAGAGCCAGGTTTTGAGGTTTCTTGCGAAGATGGGGAGCGATGTTGTCTGTCTGAGGTGGAGCGGAAGGGCGTTCCATGCTTTGGCCGCGAGGAAGGAGAAGGAGCGGCCTCCCGATCTGGTCTTTCTGGTGCGGGGGACCACGGCGTAGGAGAGCTGGGCTGATCGTAGGGTCCTTTGGGGTGCGTGGAATTTGAGTCGGCTGTTCAGGTATGCTGGTCCGGTGCCGTGGAGGGCCTTGTGTGCGTGGGTGAGCATCTTGAAGGTGATTCTCGCCTCAACGGGGAGCCTGTGGAGTGTGCGCAGGTGCTGGGAGATGTGGCAGTGTTTTGGCAGGTTGAGGACCAGTCTTGCGGCGGCGTTCTGGATGTTCTGTAGCTTGCGGGTGAGGTTTTTGTTTATTCCGGCGTAGAGTGCGTTGCCGTAGTCGAGTCTGCTGGTGACCAGGGCGTGAGTGACAGTCTTTCGGTGTTCGAGGGGGATCCATTTGAAGGTCTTACGAAGGAGGCGGAGGGTTTGGAAGCAGGAAGACGAGACAGAGTTGATCTGGCGGTCCATTTTGAGCTCGGAGTCCAGGATGATTCCCAGGTTGCGTGCGTGGTCTGTGGGGGTTGGCGGGTTTCCGAGGGCGGGGGGCCACCAGGTGTCGCTACAGGCGTCGGGGTTTGGGCCCATGATGAGTACTTCTGTTTTATTGGTGTTTAGTTGTAGGCAGCTGTTTTTCATCCATTTGGCGACGGCTTCCATGCCTTCTCGAAAGTTGCGTCTGGCGGTGTTGGGCTCGTTGGATAGGGAGAGGATGAGCTGGGTGTCGTCTGCGTATGACACGATGTTGAGTCCGTAGGTTCTGACGATGGGGGCAAGTGGAGCCATGTAGACGTTGAAGAGCGTCGGGCTGAGAGAGGAGCCCTGGGCGACTCCGCAGGTGGTAGGTGTGGGGTCTGAGAGTAAAGGGGGAGTCTGACCCGCTGCGTCCTGCCGGAGAGGAAGGAGCGGATCCAGTCGAGGGCCATGTCCTGGATTCCTGCGTCGTAGAGTCTGCGTATTAGGGTGCGGTGGGAGACTGTGTTGAACGCCGCTGATAGGTCGAGGAGGATGAGGGCTACTGTTTCTCCTTTGTCCAGTAGGGTGCGGATGTCGTCTGTTGCAGCGAGGAGGGCGGTTTCCGTACTGTAGTTTTTTCTGAAGCCGGATTGGGAGGAGTCGAGGATGTTGTGTTCTTCAATGAATGTGGCGAGTTGGCTGTTGATGGCTGTCTCAATGACTTTCGCTGGGAACGGGAGCAGGGAGATGGGTCTGTAGTTTTTGAGGTCGGTGGGGTCCGCTGAGGGTTTCTTTAGGAGGGGTTGACCTCGGCGTGTTTCCAGTCATCGGGAACAAGGCGGTCGCCAGGGAGCGGTTGATGGTGTGGCGGAGCATGGGTGCGATGGTGTCAGCGGCTCTGTTGAAGATGTGGTGGGGGCAGGGGTCCGTGGGGCCCCTGAGTGGATTGACTTCATTGTCTTCAGTGTGTCTTCGGTGGTGAGGGCTGTCAAGTCATCAATCGCTGGTTTCCGGGTGTCGGGGGTGGTTGGTGAGGGTTCAGTGTGTTGGTTGTCTTCGTCGAAGTTGTCGTAGATGCTCTTGATTTTGTGGTGGAAAATGGTGCTGAGTTTGTCGCAGAGGTCTTATGAGGGAGGGATGTCGGTAGACTCGCTGGTGGGTTGGGCGAACTCCTTGATGATGCTGAAGAGTTCCTTGCTGTTGTGCGCGTGTGTGGAGATTCTGTCTTCAATCGCTTTTTTCCTCGTTTCTCTGATGAGTTGATGGTGGGCGTTGGTGGCTGCTCTGAAGTTGTTGTGGGCTTCTGTGGATTTGGTGTTCCTCCAGGCCTTTTCGAGGCGGCGGCATGTGCGTCTGGACTCTCAAAGTTCGGTGGTAAACCATCTGGCTTTCTTGGCGCGGGTATTGTTGCTTTTCTTGAGGGGGGCTATGGTGTTGGTGCTGTCCGAGATCCATCTATGCAGGGTTCGGGCTGCGGTGTTGGGGTCGTCGTTTTCCGCGATGGTTGGGGTGGAGTTGTTGAGTGAGGAGGTGAGCTCGTCATCGGTGATTTTGGTCCAGTTTCTTCGTGGAAGCAGGTGCTGGTGTCTGTGGATGGTGGGTGTTCTGAAGGTGAAGTGGACGCAACGATGGTCGGTCCATGGGAGTTCGGTGGTGTGGCTGAAGGTGATGGAGTTTCCTGTAGTGAAGAGGGGGTCGAGGGTGTGTCCTGCTGAGTGCGTGGGCTCGGTCACGATCTGGCAGAGTCCAATGTTGTGGAGGTTGTCCAGGAGGGATGTGGTGTTGGGGTCCAGTTGGTTGTCGAGGTGGAAGTTGAGGTCTCCCAGCAAGGTGTAGTTGGTGGATGCGATGGCCTGTGGGGAGATAATGTCCGTGATGGAGTTGGCGAAGGGTCCGCGGGGTCCAGGGGGTCGATAGATGAGGGTTCCTCGGAGGGTGGCGGTGGGGCTGGCCAGTATCTTGAAGTGAAGGTGTTCCATCAGTTCTGTGGGCTCGTCGGGGAGTGTGCTCAGGCAGAGGCTGGATTTGCGGACGATGGCAATTCCTCCTCCTGGGCGGGTGGGGCGGTCCTTCCTAGAGATCTTGTATCCTTGGGGGATGGCGATGGCGATGTCCGGTCCCGAGGTGGTGTTGGTCCAGGTTTCGGTGAAGAACGCTACGTCCGGGGTGGTGCTGTAGAGGAGGTCCCAGATTTCTGTGGCGTGTTTGTGGAGGGATCGGACGTTGAGGAGGATGCATTGCAGGGTCTTCGGTTCAGTTGTGTTCTTGTGGGCGGGTTGTGCTGGATCCGTGTTCTTGGCGGTGCTGCAGGTGTGCCCGCAGCGGTGACAGCTGAAGGGTCCGTGGGTGTCGGCTGGTGATGCTAGCTTGCAGTTGTTGTTGTTGCGGCCTGGGTTGAGTGCCTTGTGTGCATGCTTTGATATTACATGGCGATGTTTGTATGTAGTCATTTCTATGCCACATACCCACAGCATGTCATGAAAATATATCACTCATATCCTTTCACTGTTTATTTTTCTGTGTTACTGTTTTATTGTGGCTTTTCTATAGCACAAACCTAACCAAGAGAACAGCAAAGCATTTCAAGAAAGAATAAATGTCCTGACCACTATAGCTTAATGATATCAGGAGGGGGCATTTGCAAAATCAGCAAGCGGAGTTAAATGAAAAAAATTCAAAGGTAAATATTTACATAAAATGGAAAAGTACATACATGTTTATGTAAATTATACTCAATTTATACAGAGATTTACGCAGAACACGGTCATTAGAATACAGAATTTTATAGGAGGCATTGATATTGGGAAAATGGAGGCTTGGGTTTAACGTAGGGCAAGACTGAGAGGTAGATATATGTTGATCAAAATTAGCAGAGAGGTTGTGGGAATAAGGAGTGAGGAAGGTAAATGGATAAGAAGATTGCCTTTACTTCTTTCATGAACATAAGAGAACCAGGGGCAACTCAGGTGAAGGGAAAAAGAAGTGAGGAAAGTGAATGGATAAGGAGATTGTCTTTAGCTATGGATAAGAAGATTGCCTTTAGTCCTTTCCTGAACATAGAAGAAGCGGGGGCAGTTTGGGTGAAGGGAATTTGATTACTCAGAGAAGGTGTGAATGAAAAGAAGGTCTGCTATCGGGCCATTTCTTACCTTGTTTTGGGAATTTCATGAATTGGCACATGCTACATGCAGTGTAAGAATGCCCTGCCAGAGTGAGGTTTTCAGGTAGATGGTCAGTTTTGCGTGAGTAGCACTTTGAAAATGAAGTATAAAGATTTAATTTGACTCTTGACAATACAACCAGTGGAAGTCCTTGACGATTGAGATAATATGATTATATATGAGTAGATAAGTAGTCAAATACATGACACCATGAAGGCTGTTATAACTTGCACATCTTGTGCCCCTGTTGCTCCCTCTGGTGCCCTGTCTTATCCTGCTTACCCTCTTGTTCTTACCACTAGCTTCACATTTAACTATGTTTCCTTTTCCCTTCTGCCTTCTCCCCATCACTCTTTCACCAGTGATGGCCCTCTTCTAGCCTTCTGTTTATGTTAAAAGCCTTCAGGTTACCAGGAGTTGGCCTTTCCAAAGAAAGAGAGTTCAACCCGAAATCTAGCTAGATTTTTGATTCAGCTTGGGTAGCCGCTTGCTGGTCTGAATCGGGGAGCCCGTGAGGAGAAAGCCGTGCCGTGTGCAGCCACCGCTGGGGAGGACTACACATACCGACATCCTTCATTCCTGGCCGTGCCCAAAAGCGCATCCCGTCCCCGCGGCAGTGTAGCCACTTGCTGGTCTGAATCGGGGAGCCGGCGAGGAGAAAGCCGTGTCGTGTGCAGCCACCTCTGTGGAGGACTACACATCCCGACATCCTCAAAAGTGCATCGCGACCCCGCGGCGCGAGACGCGTGTGGGGAATGTACCCAGGCCGCGCCCGGGCCAAGGTCGGGCCCGTCCATGCCCGTCGGAGCCCCTCTAACAACTGGGTCTTTTGTAAGGTATTGTGCTAAAATGTATTTGTCTACTTCTAACCTATCGCTCCATTTAAAGGAATGGTTAAACGTAAAGGTCAAAGCAAGCAGGCGGGTGGCGGACTAGCAGGAACTCTTGAAGCATTTTTAACAAGGGCTGAGTCGGTTCTTAACCCATGAAATTGAACTAACAGAGCGGCGCCTATCATTGGAACTCCTGATTTCTCAGAAGCGCTCTTGGTTAGGAGCCCAAAGCACGAACAATGTCCCCACACAGCCCCCCTTAATAGCACCACTAGAGCATGCAGCGACTGTTCATCATGAACTCTCCCCTGCATCATCTACTAGCTCCAAAATATCTACCAGGCTTCTGGCTTTGCGAATACATTTGAACACCAATATTGAACCGCCAGTTAAAAGAAGAAGGGGTGGTGGGTCACAGAAGCAGATGCCTGTGAAAGTTACCCGAGTAGCTTGATTACTAACAATCCTCCTACCCCGCCCCTACGGATGAATGATGACGACATGTGGAAGAAATCAGAAACTATGGTCACCTTGCTGCTGAGTCCCCTACTACTTAAATTAACGCAGATTGAAGAGAGACTATCTCACATTGAGAACCAGGGCATTAACAACTTACGTCCTTTTGAACTTTTACCTCCCGGGATGGGCCTTGGTCTTGTATCACACCCACAGGTGGGGACCCAGCTATTGGAAACTGAAACTGAGCGACATCAACCATATCATTCACATAGTAATTTGGGCCTGGTCACATACCCAAACCACAACTCGGAAACTAGCCCCCATCTTCATGCCGAAACGCTCCTTCCACAACGCATTGAGCTCTCTGAGAAGCCACTGGAAGAGATAATACCAAAGCCACATGCTAGTAGTATTCCAAACAGACTGGTGGCATCATCGCTTGGAGACGGGGGGAGGATCGATCCTCAGAGGTCGGAAAGACCCAAGGTGGGGAAGCTCGTTACCTCGTACCAGTCATTGCACCTTCCACCGGCTGCTTCCCCACTATTACTGGTTTTGGCAAATGTACCGACCTTGAGGGAGGATCAGCAAGAAACGACAAACCAATTAATGGACAGATCCCTCCACTGGTTGTCGCGCCATCTAATCTATGTGGGGAGAGGGGGTAGCCCTCTGTCCAATCAAATTATTATGGCCAGAAGGATAGGGTGGCTGGGCTCATCCAGTAAAGTAATACAGGGTGACTGTGTGGTGATAAATTTTAATAATTAATTTGTAGCTAGATCTCTTCTAGCCCAGTTACATAGAGTCCCACCCAAGGGCACACAGATCACAGCATTACCGTTGGAATACTTTTATAGGCCCTTCTCCTTATTGTCTGAAGAATGCAGAGGTCAATCAAGGAGGCTCAACATGGCCCAATTTACCAGGAAATACTGGTGCCTCGGTGCTGACTCTTGGAAATATATTCGCCTCCCTCTCTGACCTGTAAGCATGTGATTGACTACCCACAGATGATAATAACCCTGGAGAGGGTCTTGTCAGATCGGACATTCCGGACCCCGACACCCAAGCTAGACCCAAATCCACTGATGTGCAGAAGAGGGTAAATAAACATTCACTTAAATTAGTATCTTGGAATGTGGCGGACATTGCACAAAAATTTGGAAATTAGCATTGGCTAAAACTCTGGCAAGACCAGGACATTTCAAGCTTACAAGAGACATGGGCAACGGAACCCATCTTTGTAAATGCTTACCGCTCATTTCAGACAGTGGCAACACCATCAGTGGCAACACCATCAGCATCAGGGAGGGCAAAGGGGGGGCCTCCTAACGTTAATCCCTATTTACCAGGAACATGGTAATAGCTAATAATTTGAACCCATTAACAGGCTACCCAGGAAAAACCTTCCGACAAAATGGCTATGAATCAATTATTGATTTTATTTTCGTTTCTAACCCCCTTAATAATAAGGTTACTCATGTAGACAACAGATTCACAACTTTCAGTGATCATGCCATCCTAAGTTTTCAGTTAAGTCTGGCCACAAGGGAAGTGGCTCAGTATCAGAAAACAGGAACCCCAATTTTGACAAGAAAAAAATGGTTTCCAACTAAAGTGGGCCCAAATTGACAAGCTCAAACTAATCCCCGGAATTATATCGACTATTCAGGATAATATTCTTAACTGTTTAGAACCAGAATTCTGCCCAGTAGCACTGGTATCATGCTTTAAAGAACTTCTAGAGAAAGTAAAATTGGCATTTACTCGCCAGAAACCAGCGAATAGTGTAACGGGCAAGCGCTGGTTCGACTCCCCATGTACAAAAGCTAGAAAAGCTCTTATTAAAGCCCTGAAAATCCAACCCAGAAATGTGGATCAAATAAGACCATTACGCATTGATTATAAGTTAGTAAGAAGGGAAAGGGAGAGGGCTATGAGGGAGGAGTCCTGGGCTGAACTTGAATATGCAGCAAATATGGGTAACAGCAGAGAATTCTGGAAGATAGTTAACGCACCTTGTTTCAAAAATCCCAAGGACCCCACACTGGATATCAATGTAGGTGAAGAAGCATGGGTGGCACATTTTGAAAACATTTTTGCTTCCAGTACCTCTCCTGTGCTACCTCCCACTCATATAGATTCCAACCTGCAGGATACATTGTCCTTCTCACTCGTACAGGTGAGAAGAGGGCTGGCGGCCTGCAGTACTGGGAAGGCTCCGGGACCTGACGGGGTGCCAATAGATTTCTTCCAGGAGAATCAAGATCTGTGGGTCCTACTATTGACTAATGTTTTTAATAACATAGCCATAGCCAACCCCCCCGTCTTCATGGAAAACTAGCGTAATTGTTCTGATTTATAAAAAAGGGGACAGGGAAAGCCCAAAGAACTATAGGCCAATTTCCCTGCTGAACACAACAGCCAAGCTCATGGGTCGACTCCTGCTATTCAGGTTGGAGAGGTGGGCTCAGTAGAAGAACATCTTAATGCAGGCACAGTATGGGTTCTAGCGGGGAAAGGGCACTATAGATTAGTGTCTGCATCTATCACTGATTATAGATAAATATACCAGAGTGAAGGGCGGTAAAATTTACATGGCATTCATGGACCTTTCAGCAGCATTTCACTGCGTGGCCCACTCTAAACTCTGGCATATAATGGAGGAGATGGGGATTGAGCCAGCTATAATTAATTTCGTTCGCCAACTATACTTAAATGCCACTAGATCTGTGCGTTATGGCAAAAACAGGGGAATGCACCTGCCCCTTTAAGATTGCCAGGGGGTAAGGCAGGGAAGCGTCCTTGACAAGTTTCTGTTTTCTATCGATACAAACGGTGTTGTGCAAGCACTTCTGGGTGCATCTCTAGATGTCCCCGCGTTTGATACACACCTATTACCAATACGGGCCTATGCCGACGATGTGGTGTTGGATGCTAGAACGGGCGTGGCCCTCCAATGTCTCATAACAGCATATACGGCTTTTATGGATTCATTGGATTTGAAAGATAACCAAACAAAATAATTTGTCATCATAGCAGGGGCTGGCAAATGAGAAAGCCCCGCACCTCCATATGGAATCTGGGAAAATAGAAGTGGTAGACAGCTTCTCCTATTTGGGGGTTCTTTTTGACAAAATCAAACATGGTCAAATCTGGTGGAGGGAATGATTTTAGGTATGGAGAGGAGTCTGATAGCTATAAAGTCTTTTTCTAAAAAGCTGGGTGCCGACCATTAGTCCCCATAAAAAACATCTACCAGGCTACGACAAAGGCAGCAGCAATATTGGGGGAAGGAGTCTGGGGTGTGGCGTCCATAGACTTGCTCCAAACCATTGAAAATAGATTTTTTAGTCCTTAGTGTCTCTCCCGCCTTCCTACTCTAACTATATCCTACATACTGAATTGGGTCGGGCCTAATCTCAGATTCAATCAGACTAGCCCCGAACCTACTGTGGTTCTCCATCTGGCGCAGGGATACGGTGAACCTAACACAAAATATAATAAGAAACTGTATAAAACTTGAAAAATACAGTAAGATTAAATGGCTGAATTATGTGGAATCGGAGCTGACTGCTATTGGCCTTGCAGAACTATTTAAGGACCCAACTGCATGTAGGAAGATATCAAAACAGAAGCTGATTAACACCTTTATGCTGAGGGCACAATATAATCAAATGGAAAAGAACTATAACAAACAGGCAGTCCTCGCATATCATTTAACCCCGCCTCTGATAGAGGGAGGGTACTTCTGCCTTGCAGACATTAGCAGAGCACAGCATAAATTTATACTACTGAGATTCCATATGAATCTGATACCACAGGTGTTAGGTCATCCGGAAAGAAGGTTTAAGCACTCAGATCTGACCCTGTGTCCTTGGGCTAACTACTCTCCCCAAACTGATTTGCACTTAGTTCTGTTCTGTGGGCTTTATAAGAAAGAAAGGACTACATTGCCCGATTTTAAAGCGTTATAATTTTAAACAATGTCGGGTTGCACTTTATTTTTTTAAATCATTGCCTGACCCTTTAGTCTGCTTCTCGGTAGCGACATTTCCGCGGGCCTGTATAAAAAGGAAGCAGTAGGGTTTATAAACGGTGTGCTGTTTTTATCTTCTTATTCTCTTATCAATTCAAAGAAGATAAAATGTAATTTTATATACATTTTATGTGGCCTAAATTGTATAAAATGCCCCGGACTTCCCCTTAGTATAAGTTCTCTTTGTTCTAGCTAGACTTTTAAAAATAATCATATGATTTTTGATAAGAACTTTTTAAAATATGGATTCTACTTAACATCAATTGGAATTGCATGAGGACTATTGTCCCCTTTATCGGTGCTTTTATGATCCTTATTCAATGGATCGAATAAAGAATTGATTGATTGATTCAGCTTGGGAACCATCTTGGGCTGCAAGCCATTGTTTGACTTTGTGAATCCTGGAAGATTTACACACATTACTGGCTTCTGGAGGATTTACTCTTGTCCTACATCCTCATTCTACAGACTCCTGCTCAAAACCTATTCCAGCCAGTCTTCTGGGCATCAAGTGCTCGAGAAGTGCAGTATCTAGTCAGTTCATACGGTGCAGGTGTCAAACCTATAATATTAGAAACCAAGGAGTGCATTAAAAGACAAGAAACCCTCCCGTCCAAAAAGGGTAGTACACTAATCCTTATGTTGTTTAAGCAAAGTAAAAAAGGTAAATTGATAAGAGAGCATTTTGTGAAATAACTCAAAATCACAAAAGACTTTAGCGAACGGTCACCATTGTTTAGAGCACAAGATAAAAATACTCATTTATATGAAACAGAGCTCATCCTAAGAGACTAATAGACAATAAGGCCTCACAAAATTGTAGATAATGCAAATTTAAGGATTTAACATCCCTGCCAGCAAGGTGAAATTATTCTATGAAGGAAATAGAGTAACCAGTGACAGGACAACTCTCTGAAAAGAATAGAGGGAATCCAAGTAATCTACCAACAAAAAAACTATAAAACATTTGAGGTGAGCAAGGTTTAGAGCAGAATGAAATGCTTTATTGTGTGCATGGTGAGAAAGTAAAATCCTGTTTAACCAAATACTACTTCTTTAATTAGGAAAGCTAAATAAAGGAATATATGATATTGAAACAAGACCGCTAAGAATCAGAGGACTGTCAGTCCTGATATTCTTACAGAAGATGACATACCCTTCTTGATCGCCTCTATCTCTCTCTCCCAACCTGATCTCCTAGAAAGCAGTTGTCAATGCCCGCAGTCTAACAGAGAGCTGAGTACTATTCTCTGGGGGAATTCAGGTGAGTGGACTTTGATACGGACATTAAGGGACATGAGGGTTATAGCGATGATACTGGTGATGGTAGTTCTACACTAGTTCCATTGCTTCTTCCATGGAACACCACTCTGGTGTGCCCTTGATCACTGTTGCTATTTGCATTGACAGTGAAGGATTGGCAGTTAAAAATATTACACCCAGTGATCAACTTAAAGGTGTAAGGATTGAGAAAGGTGGTCAAAGAATTACTTTATTCGCTGACAATATAGTGATATTTCTTGATGATTCACTGAATATATTCCACCTTTAACACAGGAGATCAACCAATTTTCTGCTGTATCAGGGTTCAAAATAAAAACTGAGAAATTTGTGATGCTAAAGCTATGCTTGTTCAATCAAAAATAAAAAGAAGACATAGCTCCAATTATGATACTCCCCATGTGCTCTAAAATATCCAGGAGTCATGATAACAAATGTAGGTTTCCATTTTATGTAAGGAATTTTATCTCAATCTCTTTAGAATGGCAAGGTGGGATACCTGCAATGCAGTGAAATGATAATCTTTCACCAGTTATTATACATTTTTCAGACCCTACAGGTGAAAGCCCTGACAACAGACTTTCAGAAAGTTCAAAGGCATATAATCCATTTTATTTGAGGCTCTAAGCATGTGAGGGTCAGCAAGAGTCATTTGATGGTCCCACAGATAATAGAAGAAAGGGATGCCTGAACATAGAAATTTATTATCACCGTACCCAATGATGAGTTTTCAAAGACTGGATATTGATGGAATCAGTGAAACACTGGAAGTTTATGGAAGAGGCCACTGCCGCACAACTGCTATAGGAGGTTCTATGGCAGCCAAACAACTTAGATTGCTGTCTTACACAAAATCCTGATCATCACAAATATCTTACATTCCTAGGACGACCTGTGGACCATGTTAACCATTAACCCTATCTTTTCCTACTAATACCTCTATAAATCCCACATTTATAACTGGCTTGATATTTAAGAAATGGAGAGAAAATGTTGTTTGATTAGGGACATGTTTGCAATGGGGAAGGTCACATCATTCCTGATTTGTAGAAAGGATTTTGGAATTATGACAGGAAAAGAAACTGCAGTAGTTTTAGTTAAGACACTGGTTGATGGACTAGACTGTTAAACATTTCAATGTGGGAAACGCAGAGCCAGAATATTTAGTAGCTAAGAGGTAGCCTAAAATGTACATTTCGTTGGAATGCCTGAAAACAATGCAATTTTAGAAACAGATGAGAAATAAAAAAAAACTAGGGTTCGTGGGCATGTAAATGCTCACAGATCTATACTTCATCTTGCTTGGAGTCTACAAGAAGGGTTCCTCATTCCCCCACACAGGGCAGGAAGAAATGTTATTGACGCAAATGCTAATTGAAGCTTCACTGGTAACTGCCAGTGAAAAGAACAGAACATGTTGGTTGTGCTGTGGAGCCTTTCTCTTTTCTGAATAAAACGCATGTCTGTGCCTACTCCATAAATGTAAAGGGAGAACAGTTAGTCATAAACATCATTTAGGGGTTGTCCCTTCAAACACCTAGCACTGCATTTGCGACCATGGCCTCAGAGGTGGCAAAATCAGTCCCAGGAACACAGGGGCAACGTTGACATTGGTTGTGGCTCTCATTTTGTTGGTTTTTATCATTTTTTTAATTATACTAATAGTGAATAATAAGCTATTATTCACTATTAGTGTAATAAAAATGGAATACAGTTAGCTGGAATTGGAACATCCCTGACAGCAGAGGTAAATAAAAATGCTTTTAAATCCATGTTATTTGCATGCATGTAGGTGAGAGTGTGCTTATGTAAGAGAGAGTGTGCATGTGTGATTGTGTATATGTCTAAGCATGTATGTGTGAGTGAACGTAAAGGTCAAATGGCATGTGATGTCACTTCTGCTACCCCAGGCCATTTGGTGAATTAATGTTCATGCAGTTTGTGTTCTGCCATGTCAGAGCCAAGGGTTCAGTTACAGATGGGATTTGCATATCATTAGACATCTGCAACATGTTACTAAAAGGCCCATTGCTTGCCTTGTGCCACAAGTCCATGCTAGTCTACTCAGAAAGAGAGGGTAGAATTTCTACAAAAAAATATTAAAATAACATACAAATAGATTTAAAGCATCTAAAGCATAACTGCTATCATGTATGGAGACCTTACGGTTATCCAGCCACAAGTCTGCAGAGCACTGAACCCCACATTGAAGGCAATTCAAACGCCAAATACAAAATGCCATACTGTCATCCTACAAAGTAGACAGGTCACTGGGGGGGCGGGTTCTCGTGATATGTGATAATAACCAGTCAAGAAAGATGGAAAAACATTAACTTTAACATTTAAACTTTAACATTAACTTTATTAAGAAAACATTTATAAATAAAAAGCCATTGCACTATACAAGCATTGGAACTGCCACTACAACACGTGCCCGCAAAATCCTTATACAAACTTACGCTCATTAAACGTTAAGAACATCATTTGTACTAAAAGATTGTTCAGGTGGAAACACTGAGTCACTGTTGTAATATAATTTGCATTAGAGTACAACTAAAATAAAAATAATTTTAATTTTGCTCAATCAAATGCATATTATGTCTAGGTTTACTGCACTTTTTGCAGTTCTAGAACTCATTCCAGAGACCTATCATTCTCTTCATATTATTCCAGAAATTCAAGAGATCAGCTTCTCATGCCAGTAGTTTATTTTATATAGCACAAACTTATTATTACAGGAGAACAGGTGCTTTATTCTCTGAGACACATTTTGCAGCTTCAGACAGTATATAAAATGTAGCAGTCTTTCTGAAGACAAAAAGTTTTCAATTTGATTATTATTATTTTGCCTTATAATACATATAGAAGACACATTGCTCACATTATGGATGCATTTGGAAATAAGTAAGTGAATGACTAGCTTATGATTACATACATATACAAAGTGAACAAAGATGTTTTTGATACACAATATTTCTCTGCCTTTCATCCCCCCAGAGTTCTCGGTATCTGACTCTAGTCAACCTTTATGCTCAATATCTTAGCTTTCACTGTGATTGTTGCAATGGTTGCCAAAAGTGACATGGCATGAAAGGTCAATGATGCCAGAAAAGATCTGAGAGCTGTTGCAAATGCAGGTATTAGCATGTTAAACCATCATGACCTAAATGATTAGATGCAGTAGGTAAAAGGTGAGACTTGTGCATCTCTATTTCTTCTTTATCTTTGGGCATGGAGGAGATATTTTCCACTACTGATGAGCCAAAATGAGTGCAAGAATAAGAATGCATCTAAGTATAAATATCTATTTACTGATGAATTAACACTATTTGTGGTAGGGCTAAAGTCATGATTAAAATGTTTTGATACCTTTTAGGCAAGGCGCGGTCAATTCAATTAGGAGCTATCTCTACTTTTTATAAGTACTCCCTGTGAGTTTTAGTGCTTGGTTGCTTGATTCCCTGTCTGTATCAATAAAAACAATCTATTTTTTTCATTCCCTCCACACGAGGCCTGTAGTGGACATGGGGCAGAAGCTGTTTTTCTTATCAAATGTTGCTTTCTTTGCTGTCTTATCAAGGGTGATTCATAATGATAATTGGGTTTTATTAGCTAATCCTAGTTAAGTGTAAGAAGTTGACGACAGAGTGGAGTTCATCTTTAGCGTTTCTTGTGGTGGGTAGGGCGCCCTTTCCTGGATTAGAAAAGAAACTACTGAAAATTCCTTCTAAGCGCATTAATGATTTGAAGAGCATGTTAATACACAGAAATGGAATCAAGTAATTATGTGCATGCAGAAAATTCATCCTATTGTTAAAGATAAATTACATTTCAATAATATTTGTGATCAATACATGAGGATAAATGACTTGCACTTCAGCTTACACATAGCCTTAAATACACACACACACACACACACACCTAGTGTTAGTTCTGCATGCGTCTAGTACTTCCTTATCTTTATGGACCAAATATTGAACATCCTTTGATCGTGAATTACTCATAAATAGATTAGACAATATGGCCTAGATCTACACCAATAACATTGATATATCTTTATTATTCCCTCAATCTGACCATACATATCATTCTAGCTATCTATTGATCAGCCACACAAAATTAATAATGTATACCAAAAATAAGTATAAATTGGTTGGTTCTCCTCAACATAACCATTCACCACTACAGGAATTCCCATATTTGGAATCCCTAAAATGTGGTATGCTATTTATTGCATCTGGCATTGGCCACATGGCAGTATAGATAGGATGCTTTAAAATCCCATAAAGGGTGAAACCATCAGTTTGTTTGTTAAGGTTGCTAAATCCAAGCAGGAGATTAAAGAACAAGATCTCCATAATTTAAAAGCTCTAGACTTTCAAGGTGAATCTCAGGTGACTAACTGTGATCCTGAAACAGATGAAATATATTAAAATGTATTACATCAAAGCCAAAATCGTTTCCAAATATACAGTCATGAACATAAAAGAAGAAAAACAATTGGGCCAGTAGATCTGAGCACAACCACTATCTTGGCAGGTCATTAAAGTCAAAATAAAGTAGGGTAACAGCATTATTTGTAAAATTAGTGATGGGTGATAGAAAGTCCAGAGTGAAGCAGTGTGTCTCTATATGTAACTGTAGAACATTTTATGCTTAAGATTATATGCACAAGGCAGCAGATAGCAAAGATAATTTTAACTTACCAAAATCATGAAACATAACAGACATTATTTTGAGATAAGTGCAATATTGGCACAAATGCCAAATAATAAGCTGCCATTATTAATATTGTACAAAAAATTTTGTAAGACGTTTTATGTGCTGCAATGTTTCCCTTAAGTAATTTTGAAAATGAAGAACATCTGCAACTTTCTTGCCAAAAATCACAAAGCCTTCTACTACATAAAAATAAGCAGCATTGTCATCATATCACCCAACATCATTACTCAATGTTGACAGTGAAATTTGTGCAAAATTTCAGTCTGATCATCTAAGTATGTTGGTCAGTTGATTTCAACTTAGAAGCACAGGTCAGCTCCGAGTCGGCGCATAGCTTAATTTATTAATAGAGCAGCCTCTTTAATTGAGTTTTTTTAAACACCTTTACTGATGGTACGCTTACAGAACAAAAGACTTCTGCAGTGAAGAATGGGAGTATCTTGTTGATCTCTTAACTATAACATTAATGGATCTCACATAGTCAATAATTTTCTAATTGAAAAGGGAATGTAGCAAATTTATGTTGTTCATTTGCTCTCTTTATCTGGTTTCTGCACTTATGGTGATTCAAATACACGAGTGCACTCTTCCTAAACTGTGAATGAGAAGAACGATATTGTGGCTTATTCCTTTGGATGCATTTTAAACAATAATAGTTATTAACACCCCATATAGAACGCTGAAAGCTGGCCTGCCAATGAGACTGCTCCCTTTATGGGGTTTAGCTATTGTTATAGGTCCACAAGGAACACCAAGTCTGCCAAAAAGTTGAAAATCATAAACAAAAGTTTTTCTACTTTTTTGGCTAATTGGGTTTCTCTCTGCAAAATCAAACAGAGAAGCCCAGAAAGATTTGTGTAAATAATGCTGCTTTGGAAAAGGCTGAGGGAGTGCTGCGGGAGAAGGGACCCTTTTATTGACCAAGCTTTTCAGGCAAGAGTAGCTCCTGCTTCCATAGAGCTCCCAATATAGCATTATTGCCCGTACCTGACAGCGCCCACTGACTACCTCCTCCCCTGTGACTCAGGCCCCAAACTACAGAAAGATTAATTAAGAGCTGTTATTGTCCACAGTGCAAGTAATAGCGATTAATTGACGCAGTCACAACAATATGTGGTGTGCAGTCCATATATTTAAAACAAGCATAAAATTGTTAGTGTGTCAGTGCTTTCGAAACATCAGTCCACTCTATTTAAAAAAAAAATTAAAAACCTTTAGAGTATATAGAGGTATCATAGTGGCCAATCTATGCACTTTGTTTCATTAAACATTTTGATATTATCCTACAGTTGGCCAAATGATTTGTGGCGATGTTGTAAAATGCATAGTTGTCAAGATTTGGTCCAACTAATCGAATTAAGAGACCTATCCTAACCAAAGGAACACATGCATTATGTTAAGTCATAATACATTATTCTAGTCTTAAATCTAAATACTCGAAAATATTATTGGATAGTTTTACATTTTCCTGTGGAGCTAAGAAAGATTAAAAGTCTTGCAAGTTCTAGAAGCCCCAGTTCTGAAACGGACGGCCCAAAAGTATTGCATTTTGAATTATGTTAACACACTTTAGTGGATGTGATATATGCAAGCTCATACATCCAGTGCACCTATAGGGAACCTATGCTACCCACATTATTAAACTTGCTCTTTTTTGCCAAAGTAAAACAATTTATTCCCCCCCCAAAAAAAGACTAAAAATTATTATAAACTATTTTTAATTGAATCTATTGCCAATTTCATGTCTGAATTATCTTCATATGTTCAATGATGGGACAACTCAAAGTAAAATTTCTCACATCAGACGCCATGCTATTAAATAAAATGATGAAGACATATCCGACATTGCAGACTGCTTCCTATTGGTCTTCTACAAGCTTTTTTTAAACACAATATGCGTAATATGAAATTGGTCATATTGCTACTATGACCCTGAATGCCAATTGTATAATGGAACACTTTTTAAATAAAAATACTATACATATACTTCTAAATAAATTAATATTTTATTGAGCTTGTTAAGATTGATCTGCAATCACTGAAGTATAGGTGGAAAAGAGAACTTAATTTAAATATTCATAGTTAAAATGGCAAATTTGGTAGTGGAAAAGGAGCTTATGAGTAGGGCACAGCTATTTTTTAAAACCATTGCAGAATGAGACATATGTGTTGGTTACTGAGTTAATATATTTGAGCACATTAGCAAAGTCTTAGAAGGATATATTAAGCCCTTTTTGTATAGAACAATGGGAGTACTGAAAAGTAACAGTACAGATGTGATATGGTTATATACGGCTGTTGTCTACTTCATAATTTACTGTATGGTACTTGCGTGCTAGCATTTATAGATTGAAACTCCAACTGTCAGAAATTGGTGTCAAGTACTATTGACACGTTGCTTTTCATAGTATCTGTTCTGTACAAATCAATGCAGGTTGGTGCATATAATGAATATTTAAAGTGGCTACGCTCCTTTTCTGGTGTCAGAAAATCCAAATTATTCCAGGATTATATGTCACAAAAAGACAAAATGTGACAATGCGGCAGCCTCAGTACTTAATTTGTGCAGGTGTTCGCCAGTGCTTGGCACCAGCACTTAGGGGCTCATTAGGATGGCGGTCGGAAAACCTCCCCGACCGCCATGGTAGCGGGAAAAGACCGCCTGCATGGCCCGCGACATAACCACTGGTCGCATTATGATGGTCCGCGGTCGAAATCCGACCGCGGCGGTCTGATCACGGGCTTTAACATTGCGGCGGTTGCTGCTGCCCGCAGCACCACCGCGATGTCCAAAAGAACATGTCCTGCATTTCCCTGCACTGTGTGGCAGGCACTGCACAGTGCCTGCCACCTGGTACAGGGAAATGTAGGGGGGACCATGGGTACCCCCCCAGTGCACCCCCCCCCAACACATTGGGGGCCCGCAACAAGTCCCCGGAAGACATTCTCCGCCTGCCTTTCCATGGCAGTCTGACCGCTGAGGAAAGGCTGGCTACCGCCGGCATCATAATCGTGCCGGTGGAGCCAGCTCGGCACCGCCACCATTATCCCGGTCCTTCTCCATCCGCAAGGCAGGAGTGCGGATGGCAACCGGCGGAAAAGCGGCGGTCGGAATTTCCCACCGCCGCGGTCACCACCGCCATCCTAATCTGACCGGCGGTTTTCTGGCTTGCGATCGCGGGCGGATGTCCACCGCCGGCCCGGCGGTCGCCACCGCCGGACTGGCGGTGGACATCCGCCCACCATCCTAATGAGCCCCATAGTTCTTAACACCTGCATATATTTGTGAAACGTCCACCACATAGTTGCACTGTCTCTTTTTAAACAATCTATTATGCATTAAAAATAACACTACCAGTGTGTCCAAGCTAATTTTACAGTTTTTTGGGACCCGGAATAGTCCAAAATTTGATATTTGTAGTAGTGTGATGGTTAGCAGGTGGCATCGGTTCTGGCATTTTCCAATGCTGGCAAGAACATAATATTTGTATTACATGTATTTGTATTGTAGTTGCATGGAATTTGTAAGGCGCACGTTCACCCAGAAGGGTATCTTGGTGCTGAATAAAAGATGTTTATTGTTACCCAACTCAATGGTGCTTGTTTTATCAACCTCAGAAGGATGAAAGGCTGAGTAGACCCACCGGGATTTGAACCTGTGACTATGAGGTCAAAGTGGACGCTTTAGTCCACTAAGCCACAAGCCCAGGCTGGTAGGAACAGTGAATGGTGCAAGCTGCAGCGGCCTCTTGAAAAATATCTTTGGCCCTGGCACTTACAATTTTACAAACTAAGCACCAGCCATAGAATAATCCTTTTATAGCTAAGGGCACTTACTACAATTCTTAAAAATGAAACTCGTCGACCATCAAGAAAAAAATTATCATTTTCACCATGACATCACAGCACAAATTTATTTTCATAACACAAGGAGCCACAAATGCACAAGCACTGTTTTGATTGTTTGGTGTTTCCTGCATATTTTAATTTGGTAAGTATAATTTTCTTCTCGTCTCAGTAAAGTCATATCAATATTATGAGACCTACAGTTTTTTAAGTTAAGAATATCTGTTCTTTTTTTCTGAATACTCAGGACAATACATGGCTGCATACCTTAATCACAACGCGAATAAATTAAACGTCAATCGCCCTTTTTTTTGTGAAGAAAAACTCCAACTTACCACTCAAAAATATGTTTTCACCACAAGTTAAGAATTTTTAAAGAGACAGGAATGTCTTCAATGTAGAAAACCACTGTCAAAATGCAATGCGTGTGCAGCCATTTTTATCGTTAGCTGAAGTGCTTGAATTATGCTCAGGCAGCTACTCAGATGCTTGTGTGCGTTCTCAACAACAAGCTTCCTATTTGCAGGAAATGTTTAGTTTCACCTGTTTTCGGTGGTCGAAGGGAGGGCACTTCTGCACTTTCTACAATACTGACGATAGAGCTGCATACTACTTTTAGTCATAATGGTCAATGCTCGCCATAAGGATACACTTCACTCACTCTAGAATTTAGAGTAATAATTATTATCATTTACATAGCACAAACAACAAAATTATTATAATCTACAATGAAAGGGCGAGTCTCAGCCCTGGAACGTGGCCTGTGACCTGAAGATTAACCAAAATATGCAATAGACACAGTAGTCCACTTAGCTGTCTTCCTACATCATCTAGTATTGAAAATGCTGGAACAATATATTTGCTGTTTGGGTAATTTCAAACAAGTGTCTCACAAAATAAAATTCACCTTACTGTCTAACCCAACAAGGGCCAGGTTTTCAATCTCTGATTTATCTTCAGCCTACTATTTCCTCTAAATTGGATAACATCAAGAAAGCTCAATGCTAGTCCTAAAATCCAATCCATTAAATAGTCTTCCAATGGTCATGAGGTAATGTCTTCACTACAAGACTGCACCCCTTCAAAACTATGTCCCTATAACCACCAGTCGAACAATGGATTACGGTACAAGGTTTGTGGGTATGGGAGTATGCACTGCTCACAGGACCACATATAGCCGCTTTTAATTTACTGGCAGAATAGCGGAGAGAAGCAATGATTAAGTAATTTGCCTTGATGGCATCTTGGGAACAGTAGTTGCACTGCTGATTTCACAAGTGGCTGTTTCCTGCAATGGTTGACATTGTTTCTTGGGTAGTACTACAGAGCCAACTGCTCTCACAATCCTAAGAGCGGAACAGAAAGAATTAACAGTTTGGGGTCTATTTGAATGGCAAGCGAAAATAAAAAAACCCTGCTGGTTCAATGGCAGTAAAAAAGTGTATAACACTTAGACTTATCTAGCTCACTAGCCAGCAAAGCCACAAATCAAGCTGGCATGTGACTGAAAGAAGACAGGTCAGGGCTGCCTCAAGATAAATTGTCAAACTAGATTAGCTATATTCTCTGCACCACTCCAGTTCTTTGCACCCATGTAGCTTTGTTCAATGAGTTTATGAGTGACGCTACCGATGACTGCCTTTGTGGCATATGCATGGAAAGAGTCCTGGATTTTGCAATACAGAAATTCAAAGAGCTTTGAGGTGCATGTCACTACCCTTTTTCAAAGTTCCCTTTATATGAGAGGAGTGTGACTATATACGTTATATTTTCAGGGTTTGGTATACCTCTAACATCATCAATGGCTCAGAACGCTCTTTTTACCACATTTTCCTTACGAAAAAAAACATATCATGACAAGAGAATTTAACATTTTGCAATTATGTTGAAAAGACACCTTTATGAATGGAACTGGTATTTCTATCTTGTGAGAGCAGGCCAACAAAGATCTCATGGGTTTGCGATTTTATTGCTCACAATATAACCCATTCATGAGAGCATACAGTTTTCATAAAGGAAAATCCTGACTCTGTTAGTATTTTCATTACGGTAAATAAAGGGGAATGTATCACAGAATCGATACAAGTTTGCACTGCTTTTCTCTTTGCAAGTGGCAGTAAAGTTGCAATACAGCAAAACCAATTTCTATCACCAACAGTGGCCCTCGAGGTCTTGGATGCAAGCAATTGGAGATGTGCTCCATTTAAGTATGCAGAAGAATCCCAGCTTCCACTCGGACATTTGTGCCACTTGGGTCTTCTCACGACTTATAGCACCACAGGATTTTAGGATGGTTGTTCCTTCATGATCTCTTAAGTGTTGGGTTTCGGCTTGATCACCCATTCGGCACTGGGGTTCAGTTGAAACAGATCCTTCATGTAAGTGTCAACTTCAAGGCTGCGCTCCACTGTAAAAATAAATAATAAAATAAGCTACTCAGTTAATGTGTTTTGTTTGTGTCCACCACTCTACCCTTCTACAAACATACAGAAGGTAAGAAGGCATATGTCTTGGTTGGCACCCTCAACCAGTTTTGACCTTTTATTCACCCACCTTTAAGTACCGTGCTCAAAAATCCCACCACACAAAGAGCTGCTGGATAAAACCCTGGAAGAGGCTTAATCTGTTACACATGACCCAATGTCAGCTGGCAACTATTTAAAGACTTAGCTTCATACCTTAGAAAAAGTAAACATAGACTAAACTGCTGACTGGAGGGTTGGCTATAATATATACAACATTTCCAGTCATTTTTATAAATGATATATTTTCCCATTTCCTCAAAAGGATATGATGACAACTGTTCATAACTTTATGTTCAACTGCATAATGGTGGTTTCCATTGAACACTGACAAAGGGTCAGTAATAATATTGGCTATTAGTGTCCATACCAATCCTGATGCTACTCCACATGTAAGACTGCTAATTAAATGTAAGTTCAGGTTCTTTACCAAGAAAAAGTAAAACACTTCTGTTAATACTAGATTTGCAAATTCCATGAAATACAGAAAGTTGGAGGATATTTAATGCCCAGTACAAAAACAAGAAAATTCTCAAATGTTCCAGTTAATGTTACCAACAATACCTTAACCTCTCCATCTTCATGGATAACGTTACAACTTACATAACAAAATATATGCATAGAAAGTTTTTGGTGCCCCCAGCCGCTTGCGATCGATTTCCTTGACCAAAGTAATGAAATTATTACCTCCTAATCTGTTTTTTTTTCTTTTCACCCCAATCCTTACTTTTGTTCAGCCTCCCTGAATAGAATATACTCATCCCCTTAACTGGGATTCGGGACTTTCTTCTGTACGTGGACAGTCTCTCTTCCCCGACTATTATATCTCTAAGGGCTGTCCCCTATCATTTATGTTAGAAACTGGGTTACTGCTTGACTGGAGTGTGAGCCGTGGTCAAGCAGCAACCACAAACCTAGTCAGGGTAAGGTACAAGCAAACCGCAAATTAACCTGTGCTCACCCCCTGGTAGCTTGGCACAAAGGCTTAACTCGAAGAAAAAGAGTAAAATATTTGTGCAACACTTCAAACAGTAAAACAGTGAAAATGCCACACCAAAAGTTCCAATGCTAGGTTTAGAAAAATAGAGTAATTTTAAATAATTAAACAAAGACCAAAACAACAAAAATCCAATCAGTAAAACCAAAGATAGTAGATTTTTAAGTTTTAGGTCAAAATAGCACCAAAAAGCACAAAGCACCAGCAAAGGGTATCTAGTGGTACAAGACCGGGACAAAGTCAAAAGTTCAGGCCTCCCGTAATGGAGCGCAGGCCAGCTACAGGGACCCAGCTAGGCCCGCTGAACAAAGTACCTTAAATCCTTTTTGCAGAGTGAGTCCGGGTCGAAGAAGCACCATGCAGCCTAAGCGATGCATCCGTTGTGAGATGCAGTAAGGCTGTGGTGCAAGGTCCTGTTGCATCACCATCGAGGATCCCACCAACGGGGCTTGCGATGCAAAGTCCCGGTGTCGGAGATGCAGCATGCACCTGGCAATGCGTCAGTTCTGAAGAGATGTGAGGCTGCGATGCAGAGTCCAGCATCGTTGTCAAGGCTGCCATCAATGAGAGATGAGAGGACCTGCGCAGGAGATGCACCATGCCTTTGGCAAAGCATCGATTCCGATGACTGCAAGGGCAATGTGGGCCTTCTGCGCCATGTCAAATCCATGCAGCAACGGCAAAGCTTAGGTTCTGCTAGAGTATGCACCGCTCATCCGAGGAGATGGGTCGGTTCTACTGAAGGATGTGCCGCTCAGCAGAGAAGATGCATCGGTTCAGCTGGTAATCACCTTAGGCCCACTTTCAAGGGTCCAGGACTGGGGTGGCACCAGCGGGCAGGGTAGACTCACAGATGGCAGGGTCCAGGTGAAGATGCAAGGTTATTGGAAGCCTGTTATGTCCTTGAGGCTTCAGATCAGGAGGCCAGACAACTAGCCCTTGGAGTCACTCTGGGTTTTGGGTTCAACAAATGCAGGTCCAGTCCTCCTCACCCAGGTAAGAGGGCAGCAGGTCAGAACAGCAAAGCAGGAGTCCAGCAGAGTAGCAGTCCAGCAGAGTGGCAGTCCTTTCAGCAGCACAGCAGTCCTTCCTGACAGAGGATCCACAGGTCCAGAAGTGTACTGAAGTGGTGGTGTCGAAGGTCCTTCTTTTATGCACAAGTGTGCCTTTGAAGTGGGGAAAAGCTTCTAGAGGAATGCCTTTGAAGTGCACAGATGTCCTGCCCTGCCAGCCCTGGCTCCAGACTAACTATATGGGGTAAGCAGCCCTTTGTGTGAAGGCAGGACACAGCCTATTCAGGTGTAAGTTAGGCTGGTCCCAGCTCCTCCCTCCCATCCTGTCAGTGATAGCCCACTCAGTCACACCAAGCACCCATTGTGTGTGGCTGTCTAGGAGGAATACACAAAGCACAACTGCCATCTACACCCAGTCAAGTGACCAGAGAGAGGCTGCGCGCACAAAATGGCTAAGGCATTAAAATGCCAATTATCTAAAAGTGGCATTTTCAGAATTGTAATTTAAAATCCGACTTCACCATAAGTTAGGATTTCAAATTAGGATTCCAGAGACACCAAATATGAGCCAATTGTATCTTCCCATTTGGAAATTACAATTATAAAATGTAATAAGATAATCCCAATGTTACATTATGGGAGATACAGGCCTTGCAGTAGTGAAAAACAAATGTAAGAGTTTTTCACTACCACAACATGTAAAACTTATAAGTACATGTTCTGCTTTTTAAATACATTGCACCCTGCCCTCTGGGCTATCCAGAGCCTACCCTAGGGGTGACATATGTAGTAAAAAGGAAGCTTTGGGCTTGGCAAGATATTTATCTTACCAGGTCAATATGGCAGTTTAGAACTGCACACACAAACTCTGCAACTACAGGTCTGAGACCTGTTTAAAGGTCTACTTAAGTGGGTGGCACATCAGTGCTGCAAGTTCACTAGTAGCACTTAATTTACAGGCCCTGGGCACCTGTAGTGTACTGTAATAGGGACTTGTAAGTAAATGAAATGTACCAATTTTGGATAAGCCAATGTTGCCACATTTTAGGGAAAGCACTTTAGCACTGGTTAGCCGTAGTAAAGTGTTCCGAATTCTAAGGCCAGCAAAAATGAAGTTAGAAAAAACAGCAGGTCTGAAGGCAAAATGTTAGGGAAAACCACACCAAGGAGACCAGGTCTAACACTTTATATTTCCGTCCAATCAAACTGAAAACACATTTTTTTGTTCTGTCCTCCAACAGAAACCTTCATTTCATTCTCATGCAAAAAGAACAGTTGATGGACAGAATGCAGACCAATGTCATACATTCACCCCAGTACAGAGATCTGGGCCTAAATCCATCATTTTTTTGCTCACCATGCCATTCCAGTTTGAACCCAGTCATATGCAAATCAGTCTTGACCCTGTGCCTCATGGGAACAGTCCAGCCCGAACTGCCAAGCCAGGTCCTCCCTGGACTGGAAACAAGCATCCTAGGACTGGTTTCGGGGTTTCACCCCTCATCGGCCAGGATAGCTTGACTCCAGTGGCATGAACAGCACAGGACCGGTCCTAGGATGCTTGCCAGCATGGCCGCACTGTTGGATCGCTGAAGGGCGCAGATGATGCACCTAAGTGCCCAACTGTGGAGCTCTGACAGGAAACACAGAAATAATTACCAACCTACTGGAAGACTTAACCCCTCCACCTAAATAATGGCGAGGGACAAAAATTCAAAAACTCAGAAGCAGGGCAAAATGGATAAGTACACGAAAGTGCTCCCACCATCAATGGAAACGGAGGGAGAATACCCGGGGCTACCAGACAATATAGCCAATCTTCAAGCGATCCACGCCTCCAGAGATGCCATTGAGGGCAAAATGGCAGAAATAAGATCAAAGGTCTCCCTCCTATGCCAGGACATGCGTAATATTGCGGAAAGGGTGACCCACGCTGAAACTCGCATCTCAGAGGTAGAAGACACGACACACAAACTACATTCAGATGTCAAAGACCTGAAGGCAACCATGAGAGAGGTCACATGGAAAGTGGACGACGCGGAAAATAGAGCACGCAGGAACAATTTACATTTTATTGGGTTCCCAGAGGGAACGGAGGGCTCTAACCCAGGGACATTCTTGATGTCATGGTTGCGCGACTCTCTCCCTGTGGCTAAATCCTCATCCTGTTTTATCATTGAACAGGCTCACAGGATGCCCAATGTGAGACCACCACCTGGTACCCCCGCAACCCTTAATAGAAAGGTTCCTAAACTACCAAGATTGAGATATAATCCTCAGAGAGTCACAGCATTTAGGGGAACTCAAGCTCGCCAATGCCAAGATAATGATCTTCCCCGACTACTCCAGGGAAGTGCAGAAGATGAGGAGGTCATTTGACTCAGTGAAGGTCAAACTGAGAGCCATGCAGATCCAATACATGCTCCTCTACCATGCCAAGCTCAAAGTTATCTTTCAAGGCACTTCGCAATTCTTCCAGACCCCAGAGGACGCATGAGCCTGGATAGAGGAATGCCTCATGCTATGACAAGAAAAGAGAAGTAGTGAGTCACAACCCAAAGACACAACAGCGCGATGGGAGCCCAGACCACAGAGAGAAAAAAAGCGGTGTCTGCTCAGGGGAGGACGCAACAAGCGGACGGAGACTCCACTGAAGGGACCCTGTACAGACCGGGGACAGAGATGCGTTCCGAATCAGACGACGACTTGCTTCTAGTCCAAGCCAGGAAAAAACATCCAGTCAGAGGGACAGTACCCACACAGACCAATCGGACAAGGAATATCTCACGGACACAGACAGTGATCGCCCGCTCCTCAGGAATATTAATTGTATGGAAAACCAGGGCACCGAGACATGAAACATAGAGGGCCCACTTCAGCAGCAGGGAAAGAGTGGTGAGGAAGGTTAAATCGCGGGCTAAGCTGATGGCAGACAAACTGCAGAGCTGCCACACAGCCCCCCCAGACACTATTGTGCTCAACGTTTCTGAGCGGAACTTTTTCTTGAAGTTTATAGCCATCATTGCTTTGATTAAAACGTAGTGGGATCGGGGAAGGGGTGGAACGACAGACCTCTCAAACTGAACTCATGCCAAGTTGTCATGTTGACAGTTGAGGGAATAGGCGTAGGAAGTGGGAGAGAGTGGGGTGGGGGATAGGGTCAGGGACAAAAAGTTTTACAGTTTACTTGTTAAATATGTTCCCCGTACAGCCAGAAGCAGGAGCATTGCAATTGACAGGCAGAAACAGGGGGCAGGAGGCCAACAGGCAGACCCACCTATGCATACAATGACAAATATGAGTTATGTATTCGAGTGATGGAACATACACAGCACTGACATGGAATGTTGATGGGTTAGGTAGTAAGATCAAAAGGAGCTTGGTCACTAGATATCTTAAGAGACTTACACCAGATATCGTCCTATTACAGGAAACCCACCTCCGGGGGCACAAAGTGCGCCTTCATTGGAAGGGGGACCTACACAACCCTCGCCCATGCAGGATTCTCCCCGGGGCCATGCGGTGTCGCCATACTAATTATAAGAACCCCCCCTTCTGCACAACTAAAGCCTGGATAGACCCCAGCGGGACCTTTGCTGCCATCCAGGGGAGCTGGGGATGACGCAAACTCACACTAATTAGCGGTTATGCCCTGCCACAATTGCAAACCCAAACCGTAGAGGCAATTGCTAAGATACTACTAGAATCAGGCACATCCACGCACATTATTGGGGGTGACTTTAACGATGTACCCGACCCAAGCCTAGACCGTACGCACATTGCCACAGGAACGTGCGTCCCCACCCCACTGGTGGACTTTGTGAGGTCGCTGGAAGTGACCGATCTCAGACGGCAACAACACCCACTAGAGCTCACTTATTCTCATTTCTCCGGGGCGCACAGGGTCTTTTCCAGACTTGATTACTTCTTTGCCCCGGCGGGCGAAATACGAACAGTAGATACGGTGGTATACCTGGCAAGGGGTATATCAGACCACTCACCACTCTGGCTGACAGTGGGAGGCAAAGGTAACAGACAGAGACCAGACTGGAGACTGAATGCATGGGAGCTCCGGGACAAATCAGTTACAGGAGTAATAAGAACGGAGACTGAGCTATACTTCCAAGAGAACAAGGGCTCGGTGACCTCACACACCACTCTCTGGGAAGCCTACAAGGCAGTACTTTGAGGTAAACTACAAGATGCTATAGCGCATAAGCATAGGAAAGAAACTCATCAAATAGAATCCTTAGAAGATAAGCTCCTGGAACTAGAGAGAAACATAACCCCAGACACCGAAGTCGCCCAACTAAGACAACTAGCAGTCACACGCAGGGAACTTCGCACCCTAACAGAGTAAGAGGTACAGACTCAAATTCAGGCCTCACATCATAGACTCTATGAGACGGGAGACAGAGCAGGGAGACTCCTAGCTTGGCTAGGCAGGAGGGAGAGAGAGGCGAGATGGGTGATCCAAATACAGGAACAGGGAGAACAACACACCACTGCGCACACTATAGCGGAAGCCTTTGTACACTTCTACACAAAGCTATACGAGGCTAAGCCTCTAGCAGATGCTGTACAAATAGCATCATACCTCAATAATTTAGATACTCCCACCCTAGAGCGAGAAGATAGGGAAGCTTTAGAGATAGAAATCACCCTAACCGAAGTACAAGACGCCATAAATAGACAAAAATTGGGAAAAACCCCAGGGCCAAATGGACTGCCAGCAGAATCCTTTAAGCAAAACGCTGGCTTGCTGGCCCCCATCTCTTAAATATGTTCCAGGCAGCGCGGAAAGAGGGGACGCTGCCATTAGATCTACGTCAGGCCACAGTGGTGGTTATACCAAAGCCAGGCAAACCCCCAGAGAATGGCGGATCCTACAGCCCAATATCGCTATTAAATATTGAAACAAAGATTTTGGCCTCTATCCTAGCAGCACGACTCATAACAGTAATTACATCATTGATCCACCAAGACCAATCGGTCTTTATGCATGGCCTCGCCACATGCCTCAATCTCCATCGACTCGCCAATTGGCTAGATACAGTGAAGGACAGGGCCACCCCACAGATGCTTCTTTCCCGAGACGCGGAGAAGGCCTTCGACACTGTCCACTCGCCTTTCATGAGACAAGATCTTACGAGATTCGGGTTCGGACAAGAATTCATGACCTGGGTGGAACTATTACATACTCAATCTAGAGCCAGTGTCAGGGTCAATGGAGTAAAATCAGTCGACTTCCCCATTCAAAGAGGAATCCGATAGGCCTGCCCCCTTTCCCCCTGCTCTTCATGCTGGTCTTGGAGCCATTGGCGGGCCAAATTAGGACCCACCCAGGACTTAGGGGTTTCCAAGACACCGGAGGTCAGCTTGTAGATGAACGGACCTCCCTATATGCGGACGATATCTTGCTTTATTTTACCAACCCTGACACAACACTTCCTCTGATTCTCCAACTAGTCAAGGAATATGGCAAACACTCCAGACACAACATCAACTGGGGGAAGTCGAGTCTCGGTCCCGTAGGAGGCCTCATAGACACACTCAATACCAGAACCTTTATACATCACCACAGAGGGTTTTAAATACTTGGGGCTGTTTATTTCGACAAACGAGGCTGACTGCCTTACTCACAACATTAAGCAAGTCCTGGCGGAATTCTGGGAAGACGTTGCTAGGTGGCAACGACTCCCCCTGACGCTGCTAGGGAGAGCAGTCATGTATAAAATGATAATGCTCCCCAAATTACTGTACATATTCCAAAATACGTATCATAAAATCCTGGAAACCATCTTAAAGACAATCAACAACGAATTGCGCACATTCCTGTGGGATGGGGGCCATCCTAGAGTGGCGCTACAAACACTACAGCGCAGCCAATATAACGGGGGAATTGCCTTGCCAGATATTCAAGCATTCTATCAAGCGGAACATCTAACAGTAATCAATGAACGGTGCCACGCTCCAGGAGATCACTCTACATATGCCCTCGAGAGGCTCCAATTCCGGAAACACTCCTATCTTCACTATCTATATGGGGGCGCTGGAGTGCGAGGCCTACTACCCACCACAGAGAGAGCGGTCAAAGACTGGAAAGGGGCAGAACGACAGATGAATTGGGGAAAGAAACTAACTAAAGCAACACTGTTATGGGAGGGGGGGAGGTTGCTGTTGCTGGCGAAACTACAAGGTTTCAAGGGCTGGGATATGGTCGGGATCACGACACTAGGAGACATAATTAAAAAGGGGGACTTAATTACCTTTGCGGATCTCCAAGCTGATATCAACTGTCAAATACACAACAATACAAATACTTACAACTGCAACACGCTTGTAGGGCACAAAAACCTGACATTATGGACATCCCCGAATACGCACCACTAGAAGGGAGACTGCTACAAGAAGAGATACCCTCAAAGGCAGTCTCCTGGACATACAAAACCCTAATAAATAATATTCCAGATAGACTACTAGCCCTTAGGTGTAACTGGGAGGAAACCATAGGCCCACTCGAAGACATAGATTGGGAGGCGGCACGGATGCATCCAAGGGAAGTGGCGATCAAGCTCCGTCTAAGGCTAATACAATTCAAAGTCTTGCACAGGGTATATTATGATAGAGCGCGACTCTAAACAATGGGCAGGGCAGAAACACCCAACTGCTTGCGCTGCAAAACAGTCCAAGGTAACTATATACATACCCCGTGAGAATGCCAATAAGTACAGAGATACTGGTCATGAATAGTAAAGGAACTAAACAACATACTGGAAAAACAGGTCCCAATGGATCCAAAAAGAGTTATCCCGGGCATTCCCACAGATGTTGATATTCCCAGCTACAAACTCTTATTGATCAATTTGGGACTCATAGTTGCAAAGTGAGACATCGCTAGATACTGGGGAAAAATAGACTTGCCTACTATGGCGGAATGGCGTGCCAGTATGGACCTATATATGGGGGCCGACAAAACAATATACGCAGCCAGAGGATGTCCCAAAAAGTTTAGGAAAATTTGGCAGCCATGGCTAAGATATTACAACCTCGAGATGACCGGGGCCGAAATGGATAATGTAAGCCCCGGCATACAGGACCCATAACTTGTCGGTGGACCACCTTATTCCCTAAAAATGTGCGTTGAGAATGGGTCATGCTTAATCTAGAGAGAGGGAGGGGGCCAGACGAGAAACTACTGCAATGTAACCTCTGTATCCTTGAATGTTACAATTATTGGTAATAAAGTCAAATTTGTCGCATATAAGATTCAACTGCTGATGTGTTGGCTGATGTTTAAAAATTTAAAAAAAATGTTTAAAAAAAAATTCTTTGGCTTTTTGATTATGCTCTATTGTTCTTGCTTTCATATTGCTTCTTTAAGCAGTTCATATACATTGAACACACTATTTTACTCATCAGTGGTACTATTTTTGCAAATTACATTTCTACTGTAATGCTGTATTTACTGAATAAATCTAATATTTTGAAAAGACCATATAAGCGTCTTTGATGGAAGTCTTCACGGCGAACTTTCTAAATCTACTTTGCCTCCCATTGTTCCTGCGTATCAATCATTCTTGGCATAACAGAAGCGCTGACAGGTTTATTTCTGCCCCGCGACCATAGCCTATTGCTCTAACAGCATTCTAGATGGGCGAGAGAAGTATTCATTTTTTTTTACTCCGCATGTTGATCCCAGCTGCAACAGGATTTTGAAATGCAGGAGTATTAGTTTTCTCACACCCACTGCATTACTAGCTTGCTGTTGGAGAAGCAGACGGATAGAAGCTTTCGCTTAGTTTCATAACATCCGTCTGTATTCATTCCTGTGGCAGTGGGATTTTAGTGCAGGTGGGCAAAAGCTAACTTGATTTCCTCTCGCTCACTCCGGGTTTCTAAACAGGCAGAGTTGTTTAACATGATGCTTCTTTTACTTTAATCCACGTTAATCCCTTGCTGCTGTGGGATTTATCATGATGGGCAATATATGTGCTTTCTCTCGCTGTCGTTCTATTCCTAGCTGTAATGAGGATTGTGGGTGGGCAAAAATATTTTTAAGTAAATCCTTAATAAAAATAAATTTGTATAAAGAACGCTTGTTAAGTACTTCCCCTTGCTTAAGCGGGAGATAGAGGCACAAAATGCTTTATTAGAGATTGCTGCTCAACAAACCACCAACAATCAAAAAGAGATCATCATTGCTAAGCTTACCTGACACATATAATTAGCATACACATATAGTATTGCCTGTGGCCTAGTAGTTAAGTTTGTAGACATTCAGCCCGAAGGTTAGGGGTTAAACCCCATGAGGGGCTTCATAAGGAAAAGCAAGTTGTACTTTTACCCTTTTTATAATCTTCATTTTTCAGAAATTTTGCATGATGCGAGATTTAGTTGACTGTAACATGTTTACATAAAGTGGCCCAGAGTGCTTCTGCCCCATTGTCACCTTTTCTTTTTACTCTTTACATCAATAACCTTGAGGGTCATCTCAAGTCAATGAGCCAGGACATGCTCCAGATAGACTCTCGCCTAGCCGCTGCTTCTCTACACTGACAATGCTGTTTTAATGGTTCGTACGGTCAACAGGCTTCAAAAACGTTTTGATGCCTTTGTTAGTTTTTTGCTAGAAAGATATCTTGAAGCATTCTTTAGATTTTCAAAGTAATTGGGGTGTAAACCCTTCAGAGAGATCCTATACATTTACAAAAGCAAAGTGTATTCAGGTTGCAATGTAATGGGGCTGAACTCTGGGCTTAACTAAAGCCTTATACAAACCAAAGGCAATACAACTGGCAGGAAATGTCTTCTTATGAAGTTTACTAGGAGTACCTTAAATCATTCCCTCTTTCCTTTATCCTGCTGAGCTGGGAATTTGTAGCGTAGAGGATCAACCCAGGTTTCACCCACACGCACTTTAGCTTTCATTTTGGTCAAAGCAAGAGACAACTTTCAATTGTTTAATCATCTTGGATTGTTTATCCCTTATAAATGGGCAGCAAATCCCTAGGCTCTTAAATACACCAATTCCAGGTAATCTCTGCATGAAAAACATGCTGAAAACCTCATTATTAGGAAAGTGTGATGAGACCTCTAAGGACACTGAACTCTTACACTTTGCAATTTCCACTACTAATGACATTGACCATAACTTTTGCTCACAGCTAATTTGTATCACAGATTTCTTTTAAATTTATTTTAAGTTTAATTTAGTTATTGACTTTTCCTGAGAAAGGCCTATGCAGGGATTAACCTGCTGTCCTTGAGATGATCATTAAATGCAAACAACAATTCGCTTTATTATTTTCTGCTGTTTTCATATAGCCCCAATGAAACAGGGTTTATTACCATAATTTCGTATGTTTAATCTCAGATAACATAGGTTAGCTTTTACAATTTTACAACAACTTTCTTAAAAGTGTATATCTTTTTAAATTGTTGAATGCATTCAATATTCTGTTAAACAAGGAGTTCATGGATTCGCGGATATGATTTTTTTTTATACATTTGTTTTTGGTCATTTCAGTTTCCCTTAGCCCCACACTGTTCAATGTCTGCATGGCACTGCTTGCTAACATCATTCAATTAAAAAACATCACCATTATCTCCTATGCCAACAACACCCAACTCATCTTCTCACTGATGGACAAGAACCACCACCAGAACCAACTTCACCAACTGCATGACCATGGTAGCAGACTGAAGGAGGACCAACTGCTTGAAACTCAACTTAGACAAGATGAAAGTACTAGTCTCAGAAAATAAGAACTGCCCATGGGACTCCACCTGGTAGCTATCGGAGCTAGAACAAACACCAACACCCACCAACCATGCAAAAAATCTGGGGATCATCTTAGACACTAATCTCAACATGAAGGCACGAATCAACGCATTATGCACCTCCTGCTTCCATATCCTATGCATGCTATTAAAGATCTTCCCCATTCACAAGCGCAGCCAATTCAAACTTCTCATGCATACATACAAAGCCTTACACCACACTAGACCAGCATACCTGAACAGCTGCATATATTTTTACCAGCTGCTAGACACCTACGCTCTGTCTCACACTCACCCATACACCCCCCACATTCATAAAGGCAGAGCAGGAGGTCACTCATTCTCCTACAACGCACCCAAAACATGGAACAACCGATCTCAAACACATCAGAGCCTCTTCCTCACTTGTTGACTTCCAGAAGAAGCTGATGATCTGGCTCTTCAAATAGCTCCTTGGGGACTAACCGCCGGGATACCCTCACAAGTGATCAGTGCACCATACAAATCTCCATAACATAAAATAACAAACATACATGAATAGTAATAATTTGTGATAGAGCACACATTATTAAACAATGTTTTGCAGTGCACAATAACTGAAATTGTTACAGTACCGCACAGCATGAGGCAGAAGGTCTCAAAACACCAGTAAGCAATTGATTTACAGTAAAATTGGACTCCATTTCTGTGTAAACCATGTATGATAGACTCTGCGAATTACTCCGTGTGAGTTCCAGCAACAACAATAAGGGACTAATCCTGTTGGGATCTAGGTGAGTCTGTTCTCGAAAGGCTCTCCTGAGGGACTGCGACTGTTACTAATAGATAATAATGGAGAGGTCCCCAGTTGTCTCTCGTTCTGGCGGAGCGAGGCCACAGATCTGCATACATATGGAGTGGCTTGTTGCAGTAGGCAAGGTCAGACAGCCAATTTAGTTTAGTAGGGTCTCTGCCCCTTTCCCAACATTTTGAGACCTGTCGTTTGGCCAACAGGAGTGCACAGCCCAGCATTTTTCTATGAGCCTTCAGCAATATGATTTTAGGGTCTAGTATTATTTCATCAACTATACTGGATAGTGTATCTATCACCTCCCTCTAGTACTAATGTATGGATAGGCAGCGAGACTCTAGGTATAGAAAGTACGCTTCCAGCTCTCCGCAATGCGCACTTAGAGTGTGTTTGCAATCCCATTTTGCGTATGCTCGCTGGAGTGTATTATAGCATATGTAAGTATTTGAAATGTTAAGCACTGTCTACTGCTGGATGTTAAATGAGCTGTTTACATGCAGTAAAATTGCCATTCGTTTTCTGTGAGCTGGTTTTGTAGCACATCACCCCATCTCACCCTAGAGTTTGTAACTGTTATGCTGGTTCAGCCCGAGTTGTGGTGTACAGCAGTGGTTCTTAACCTGTGATCCAGGGACCCATGGGGGTCAGCAAAGCCTACTCAAGGGGTCCGAGACTGCTTAGAAAATTAAATATTATTTGCTGATTATTAAAGTGTATACAAATAATGAAGCAAAATGTAAAGATGAACATTTTAAAATGCTGTGAAAATGTGAAGGAATTTGAATTTGGAGACTAAAAATTAAGTTGGTATCCTCAGACTGATTTGTGGGAGCAGTGCAAGTTCAGCAAACAGATTATAGTATGGACAATGGTTTTAGAAAAGCTCCAACCTTTCGATTAAAATTAAGATTGTGATTTTTTCTATATTTGTTGGTGAATTAAACAAAGCATGACATCATGTGTGGATTTGTTTGATGAATGTATGTTTCTGTAATTTTGTGTATTGCTTAGTGGTTTAAATCATTTCAAAGCTGGGGTCCATGGCATCCAGTAATGACTCAGTGGGAGCTTCTGGATCTCAGTAATGATTCATTGGGGGGGCCACAGATGTCAAAACATTAAGAACCATTTGTGTAGAGGTTTGTCACTAGTTTCCTTGCCATCCAAGCTGTTAGCAGAGCAGCTTGTTGTTTAAAGGAAGGGGGTTCTAGTGGGAAGCTAGGTGTGTTGGCTTTGAGCATGGCTCCGAGGCGATAGTACAGGAAGGCATCTTGTGGTGTGTGGTGTACAACCCTGAGGAAGGAAGCTTTGGCAAGGAATGTGCCTCCCTGATAGAAGCCACCCCAGTTTTTTACCTGTAGTTTTTTTTAGTTGAGCTAGGACCTTGCCTTCACATGTACGAGACTGAATTGGGTGGGTGATGCGTCAATTTTACAGAGGGGGAGTATAGCAATGGGACTTTCTGCCTAACTCTTAGTTTGTGCCATGCCCGCATCATGCAGGATACAAAATTAATTTCTGTGCATGTGTCGGCTGACATAGTATCATGGAGAGTGGAGAATTCCTGTTACTGTCTAGAACAACCAACAAGAAACAGTACAAGCCTGGCTCAATGACATTAACCTAGATGGCTGCAAACCCCAACTTTTACTGAACGCCAACCTCGCCTTCAAGGAACACATTGTTGAAAAACAGACCTCCTGTTATTAGCCTTGTCTTCTGAAGAAAGTGAAACCATTTTTCCCAGAAAGTGACTTCAGAACTGCTGTACAAGTCCTTGTACTCTTGCATCTAGATTGTGGTAAAGCCCTACTCCATTGCCTCCCAGAGGGCACATTGATACCCCCCCCAAGGGCATTCCACTCAGTACGACTCATCCAGGGCCTGAGGAAATATAATCAAATAACCCCCATCTTGATAGACCTCCACTGGCTGCTCCTACCAGCTCACACCATCTTCAAAACCAGCTGCATCATTTTCAAAGCCATCATGACCAGAACCCCTGATTATTTTGTAGACGAGTTAATCATCTCTGGTGGTTCTCAGCACATCTGTAGCCAGGATACCATCAGACTGCAGACTGAGAAGTGTAAAAAAATACAAACAAACAAGGCAGCAGGACTTTTCCATCTATGCACCCTGTATCTGAACAACATCCCTGTTTCCATGAAGTCACAACAACGCGGTTTCATTTAAGAAAGAATTGAAGATGCACCTCTTTAAACAACCCTACATCACAATGCATGAACAACTCACAAACCCGCTCCCTCTTCTAAGCCTTGTTGAATTAATGCTTGTTTTTGACCCTGCACAGTGCTCGTCTGCCTCCAGGCTATGTTAGTGCTACAGAAATACCACATGGATATAACTATACACTCTCTTGAGTGGTTTGGACTGTGGCCCAGAAGATGATTATTTATCTAGGACATAGTACTCATTTCGGACCATCCAGTTACTTTTGAATAAAAGTAACATCATCCACCTACAGAGATTATACAACACCTTTATATGGACCACTGATAAATGGTGACTTAAATGGCAACACTATACTACACATCACAGAGCAGACAGTTTGGGAGATACTGCAACTCTTACACTATTATCAAGCTTCCCAGCTTACATATGTAGTGAAGTGGCTGAAGGGGGAAACAGACACTTTGTGGTGTTTCTTAGAATATTATCTGGCAAAACGGCCTTTGGGTGAGGTACTTGGATCCCCAAAGCCAAACTGGGAAATAACCTATATAGAATCTTGTCACAGGTGTGACATTGCTCGTATAGGATCATCTGACTTGTAAAATGGGTCTCTCCACCTATACCTCACACCTGAGCCCACTCTTAGGCAATAAACACTTCTCTCCAGGACTGGATAAGTCTTGGTTTCTATACCACAAAGGAGGTGTATGTTATAGGATAAATTACCTTTTCATTACGGGAAAATATGTTAAGATGACGTATAGGATCCTAGAATTGGAGTGATTTTATTATACCCAACTGAGACATTGGGCAATGACATGGGCTGCAACATACATTTACAGCTAAACGCACCCCACACAAATAACAAACGCCCAGCCCAACTGCAATGAGAGAAAGGACTTGGTTGTACGCTTGTTGAAAAATAATGACCTGAGGTGTTTATCAGAGCAAATAACTTTGCCTGACATGTCCTTGGGAGAGAAGCAATCCGAAGCATACTATTCCTCTAGAACTATATCCATTCAGATTAAAGGCCATTAACACTGCAAGAAGCACAGAATGCTGGAGAGGGTGTGATGTGAAGAGGACTTTTCTACATATTCTTTGGGGCTGCCTGATATTGGAGAAATTCACAGTGGGTATTATAGAACAAGCATTATAGACTACGGGAATTGCACTTGATAAATGTCCATATCTAATATTTCTATATTTCTATGTAGATCAGTCACCCCAGTTTTTGTTTTTGCCATTTTCATGAACCCTATTTTTGCCTGTTATAGAACTCTGTGGATTTTACCCCTGCTAACAGGGGTAAAATGCTCCTGCTCCTCCTTTCAATATGGTAAACTTGGTATACTCCAGATTGGCACAATTAATGTATTCATAAGTCCCTAGTATGGGGTACAAAGTGTAAATGGGCCTGGTAAATTAAATGCTACCAGTGGACTTCACACTCATTGTACCATCCACTGCAGTAGCACTGCAAATAATCCCTCTAGGCCTACCATTGTAGCCTGGCTATGCAGTTTTAAAACTGCAAATACAACCTGTCAAACTAACCTATTTTGAAAGGCCAAAACCTTTATTTTAAGTATTACTAAGTCATTCCGAAGTAGACCTTATTTGCCCATAAGGCAGGGTGCGTGGTTTTTAAAAGTAAAATATGTAAAAGTTTAATGCTACAGTGAAAAAGCCCTGTTAGCTATTTTCACTGTAGCAGGGTTAGCTGTTCCATAGGAAGGCACTTGGATTCAATATTAAGTTTAATAAGTGTTATCTCTGCCTAGGAAATAGCAAAAACGTAAATTTTGGACTCTTTGAAATATTTATTACAACCCTATTCACTGGAGAAGATGGATTTGTAATAAATGTTTAGATTACTTTTAGAAAGTTACCTTTGCCCTATCTGAAGTCCCTGGAAGCTAAAGCAGCATTTTGTTCACCCTCTTCTGACAGCCAGAAGTTAGCATTTCAATAGACATGGATGAGTTGTGAACTTGTTTATAAGATGGAAAATGGACTTGGTTGTGGGGAGGTGTTGTTGTGCCTGACCTGTAGGTTGGGCTCAAGGACTTGATTAAGTTTAAAGAGACCTACCCTGTCACAAGGAGATGTAGCTAACACCCAGGTCTGCAACCTTCTTTTGTCCCCCCTCAGCCTAACCAGCTTCCATTATAGTGTGCCTCTTGTTGACATCACAGTGTCAGGACCAACTTGGCAGGTCTGCTGGGGTTTTTCAAATGATACTTGGGGCGCACTTCAAAGAGGCTGTACCTGTTACAGGCAAATGTTAGCTGACAATTGGACAGGGATATTCTTTTGTTCCCCTCGCCCCCCCAGCCAGACAGGCCCCAGTCAAGATGGGCCTCTTTTTGACATTACGGTCTCAAAGCCTGTTTGACCGGTCTGCTAGGTTTACATATAACATTTGGGGTGCACTTCAAAGGAGGGAAAAAAATGGCAAAACTATTTGTGTGTGTCCGCTGCCTGGTTGCTGAAAGCTCATTTTTGTTCTACCACACTCCTGTCTCTGAGTTTTGTTATATTCTGCATTCTGAACCTGAGGGGGGGGGGGGCAGGGTGTGGGTGGAACGTTGTATATAGAAGGTTCTGTGGTTCTTGAAAAAATGGTTAGGATTGCATAGAGACCTCTGTGTGTTAGCACTACAGTCATCGTTGGCTGCTCCTTTCAGGATGCAATACACTTACCTGTAATCCAATGTACTTGAGTACATTCATTACCACAAGTTTGTTGGCGGTACGGGTACTGACTAAAACTCGCTTTTAGTGTAAGATATGGGAGGACACTAGGATTACCATAGTACACTCCCCACATACAACCCCAGCCCTCAGAGCTCAAGTTTACTGAGGCCAAAGAAGTCAGCCATCTTGAAAATGCCCAAAGTGGGTAGGGTTAGCCTCAAGAGCCTTCCCCCTTTTGGTTATGGTTCCCCTAGGGGGCATTCCCACCCCCTAGTTCATGCCAAGCATAAATGTATCATCTCCAGGTACCCAATTCAGAACACTCCTGGATCCTAGTAAGATCAGATGAGGACTGAACATGCTGAACCTGAGAAAAGCTCTGGAGGACTCACCTGTTCTCGGCTGACCTTGACGTTCTTGTTTACACTACAGAGATACAACAAGCTCCTAGAAACTTTCCCTGCAACTGCCCAGCAGATCAGTGGCAACTGAACTTGGACTAGACTTTGCCTGTCTACAAATGACTCTTCTGAACTCCTGGGGGGCCTTTACAAATGTACTGCTGTGGTGGATTGGGACTTACAGGACTGAAGTCAGAAGGTAAAATATTTGACAAGGGTAAACCTGGTTAGTGTGTCTGACCTGCGCTCCATCAAGATCAGTGTAAAATTGCGGAGAGGGGCTGCCATTTTAGGGGCATCCTAGGTTAGCGGTCTAGCTGATTTTCACTGCAGACTATTTATGGACGTGCTGACGCGACTGCGCAGTGGACGCGCGCAGCGGGCGCGCTGCCAGTGCGCTGCAGCGTGCCAGAGGCAAGCCCGTCTGCGCCCATCCACGCTCAGCGCCAGCACCCCTGCCTATTTCAAGACAGACGAAATTACAACCTTAAAGTATTCTAGAGCACACCTACTTGACCTGAACTCGGCAGGTAAGGATACTGGTTGCATCTGTCTTACATTCAATGCAAGGCCTTCGTCTCTCTCAGTCACTTGCTCTAATTGCAACAGCACTTTGCCCAGACTCTTATTCCAAACCATCAAGCCCAATAATACATATATAAAGTCGAAAACTGAGAAGCACAAGAAAAGTCCTTTAAAATGCATTCTGCTCAACGCCAGATCTTTGGTAAAGCACAGTACAGAGTGTGCAACACTTCTGGAGGAATGAGATATAAAATTGGCGTTTGTCACAGAAGCCTGGACAGATGAAGCCTCAGGCCCGACCTAGTCAAAGCTACCCCACCTGGGTTCTTATGTCACACACTAAATAGGCCTCTGAGGAGAGGGGGGGGCTGGCAGTAATAAATCATAACTCCATCAAGGCTGTTTTTCATACAGCCTCGAATCCAGCCTGCGAAGCGCTCTCCTTTAGCTTCAGCTTATCCAATCATCATTCTTTTAAGGGCATTTTATTATATAGACCACCAGGACCTAGGAACATTTTCTAACATCAATTGGAAACCTGCTTGAAGAGGGGCTCTGCGCCGACTCATTTACCATCATGGGAGATTTTAACTATAATCTGGAAGCATTTATGGATCGAGATACAGTAGCCCTCATAGATATGATGAATAGTGCCGACCTAAGACAACATGCTGCAGGGCATACTCTGGAAGGAATTTTTTCAAGCCACCCACAACTCACTTACAATGGTTCTTTGCCTCTCGCCTGGACAGACCACGCAGCTGTACAATTTGAGCTGACACTTCCAGATCACCGCATCGACGCGGGGGCCCCTAAGATTCAGACTGAGACAAGGGCCTGGAACAAAATCAAGGGCACAGAACTAGAAGATGTGCTTATTGCAACTGCTTGCCCGATGCCCACAGGAGTGGAGGAGGCCACCACCTGGTACACTAACTGGGTGGAGACAGCCTACAAGAAACTAGCCCCAGTAAAAATTCTGTCTCCTAAAAGATCACAACCAACTGCCCCCTGGTACACGGAGGAACTTAGGAAAGAAAAACTTATTTGTAAGCGCTTTGAACAAAATTGGAGGAAAGAATATAAGGAAGCAGAGAAAGAGTTATACAAACAGAGCCTCGTGATCTACAAACAACTTTTATTTAATGCTAAAAAACGTTTTTTGCAAACCGAATTAACCTAGCAAAAAACTCTGCTAAAGAACTTTTTAGAACTGTATCTAGCTTGGTTTCCCCCGGTCCAGTGAAAAATTCAGTCGAGCCAGGAACTATGTGAGGACATCGCCACGTTTTTCCTAAATAAGGTAGAGGTCATCTTCTCAGCTTTCAACCTCCCTAGTTTAGTAGGGACAGAAACTTTGAGGGAAATAAGCCAGCTTCTGGCTCCTTTGATAAATTCGGGCCGCTTTAACGAGTGACACTAAAAAGTTTCTCACTTTAGCGAGATCAGGCTCTCCCTATGATCACTGTCCAGTCTCTGTGATCAGACTTGCCCCGGGACCCATTGCCCTATCACTTACCTCCCTATTCAATGCAATGTTTGAATCAGGGCACTTCCCCCAAACCCTGGAAGTTAGCTTCGATACTTCTGCTGCTAAAGAAATGCAATTTGAGCCCTAAAGATCCTAATAATTTTCGACCAATTTTGTGCCTCTCACTGCCGGCAAAATTGGTGGAGAAATCAATGAATTTGCAGCTCAGTACCTTTCTATGTGAAAACCATACTCTGGACCCTACTCAATATGGTTTCAGAGAAGGGCACAGTACATAATCTGCCCTCATAAAATCCACAGAAGAAATCAGCGAAGCACTGGATCGGGGAGGCCGCTTTAATTTTGTTGGATCTCTCTGCGGCCTTTGAAACGATCCATCAAGATCTGTTGATGGATCGTCTGTCGGCATGCAGGGTCCAGGGTAAAGCGTGGAAGCTTTTGAAATCCTTCCTAACCGACAGATCACAAATTGTGTTGTTGGGTAAATTTTACTCCAAACCTTTTCCCCTGCCATGTGGAGTACCGCAGGGGTCCTCCCTCAGCCCTGCACTTTTTAATGTTTATGTATCATCTTTGGCCAGCTTGATCAGCTCCTTTGGCTTTTGCCTTACCTCTTATGCGGATGACACGCAAATTGTTGTGTCTCTTCTGCCAGGACAGGAAGCAGGAAAAGGTAAAAGGTTCCATGATTGTATGAAAGCAGTCGGGACGTGGATGGCACAGAACTGCCTGAAGCTCAATTCGGGCAAAACTGAGGTCATCCTGTTTGGAAATAATGCCAAGTTTTGGACCCCAAACTGGTGGCCGGAAAAACTGGGCACTCTTCCTAAACCCACCAGGAAAGTAAAAAAATTGGGAGTCATTGTTGATGACAAGCTTAACTTTGGTGATCACGTTAATGCCGTTGCGTCAGCAACATCTCACTCTCAGAATGATCAAGAAAATACTGCCCTTTCTGCTGGCTAACAGTCAGCGGACAGTTGTTACAGCACTCATTTTATCAAGGCTGGATTACTGTAATGGTCTTTACCTAAATATACAAGAGCGTTTTTTCAATAAACTTCAACTGTTGCAAAACGCAACAGCCAGATTGCTCACCGGCACATCTAAATTTGCTTCAATCTCCAAGGAAATAAGAAGACTTCACTGGCTGCCAATCAGAAAACGGGTGCGTTTAAAATCTTTATGCACAGTTTTCAAGGCCCTGCAAGGAACAGGACCAGACTATCTGAAGCAGCAGTTTCAGTGGTATATGCCCAAAAGAACCCTTCGCTCCGTAGGAGCTAAATTGGTAACAGTACCCCCCACTAAAAAAGCCACGTGGGGAGGGAGAAGCTTTATTGTTTGCGCTGCAAAGGCCTGGAATGACCTTCCCTTCCATCTGAGAAATGCCACTGATCTCCTGTCATTCAGGAAAGGATTAAGAACCTGGCTTTTTAACGTGTAATATCTCCACAACGCATTCTGCCCAGAGGATAGTAGCTAGTGCCAGGACACCCTTGGGTAACTACTGCGCTTTAGAAATGCATATAACATTGTGTCTAGGTCCTGATCTACAATAACCACTGACAATCATTGGCTCTTTGTGCTTCTTGCACTATTCCTACTTAAAACTTCAAAAATAATATTTCCGGTTCCCCTTATTGGATTGTTGTAATTTTGGCATTATTTTATTACATTTTACTCTGTTATTCTAAATCATTTGGGATTTCTATTGTTTTGCATTTTGACTTTATTACTAGTTTGGTACTGCATTACAACTTCACATATTGCCTCTAAGATAAGGCTGTCCACTCTGCCATAGCTACCAGGAGTTGATCTTGGGTTAATTTAGTGATTCACTCTAACAAGGCTTGTGATAATTACTTGAGGTGATCGTATCCTTAATGGGAAAGGAACAAATATCCACTTATGAACTGTGAATCCAGAGGCTAAGGGCTCCTATAGATCATGAGAAATTAGCATATAATACTCCTAGCCAAGGGCATGTTTTTAAAAAACTAAGGGGCCCAGGTTCCGATTATCTCATCCTAAACTTTACAGGACTCACTTGCCCAGCAAGGCTAAGAGTATCATGACTTCTGAGTGTGTGCGTGTGCGTGTGTATATATATATGTATGTAGATATATATATATATTATCTACTGGCGGTCGCCAGTAGATAGTTATAGTTAGGACCTATTTTCCATAGGAAATCCGCGACATTCTATTTGAAATAACTCTTGCGTCGGTTGACGAATCTTCGCGAAATTTTCAAACTTTATGGCCCGCTCCGGTACGCTCCTACCCTGAAAGTCTCAGGGTGATTCGTCAAGCGGGGGCCGAGAAAAAGGGGGTCCCAAAACGTGTTTTCCCCATTCATTTTCCCATAGGAAACTTTAGACACGGCTACAGCCTGAACTGCTGAACGGAATTACACCAAATTTGGCAAAGAGGTAGTTCTTGGTTCAGAAAGAACCCTTTTGTTAAATGGTGTAAATCCGTTCAGTAGTTGCTGAGAAAATCAAAAGTAAAAGTACATATATATCTATGGCCGCGTCGGATTCGCGCACCCTCCCGATCTGTCTGCTAATTGGCTGTCAACACTCCAAACCAGGAAGTGTTGGCAGCCATCTTGTTCCTCGGTAGAACCGAGGAACAAGAAAGCAGTAAAAAAGTGCGCAAAACGCACAAAGGGGGCAGGGTAGAAACACCCTGACCCCCTAGGTCTGCTCAGGGGGTCCCACAAGGACCCCCTGGGCAAAGAAAAGCATTTTATTTTTTTTATTTTTTTTTTAAATCGGCAGGATGCGCTCAGGGTGCGCGGATCCTGCCAATAAAAAAAAAAATTGAAGCGCGGTCTCCCGCGCTTCGATGTTAATTTGCCCCCGGGTGGGCCAAGTCCCGGGGGCATGGTGGGGGGTTTATTTTATGTATGGGGGCCTCTAGGGCCCCCAAGCCCCGGGGACCACCACCCCCGGGGCTTTTTATTTTTATTTTTAAAACCTGTGTGGGGGGCTCCAGCCCCCACACGCCCGGGACCACCACCTCCCCGGGGCACTAAGAAAATTGAAAATGGGGGTCCGTTTTAGACCCCCAAGCCCCGGGGACCACCACCTCCCGGGGCTTTCAAAATGTAGGGAGGGGGCCGCGCGGCCCCCTCCTGGAGCCCTTGATGGCCCTGGGGACCGCCACCCCCAGGGCCGGCTCCTGCAGTGTCCCGGGGTGCCTACCCCGGGACACTGCTGTTTGCAATGACAGGACGGAGCCTCGCGGCTCCCGTCCTGTCATTGCAAACTGCTTTGGATATTGGAAGAGAGAGCAGGGAAACCTGCTCTCGCTCCAATATCCAAAGACAATTGCTTTCCACACGGGGAGCAGCATGTTAGCTGCTCCCCATGTGTAAAGCAATGCCGGCTCCCGTAGGACACGGGGAGCCGGCGGGACTGTGGGGGTTTGGGGACCCCCCACAGTCCCCAACCAGAGGCCAGGCCCCGGGGGATGGGGTCCCCGGGGCAAGTAGTGGCCCGGGATGGGGCCACGCGGCCCCCTCACCAGAAATAATTAAAAAAAAAAAAAAAAAAAAGGGGTAAGGCCCTGGGGGATGGGGTCCCCAGGGCCCAAAAATAAGAAAAAGGAAGGGGGGCCACACAGCCCCCCTTCAGGGGAAGAAGAAAAAAAAAAAAAAAACGATCGGCCCGCAGGCCTTGCCCCCTTCCTTCACCACTCTGCAAACGCGCCCCCTGGCGCGTTTGCAGATGGGGAAGTAATTCCCCTTGAATACTGGGGGTACGTGTAGAGAGGCCACGCCCCTTTATACACCTCTCTGCAAAGCAGCTCTGTGGCGCTTTTTGGAGGTACATGGTGGGCTAGTTGGCCCCCAGGAACCCTCAGGATTCAAGGGGACTTAATCCCCCAACTTAAAACGCGCCACGGGGCGCGTTTGCACAGTGGTGAAGGGAGGGGGCGGGGCTTCAGGTGACATGTGTGCAAACAGGCCCCGTGGCGCGTTTTAAGATGGGGAATTAAATCCCCTTCAATCCTGAGGGTCCCTGGGGGCCAACTAGCCCAACAGGTACATCCAGAAAGCGCCACAGAGCTGCGTTGCAGAGAGGTGTAAAAGGGTGTGGCCTCTCTACACGTCTCTGCAACGCAGCCCCTGGCGCATACTGGAGGTTCCTGGTGGGCTAGTTGGCCCCTAGGGACCCTCATGATTCAAGGGGACTTAATCCCCCAACTTAAAACGCGCCACGGGGCGCGTTTGCACAGATGTCACCTCAGGCCCCGCCCCCTACCTTCACCATTGTGCAAATATTCCTCTAAAATCAGCCGAAATACGAATTCGGATTTACTCACCTGTTATCAGGAGAGACCTCAGTGCTGCATCTTTTAGCCCAGCACTGACCCTGAAAAGTAATTTTAACCGTACTTACCAGTAACTTATATTTTCTTCCATAGGAATCCATTGTCTGGTTTTCAGCTGAAAAGTTTCAAAGTGTCGATTTTCACAAACTACAAATATTCCTTAAAAATCGCCTGTATGACTTAAACGCATTCTTTCAACTGTTTACAGGAGATGCACCAGTGCTGGATCCAGGATCCAACACTGAGTAAGAAAAAGTAACGATAACAGTTTTTACCTGCTAAGTGAATTTCCTTCCATAGGATAACATTGGTGATTCTATGAGAAAAAGTTTCTAAGTGTCAACTTTTAAAATACATTAATATTCCTTAAAAATCACTACTGTAACCAAAACGCTTTTACTCAACTGTTTACAGGAGATGTCCCAGGACTGAATCTAGGATCCAGTCCTGTGGTTAGAAAAGTAATCCATAAAGTAACTAATTGCATTTAACTAGAAATTCACATTGAGCTGAATGTTGCATTGTGTTTGAAAATGTGTTGCCCATTGCAACAACTGTAACTACTGTACTTAAAAGTCTATTGCCTATGTGCAAAGTATTTAAACTAAAGTAATTCATTCTGAGAAAGTATTTTTTGTAATGTATAATGTAATTACAATGTAATTTAAAAAATAAAATATGTAAAAAAAAAAGGTTTCTAAAAATGTAGTAAATCAGTATGAAAAAAATAAATATAACAATTAATACATTTAAAAATTGTCATTTACAAAACCTTTGAAATTCACTGAAAAAACCGTAGGTTTCAGACATGTTATAGTTAGGAATTAGCATTTAAAAAACCTTTGAAATTCACTGAAAAAACCATAGGTTTCAGACACGTTATAGTTAGAAATTAGCATTTAAAAAACCTTTGAAATTCAATGAAAAAACCATAGGTTTCAGGCACGTTATAGTTAGAAATTTGCATTTAAAAAACCTTAGAAATTCACTGAAAAAACCATAAGGTTTTAGGGACAGTTATAGTTAGTTGGACATTGCACTCGTACAAAACCCGTGAAATTCCCCCGTTATAGTTAGTTCAGGTAACTATAACTCGCGCCCCCGCAATGCACTGCTGATGACGTCACATATTACATCACTCATGACATGGTCAGTGACATCACTGATGACATCACTGACGACATCATCCATGTGAGAATTTAATGCATCTTCTCACACCCTAATATAAGTTTTGAAACACCCACTCTAAATTACAGACTGCCATTCTCAAAACCATACACACTCCAATACCAATAAGTACATACCCACTCACTGATTCTTAGGTCTACACACACACATCTACTCACTCACCCGTACAGTCACTCATACTTACAGTCACTCAGTACAGGACTATCATATGCACTCATACACCTATATAAACACTCACACAACGCAACTCATCCATAGAGGTACTCACACACCTAGTCAGTCATGCAAATAATTAATCACACTCCAATTTACTCACCTATACAGTTATACACACCAGCTCACTTACTCATAAAAATACTAGCACATTCTTACGCTCCTATGCAATCACTGATGCAAGCACACACTCATCCATATAGCCACTCTCACAATCACACACTCTCACTTATAGCCATTTATATACTCCAACACACATATATACTGCCTTTCACATATGTAGTTACTCACACATGTACCACTGAGATATACATTCAATCACTAACACACCCATACACACACTCACCCACCCATACAGTCCATCACAGACGCACTCTTGAAACCATGCACCCAGTGAATCACCCACTCACACATTATGCACAGAGTCACACTCACCCCACCCACACAAACACTGAGGCACCCATACAGATACTCAGAGAACCAATCCATAACCCATATAGACACTCATTTGGCTAGTCAGAAACCCATGCAGCTGCTTACACAACAACAGACAGACGGATACAGACATTCACACAGTTTAGTCACTCACCCATGCATCCAGTAAGATACGTTTAATCACTCACTTATAGACTCAGTCACGCACCTACTAAATCATCCATTCAGACACTTATACACCCACTCATTCTTCAATACGCCTTTCTCTATATATATTAAACATATTTAAACTTTACACAAACACACAGTCACTGGATGATGTCATCAGTGATGTCATCAGTGATTCATTTGAGATGTCATCAGTGATGTCATCAGTGATGTCACTGACCATGTCATGAGTGATGTAATATGTGACGTCATCAGCAGTGCATTGCGGGGGCGCGAGTTATAGTTACCTGAACTAACTATAACGGGGGAATTTCACGGGTTTTGTACGAGTGCAATGTCCAACTAACTATAACTGTCCCTAAAACCTTATGGTTTTTTCAGTGAATTTCTAAGGTTTTTTAAATGCAAATTTCTAACTATAACGTGCCTGAAACCTATGGTTTTTTCAGTGAATATATATATATATATGTATATATACATATATATGTGTATATATATGTGTGTGTATATATATATATCGTGCCATAACGAACAGGGATTTTAATTATCCTGTAGCAAAACATTTTTATGAACAACTTGACAGTAACAGTGATCTGCAAAGTTTTTATGGCATAGATAGAGTTATCAGCTTATAAAAAGAGTCCAACTTATTTACCCAATTGGTCCCTCTTCTCAGATGAGACTATGGAGGTGACAGGGAGAAACACCTATGTATCCTAGAATCAAATATATTGTGGACCTCAATACGAAAGTCCCCAATGGGCTCAATGGAGGAGAAGAACTGGCTACTCATATAGGGTGATTTATTGGGATCAATGAATCACACATATTAAAAAGTTGTAGCTGCCCACATAGAGATGGAACCACAGGAGGGCTCTTCTGTGGACAATATCCACCCAATTTTGAGATAACGGTATGTACATACAATTGATGTATGACTATGGCTTTCAGATACTTAATTTTAAACCACTGGGTGTGGATTATATGAAGCTATCATTCGCACTAGGCACTTTATTCACATTAACTTTCTCTTATATTTACACTTGTGTTTTAAAGATATATGTAGGCATCGGACGATCATAGTTTCTTTCACCTATGAAACGCTTATAGGGATATAATTGTTTACTGCTGTTTGTCCCACTATGAGAAATATATAGATTCATACATATTGCTCTCAAATTTAATAATAAAATGGGGGGGAACATATTATGCAGAAACTAATACCTAATAAGCGAATCGGTGATAAACCCGACCTACTATCATTTATTATTTATTTTTTCACATTTCCTAGTCTTAATAATTATCGGTGCACACGTTCACGTACATGGGGTGCTATTTTTGCCGAATTAGAGGTCCTTATGATGAAGTGAATATATTTTTGACAAGATGAGCCTGTACATATCGGGTACGAAAAAAAGTTTATTTTGTATTATGTAACTTTATTGTTCCCGCTGTGAATCATGATGGCATTTGTAAAGGAAATTTTTCTTCGATAAATTCACGGATGATCTGTATCCAAATATTGTCACAATCCATGATGCCAGAATCGGCTTGTTTTATCATGAATTTGAATTTAGCAACTTTACTGTACAAAGCCAGGGCTTCATGAGGAATAATGGATATTGATCTAATTCTCTTTTCATTGTCAATGATGCATTCTATCTTTATTCTTTCCACTTTTTAGATAAATTATTTAAAAAATGCAAAATGAATGTTTTCGTGAAACAGCTAGATAAATAGGAATTTAACTTGGAACGTTTGTCAAAATGCACGACAGTATGTCTTTCATTTCTATGATGCATTAGGACTATTTCTATAGGCATTTGAGCACGGTAAAGTTACACGAAAAAGGCTTCTGCCGAAACGTGTCGTCGTATTGCATAAATAAATTCTTTTGTGCTGTCTGGAGGTGTGCCGCAGTGATTATTTTTAGAATTCCAAGAATTGCCCTAAAGCAAACAAATTGAGACGGAGGCTACTGCCGTCGTGTGCACCGGTGGAGGGAGAACCGCAAGAAGTGGCACATTGGTATTTTCACTATATATATATATATATGATTCCTCCAAGGCTATCTCCCGAAGATTATCAGGATTCTCGACGAAGGATCACTGCACCACAACCGGCAAGTAGTTTCAATATATCTTTATTTAAACCAAGGTGCAAACATGAACGGTAGAGGATGGTCTATGCGTTTCGGCTCCCAGCCTTCTACTGGACCATATATATTCACTGAAAAAAACCACAGGTTTCAGGGACGTTATAGTTAGTTGGACATTTCACTCGTATAAAACCAGAGAAATTCGGCAGTTATAGTTAGTTGAGCTAACTATAACTCGCGCCCCTGCAATGCACTGCTGATGATGTCACATATTACATCATTCATGAAATGTCCAACTAACTATAACGACCCTGAAACCTAGGGTTTTTTCTGTGAATTTCTATGGTTTTTTAAATGCTAATTTCTAACTATAACGTCCCTGAAACCTATGGTTTTTTCAGTGAATTTCAAAGGTTTTTTAAATGATAATTTCTAACTATAACGTCCCTGAAACCTATGGTTTTTTCAGTGAATTTCTAAGGTTTCTTAAACGCTAATTTCTTACTATGCCTACAGAGGGAGGACATGTGAAGAAAGAGGAAGAAAGGCGCAGAAAGAGCAAGAGAAGTGCAGAAAGAGGCAACAGAGGTACAGAAAGAGGCAGGAGAGGTACAGAAACAGGCAGGAAAGGTGCAGAAACAAGGAACAGGGGTGCAGAAACAGGCAAGAGAGGTGCAGAAAGAGAAAAGAGGGGTGCAGAAAGAGGCAAGAGATCTGCAGAAAAAAGCAACAGAGGTGCTGAAAGAGGCAAGTGAGGTGCAGAAAGAGGCAAGAGATCTGCAGAAAAAAGCAACAGAGGTGCTGAAAGAGGCACGAAGGGTGCAGAAAGAGGCACAAAGGGTGCAGAAAGAGGCAATAGAAGTGCAGAAAGAAGCAACAGAGGTACAGAAAGAGGCAAGAGTGGTGCAGAAAGAGGGAAGAGAGGTGTAGAAAGAGGCAAGAGAGTTGCACAAATAGGGAAGAGGGGTGCAGAAAGCGGCAGGAGGGGTGCAGAAAGAATTAACAGAGGTGTCGAAAGAGGCAAGAGATGTGCAGAAAGAAGCAAGTGAAGTGCAGAAAGAGGCAACAGAGGTGCAGAAAGACGCAAGAGAGGTGCAGAAAGAGCGAAGAGAATTGCTGAAAGAAGCAACAGAGGTTTAGAGAGAAGCAAGATAAGTGCAGAAAGAGGCAAGTGAGGTACAGAAAGAAGCAAGAGCAGTGCAGAAAGAACCAACAGAGGTGCAAAAAGAGGCAAGAGGAGTGCAGAAAGAGGTAGGAGAGGTGCAGAAAGAGGCACGAGAGGTACAGAAAGAGGCAGGAGGGGTGCAAAAAGAAGGAAGAGAAGTGCAGAAAGAGGCAAGAGAATTGCTGAAAGAAGCAACAGAGGTGTAGAAAGAAGCAAGAGAAGTGCAGAAAGAGGCAAGTGAGGTGCAGAAAGAAGCAAGAGCAGTGCAGAAAGAACCAACAGAGGTGCAAAAAGAGGCAAGAGGGGTGCAGAAAAAGGTAGGAGGGGTGCACAAACAGGCAAGAGAGGTACAGGAAGAGGCTAGAGATATGCATAATTAGGCAGGAAAGGTGCAGAAACAGGGAACAGGGGTGCAGAAAGAGGCAAGAGGTGCAGAAAGAGAAAAGAGGGGTGCAGAAAGGGGCAAGAGATCTGCAGAAAAAAGCAACAGAGGTGCTGGAAGAGGCAAGTGAGGTGCAGAAAGAAGCAAGAGAGGTGCAGAAAGAGGCAATAGAAGTGCAGAAAGAAGCAACAGAGGTGCAGAAAGAGGCAAGAGGGGTGCAGAAAGAGGCAAGAGAAGTGCAGAAAGAAGCAAAAGAGGTGCTCAAAGAGGCAAGAGGGATGCAGAAAGAGGCAAGAGCAGTGCAGAAAGAAGCAAGAGAAGTACAGAAAGAAGCAACAGAGGTACAGAAGGAAGCACGAGGGGGTGTAGAAAAAAGGAAGAGAAGTGCAGAAAGAAGCAACAGAGGTGCTGAAAGAGGATCGACGGGTGCATAAAGAGGCAAGAAAAGTGCAGAAAGAAGCAACAGAGGTACAGAAAGAGGCAAGAGTGGTGCAGAAAGAGGGAAGAGAGGTGTAGAAAGAGGCAAGAGAGTTGCACAAATAGGGAAGAGGGGTGCAGAAAGAGGCAGGAGGGGTGCAGAAAGAAGCAACAGAGGTGCCGAAAGAGGCAAGAGAGGTGCAGAAAAAGGTAGGAGGGGTGCACAAATAAAGAGATGTATTAAGCTATCTTGGGTCAGAAAAAAAATATTTATATCTTTAGGGTTTATATAGAGCCCGCATCTAGCGTGTTAAATCATCCCTGGGTGTTATCAGGAGCTGTGCTGCGCCTGTGCTATTGTAGAAACAACTGCACGGGTGCACATCTGTTTGCTTCTGAGTTGAATACACATGGCATCCTCAGTGGCGTGTACGGTGTGCAGTTTACATGATCATTTGTTACCGTGATCTGAACAGTAGGTAATTACCACGGAGTCTAATTGAGACAGAAATGTGCGCGCGGTAAGAGCTTCTTGTATGGCATTCCAGTCTTGCATTTCATTTTCAGACGTGTCTAACTGCTGTAAACTCGAGGGTAGATGTGTGGCTGGAGGCAGCAAGAGTATCTGTTCTCTTCCACGGAATGCAGCACGGGTGCAGGGTGGGTGTCATGCATATGCCCGTGAAGAGTACAAACAGGTACCTCTGGTGGCGGGCAGAGCCATAGCAAGCAATGTGGAGGGTGTAATGGCAGGTGCTGTGGTGACAGGGTGCTGGCCAGGTGCACGGTAAGTAGTATCCCATCCCACAGTCGGCTCACAGGGGGCACGCTGTACTGGCCGGTGATGTCATGTTCAGCGTAGAGCCCATTGTCTGCCAGTTATTGAACAATGGGAACATTTGCATACACGTCGCTTCGGCTTGTGGCTTCATTCTGGGTTAAATCCCCCAGCTAAGACTGCAAAGGGGGTGTGGCTGGCGAATGGGAATGCATGTTCTCCAGTGCATGTAAGAGTGTGGGCCCCCAACTTAACTCTGACATCAATGAGGATGTCTGGCGCTGACAGGCAGGCAGAGCGCGCAGTCTGTGCTGAAGGGTACGTCTTTGCACTTGAGACTGCCACAGAGGCACCTGAGCTGAAGACGGAGAGCAAGGGAGATCTTCAGGCGAGCTCTGCCAGTCAGGACAGCTCTTGGGGTGATGGCGAGAAGGGACCCCCGCCCCACACATGATGCCCTTTAAAGGAAGGGAGTTGTGACGAGCACCATGTGACTGCTGAATGAATGGGCTTGAGTAGCAGCACGGGTACACCGAGGAGTTCCTGTAGTACACGGACGGGACAAGGAGCTGGTGCAGTACAAAGGCGCATACAAGACCTGGAGCAGGACTGACGGAACCTGTTGACCAACAGCCCGGGTACACACGCTGAGGCTCGGGAGCTGGTCCATGAGAGCACACAGAACCCTTCGCAAGGGCAGGACAGGTGTGCAGCAGCTCCGCGTGCACACACTCCAAATCTGAGGCTTGTGCAGACTCACAAAGGACTTGAGGCTGGTGCATAGACACACATACGGTATCTGAGGCTTCTGCATGTGCATACACAAATAATCTGAGGCTGGTGCATGGGCACACAGGATCTGCCGATGGTGCAATAACGCTGCGCTGAATTTGGAGCGCATAGGGCATCTGAAGCAAACACACATAGATGCACACTCAGAGGATCTGTCTGGAGGTGCATACATTTAAAGGGGCACAGAGCAGGAGGCTGTGTAGCAGAGACAGAGGTACACACAGAATCTGGGGCTCGTCCTTGGTGCACGCTGGATCAAGAGCTTATGCAGGACCACTCGAGTGATCTGAGGCCGAAGTGAACTCACGGGATCTGGAGAGGGGCACAGGGGAACACTCATAATCTGGTGCAGGGTAGGGCACGGAGTCTGGCACAAGAAGAGCACATGCTCTTCACCTGGTACATAAGCAAACAGTGTCTGCAGCTGGAGCACAGGCACATATTCATGATTTGTTGTTGTTGCACGTGCGCACCTCGTATCTAAAGCAGAAATCACAGGCACACGCACACAGATCTGGCACAGGGGCAATACAAGTCCACATCTCGAAGGAACACTGGCATTCTTAAGACCTTCACCTAGCTCTGGGAGCCAACAGACGCAGCCAGACGTGCTGGCAGAGGAGCACGCGCCGTTTGGTGCAGCCAGGTGTGGTGTTGGTGCAGAACTGACAGCCCGAGGATGACTCTGCTCGGACGTGCTGAACGGTTCATGCCTCGGATGTGAGGCTTAGTCCCGGGGGTGCACCTTTGCCCCCCAGCAGCCATGCACAGGCTGACCGCGGAGAGCGGGTTGCGCCTCAGTACAGCATTCGAGGAGCTGTCCGGACTCCTCTGCCGAGGACGCAGCAGTGCACTCTGGACCTCGCAAGCAGTTCACGGGTTCGCTCATCTTCATTGCTGTGAGCCTGTTTCTATTGTTGTCTGAACCTCAAGCTGTCTGCATGCGTGCGTGGGTCAGTGCTGTGTCACACGCACCGGGTCTGTGGCAGGGCACCGCCATCTGAGTCAGGTGCATCAGTAACAGCAGGCGACACTAGGAGAGGACACAACCTGGGCTTCTCAGCCGCATTGATGGTGCCCTAAAGTCACCCGCTGCTGCATATCTCGCCGTTGCCTCGAGTCCTCCCCATCGGCTCTGGTGCACGAAGACCCACTCAGTTCCACTCTCACCAAGCCCTGCCACTGCTCAGCTGCACGTGTGGCACCGGAAATCCCACTCAGATGCACTCTCACCGCACCATGAAGTCATTCTGAGCAGCAGTCATTGTGCCCTGAAGTTCTCGAGTCGAATTTTCACCTACCCTGCAGTCCTTTTGAGCTGCACTCTCATTCTACCATGTGCCTCGAATCCACCCGGCTGCTCTCTCACCGCACTCTGAAGTCTTTCTAAACAGCACTTAATCTACCCTGAAGCTTTTCTGAGTTTCACTCTCCTGTGCCCGGAGGCCCTGCTCAGCTACACCTCTCGCCCTCCCAGGCTTTCTCAGCTACCCTCTCAGTGTGCCCCTATCCTGCTCACCTGCACTTGTGATGACACCAAGTGTTTATTGAGCGGCATTTCTTCAATGCCCTGAACTCCTGCTTAGCTGCACTCTCATTGCGTTGATGTCTGTCCTCAGCTGCACGTGTGGTTACCTAAAGTGATTCTGGGATGCAGTGTCGTCTTTCCCTGAAGTCCTGCTTTTTTAAAACTTTTCGGCGGGATTCGCGACCCCAATGCGAATTCCGCCGAAATTATTAAAAAAAATGCTTTTTTGGGCCCTGGCGGTCCTTGTGGGACCCCCTGAGCAGGCCTAGGGGGTCAGGGTGTTTCTACCCTGCCCCCTTTTCTACCCTCTTTTTCACTGTTTTCTTGTGACTCGGTTCTACCGGTCCACAAGATGGCTGCCAACACTTCCTGGTTTGGAGTGTTGGCAGCCAATCAGAGTGAAGCTCGTGCCCAGGAGGGTTCGCGAACCCTCCTCGGTGCTCAGATATCGAAACTTTTTCTTTTTTAAATTTCTCAGCAACTACTGAAAGGATTTACACCATTTAACAAAAAGGGCTCTTTCTGAACCAAGGGCTACCTTTTTGCCAAATTTGGTGTAATTCCGTTCAGCAGTTCGGGCTGTAGCTTTGTCTAAAGTTTCCTATGGAAATTAACATGGGGAAAACGTGTTTTGGGACCCCCCTTTTTTCTCGGCCCCCGCTTGACAAATCACCCCGAAACTTTCAAGACAGGAGCTGACCGAAGCGGGCCACTAGTTTTGAAAATTTCGCGAAGATTCATCAAACGAAGCCAAAGTTATTGGGAAAAGAAAAAACGCTTTTCCTATGGAAACTAGGTCCTAACTATAACTACCTACTGGCGACAGCCAGTAGGTAATATATATATATATAAATATTTACATTTCGCAAACCGGGCACCAGTCACACAATAGTAGATGATAAGGTTAACAAGTGCAACATGACTTATTCATGGGAGGGCCTTTAGGAAGCTAGGTACATACTTCTGTACAATGGAAGGAGGAGGATTTTGAATTCTGTAGGGTGGGGCAAGGGAGTTTTGTGTTGGTAAGTGTGCTCACCTATATTGTTGAATCAGCTTTCAAAATTTATTTAATAAAACAATTGAATACTAAATTAGGGAAATATTGAGTTATAAAGTTTGCACTAATTTGGCATTGTAATGTATATTTATGTGAGTCACGCTAAGCAAGTCTTTGGGGCTGCACTCCATTTTGAACAATGATTGGTTAAAAACAGTTGGATATTACTGAAATGAATAAAAACGTATACTTACCAATATTTCCCCCAATTTCGTACAAGCAAATCTCATCGGTCTTGAGATTCTGTGAAATTCCGCTATTAGGAAAGAAAGAAAAACAGATTTACTATTCATTCAATATGCTGTACAAAGGAGAAGTGCACATTTACAAATAATACACTTGCAACTAAACATTAGTCCTTTACTATACCACCAGATAAAGAAGGAAAACAGGCTGGAGCTAAAATATACAAACTAATTTTAAAATGACAGATGGTGGGCGATCAAACGCCCTTTAGGGACATAGGTTACACCAGTTTTTATGACCAGGTGTTTTCATAGCACGATAAACTGAGGTTTAATCAAGGTTCAGCCAATAAGCCATGTTTAGGTTCTGTAATTTTCTTGTGCTGAATATGGCCAGTGCTACAACACTTGTACCATAAGGGTTTGTTTGAAAAGGCCAAAGCAACATTTGGTAGAAGGATATTTATTCTCAGGAAAGGTATTGTTCTCTCTCATTTTATAGTCATGTTAGAAATTACCTTTGAACATTGAAGGCAGCACTACATTACCAACCTAATTTCATCCTTCCTTATGTTTAAAATTCCCAGATATAGGAATTCCTCAGATATTTGCTCGCTAATAAATGTGCCCGTTTGATGAATATCCACAAAACGTTCCTGATCCATAGCTTTTTTCTACATTAACAGAGGATGAAAAGTTTTGTGGTGATTGGTCAAGGGGGGTGCAAAGCTAAAAGGGGGAGGAAGGGTCCCAAACGCATTTTTCCTCTAATGCATTTTCTACAGACTATTGTATTCTATGTAACGCAAAAACAGCTGAACGGATTTACATTAAATTTGGCATGCCTGCACAGTATGGTATGCAGATGATCCTTTGGATACTACAGGTAAGTAGGGTAAGTTTCTTTTAAGTTATAAAGCATTATGTCTTAGTGATATCTGTTGCCGCAGTAGTTTCGCGAAAGTAGGAATAATTATTTATAAGTTTCTATATTTTTTAAATGTAGGGAATACCATAGTACTTTCTAGGAAGTACTGAGGTTTTATATATAAAAAAATGTTTTCATTAAATGTTAAAAAATGAAAAATACACTGTACTACATTATCTTTTACAAATATAGTGCACCAGAATGTTTTTTCAATATTTACATATTTAATTATTTGCCAAAAAGTCTATGGAGTACTGCAGTAATACCTACAAATTGCCATGCTACTTAAAATTACTTTTAAAAAATGAGCACGTTTCTCCGTAAAGTGCTGTAAAGATATATAGAAAATTTAAGTAGATTTCTCTACCTATCACCACTTTAATAAGTGGTAATATGTAGGTAAAAACAATAAAACATACTACTTATCTATATTTAAAGCCCTAACCCAGAACGCAATGAAAGTGTGCTGAAAACTACATGGCTGCCATGTACATTTTGTAAAGACCGCTATTAGCCTATCAAATACTCTCTCCTATTCAGCATGTACGACGGTCTACTGCAAGGTTACTATGGTATACCGTGGCGCTACATATAACTAAGCATTTTAACACTTATAACTTTTACAACGCTTACACTATTTACACCTATTACCAACAAGCATTGGCAAAGCCAATAGTATCTGCAATTACCAAGCTATTGGCATTGTCAGTGTCAATGTCTTTTAGTCATGTTGTCTGGCAGCACATTGGCTGCTCAGCACGGCTGAAAGTCACTGAAAACCCAGAATCACAGGATGTTGAGCTGACGCCGAGTCTCTTAACCCCCTATGTTGAGTTTATTGTCCTGCCCCTCCTAACACAAAAAAGCGCTATGATGTGGCCTGCACTGGCCCCATCATATCGCTTTTTTCAGTGACTTTCAGCCATGCTGACCAGAAGATGTGCTTCTAGACAACATAGCTAAAAGACATTCACATTGACAAGGCCAATAGCTTGGGCATTGCCGAGATCTATTGGCTTTGCCAGAGCTTGTTCGGTGTTTTTAATGGGTCTTGCTGAACAAATGTGGAAGGGATAGTTAAGAACAGCTGAGAAGCTTTGAAGTGAAGCAAGGATGTGGCATAACAGCCAGAGCTGCTGACAGGTGAACTGAGGAACCAGGTTAGAATCTTGATGGTCGGCTGTACAGTTTGTGATTCTGGGACGTATGCTTCCCCCTGCGTACAACAATGTATGTGTTATTGTATAATGTAACTGGTAAGCACTTAAAGCACTCCAATACCACCAGCTGGTGTTAGCACAATGGCAAGATAGAGGATGGAACGAGCGCTCCAATACCATCAGATTGTTAAAAAAGAAAAAAAAGCCTCAGCGACGAGGGAGCTAGAGGGGGGACAGGTCAAGCATGGAAGCAGGAGGGAATGGAGGGATGGGCAAGCAATGACAGGAGAGGGTGGGAGGAAGCAACAATGAAAGCGTAAAAAAAATAGCTTAATTGAAGTAGGATCAGCGACAAAAATAAATGTCTCATGTGGAATGTAACTGGTGAACACTTAATGCGCTACAATATCATCGGCTCATGTTCACATTATCGCAAGACAGGCGCGACCCAATACCATTGAATCGTGCAAAAAAAATAAACAAGTGCTGTTCCTAAAAATCTGGATCTTCACTATCCCAGATAATACCGTGTTGTCTTTTATCTAAGCTCTGCCATAAAGTTCTTCTCCTCTCAGGTGTCCTTCCTCCGCTAAAGCGCCAAGATACTCCCTGGAGTGAACCCTGCGCTATACAAAAACTACACATTCATTCATGTTTTAACAACTTTTTAAGAAATGCATTTGTTTATGTACATGTGCATTCATTTTAGTGGTTAGTGTGTATGTGTACAAGGGAGACGGCCTGAAAACACAAGTACTCCTCAAGAGTTCTTTAAAACATAGAAAAAATAGCAACGCAAATCGGGAGCAATGTAAGGAGACATGCACTTGGTCCATGCGCTATGGGAAGACAAAAGACAAGAAGAGGGCATGACGCCCGCATGCCACGACGAATGGCATCAAAGAGAATGACAGCGATGCTGAAGTTTACCAATGTTAGGAGATGGGTGGCCTGTAAGACCACAGATAGAACACATGTCTCTTCGAGACAGCACATGCGCTTTCTAGCCAAGACCTAAAAATAATAGATTTTGCACAGGCGAAACCTACTGGCTTCGCCAATGCTTGTTCTGTTTAGAAAACGGGGCGATTAAGTGATCTGTCCATAATCACAAACTGTAGAACTAAGGCGAAGGCTAGGGAAACGATGTGGCATCCTCTTGGGAGAGGATGTGGCGTAAGGACCACAGCTGCCGACTATGGAGCTGGGAAACTGGGTTCGAGTTTCAGCATTGGCTGAACATCCTCGATTCTGGGCAAATCACAATCTTCCCGTGCCATCAAAAATTAATGTGTCCTAGTGTAAAGGACCTGGTGCTAACACAAAGCGCTCCAATACCTTCAGGTGGTGTTGGTGCTATATAAAACTGCACAAAAACAGAAAGAATCACAGTGTTAGGCTGGTTTACAGTAGTGAACATGAGGAAATTCATTGCATTGGCAACGACATTAAAAGGACTACTTTTGCCATGGACACTGAGGGCAGGCAGACCTTGATGACATCAAGACTTAGACTGGCTCCTTTGAAGACAATTCAAGTTAAGCAACAATGGTGCACACAAACACTTCACCGGTGAATGCGGAAACAGAAAGTGTCCTTAAGGGAGAAATTTGAAGAAATAGAGTCCCACCCTATGAAATAATAAGCAACAAGGTGAGACATGAACAGTTCAATCATTTTGCACAGGAGAAACGTGGCTAAGCAATTACAGCAGAAGGCACAGGTACTTTAGAAGCTCTGACATGCCCTGTGATAACGCATACCTGATTCACTTGAGGTCTGATTTTCCAGCTATAAACACCATTGTCCAATGACCACATATGGTGTAAACAGACGCACGCACACCTAGTACCCACACGTGCAGAAAATAAATGCAGACTACACATGTACCAAGTAATAGTAGCAGGGCACACATGCTCCAATTAGCACATCAACTATACAGTAACAGGACATTAAAAGGCAGAACACCACCACTCACTAGAACGAAACATCGGGGTTTAAAATAGTGATGGCATCGGGGGTGATTTGAGGATGGGGCAAGCACCGGGAGGTGTGAGGGGGCAAGCTGAGTCAAAATAGAGTAGGTGGGGGAAGTGAAAGCTGCAAGGAAGGTAAAAGCAGTGACAGGGTAGGGGGTGATCTGTGGATGGTGCAAGCACTGGGAGGTGTGAGGAAGTAAGCAGAGACTGTATGCCATTCCACTCTAGACTACTCCAATCTATGCTATTCCACTATATGGCACTGAACTCTAAGTTACTCTTCTGTACACCACTACACTCAAAGTTATTCCGCTCTACACCACTCCACTGTACGCTTCTCCACTGTATGCCATCCGTTCTACGGCACTCCACTCTAAGCCACTACACTATTCCACTGTACGCTATTACACTGTATGTCACAATTGTCTGCCCCACCTCACTCCATTTCGCTCCACTCTGCAACACTCTACGGCACTCCACTGTATGGTATTCCACTCTTTACAACTCCACTGTACAGCATTCCAGTCTACACTATTCCACTGTACACCACTATACTGTAACTCACTACTGTACACCACGCCACTGCAGTGTACCCTATTCCACTGTATGCCACTCACCACTGTTCCACTGTACTTCACTCCACACCACTCCAGTCTACTGTACGCTATTCCACTCTATGCCACTCCACTGTATGCCACTGATAGAGCGCAGTGATATTCTGAAAATTGTAGGGGTACATTATATTCATGAATAGTCCGTACCCGTATATATTCTTATATGTGTGTTAACCTTAGTTAGAACTCGTGTTGTAATAATTAGTGGTAAATGAAATGTTAAGATGAGTTGAGCCATTTAAGAAACATAAAATGGCATTTAGAGGGAATTATGTAACTTTCGATGTTCATTGCAAATGCTTAATGAAGTAGTTATATGTAATGTAATGCAGTAGATTTAAACGTGCATTCTGTTGAAGTTGCACACGTATAGGTGACTAATTGTGTTTAAATGTGATGAAATGTAGTGCTTATAGATGTAATATTTTAAATGTGTTTAAGTTGATGTTAAAGGCCTAGATGGAGTATTTGCTCTTTCGTGCTAAGAAAGGCCTATTAGTTTTCCTTATGTTAGCTGGTTTATGTAGGCCTGAAATGCATTTTCCCCTGGTGAGGCTCTCATTTGGAGACGGTCAGCGAAATTCATGTGCGTGCAAGGTTGTTCTGTTCTCATGCTTCTGTTGCAGGTGCTAGGACACCGTCCTCGTTAGTTAGAATAACGCTTTTGTTTTAGGAGTTAGGTATGGAAGAAACCTGTTACAAAGTCTTCAGGAATGCCGATAATTGGGAGTTGTGCTGAAGAAGCCTGAGACCCAAGGACACACCAACCGTCGCTGGATCGAGTACAGGTTTTGGTGGAAAGTTACCTACGAGAGGTGTCTGGCCAGAGGCGGTGTTTCAGGAGGCGTGGTTATTAAGTGTCCATTTTGTATTAGGGACAGTGCCCCGAGGGATGAGTTAGCAGAGAGCAGAGAGAGAAGGAGAGAGCTGTTAGAGGGTAGAAGGAAGGGATCGATTTTTAGAATGAAGCCTTAGACTGGCTTTTACAACGTGAGTGTACTTCTTAGGAAGTCTTCACGAGCTGACATCTTTTCTTGGTTTTGCTTGGGTAATGTTAAGTAGGGATGCCACTTTAGGATAGTGTAGGGATAGATTAATGGATTTCCTTTACCGATACTAATGAAGACTAATATAGATGTTGGTGCAGTTATTGCTTGTTTAGTATTTTTGGAATTGCTTATTCTTTTTATGCTATATCGGATTTGATTAGTTCGTAGGATGGACTTTGTATTAGTGCCTTTGTATTTTTACAACCTCGTCCTGAGGTGTCTGTATGTTCAGTTATTTTTGGTTTTGTAATAAACCCCTAAATTTGGAATTCGGAGTCAGTGATCTTTTCCGAGATTTTCTTAAATTGATTCATGCCAGTTTGGAACGAATCTATTGTTTCTCCCCTTTACACTTCTCAGCAGGTAATAAAGATCCAGTCGACCGAGGGTTCCTAGTAATTTGAACGGAGGAATCCGGCCTTATCACCACCACACTCTATACCACTCCACTGTACTCTATTCCACTTTACCCCATGCCACTGTATGTCCCTCCACTCCATACCACTCCACTCAATGCTATTCCACTGTATGCAACTCCACTCTACAACACTACTATACTTTACTCAATTCTACTCTATGCGACTCCACTCTACGCCACTTCAGTGTAAGCCACTCCACTTTACACCACTCCACTCCACTGTATGCCACTCCAGTGCACGCCAATACACTCTATACTACTCTCCTGTATGCTATTCCACTGTACGCCGACCACTATACTCTATTCCATTGTACACAACTCTACTCTACAACACCACAGTTAACAATATTCCACTCTATGCCACGCCACTATATGCTACTCCAGATTACGCTACTCCAGATTACGCCACTCAGGGGTACGCCACTCAGGGGTACGCCCCTACAGTACACTATATGTTACTGCACTCAACGATACTCTACTGTAGGTATTACACTGTAAACCACTCAACTCTATGCCACTCCAATATACTGCACTCTACTACACTGCATGCTGTTCCACTGTATGCCCCTCCACTCTACGCTATTCCACTATATGGCACTCCACTCTACGTCACTCCGCTGTACACCACTACACTCAACTCTATTTCACTCTACACCACTGCACTATACACTTCACTTTATGGCACTCCATTCTACGTCACTACACTCTGCCACTTCACTGCTCGCCACTACACTGTATGCTACTATAGTTTACCCCACTACACTCTACCCGCTCCACTGTATGCTATTCTACCCTTCTCCACTGCACTGTATGCCACTCTACTAAAGTCTACATTATTCCATTGTAGGCCACTACAGTGTACCTCATTCCACTGTACTCCACTCTATTTTATGCCACTCGACTCTACCTCACTGCGGTGTGTGCTATTCCACTGTACGCCACTCCACTATATGCCACTACACTGTACCTCACTCCACTCTACGCTACTCCACTCTACACCACTCTGCTATAGCCACTCTATTATAAGCTATTCCACTCTACGCCACTTCGCTGTATGCTATTCCACTGTACGCCACACCACTTTACGCCGCTCCACTCTACGCTGCTCCAATCTATACCACTACACTGTATGTGACTATACTCTACACCACTCTAATATAAGCAATTCCACTCTACACCACTCCATTCCACTGTATGTCACTACACACTACCTCACGTCACTGTACGCCACTCCACTCTATGCCACTCCATTTTGCGCTACTCTACGGTATGCTATTACAATCTACCTCAATATACGGCACTCCACTGTATGCTAGTTCATTGTACGCTGCTCTACTTTATGCTATTCCACTTTATGACACTCCACTGTATGTTACTCCCCTGTAAGCCACTCCCCTGTATGCCACAACTCTCTACGTCACTCCGGAGAAGTGTGGCTCAATGGTTAGAGCGACAGACCCTGATGCAGAGATCTGGCCCGGGACCAGGGTTCAATTCCCGCCTCGGCGGGTCTTGGGCTCAACTTCCTCGGACCTGATAATTCTCGCCTCGGTGCCTATTCTAATCATGGGTCCCACTCTGCAACTCTGGGCAATAGCTTGCTTAATCTCCACAACGGCCCCACCAGCGCTGGGATGCCTGGCTTCACCTTGGGGGTGCCCAGGAGTGGACATTTCACAGGGAAAAGCCAGGAAGGGTTCCACAGCGGTATGCGTACAGCGCCAGGAAGCCCCAGGGTAACAGTGCGCTTTACAAGTACAAATTCATTTCATTTCATTCATTTCCAGTCAATGCCACTCCACTGTACGCTATTCCACTGTCTGCCACTCCACGCTATTCCAGTGTACAGCATTCCACTCTACCCAACTGCATCCCATGCCACGCCACTGTACTTCGCTTAACAAGACTGTACTCCATTTAACAACAGTCTACACCCCTTCACTCTACCTTACTATACTCCACAGCACTACATTGTACAACAATGTACTCCTGTCAATGCCACTGTACAGCACTCTACTTTGCTGTATACCACTGTACTCCACTCTACCCAACTCCCACTATGCTGCTCCACCCCCCCTTTACTATAATCTACTCTGTGAGACACTACTCCACTGCTGCACTCTACGCCATTCCACTGTATGATGCTCATGCCACTCAATTCTATGGCAGTCTAGATCACTTCACTCTGCCATATAGTACTCTGCACCACTCCACTGTACAACACTGTAATCCACTCTGCGGTACTCTACTTTATGACACACCACTCTACAGCGTGCCAGTCCACTCCACTGTACCACACACCACTCCACTCCATGCTACACCAGTGCACTTTACTCCACTCCACACCACTCTACTCTACAACACACTACTGCACTCTTCACTATGCCACTTCACTGGACTCCACTCCACTGCATGACACTACCCCACTCTATGAAACTGTACAACAATCCACTCTGCACCGCTCCACCCTACTCCACTCTATGCAACTTCACTCTACAAGACTCTACTACACTCTTTGCCACCATACCGCACTGTACTCCACTCTATGCCCCTACAATACATTGTACAACCTTCTACTCCACTATTTGCCCCTACACTCCACTGTACAACACTTCACTCCACTCCATGACACTTTGCAATACGCTATGACACACCATTCCACTGTACAAGACGCCTCTTCAATTTATAACAGTTTACTTGACTCTACACTATGCCTGTCCACTCTAGGGTACGCCATGCTGCTGTACTATACAAGACACCACTACACTCTATGACACTTTCGTCCATTGTACTCTATGCCACTCAACTCTACTCTACTACACTATACAGTACTCTACTCAACTCTACTGTATGGCACTCTACTTAACAACACTCCACTCGACGACATTGGACTCTATGATTTGATATTTTTATATTTTTTAAATCATTAAAACTCAATTAAAAAAACAAAGGTTAAACAATTGTCATAGTTAGGGAAACTTTATTGATTCTTTCTATATAAACCAAACTTAAACTACACAAACATCAGAAACGCTAAAGTTATTGTGATACCTTAAATTTAGAATTTACACACCACCTTTAAATTACTATCACTTTATCTATTCTGTCTATGCAAACTGCACAAAATTTAGAAATTCTAAAATTACACTTATACTTTAAATTGATAATTTACTTAACACCTTCACATCACTACAACTTAGGCACTTCCATACATAGGGTATTCGTCTCGGTAGCCACAATATATTAACAATAATTGGCCTCTTTACCATGCACTCTACTCACAGAATTGATGTGATTTGGGATGTCATAACTGTTGTTGTAAATTCTATAATTTTAGATGTTATAAATGATATAATATGAAAGGATATAAGCAGTGCATGGAGAAGGTACGACTTATAGTTAATGTATTGTGGCTACAGAGTTGAATACACAGTGTATAGAGATGCACATGTTATAATGTGAAGCTGTTGAATACATTATAAATTAAAGGTTTCTAAATGTTGTATAGTTTGAGTTTGGTTTGTATAGAAAGAATAAATAAATTTACCTAACTATAACAAAGGTTTAACCTTTGGGTTTTTCATTGAATCTATCTATCTATCTATCTATCTATCTAGCTATATCTATCTATCTAGCTATATCTATCTATCTAGCTATATCTATCTATCTAGCTATATCTATCTATCTAGCTATATCTATCTATCCATCTATCTAAAAAAACAAAGGTTAAAATAACATTATATTTAGGTGAAATGTTCAGTTTTTCTACTCTAAGAATCACTGAAATTCATCAGTTATAATTAAAGTTATCTCAAGTAACAATAACTTGTGCCCTAAGGTAACTATAACTCGCCCCCTGTTATGCACAGTGTTATTTTCAATGATGTCAAAGAAGATTTCATGAGTGTAGCGTAATTAGCAGTGCATGGTGAGGGTGCGAGTTATGAATACCCTAGGGTACAATTTATTGTTACTTGAGATAACTAACTATAACTGTTGAATTTCAATGGTTTTTAGAGTTTAAAACTGAACATTTCACCTATCTATAATTTTTCTTAAACCTTTGTTTTTTTCCAGTGAATTTCTTGTTCTTTTATGCATGGCTGGGTTTTGGATACAGGGCCGGTCTGCAGGCAGGCCCTGCGGCCAATATCCCATATGCAGCCAGCCGTATGCTGCGCATAGGCTTTTGCTGTGCACAGTGGGAGGTTGGCCACAAGGCCTGCTCTGCGTCCAGGCTCTGTGTCCAACCCTCCCAAGGCAGCCAACCCTGCATCGCACACAGTGTTTGGCTGTGTGCAGCGCGGGGGTTGGCCACAGGGCCTGGCCATGGGAAAAGAGGAGGGAAGGCTGCATGGCCCCCCCTCCCCGAACCCATTATAGCCTTGGGGACCCCATTCTCCAGGGCCATATATATTATAAAGTTGAGGGGGCCACGTGTCCCCCCTCCCTGAGCCTTGTTAGTCCCTAGGAACCCCATCCGCCAGGGACACTATTAAAATTAAAAGGGTAGGGGGCTGTGCAGCCTCCCTCCCCGAGCCTTTTAAAGGGTCTGGGGATCCCATCTCCCAGGGCTGTTTAAATAAATTAAGGGGAGGGAGGCTGCGCTGCCCCCCTCCCCGAGCTTTAATAGGCCCTATAGACCCCATCCCATAGGGCCACTAATTAAAATTAAGGGAACGGGGGCACACAGCCCATGCTCCAGGGTGATTTTGACCGCGGGGAGCTCCTCCCATGGTGCCTTTTTGGGGGGAAGGGAGGCACATGGCCCACGCTCTCCGGGCTGCTTTTGGCCCCAGGGACCCCATCTCCCGGGGCACGGCACATTTTGTGGGGAGAAGGGGGCAAGGGTGCCCCCTCCTTGGCCTGATTTTGATCCTGGGGACTCCATCCCACAGGGCTCTGCACCATTTTCAGGGGCGGGAGTACGCGGTCCCTCTCCACAGGCCGATTTACGGCCCCAGAGACACCATCCCCTGGGCCGGGCCAACAAAGGGTGGCTGTCCTGGTGCCCACCCAAGGCCCCCACCACACTATCATTGGGTGCAACGGGGTAGCACCAAAGCCCCTGTGGCCCCAGCCTGCTCCCCACATCCAGCGGGAGCCGGCATTGCTGTCGCCTGCAGGGAGCAGCTAATAATGCTGCTCCCTGCAGGTGAGAGCAATATTTAGATCGGTTTCTCTGCACGCATCACTGCAGGCAGGGAAACAGATATGAAGTCCCCTTCCAGGAGCATTTTTCAGGCTCCTGCCTGCTGGGAGTGGACTTGGTGTTTGCTGCTGCTTGGCGAGAGGTTTGGAATTGCTCCATCCAAGTGAGAGCAAACACAGGTTTCCCAGTCTGCACTAGTGTTGCCGGAAAACTGCTGTGTCCCGGGTGTGGGCACCCTGGGACACAGCATATGAGTCAGCCCTGGGGATGGGGACCCAAGGCCATTAATGGCTCACAGATGGGGGCTGCACAGCCCCCCTGCCCTTTGCATATACGGTCGGCTCCTAGGTGATGGGGGCCAAGTGGGCCAAATGCAATCTGGGGCCTCCCCCTTTACATATACAGCCAGGAAATGGGGGATGGGGTCCCCGGGCTGAAATCAGCCTGGGGAGGGGGACTGTGTGCCCCCTCCCCCTATTCAAATACAGCCAGGCCCTGGGGGATGGGGTCTCCAGGGTAGAAATTGGCCCGGGGATGGTGGCCAGGTGCCCCTTTTACTACACGTCTGGGCACCAGGGGATGGGTTTTCCGGGGCCAAAAACAACCTGGGGCAGGGGCCATGTGCCCCTCCCCCTTTACTCTCTTTTGTCACGGATTACTCCAAAACTTTCCTTGCGCAAACTGGGCCAAAAAGAGCACTTTTTCAGAAAGTTTTGTGGATATTCGTCAAACGGTGCCAAAGTTATTAGCAACAAAAATATGCATTTCCTATGGAAAAACTATCCAACTATGGCTCAGGGAGGGGGCCGCGTTGTGTCCCACCCCCAGGCCCTGCCCCACCCAGGGGGCTGTAAAACAAACAAGCGCAGGAGACCGCACTTGGTTTTGTTTTTTTAATTTTGCTCCAGATTCGCAGTTATTCTGTGAATTCGCTGCAAAATTTAAAAAACAAAAAAAACAAGTCCTAAGATGGCTGCCACCACTTCCTGATTGAGGTAATTGCAGCCAATCAGATCTCAGAGTGAGATCTGTCTGGATCCGCGGAGCCTCCGCATCCCTAGATATACAATGTTTTTGAGCATTAATTGCTCAAAAACAAATGAACGGATTTACACTAAAACACAAAACACACTTTTCTGGCTCTAGATCTAGCATTCTGCTAGAATTTGGTGCGAGTCTGTTTAGCAGTTTAGGCTGTAGCTGTGTCCAAAATTCCTACGGGAAAATGAATGGAAAAAATGCGTTTTGGGACCCCCTTTTTTTTCTCTACACCTGCTTGACGGATCACCAGAAAACTTTCCACGCACAAACTAGGGAGAAAAAGAGTGCTTTTTTTGGAAACTTACGTCAAAATTTATTAGCAACTCAAAAAATGCATTTCCTATGGAAACATGATCGTAACTATAACTACCCAGTGGAAACCCCACTGGGAGTGTGTGTGTATATATGTATATATATATATGTGTGTATATATATATATATATATATATATATATATATATATATATATATATATATATATATATATATATATATGGAATTACTTCAACAGATGAACTCATTGAAAAAAAATATACTTCTGCTATGTATCAGCTTTCACCTTCATTAGCGGTAAATGATAAAACAAAATCATGCTCCCTGAGAATCCCTCCTGTGACCGGATAACATTAATTTGTTAACCCAGCCAAAGGAAAGAACGGTCCCAAGAAATGTGTGGTTTCACTAGAGGAAGTTAAATTCTTTGCACAATGATGAAACAATCTGCTAACTGATGTGTCATGGAATTGACAACTCGCAGACCTTTCCCACGTCAAGGACTAACATTGTTGTATGCTCTCTGCAGTACAAAAAGAGCATTATAGAAATAGCAAAATTTCACGGGCCAACCCATCTCAATAACTGGAGAATAATTTGTAAACTGTTCTTACTGACCATGGACGACATTGTGGGAACAAAAAGGATCCGAAATCCCCATTCCCTGAATCCTTTTCTTTCAAGGCCCATCCCTGTAGAAAGGCTCTTTGTATTTTAATTACTTTTCATAGAAATAGCCAGTCAAAACACCACTCTGTTTGATTTCAACTGGATGGAGAGTTTTTAAAGAGAAGTAGCAAAAACTAATCTCTACAAAAAACATTCAAAGGCAAAAATAATTCTCTTCTCTCATTCTGGATTGAAGGCGAGCATGATCACAAGATGTAACACTGAGCAAGCAACTTAAACTACATAAAGCATCAAGGAAGGAGTGAAACCTCCTTGTATCTTTATTGTTCTCTTCTGGCATCATTATATGCCAATTATGTGTGTGATGCCCTTCTCATGACTTGATACAATCTCCATGCCATATGCTGCTTGCTGCTACTTCTGTTGTATGCCAATTCCCTTACAATTGCTTCTTCACATAAATCATCACAAGCCCTGCTCTATTCAGCAGAAGCTTACACCAAAGCCAATCACTTTATCCTAAATCAATTCCAAATGTAAAATTGTGGCATTTGGATGTTATCAGAGGAAACTGACAGTAAGAACTTTTGAGTTTAGCACCACCTGTAGGCGGCATCACACAATCTGCCTTCATGATCGATAGTTTATTACTATTAATAAAATTAAACTTGAAGTTTGAGAATACCAAAAAGATAGTAAACTTACACAACAGTGCAAGTTTGCCTTTGTGATTCATGCCCTCTGTAGTTAAAGTAAAGTACAATCACTTTGTGCTTTATGTCTCAAAACACTCCTTGTCCTAAAACACTGCTTGTCCCACTATACTGAAGGTCTCCCGTGTTTAGATTCTCTGACAAATTCTTTTAGAAGCCTGCTGTTCTTCCTAAGCAAAAGATGATTTTAATGAAATATCTTCTCTATTTCTTTGATTTGGAACATATATATGCTGTTTCACAGCGTAAGTGATCACGGTTTCTAAAGTAATAAAATGGCAGCATAAGCTTTATTCCATCTTTTTTTTTTTTATTATTTTTATTGAGGTTTTAGCATCGGCAAACATGAAAAAGAAGAAACGAAAACAGTACCGCAAAGTTCACAGTATGATTACCATTACAATACAATTGCCAGTCTCACATTTACAGCGCTAACCAACATTGTTTTCTGGGGGAGGCATCCACAGATTAACTGTACACATCACCTATTCCGTTCCTGCAGCAAATCAACTTAGACTCAATACGCTATCGGCCATCAGGGGTATGTTTTAGTTCTCTACGTGATACACAATGCTCCTATAGATCGCCCACATCTGTGGTCTGAAGCCAGCTCATGAATGGGGCCCATATATCTTTGGGACGGGATCTGGCCGGTAGCAACTCCCAATAGCAGGTCAGCTGATCCCTGCAGTACGCTATGTCGTTTATCCAGGCCTTTGTTGTTGGGGGTGATACTGCTCCCCAGTGCAATGCCACTTGTCTTTTGGCCAGCAATAGAAGTAGTGCCGTGAGCCTTCTCGCTGCGGGTGGGATATTGTATACATCTCCCAGCAATGTCACTATAGGTGCTCTCGGCAGTGTCTGCTCGGTGATGGACTCTATATGATTGAGCGTTTTAGTCCAGAATGAGGCCATGATCCTGCACTCCCATGCTATGTGTAAGAATGTCGCCCCAGAATTCCCGCATCGCCAACAGGACGCATCTGTCCGCAGCCCCATTCGGTGTAATTGCGTCGGAGAGCGATACAAACGGTGAATATATTTAAAGTGTATTAGTCTTAATCTATAATTCGGGGATAGCTGCTCAAGCTGCCCACAGCAGAAATGCCACTGCTCGTCTGTAATTTCCTCCCCTATGTCCGTCTCCCATGCCGTACGTGAGTGGGGGATAATAATTGGGGATTATTTCTGAGTGATGGTATATATGCGAGTCACCAGCTTGCGAGCGGAGTTTACCGTTAAGATATGTTCCAGTGCAGGCAATGGTGGTGGGGCAGCGGGAAATGTAGTGTATCTAGCATGGCATGCTGCCCGTATCTGGTAGTACAATAGTGTATCTAGCACCGATGGTTGTGGTGCGTTGCACATTTGCTGGAGTGTTAAGAATTGCCCTTCTAGATATAGGTCGCTGCCGGTTATTATCTTGTTTAGCTGTGCCCTAGTTTGAGCGTTTGTCCAGTAGCGGGGAGATCAATGGGTTATTTGCTAACGGCATGGCCGGCGCGTATAGTCTATGTATTTTCGCACATTTGGGTAAGTCGTGCCAAGCCCACCTCACTGTTTCAGTGGTGTCAATTTCTTGCCGTGGGCGTTTGTATTCCTGATACAGTTCAGTGTTCAGGGGAAGAGGTGCTACCTCATCTATTTCAATAGCCACATGTGGTTGAAATGGTATTGGGTACTGCCAGAATTGTAAAAACTGGGCCTGTGCGCTATATGCGTATAGTGCAAAATCTGGGGCTCCGAACACCCCCTGTGCCAGAGGTAGTGTGAGTATTTCCCAAGCTATCCTTGGCTGTTTACCAGCCCACACTAGTTTAATCATATTTGATCTAAGACGTCTGAAGAAGTGTGCGGGTAGCGGCATTGGAATGTTTGCAAGTAAATACAACAGCTTGGGGAGGATAATCATTTTGGTGATGGCGATGCGACTCGCCAGGGAGTGGCAGGTTTTTCCACCTCTTGATTCTATCTTCTATCCAGTCCATAGTTCTACCATAGTTCGCAGACCATACTTCTTGAAGATTACCACTGATCCAGATCCCCAAGTAGCGAATCGGGCCATCAGCCCAGGAGTTTGGATAATCAGTGTTAAAAATGGGTGTTCGTGTAGTTAGTGGAAGTATGGTGGACTTTGCCCAGTTTATTTGAATGCCCGATAGCCCTCCATACCTCACGAGTTCCCTGGTGATGGGTGCAAAATTTACTGCTGGGTCTGTGATGTATAAGGTAATGTCGTCCGCGTACATGGACACAATCAGGCAGTGAAGCCGATCCCCCGGTTAGCGTGATGTTGTCTGAGTCTGGCTGCTAACGGCTTTGTTGCTTTGGCAAATAACAAGGGACGATAGTGGGCACCCCTGGCGTGTGCCGCGTGTGATATTTATGGGGTCCGAAATTAGCCCTTTTACTCTAATCCTGGCAGTGGGTAAGGTGTACAGAAGCTTTATTTGTTGAATGAAGACGGGGCTTAGGCCCAAACGAGTTAGTAGAGTAAATAGAAATTTCCATTCTAGAGAGTCGAATGCTTTTGTGGCATCTATTAATGCGGCTATTGCAGGGACATGGGGGGCTAAGTAATGCAGTAGTGCAAATAATGTACCAAGATTATGTGAAGTAGAGCGTCCCGGTACGAACCCGGACTGATCCGGCCTGACTATCATTGGGATCAATGGCTGTAATCTATTGGCCAATAATTTGGCAAAAATGTGGGCATCTAGATTGATTAAGGAGAGCGGGCTGTAGGAATCGCATTTTGTGGGATCTTTACCTGGCTTTAATAATGTAATAATAACAGCTTCCCTCATGGTCTGCGGCATTATCCCTTCTTTGTAGAATTTGGCTGCGAGGCCGTCGGCCCCCGGAGTCTTGTCAGCCGGTAGGCTTTGAATCACTTGTCTTACGTCTTCTACAGTAAACGGTACATCGAGGTACTCTCGATGTGCTCTCCCTAGCCATAACAGTTCCAATGTGTCTAAATATTCTAATAGTACAGAGTCGTCCGGGTTAGTTTGTGTAGTGTATAGTTGTGAGTAGAAGCTTTTCATTATGTCCAGAACTTCTGATGGAGTTATGGACGGCGGCGCCTCCGGATTACAGAGTTCTAATATATGGGTGGCGCTTCTGGAGGTTCTCAGGAGATTCGCCAATGTTTTCTCTGGCCTGTCCCCTTCCCCGTAACGACGCGCTTGTGTGTATTTATTCAGGAATTTCGTCTCCCTCTCAGCCTCTTCTTCAAAGGCTGTTAGTTTGACTTGTATCTGTGCTAAAGTTCCGGGAGTGGAAGTATTGCTGTTCTAGGTCTCGAATCTCATCTTCCAGTCTTTTCAGACTATTTCTTATGTCTTTGAGTACCCCTGACTGTAGGGCTATACAGGTCCCACGTCTCACCACCTTAAACGCTTCCCATAGTGTACCCATAGAATCGACTGTGCCCGTATTGTGTTCAAAGTATTCTGTTATTTTTATTCGAACCTCCTCCCTGAACAACGAATCAAGTAGTGCGTTTGAGGGAAGACGCCATGCAAAAGGTTGTATATAGGACTTCGGAATCAGGATCTGAATCAGGACAGGTGCGTGATCAGAAAGTGTGCGTGAGTGATGCGATATTCCGGATGTCCAAGAGTGCATATCTTTAGATGTTAGCCAAAAATGCAGTCTGGACCACGCATTGTGCTGCTGGGTTATGCATGTACCTTCCCGAGCCGTAGGGTGTAGCGCCCGCCATGAATCTATCAAATGATGGTCTTCAATTATGCTGTGGAGTGCCGCAGCCGCCCGTGGGTGGTGTGTGCGGGACGTGCCTATTCTGTCGTCCTGCAGTGACAGGACGAGATTGAAGTCCCCCCCCACAACAGTGCAGCGCCCCCAAGTGTCCACGTTTTTCTCTGGCCTTATGTGCGCTTTCCCCGGTGGTACGTCCCGCACCCTCAATGCCTGTTCTCCACCTGCAGCGTCTTGTTCTCTGCTAGTGCCTCATCTCACTCACGAGCACCAAGCTGCCATGGTCGCGCCTCATGTCCGGCGTGCCTCTGGGCACAGAACTCCTGGTCCGCTGCATCTCCCGGTTCTTTCAATGTGCCCTCTGGTGCCGGTGTACGCGAGGACTCAGCCAGCCGATGCCGTGCGCAGCTGAGCCCAGGCCGACCTGGAGGCGCCCCCCGCCAGAGCAGGAGTGGCCCCACAGCCCTCCACTTACATGCGGAGGCCTAGTGCAGGCCCCCCGCCCCAGCGTGCCGCACCCCAGCCTCAGCCCGGACCCCCACTTGCAACTCACCGGCTCAGCCGACGCCGTCTCCCGCCCCACGCCGGCACAGCACATGGCATCTGACACACCAGATCGTCAGGCGCTTGGTTCCCCGCTCCTTAGTGAGCTATATTCCATCTTTGTAGTGCCACAAAGCTTTCTGGCAGAGGACTTATCAAGAACAATTTTTAACATATCATGACTTAATCTAACCAAGACCTGAATGTTCAAATGAAGCTGCGATATGTTTTAAGAACCAAAATAAAGGGATATGCATAGTTTCGCTTAATGCAATATGACATTCACATCAGTGACATTTGAAGTAATGAAAATGTTCAAATGAGAGGAAGGAGAGGAAGAGTCTATATTAATTGTGTGAAAGAAAAAAAAAGACTGTCAAAACATAACTTTTATTTTACACTGTAACTCTAAAAAAGCACTGTCCTAAATTTGTTCTCAATGTCATACACCTAATGACAAATTTTGTTTCTTAGAAAGCAAGACATAAATTGAAGGAATGTTCCAAAAAGAAAGGATGCTTACCTTTCCTGACTCAGAAACCTTGACAATATATCAGAGGCTTTAAGATCTTCAGTCAGTTGCACAGCCATAGATACTTTTGAAAACTGGGGAGCTTGTACCCGTATGACTCCCTGAGGAACGTCTGCCTGCAAAGAAATTGTAGGTTGAACAAGCCTAGCAACAGCAGAGTGACATGATTTATAACACAATGAGTTATGAAATTAATGTGGCAATCATTCTATGGGTCTGTGCTGCATGGAACTTAAGTCCTAGTTGAAGAAATTAAAACCAGTTTTTGCTTCTATGGTTAAGTATTACTCAAACAGCTAGATCTTTTAAATTGCCCCGCCTCTCGAGGGCATCCTTGTTTGGAACTCCTTCCATTACCTTTCGATCAATGCTCTGTTTATCATCCACCAGTTTCTCAAACCCACCTCTTATGACAAGGATATCTGTCCTTCCATCACTGCCAGACTACTACTACATGTAAAGCTAAAAGCCCATATCTCCCCTGCCTTGAAGGCCCTCCAATGGTTACCAGTTGCCACAAGGCAATACATACCAATGGACCACTTTTCATCAGGAAGGAAATCCCAAAATACATCCAAAAATTGAATCAACACTCTAGACTGGCACCTCGTCTCAAAATCCCAGTATACATGCTAAATAAAACATGGGCAGAACATCTTTCTCTGTGCAAGCAGCTAAACTATGGAATTTGTTAACCCAAAAAAGAAGGTTAACTGAGAACCATCTCAGCTTTAAAAGACTAGTCAAGAGCTGGCTCTTGCACACATGATCACACTACTCACAACAATCTACAGCAATAGTATGACTGAGACATTAAAAAACTCCCTCTGTATTCAACAATGCATGCACCTTACACATTTATATATGTCTATATACAGAGCAATTGTAATGAGCATGTACATATGTAAATGGGTCTATGCTTGGTATAATGGCAAAGCATGGTGGTGGGGGTGGCAGCCCTCTGCTAGGTTAAAAAAAACTCAGAAATTCAGTACAGCAACCAAAGGTTAGAGGAGAGAACTTTTTAGTTAGATTCACAATTTACACACACAAAACCATAGAAATTCAGCAGTTATAGTTAGAGTTATCGAAAGTAACTAACTCGTACCCTAAGTTAACTATAACTCACACCCTGGCCATACACTGCTATTTACCTCACACATTACTTCAGTCATGACATCTTCTTTGACATCATTGATAATGTCACTGCAACATTTGCTGTAAAATTATTGCTGAGAAAATTGTGCTTAAGGTAACTATAACTAGCGCCCCTGCCATGCACAGTTTTCTTATGAAGCGGGAGCCAGCATTATTCCCGCTCACAGGGAGCATCTAAAAATGTTGTTCCCTGTGGGCGGGAGCAATATTCAGATCTGTTTCCCTGCCCACATCACTGCAGGCAGGCAAACAAATCTGAAGTCTGCTCCCAACTGGCAGTAGCATTTTTAAAGCTCACACCAGCTGGGGGCGGACTTTGTGTTTCCTCACGCTCGGTGAGGAAACACAACAGCAAACACAGGTTTCCTTGTCCGCAGCAGTGTGAGCAGGAAAACCGCTGTGTCCCGGGGGGGCAACCCGGGACATAGCAGGAGCTGGCCCGGGTCATTATTGGCTCCAGAAGGGTGCTCCCCCTCCCCTTTGTTATTGAGGTCAGGCCCCAGGAAATGGGGTACTCGGGCCAAAATCGACCCAGGAAGGGGGCTGCGTGCCCTACTCCCCTTTTAACGTATGGTCAGACCCGGGGGCCAGGGTTACTCTGACCGAAATCTATCTGGGAGGGGGGACTGCTTGCCACCCTCTCAGTTAATTTTAAATGCTGGGACCCAGGGGATGGGGCCTCGGGACAAAACTGGCCCAGGAGGGGGGCCACGCTGCCCCCTCCCCTTCTTTTAATCGCCCAGGCCTGGGGGATGGCGTCCCTGGGGCCTCCCCATGACCTGGCCCACCCGGGGAGCATAAAGATAAACAAGCATGGGAGACCACACTTTTTTTATTTTTATTTTGCAGTGGACCCTTCGCAAATCCGCAGCAAAATTGATAAATTGATCCCAGGAGTAGTCTTACTAGCGCTGGTGTTTATCAGACTCTACTATTTATGCTCATTGGTTTGAAGAGTTGTGAGTAGAGTTAAGGCTAATCCAAACACCCTACTACTCACACCCATCATCTGATATAGGGGTCTGAAAGGAGAACCCAGTCCATTCCCACACCCTACTATGCGCACCTATCATTACAGAGAGAGGTCTCAGCAGAGAGGTCAGTACCTTCACACACCCTACAATGCACATCTGCCACATGAGAGAGAGAGATCTGTAAGGAGAGGGAATTTCCTCCTCACACCCTACTATGCACACCAATTATCTGAAAGAGAGGTCTGAAAGGAGAGGCCCGTCTCTCTCCACACCCTACTATGCACACCCATCATTACAGAGGGAGGTCCCACCAGAGAGGCCAGTTCCTCTACACACCCTACTACATACACCCGCCATCTGAGAGAGGGTTCTGGAAGAAGAGGCCAGTCCCTCCATACACCCTACTACGCACACCCATCATCTGAAAGGAGAGCCCAGTCCATTTCCACATCCTACTATGCACATTATTGCAGTAAGAGATCTCAGCAGAGAGGTTAGTCCCTCCACACACCCTACTACTCATACCAAACCTCTGAGAGAGAAGTCTGAAAGGAGCCCAGACCCTCCACCCACCCTGCTACACACACCTGTCATCTGAGAGAGAGGTCTAAAAGGAGAGGCCAGTCCTTCTCTACACCCTACTACGCACCCCCATCCTTACAGAGAGAGGTCTCAGCAGAGAGGCCAGTCCCTCCACACACCCTACTCCACACACCCATCATCCAAGAGAGGGGTCTCAGCGGAGAGGCCAGGCCTTTTACACACCCTTATATGGTCAACCAACATCTAAGAGAGAAGTGTCAGGAAACAGGCCAGTCCCTCCTACACACTACTATGTATACTGCTCACCCTGAGGAGAGGTGTCAGCGGAGAGGCCAGTCTCTCCTTATACCCTTCTATACACTCTGGTTATAGTCTGGGAAGATCTGAGTGGAGAGGCTACTTTCTTCCCATATGCTAGTAGAGGGAACTATAAAGTAGTAGTACTGTAATGAAAGAAAGTGTGAAATCTACGCCCTCAAAAAATCTGTGCTCTCGCAAGACTCTCAAAGGATCATAAAAAGTAGGGACGGGTGGAGAAAATCTGTCTGAAGAAAGAGAGGTTTCATCAGAGAAGCTTATGTGTTTGCACACTATACTACCCACACTCAAGATTACAGGGCTGTTATCCATGAAACATTTGCTGAGTGTTTGCGCTTGCAATACTCTTGCGAGAATCAGAGAATTATACCAGTGGAGGCAGGCATTTGTGTGCTCCAGCTCTCATGAGAGTCATTTACAAGATTCTGAAGGTAAAGCTTGCTGTGGGGGCCTCAATCGATCCTGCGATCCACTCGCGAGAGTAATGACACCTCAAAAAAAGATTGCTGGTGACAAGTCTTTATATTAGAGTTACCATAGCTGAGCAAATGAACAAATTCTGATGAATATTTATCTGTTTAATACTCACACACATTTTTGCAAAATGTAAATCATATCCTGTTTGTTACAATAAAAAAAGAAACATTCTTTTATTAAAATAATGACTGAACACAACATATATTTTAAAGTCATTCTACCATACATGCACTCAAATAAATACTTAAAAACAAAAACCTAGAAATTCACCTAAAAAAACAAACTTTAAAGTAATGTTATACTTAAGTGTAATAAATATATATGTATCTTGTATGACATCACTCATGACATAATCCAAACTTCTTTTGTACACACTGCTCTATAAACGGGTATAGTTTTGGAGCTCTAACTGTAACTACAAAATACCTCAAAAGAATATGAGGCATGATAATTGTCATCACAAAAACAACTCCCTTAGCTGCAGAAAGTATGGGTGGTGTACTACATTGACCCTATACCATACACTTCAAAGGTAGTGTAATTCACATTAAGTCATCCACAGATATATGAGAAACCCTCATTGGATACGGTGTTCAATCTTTAAACACCTGTTCAGAGTAGGCCAAGTTTTTAAAAATGCTTAACATCTCTTCCAGAAACAATGCCTTAGTAGAGGCAACTTTTATCTGTATAAGACCCTTGATAGTCACCGAACCGACATTGATAAATGAAGTTGATATAAGTAGAGAAGTGAATTCTGTAAACAGTATTCACTCTATGGAGATAGTTTATTTTGTACCAGACTGTTTGCAGACAGTGAAACTCTCATGACAAATACACTATAGAGTAACAAAAAGTATCTACTAAGCGGAGTGTACCTACCCTCTATACCAACTTGACTAAAGAGTGACTATTCACTTAAAATAACCACGGTCTGAAGGTGCTAAAGATCATACTGCCTGAAGCCTTATACTATGGTGAAAACTTTACATATAGCCCTTCTTCAGAAGCAAAACAAGCAAATGTACATAGGTTAGTACCTGCTGCACAAAGTTTTCTATGTTAAGTAGAAATTGTCATGCTGAGACGACTCTGTCTAATAACTCAAGTCTGCTTACAATATTTAATATGTAATATGTAGAATCTTTGCCCTGCTGGAAACTTTCTCTGCAGTACAAAAAAACTGGAGCATAATGAACACAAGTCAACTGTCACCTGCACACAGAGTTGCTCTTCAGTACAAAGATTTATAACGTGTTCAATACCTCTACACACCTATGGTTCATTAGGAGCACAAGCGTTTTGTAAAAATACTTATACCGATTATCTGGACACAGGTTGTACAAAATTAGATAGAAAAGTAATATTGTAGTTGCCCACCACTATGTAAACTATAAAACAAATGTACACACTCATTGGATGATGCAATTAGTGATGTCATTTGAGATGTCATCAATGATGTCATCAATGATGTCATAGAACATGTCATGAGTGAGGCCATAAGCAGTGCATGGCGGGGGCGCAAGTCATAGTTAGTGCTGCTAACTATAACTGTTGGATGTGAATATATATATATATATATATATATTCACCGAAAAAACCATAGGTTTCAGACACGTTATAGTTAGAAATTAGCATTTAAAAAACCTTTGAAATTCACTGAAAAAACCATAGGTTTTAGGGACAGTTATAGTTAGTTGGACATTTCACTCGTACAAAACCATAGAAATTCCCCCGTTATAGTTAGTTCAGCTAACTATAACTCGCGCCCCGCAATGCACTGCTGATGACGTCACATATTACATCACTCATGACATGGTCAGTGACATCACTGATGACATCTCAAATGACATCACTGATGACATCATCCAGTGACTGTGTTTCTGTAAAGTTTAAATATTTTTAATATATAGGGAAAGGTGTATTGAAGAATGAGTGGGTGTATAAGTGTGTGGATGAAGGATTTAGTAGGTGCGTGACTGACTCTATAAGTGAGTGATTAAACGTATCTTACTGAATGCAAGGGTTAGTGACTAAACTGGGTGAATGTCTGTTACTGTCTGTCTGTTGCTGTGTAAGTGGCTGCATGGGTTTGTGAATAGCTACATGAGTGTCTATATGAGTTATTGATTGGTTGTCTGAGTATCTGTATGGGAGCCTGAGTGTTTGTGTGGGTGGGGTGTGTGCGACTCTGTGCATAGATGTGTGAGTGGGTGATTCACTGGGTGGATGGTTTCAAGAGTGCATCTGTGATAGGCTGTATGGGTGGGTAAGTGTGTGTAAGAGTGTGTTAGTGAGTGAATGTATGTCCCAGTGGTACATGTGTGAGTAACTACATATGTGAAAGGCAGTATATATGTGTGTTGGAGTATATAAATAGCTATAAGCGAGAGTGTGTGATTGTGAGAGTGACTGTATGGATGAGTGTGTGCTTGTATCAGTGATTGTATAAGAGCGTAAGAATGTGCTAGTATTTGTATGAGTAAGTGAGCTGGTGTGTGTATAACTGTATAGGTGAGTAAATGGCAGTGTGTTTAATTATTTGCATGAATGACTAGGTGTGTGAGTACCTCTATGGATGAGTGGCGGTGTTTGAGTGTCTATATAGGAGTATGAGTGCATATGATAGTCCTGTACTGAGTGACCGTAAGTATGAGTGACTGTATGGGTGAGTGAGTGGATGTGTGTGTAGACCTAAGAATCAGTGAGTGGGTATGTAGTTATTGGTGTTGGAGTGTCTATGGTTTTGCGAATGGCAGTCTGTAATTTAGAGTGGGTGTATCAAAGGTTATATTAGTGTGTGAGGAGGTGCATCAGATTATCACGTGGATGATGTCATCAGTGATGTCATCAGTGATGTAATTTGAGATGTCATCAGTGATGTCTTGAGTGATGTCACTGACCATGTCATGAGTGATGTAATATGTGACGTCATCAGCAGTGCATTGCGGGGGCGCGAGTTATAGTTAGCTGAACTAACTATAACGGGGGAATTTCTATGCTTTTGTACGAGTGAAATGTCCAACTAACTATAACTGTCCCTAAAACCTATGGTTTTTTCAGTGAATTTCAAAGGTTTTTTAAATGCTAATTTCTAACTATAACGTGTCTGAAACCTATGGTTTTTTCAGTGAATTTCAAAGGTTTTTTAAATGCTAATTTCTAACTATAACGTGCCTGAAACCTATGGTTTTTTAAGTGAATTTCAAAGGTTTTTTAAATGCTAATTTCTAACTATAACGCCCCTAAAACCTATGGTTTTTTCAGTGAATTTCAAAGGTTTTGTAAATGACAATTTTTAAATGTATTAATTGTTATATTTATTTTTTTGATACTGATTTACTACATTTTTTAAAACTATTTATTTTTAGATATTTTATTTATTAAATTACATTGTAATTACATTATACATTACATTACAAAATATACTTTCTCAGAATGAATTACTTTAGTTTAAATACTTTGCAAATAGGCAATAGACTTTTAAGTACAGTAGTTACAGTTGTTGCAATGGGCAACACAATTTCAAACACAATGCAAAATTGAGCTCAATGTGAATTTCTAGTTAAATGCAATTAGTTACTTTATGGATTACTTTTCTAACCACAGGACTGGATCCTAGATTCTATCCTGGGACATCTCCTGTAAACAGTTGAGTAAAAGCGTTTTGGTTACAGTAGTGATTTTTAAGGAATATTATTGTATTTTAAAAGTTGACACTTTTTCACATAGAATCACCAATGTTATCCTATGGGAGGAAATTCACTTAGCAGGTAAGTAGTGTTATCGTTACTTTTTCTTACTCAGTGGTGGATCCTGGATCCAGCACTGGTGCATCTCCTGTAAACAGTTGAAAGAATGCGTTTAAGTCATACAGGCGATTTTTAAGGAATATTTGTAGTTTGTGAAAATCAACACTTTGAAACTTTTGTGCTGAAAACCAGACAATGGATTCCTATGGAAGGAAATATAAGTTACTGGTAAGTACGGTTAAAATTACTTTTCAGGATCAGTACTGGGCTGAAAGATGCAGCACTGAGGTCTCTCCTGATAACAGGTGAGTAAATCGGAATTCGTATTTCGGCTGATTTTAGAGGAATATTATAAAGTTCCAAAACTCCACACTTAGAAGAATTTCCAAGTGAAACCAGTCAATGATATCCTACGGAAGGAAATTCAAGTTACTGGTAAGTACGGTTAAAATTACTTTTCAGGATCAGTACTGGGCTGAAAGATGCAGCATTGAGGTCTCTCCTGATAACAGGTGAGTAAATCGGAATTCGTAGTTCGGCTGATTTTAGAGGAATATTTGCACAATGGTGAAGGGAGGGGGCGGGGCCTGAGGTGACATCTGTGCAAACGCGCCCCGTGGCGCGTTTTAAGTTGGGGGATTAAGTCCCCTTGAATCCTGAGGGTCCCTGGAGTCCAACTAGCCCACCATGTACTTCTAAAAAGCGCCACAGAACTGCGTTGCAGAGAGGTGTTCAGAGGCCACGCCCCTTTTTGCACCTCTCTGCAATGCAGCTCTGTGGCGCTTTCTGGACGTACCTGTTGGGCTAGTTGGCCCCCAGAGACCCTCAGGATTGAAGGGGATTTAATTCCCATCTTAAAACGCGCCACGGGGCCTGTTTGCACACATGTCACCTGAAGCCCCGACCCTCCCTTCACCACTGTGCAAACGCGCCCGTGGCGCGTTTTAAGTTGGGGGATTAAGTCCCCTTGAATCCTGAGGGTCCCTGGAGTCCAACTAGCCCACCATGTACTTCTAAAAAGCGCCACAGAGCTGCATTGCAGAGAGGTGTAAAAAGGGGCGTGGCCTCTGTACACCTCTCTGCAACGCAGCCCCCTGGCGCATACTGGAGGTTTCTGGTGGGCTAGTTGGCACCCAGGGACCCCCAGTATTCAAGGGGAATTACTTCCCCTTCTTAAAACGCGCCAGGGGGCGCGTTTGCAGAGTACTGCTGGGAGGGGGGCGTGGCCTCCGGCACGATGCCGGTCGTTTTAAAAAAAAAAAAAAATTTAATGGGAGGGGGGCTGCCTGGCCCCCCTTCCCTTGGCCACTTTTGGCCCCGGGGACCCCATCCCCCGGGGCCTGAGCATTTTTTATTTTTTTTAAATAAAAAAAAAAAAACGGGAAGGGGGCCGCGTGGCCCCCCTTCCCTGGGCCTGTATTGGCTCCGGGGACCCCATCCCCCGGGGCATGCCCTCGATTTGTATTTTTTAAATTTGGAGGGGGGCTGCGTGGCCCCCCTCCTCAGGCCATTTAAGGCCCGGGGACCCCATCCCCCGGGGCCGGCCTTGCCTTTTTAAAAAAAAAAAAAATTTAATTTGGGGAGGGGGCTGCGTGGCCCCCTCCCTGGCCACTTATGGCCCCGGGGACCCCATCCCCGGGGCCTGGCCTCTGGTTGGGGACTGTGGGGGTCCCCAATCCCCCACAGTCCCAGCCGGCTCCCCGGCTCCTGCGCGAGCCGGCATTGCTTTTCCACATGGGGAGCAGCTAACATGCTGCTCCCCATGTGGAAAGCAATTGAGTTTGCATTTTGAAGAGAGAGCAGGTTTCCTGTCTCTCTTTCAAAATGCAAACCAAGTTTGCTATGACAGGACGGGAGCCGCGAGGCTCCCGTCCCTGTCATAGCAAACTACAGTGTCCCGGGGTAGGCACCCCGGGACACTGCAGGAGCCGGCCCTGGGGGTGGCGGTCCCCAGGGCCATCAAGGGCTCCAGGAGGGGCCGCGCGGCCCCCTCCCAACCATTTCACAGCCCCGGGGAGGTGGTGGTCCCCGGGGCTTTGGGGGTCCGTAACGGACCCCCATATTCAAATCTTTAGTGCCCCGGGAGGTGGCGGTCCCGGGGTGTGTGGGGGCTGGAGCCCCCACACAGGTCAAAATTATTTTTAAAAAAAGAAGCCCTGGGGGGGGGCGGTCCCTGGGGCTGCGGGAGGGCCAAGAGCCCTCCCGCACCATTATCTTTTCAAAGCCCCGGGGTGGCAGTCCTCGGGGCTTGGGGGCCTTAGAGGCCCCCACATTAAATTTAAACCCCTCCACCATGCCCCCGGGACTTGGCCCACCCGGAGGCAAATTAACATCGAAGCGCGGGAGACCGTGCTTCGATGTTCTTCGGCAGGATCCGCGCACCCTGAGCGCATCCTGCCGATTTGGTTTTAAAAAAATGCTTTTTTCTACCCAGGGGGTCCTTGTGGGACCCCCTGAGCAGACCTAGGGAGTCAGGGTGTTTCTACCCTGCCCCCTTTGTGCGTTTTGCGCACTTGTTTCTTCTGGGTTTTTCTAATCGGCAGGATCCGCGCACCCTGAGCGCATCCTGCCGATTTAAAAAAAAAAATGCTTTTTCTGCCCAGGGGGTCCTTGTGGGACCCCTGAGCAGACCTAGAGGGTCAGGGTGTTTCTACCCTGCCCCCTTTTTGCGCTTTGCGCACTTGTTTCTGTCCCTCGGTTCTACCGAGGGACAAAATGGCTGCCAACACTTCCTGATTTGGAGTGTTGACAGCCAATTGAAAGCAAATTAACATGCAGCTCGTGATCGGGACGGTGCGCGCAGGGTGCGCTCAGGGTGCGCGAATCCGACGCGGCCATAGATATATATGTGATTTTCATTTTGATTTTCACAGGAACTACTGAACGGATTTACACCATTTATCAAAAAGGGTTCTTTCTGAACCAAGAACTACCTCTTTGCCAAATTTGGTGTAATTCCGTTCAGCAGTTCGGGCTGTAGCCGTGTCTAAAGTTTCCTATGGGAAAATGAATGGGGAAAACACGTTTTGGGACCCCCCTTTTTTCTCAGCCCCCGCTTGACGAATCACCCTGAGACTTTCAGGGTAGGAGCGGACCGGAGCGGGCCATAAAGTTTGAAAATTTCGCGAAGATTCGTCAACCGACGCAAGAGTTATTTCAAATAGAATGTCGCGGATTTCCTATGGAAAATAGGTCCTAACTATAACTATCTACTGGCAACCGCCAGTAGATATATATATATATATATATATATATATATATATATATATATATATATATATATATATATATATATATATATATATATATATATATATATATATATATATTTGTCAGTCCAGGAATCCAAAGTATCACGATGCTGCTGCCAGCGATGGCTAAGGCTCTATCAATAATTCACAAAAAACTCCAACCGTGTCGAAGGACAAAGAAGCGGAACACCAATTTCTCATTCTCTGATTTATTTGTTCAGTAGTTCTACTGAACAAATAAACCAGAGTGCGAGAAATTGGTGTGCCGCTTCTTCGTCCTTCAACAGGATTGGAGTTTTTGGTAAAAAGATAGATAGATAGATAGATAGATAGATAGATAGATAGATAGATAGATAGATAGAGAGATAGAGAGATTTATAGATAGATAGATATGGAATCTGAAAGTGGAGGCTAAAAACTAAGTTTGTATCCTTAGCTTGATCTGTGGAAGTAGTGCAAGTATAGCAAAACAAATTTAATATGGATGACTGGTAGCCTCAACTGAAGCATTTGTCTGAGCCTAAAAAAGATAAAGCTGTCCTTGTGTAATGTAATCTCTTGAAAATGCCTAATGCCTTTGGGCCAATTTTACGCTACATAAAAAAATTAATATATATACAGCGAAAAAGAGGGAATGCATGACGAGCAAAAAAAGACAAAGTGATAGTCTAGATTGCGATGCATTGCTTCACCTTTTAGAAATAAAACTAAGGGGCTCATTACAATGGCAGAACGATCGCCACCGCCGGCCCGGTGGTGGCGATCGTTCCGCCATCGCAATGAGATTTACCCACCGCCATATTAGGATGGCGGTGGGTATCGCGGCGGACGCAAAGTCCATCCGCCGCTTTTCCGCCAGTGGCAATCGGACCAATTGCCAGCCGGGCGGAGCAGGGCCACTAATATGGTGGCTGTGCCGAGCAGGCATCGTCCGCCATATTAGGATTGGGAAAAGAAAGGCCTTTCCATGGCGGCGAGGCCGCCATTGAAAGGCTGGTGGGGATTGGGTTCGGGGGCCCGTTGCGGGCCCCCCTTGTGTTGGGGGGAGGTGGGGTGCACTTGGGGGGTACCTATGGTACCCCCCTACATTTCACTGCACCAAGTGGCAGGCAACGTGTGGTGCCTGCCATGTGGTGCAGTGAAATGCTAGACATGCAATTTTAACATCGCGGCGGGTGCTGCTGTCAGCAGCACGCGCCGCAATGTTAAATTTCAGAATGCGACCGCCATGGTGGCGGTCGCATCCTAATTCATGGTGCGGGACCGCCGCATGTCTGGCAGGCGGTCCACACACCGCAAGGATGGAGGGCAGACTCAGGTCCGCCCGCCATCCTAATGAGCCCCTAAGTTTTGAAAAGTTTCAGCCTTCCGATTGAAGTTCAAATTTCAATTTTTGCTTGTCGTTTTGTTTGGGAATTAAATAACATATTTCGAAATTTGTGTATTCATTTGATGTATACTTGTTTTTGTATGTTTTGAATTTTTTTAGATTCAAGTCGTAGAAATTCCATAGTTGGAGTTCCCAGACTTCCTGTAGTGATCCACTGGGGATTCACAGAAGTCAAAGGTTTAAAAACAGCTGATTTAGCAGATCATACTGCACACCTGCCTTGCTTGAAATACGCTGACTTACAACTGCAATCTTAGACCAACAAGATCTCATCCAGAATTACCATACTGTGTTCCGCCCTGAGTGAGCACTGAAATTACCACACTCAAGTCCTACACAGCATACTCCAAATCACAGGCAACGGTGATGCCCAAGTTTTCTTGTCCTCAAAGACCACTGAGCGATATTCACAACCATATATTTTAAAAGCTTGCTTGACATTCTCTCCTCTCACATCTGCGTCTCAGGCACAGTGATTATTTGGTTTGCCTCTTAACTATCCAACCAGTAAAAATATGCCCCACGTGAATTCTCTAAATCTCCCTTGCTCCCCACACATTTCCCAGGGCATGATTTTAGTCCACATGATCTTCAACCTTTACAGGGAGCCCCTCAGTACTCTCCTATCCCCTCTCAATGTCTCCCTCCATTAGTATGTTCACATACTGAGGTCATCTGCAATGGATATCAAATTCTTAAAGTCATGTTCGAAAAATCACTCAACAAAAGAGGTCCAATGTTTATCTAAAATTACATCCGGCAAAAACAAATTCATCCTAATCGACTGTGGGAAAAGGTTTCAGTGGGTTGATCCTGGTCAACCTCACACAACAACTTTACAGCTCCTCGCTACCCTTTTATTGCTTTCGCCCTCCACAAATACAAAATCTCTGAACTCTCCCATTGACACGCTTCTCTCCCTCAAAGAGAACGTTTCCAAAAAGAAACCCAAACGACCTGGTTCCAAATTCAGTATCCTTGCAAGATTAGAACCCACCCTTCCCCTAGCACTTTGGAAACCACAGTAGAAGCCTTGTCCTCTCCCTTGTCGATCGAGGTAGTTCCCTTCTGCAGAACATCCTGTGCGCCACACTCAATAAAACTCACACAAACAAAAGTAAGGAACGGTGGCATGGAGATGATTGAAGAGGAGCCTTTACAGAAGCTAGATAGGAAATCTATACTTGTGTGGCTCCCCATAATTTTTCCCTAGATAGCTGGTATTTTGTCCCAACTGTATAAGCAACATTATTTTGAAAATAAATTGTCGTATTTGATTCTATGATAAGTTATCTGTAATGTTTATAAAAGTGTTGCAGGCAGTGCAACGGGCACCTTTCAAATGTAAGCCTGGACAAGATCCTTTCCCGCTTACACCTGGAACATTTTGCATTGTCTTATAAGTATAAAGTGTGGATGCAGAGGTGTTGTCCTGTGTCTAAAACAAAGGAAAGCACAGTTTTAAAGTTAAAATAAGAGATTTCACACGTTTCTCTTTCGGCTGTAAATATCCAATGACAGGGTAAGGAGCCATGCATAATGTTTAAATCTGGCCTGAAATAGGAGTTCACGTGGGCTTATTTGACGTGCTGTGTGCAATTTACTGCAGCCAGCAGCAGCGTCAAAGTGTAGCATTTTTGCCTAATGTACATTTTGCCAACTTCTGTGACAAAAGAATTACAAACATAATTTTGCACCTTGTGGGTAATTGAGCATACAAAATTAAATGGAAACATTGTATTATCATTATCTAGACTTTTAAAGTGGCTCTTATGAACAGCTGTAATATTACCTGCGTAAATGTTTTGCCAGAGTGAGCAGATGGCTTAAGCCCCTGTGTTTAGCAGGGCCTCCTGTGACTCAGACAGTTGCTGTCATTCACCTCATTTTTAGGTTGAGCATTCGAGACCTCTTGTATATACTTTAGTATATACTTACTTATATGTGTATGTACTTTGTGGGCTCTGGAGATCAGCCCTAGGACTTTTTCTGCTTCCGCTTAGGGACTTTTTTTTCCGTTCAACTGCCTCTATTTAACTGTCTTGATAGAAAACGACCAGTAGAGGTCAGTAAAATACCAGAATACTTTCTGCTGAGGGACTATCTTTTTTTTATTTTTCCAGCAACCTTTCTCTATTTAACTTTCTTGATAGAAAACAACCAGCAGAGGTCAATAAAATCCCAGAATCACTTTAGCATGCTCTAGGTTCCAGTCCATAGAAAGTGTCTTCCACGAGCACCCGTAGACAATATTTTTTTCAAATCTTGCTTTTTCAGTGATATGACCACCGAAGGCCCTGATTTTATATTAAAAACCGAGCTTTGGACTATACCATTTCCCGCTGAAAGGCAATATTTCTCTCCATGTGTTCCAATACCTGGCATGTCACACAGTTTGGTGCTTACTTTCCCTCCATATTAAAGAACAGTAGATGTTCCGCACCCAGGCAAATGTGCTGCATAGCTAAATACATATAAGGTTCCAAAGGCGAGACCGATTGCATTGCACATGCTTGTTTTTTAAGTGAGGAGGTAAACCTCCAAACTTCAGAGGTTTCCAAGCACCATTACTGACAGTTTAGCCCATAACCAGGCCTTATCTGCCTGTAAATGAGACACATGACACCAGTGTGGGCTAGGCCCTGCAGGCTCATAATAAGATCTACAGGTTGTCAGACAGAGCAAGAGCCAGCATCAAGAGGAAGTGTCCATAGAGGTGATGAAGACTTTCAGTGGTTCTTGGCCCAACCCGATCATTCTCGCACCAAAACCCACCATGCAAGCCTGAACCCCAGAGCTTCAGCTTTGCGTGCACTACTGAAGGCACCCACCACATACATACTGCAGATCAGCACTCCGACTGGTTAGGAGCTGTAACGTTCCTCAGTACCTTTAATTTGACTTCTGGGCGCTGGCAGATTGCCCTAATTGACGACATAAGACATCTGAATACTCCATGCCTGTTAGTCATTTTCAGTTTTCTGTTATGCCCTGTAACCTAATGAGTAAGGCTAATCTTCCCAAAGACTTGTGAACTGGGACTAAAGGGTCACCTTCCCACATGACACCGTAACCTATAACTCCAACTGGGAGGACAACCTGATATACTTCCATGAAGAGTTTAAGGTGCTGGCTTCACTGAAGGGCTGGGCAAGTGTGCAAGAGAACAGATTCATCCTCCAAAAAGTAAACAAACATCCCAAACGAATGCATTAGATAGCTGCCAGAAGGCCATTTTAAACCTAACGGAAGCCCTGTACTCTGCACCACTATAGCTAGGATTTCACTTTGGTCACAGATGCGGCAATTCTGTCACACCATGAACAGCATGGGCTAGACCAACCCAAAGCATTTATCAGCTGACATTTGCTACCTAGGGCATCCTGTTGAAAGAGAGCTTTGCTTTTGTGTGGTCACAGAAGAAACAGATTCTGTTTGGGAAACATGATGGCAGTAGCCATCGATCACAATAATTAATCAACAACTTCTTTCCTAGCTACTAGCCAATTAACAGACCCTGATGTAGCACCACAAAATCAGCAATGCAAGTTGTAGAGGACACACTTTTCATGGAAGGCCTTTGAGCAGAATTTAACACAGCTGCCCATCAGACCCTACTGAATAGTGCATGAACTCATATTGGAGCTACTGACTCTATATTGCAGTGATACTTCTCATTCATCAACAACTGGACCATACAACTGTAACCTTTTGTGAAGATCTTCAGTCTGTTGGGTCCATAATGGAGGACTAAGGCTATTTAAGCGTCCAGTTATTTTATATGAGAGACTTCGAATAATTTTCTTGAAAAGATTGGTATATAAAAGAATGACAGGAGTTCAGTGTCTTAAATTTTAGTCCTTGATGTTTTCGAATTAATGGGACTGAGGCCCACCTCAGGACCTAGATGATCGTTTCTTTCCTTTCTCCTTGCAGATTTCTGCTGCTTCAGATCAGAGCTGCCCTCGGGAAAAGAAAAGATGTTTACAGGTAAAAACTTGGATTCATGAATAGTTTCTCATTTTCTATCTTTCTACTGTCTCTAATCCTATTTTACTCTGTTAAATAAAGTAATGCTCTTTCCACTTTATAAGATTTTTCCTTCTGCTTTCGCTCGAGGCTTGCAAATTGAACTTCGTTTCAAGGGCAGTAGCCTGAAAAAGAAAATCAAGGTTGAATCAAAAACAATTTTAAAAAAAATCTTTTTGCTCACTTGTTCTGTCATTACATGTCTTTCCCTGCTCCGCCATGCCCTGTGGTCTGTCTCTACTGTGGGTAGTGACCACCACCTGACTGAACCATGATTTTACAGGAGCATGGCAGGAGCTAGGCGATTCCCTGGTCACTGCTGAAAAGGGAAGGCACTGTGACTAACAGAGGGGACCTCCTTTCCCCAGTCGGTTTATCTTCTGGGTCCGGATCCCTGGCATTCTCCAGCTGGTAAGGAGGAATGTCGTTTCTGCCGTCCTCTTCTTCATCAAGTGATGGATCCAGCCCTTGCTCCTACACTTGTTTCAATGTTGCTCATACCCACCAAGGCTTCTCCTACAGTTTTTCCTGTTCCCGGTTTTTGAAGGTTGTGAGCTGAGGACGGACGCAGAAAACGTTCAGTTAAGTCCTCCATTTGTGACACCCACTCAGATGGCACAATTAAGATCCATGTGAAGGCATTTGACCTGCGTGGTACACCAATAATCAATCTTTTCACCAGTGAGCTTCGTTCTTTACATGGAGGCTTAGTGGGTTCTCCTAGATAATCAAGGAATCAAGATCCAGAATGCTATCCACATACAACTCTAGCCAACTGCCTCCTCAAGAGTCATGACTGACTCAGGACCAGCTTCTCTCTCACCTACTACCTACCTGAAACTAAACCACAACAAACATTCTATTCCTCTTTACAAAAAGCTTTAAGTAAAACCAAATAATGATCTGGCTGTCTCAGATGAAGCAGAAAGGACTCATTTCACAATTCTCATACAATGCAAAATAGATCGACTTCATCTTAAACAGTGACTTTGCCTTCAAGCCCGAACTTGCCAAGAAAGCACAAACTGCTTGGCACTGGTTCCTAGTTATGTGATCAAATGAAACCTTAAGAATCCATGTTTAGAACCACCATCCCAGATACAGTGTTCTTCCAAGTGGACACCCTTACTGTCTTATCACTCTGCATCCCAGACATCCATCTGGCCCACAATATGTAGGCCCAAAAGAAACAGTGACACATTAATCCTATGTAGACGGAATTTGAATAGCTACCCCTACATGCCTGCATCATTTACTAAACAAGCTGTATCATCTCCATGGTAGCTGCAACCGTCCATCCACCCAACCTGGCAGACAAAATCTCTATTTCAGAAGCCTAGTACAGTACATCAAGCAATAGTATTATTACATTGTCAATCAGGCTGTGAACAAACAAAAGAAAACAAGAGCCTTCCCATGTTACATAAGAGGCTATGGAAATAAATGCAGCCTCAGATTTGACTCAAACTTTCAATTCCAGGCTTCAGAAAAGTTCATAATAGGAACCCCTCAATACCTTGATAAACATCAGTTAAGATCCTTGACCTCCCCCCATTATCAAGGCTCAACAGATACCCTTCTCCGATGTTCACACTTGTGAATTATTCTTTCACATAAACCAAGTACTACAGAGCCTCATTGCTTCCATCTAGGTTCACAGGAAATTTGTCATATGTGTTCAGAGAGTTAGTCACAAAGGCTGACGTTTTACTTTATGTAGTGTATTTAGAGCTAGTGGCAGCTACAATAATGCAAAATAGCAACATTAAATGATAGACAAAGGTGTACATATTAAAGATTGCAGTCCATACAAACGAAAGGCCATCCACAGTGAGGCTCGAGAGAAATGTTATTTCTCTGCGCAGATCTCAGTGTAGAAGATGAACATTAAAAAAATGAAAACTGAAGCATGACAGTAGATTACCTACCAGTGATGAACCTTTAATACAATGGTATAAATAAATCCATTTTTAAAGATGGACTCACTTATAACTTTCTCCTCCAGGCTCTATTGTTAAAGTATAATATTATTTGTCATTTTTTTAATGTTTTTAAGATCCAATCAATTGAAATATTTAACACATTTTCATGAAACTCAAAGAATAATAAACTACTTTTAACTCTATAGGGTGTCTTTGGTTAAGCATTCTTACAATTACTCAAACTTATAAAGCCATCATATAAACACACTCTATTGTAGGGCTCAATGGAGGGAGGATGGGTCTATATGTCAGCATAGATACCTAACCTATCCCAAAACTATCTGTGTAAAACTTCACATGTAGTTTAGAGTGGCAAAGATTGATCCTAATGCACATAAGTGGGTAATGTTAATTGCATGGCACCCAAATATCATAATAAAAATATCATCTGCCAGAGACATGGAGTCCTAAAAATCGCTTACAAAAGTATCACACCACTGGAGTTTTTAATAGAAAATCTACATATAATGGGACAATATTTTTGTAAATATTTAGGACTCAATATTTATCTTTGATGATATTACTGCTGTGGGAAATTGGGCTGTTGGTTGAGGGAGGCGTGAGCCCTTCTCACGCAACAGTTCTTGTCAGGGTGGACCACAAAAGTCACTAAATTAACACGTGCTTAACCCTCTGGCAACTTGGCACAAAAGCAGACATGCTTAACTTAGAGGCAATATGTAAAGTATTTTTGCAGCACACAAATAGCAATAAAGTGAAAAAACAAAACAAGAAAAATTGTACACTAATTTAGAAAGATAGAGTAATATCTAATATATTATTTGACACCCAAATGACAAAAATCCAATCAGTAGAAAAAGAGCTATGTGATGTTAGAGATTCAGGTAACAATATTTCCTAGAACGACAAAGCGACAACTGTGGTTATCTAGTCACATTGTACCAGGACAAAGTCACAAGTTCAGGCCAACCACAATGGAGCATGGGCTGGACACATAGACCAGGTTAGTCCTGCTGAAAAAGTTGGCTTCTAAAGTCCAGTGGGGAGAATTCCATTCATGGTGAAAGAGGCCATGAGGAGCAGGGGGAGTGTCGTATATGGAGGTCACTGTAGCGTGGAGATCAGGCTGAGTATCGCCAACGGGAGTCACTATAGCGTGAAGTTCCTGTCGGCCGTTGCGGACCACCGTTGCGGGACATTCTTATTGGCGGTCGCCACAGGCTGTCAAAGCTGTGACACAAAGTGCAGACCTCGCACTGTCGGTCGCTGCTGGTGGACGCTGTAGCACAGAGTCTGGTTCAGCAGAGCTTCGCATTGGTGGGCCACATGATCTTGGTGTAAATGGGCCTGTTCATGGATGTAAAGAGCACATAACTTATGAATTCCTCCTTTTCTTCACAGGGGAGTGCAACTGATGCCACAGCAAAGGGTCCAGGACCTGGGAGGCACCTCTTGGGGATCAGAAAGTCACTCCAGCAGAGGCCAGCAAGGCTCAGGCAGGCTGAGTTGCCAGACCAGGCAGGTCCAGTTGCAGCAGGACAGCTGGGTAGTTGCACAGAGGCCTCTTGAGCTTGTTGTGTCTCGGTAGCTCTTAACAGGTCAGTAAGCTGACCCTTGGAGTCACTTCAGCCTGGGATGAAGGATACAGGTCGAGTCTTCCTTCTCAAGCAGCAGGGCGTCCTTCTGTAGTATCCACAGGTCCAGAAGTGTACTGCATGGTAGAAGCTTCTGGAGTTTCCCCCTACAGATGTGTCTGGAATTTCCTACCTCCCTGCTCTGGTAGCAGTCTGTCTGGGGGCATAATAGGCAAGTGTGAAGTATTTTTTGTGTGAGCTGGGCCAGTGCCTTTGAAGTGTAAGTGTGCTAGGGGGCAGCTCCGCCCCACCATTAAGCCAGGGTTGCCCATCCTGCTAACACCCAGACCCTCTATTGTGATGTTGTGTGGGAGGATTACACAAAGGCCAATTGCCACCCGTACCTAGTCATGTGACCCAGCAACAGCTATAGGCACCAAATGGCTAGGACAAGAAAATGCCAACTTTCTAAAAGTGGCATTTTTAGAATTGTGACTTAAAATCCGACTTTACTATAAAAAAGGATTTTAAATTACAATTCCTCAGAGACCAAACATGACTTTCCTCCCTGATCCCAATCAAAAGCTATGACTTATTAAATGTAATACAGTAATCTAATGTTATCCTAAGGGATATGTAGCTCTCACAGTATGGAAAAATGAATTTAGGGGTTTTACATTACCAGGACATGTAAAACTTAAAAGTACATATCCAACTTTTTAGATACAATGCGCCCTGTCCTATGGGCTGTTTAGGGCGTACCCTAGGGATGAAATATGTATTAGCAAGCATTGATAAATGCATTAGCTTTCGCCTATGTGATTAATAAGCTGTTTTTTGTTGAAAGTTGCAGCTTACGGAGTAGTTGTACAATATATGTTAAAGAAAGTCTGTTAAAGTGTTATGACTTGTTGATGTACAAAAAGGCAATATATTGTGCCACGAGTGGTATTGTGCGGGTAATTAATAGCGAAGTAATGAAAAATGAAATGAAAGAGAAATAATAGAATTGATGTAATAGCAATATTATGTGTTTAAAGGAGTTCTGACAACTTTTGGGCATGGTGCCACTGCACCTGCTGCACCATTTGAATCAAGCACCTTTCAACTGCAAGGCAACTGCAATTGTGGCTGCCTGTTTAGTAGTAAGATATGGCAATATTAGGTGTCTAGAGGAGTTCTGACAACTTTTTGGCCCGGTGCCACTGCACCTTCTGCACCATTTTAATAATTACCCTAGTGCCTTAAAGATAACTGCACTTGTGACTGCTTGTTTAGTTGTAAAATATAGCAATAATCTGTGTTTAATGGGGTGCCTGGAGCTTTTGGTCCCGGTGCCACTGCACCTGCTGCATTATTGAAATCATGACCCTAGCGCTTGCTAGATAACTACACTTGTGAATGCCTGTATAGTAGTAAAATATAGCATTATTGGGTGTTTAGAGGAGTTCTGACAACTTTTGGGCCTGGTGCCACTACACCTGCTGCACCATTCAAATCATGACCCTGTTGTCTGCAAGGTAACTGCACTTGTGACTGCCTGTTTAGTAGTAAAATATAGCATAGCTGTTGTATATTAACTTTATTTTTGACGTTCAATGTTTATTACAACATTTACAATTTGATCATAATGACCAAATAGATTAAGTTGAAAAAATCTGTCTTTTAATGCCTACAAAGTGCAGAGAAAGTACTGAGGCATGAATAGGAAATGCCACAAACGTTCTAAGGCTAAAGCATCTGCTTTACACAACTATGTAATAAAGCCCAAGCATTCCAGCATGTTAGAAGCGCTCTGCCTTTTCAGTGGGAAGAGATCTTATCTTGACAGTGAATGGGACTTAAACAGTGTTAACAACTTTTGTAGAAGTATCGTAAATGTATGCAGCCAGGGGAAGTTAGCAAAAATAAAAGCTCCACACAAAAGTGAATGAATACAGTAATTCGGCCATGGGAACTGGTAAGAGCCCCATTTTCAGATATATTAAATACACAAGATTTCACAAGCACAGTGCAAGCGCTGTGCAGGCGAAACCTAAAAAGGAAGATTTAAGCCTAGCAAAAGGTTTATTTAGCCAGGTCGAAAGGGCAGTTTAAAACTGCACACTTAGGCTACCATAGCAATGGCAGGTCTGGGACATGTTTTAAATGGCTACTTATGTGGGTGCTACAATCTGTGCTGCAAGCCCACTAGTAGCATTTACTTTACAGGCCCTGAATATCTGCAGTATCACCTTACTAGGGACTTACAAGTAATGCCTTAAAAAATGCCATCAAATTCACGACTGCCATCATGCTTTGGACAGGATGCTCTCTCTAAAGTGTAAAGTATTCACAGTGATTCTTTATCAGAAATAATGGAAGGGACTTTGAGGGTTATTTGGAACCCTCTCCTCTTTGACACCTATTCCTTGCTAGGAATGTGTTACTGGTGGCACTTTACAGAGTAACTCACTACCACTCTGATATTTTCTAAAATCACAGCCCTTTTTTCAGCATGGTACTGCTCTTGGCATTGCCTGCCATCCCAGTCTCGCCCTCAGGTCATTTCAGGCCCCCGGAGGGTGGCGACCCCCAGTTTGAACTACTCTGTTGTAAACAGACGTGCAGGAAAGTTCACACATTTCTTACACTCTTCTGTAAACTGTTGCTACCATATAAATGAAGAGAAATGTAAATGTACAACCAGAAAGGGCATACAGAATATGCAATGTGTATATGGGCACAATGCTTATTAAGCTCAGCAACTACTTGAAAGGATATGTGTGAAAGAAGGAAATGCTGTGGTGCTGGTTTTGAAGCGTGTAAGGGGTTATCCAATGAAAATATATTTTACTAGTATTGTTTGCAAAAAATGTAGTCTACATGTTTACTTTAAGGAACATCATTAGAAATGTGTTCTCAATTTTCAGCAGTTTTGTATTTCTCCACCCAGCACACACACAGGTATTTCAACCAGAAGAAAGGTCCTACCTCGCAACAGACTTGGATGGAAAAGTCAACACTCACCATCATTCACCCTTTCCTACTTTTCAGCTCATTGTCAGTCTTGGATGACCCACTTTACCCAATCCGACTGATATATACCTGGACTGGGAGTCAGAGAAAACGACCATATCAATATATTAGGAAAGAAGGGTGTGACTGAACAACAATGCCTAATCTGAACCTTGTTCCTTTTCTGCTGATTTGAACAAGGAAGTAGGGGTTAGTGTGAAACAGAATGTCAATGGGCAAGACAGAACAGGAGTGGGAAAATCCACACCCTCCCACAAGTTCATTGCCATCATGGTCAAACCCTATTTCCCTCCAAGCTGAATTGCAGCTATTTAGCCATGAGAGAGGTTCTACCTAGCAACCATGTGGGGCTGAGAAAGAAGTAATTGGAGAAATACTGTGGGAACAAGGTCTCTCTCACCTTTGGTATTGTGGAGAATTTTTCAGAAAATTTTAAATGAAGAAATTTTTAAAGTATCAAAAAGACCTTTATTGTTTTTATTTAGACAGAATAAAATCTTCCCCGTGCCCAAACTATGCAATATATTCCACGTACATCCACATCTTAAAATGAATACCATACCCACTGCTGCATGTAGTGCGGCTTGTATAAGCCAATTTTTTTCAGATTCATTCACCAGATCCCAAACTCACCAACATCATTTAATAATCAACAAGAAGCTCATCTGTTAGTCACAATGATATATATACAAGACCTCTTGAGTCCCTGAGGTTATGTCTTGTGAAGTAGAGTTTTTACAGTGGTGAGCTAGTTGTACATGTGCTAATAATACAGCCAAGAACAAAAAATGATCTGTAATATGGTTAGTAACGTCAATCATAATCAATAGGATATCACGAGACAGACCAGTTGCCATAGAGACAAGGACTGCCTCCATGTTCTATATCTGGGGTAAAGGAGTACCACATTGATAAGCCATTTTGTAATTTTAACCACCGGGATAAAGAAAAAGTCAAAAATATTATGGTAGTATTGGATACTAAACTTGGCAATATTAGTTACATAATATCCCTTAGCAATTTAGACCATAGCTATTGATTATTAGAGATTGCTTGTTGTGTGTACTCTACTCCCAGACAACTTCTCCATTGTATGCCCATTCTGCAAGCAGGCCTTACCCTAGTTATTCCAACATCTGATAGTACCCTATAACTTTCTAAGGGTTTTTATCTATCAGTTTTTGCATATTTTTGGCAAATGATCTGGAGCTAATTTCCTAATTTTTTTTAAAATGCTCCAATTTACAAGCATTTAAAGAACCCTTTGTATGGTATGTCATATTCCTCCCTTATTTATTTGAAGATACCACTGGAGAATAATTGGTACAAAAATTGTACTTCAGCCCAATAAGAAGACTTGACAATTTGAATAAGGGTAGACAATGTGGATCATCCCAATAGGTATATACCCATGATATTTAGATATGTTAAAATAGATAGAAATATCTACCCAGGTTTTGACAAGGTCGGTTTGAATTTAATATGTCTTGGATGCCAATGGAGGGCGGTGTCAGGGGGAGTCTAAAAATTGATATAGTAACAGTAATGGTGGTCAACCAAATATGGCTTCTAAAAATAAAGGCATATTGGCCTGATCTTTGCCACGTTTCATTAGTCTATTACATAATGCTACAAAGTAGGAAACCTGGAAGCTGAAAAGGGCCCAACCTTCTTCAATTTTGGGTAGTTATAGAAGTCTAGGTTTTTTATGCCCCAAAATGAAAGAAGTAATTAGGGCATCTATCGTCTTAAAAAGTAAGGTGGGCGACACATCAAGAAAGCCCAGAATAAATCCAAACGTTTAAGCAACAAAATCATTCTAATTAGGTTGATATGTCCTAATATAAACATAGGTAATACTTCCTAATTATTTAACTATGAGGATTTCTTTAATAATTCCTTTATAATTAATGGCTCTCAATATATCAAATCACTGTGCAAGCCATACTCCTAGATTTTTCAGTCTGGTGACTTCATAGTGCTTTTGCATCAGAGTTTGATCTACAATTAATATCTTATTTGTCCCTGTTTAACTCATAACATGACAAGGGTTCCAAATGCAGTGGCAGCCTCTTCAATTGCTTATGTTTTCGTAGAGTTATAGGTAGGCAATAAAATGTTGTTTGCATGGACTCGGACCTGGACTTCTATTTAAGGGAGCTTTATTGGTAGAATATTTGGCTGGATGAGTAGCAGCTTCAAAAAAGATCCCATGTATACCACATACAGCCATGGAGAGAGAGGGGGCAGCTCTATCTACTGCACCAGGACATTTTTCATGTGTTAGTTCTGAGGTTATTTGTTGTAACTATACTCAGTGAACCTTGATAAATATTTTCTATCCACTTAATTGTTAAATCAGGAAATCCAATATGAAGGGCTAATGACATGGTTTGAATGCCTTTTTAGCGTCTATGGATATCAAAGACAATGGTTGTTTCACTGTTTCTGCCCAATCAATTAGAATTGCTCCTACACTAGCGGGAGCTATAGTTTCCATACCAGGAATAAAGCTATGTTGCCATGGGGCAACTAAATTAGTGATTAGATGGTTAATCCTTATAGCCAACAGCTTAGCACAGATTTTAAACTCTGCGTATAATACATATTTTGGTCAATATGATTCTATTGTAAGTGAAGATGCATCTTTTTTCACAAAAGGGCATTATGCAGTTCCTCATGATTCTTAAAAAGGAGCAAAAGGCATCATTTCTTTAATCATCTGGAGAAAAAAGGTCCAACCTGTTGAAATAAAGGCTTATATTATTTGCTGGATTTAGCATCAATATCAACAGCTTTAGCTAATGGAATTATAAGAACTCTCTAGAAGTACCTGCAATTTTACAATTTTGGTTATATATTCATGTTGCTCTTGTGTCATCCTAAGTAAGGATCTCTGCTGTATGAAGCTGAACATTTCATTCTGTAGGTCAGGATCATTATTTTCCATAGAAGTGATATAGAGTTGCCAGATATTGCTGGCAATGATAGACATGTACCTTGGGGGTGCTACTCCCCTGAGATTCCATTGTTGTGCCAACCAAATTTCAGCACGCTAACTAGGCATTTTTATAAGAGGACCTGGGCAGATGCTGGGATCCTCACAGTCAGTGACTTATTCACAGGATGGACCTACATGAACTTTGAAACAGAGACCACTTCAGTTTCAATGACAGACTATTAATGGAGCATTCAGCATTGCTCAAAGCAGCAATGCCAGCTTGGCCAGATAATCCTGAGGAACTGCCTATGTCGAGCATACTTTCCAATATCCTCACAATGGAGAATTGCACTCATGCATTGTCACTTTCATGTAACTCACTGTCCCTAAATTTTCAGACAGACACAAAGGAGCCAGATCGTCTCAGGAGAGATCTATGGGAGGGTGAGTTGGCTGAGGACGCTTGGGACATAAATTAGAGTACATAACTTTTGTAACCCAGAATCCTAGATTCAAATTTAACCAAATTAATTACATTCACCAAACATATTTATCCCCTTATAAAACAACTAAAATATATTGAGGAGCTGATGACACTTGTCCCAAATGTTAGCAATTGCATGCCTTTTTTATCACATGGTAGGGAATGTTGTCATATCTAATCGTTCTGGACAGAGAAAGAAGTCATAGGGCTGAATATACCAATAGAGCTTCTACAATATCTGCTGGGTTATATTCCTTGGCAGTTCGGGCTGGACTGTTCCCATGAGGCACAGGGTCAGACTGATTTGCATATGGCCATGTCTGAACTGGGGTGGTGGAGTGAGCTAAAGAATGATGATGGATTAAACCCAGATCAGTTGACTGGGGGTGAGTGTTTGATTGGCTCAAACGTTCCGTCCATCATCCCCTTTTGTATCGCTCGGGTTATATTCCTAGGCCTAAACGATGAGGCAGACATGTAAATTTATCAATCTGGAATTGATAATCGATAAGAGAAACAGAGCAATGGGCTGGAAAGTAAGAAAGGCTCTGGATGTCTACAAGTGGTTGCAAGAGGTAGTGAGGTAGTCATAGGCAAAGTGGCTATGTTGATGGCACTGTGAACTCCTGGGACATGATCCTACTTGCGTGGGAATGGTCACCCTGAAAGTGTGTGACATTTGTCTACCTGATTGTCTGAGTATTATTTGATACAGCCCTGGGTGCATTGTGCTTGTTTCAGGTTACAGTCAGGCTCAGTATATAATAAGTGACTGGTTACAGAAAGAGAGGTGGTGAGTAAGGTTCAAGATGAGTGGTTAAATAGCTTGAACAAGTTTGATATCTGTATTAATACACCAAGTGTCTAGCGTTTGTACCATCCAAGCTTTATGATCAAACAGTTATCATATGTCATTACTTTCACTCATCATAGCGGTTTTCAATATAAAATGTGATAAATACCAATTCTTTAACAAGTGATATAGAGATCACAGTAGCATTTTAAAAGGCACTTACTATCTCAGGTCAGTGAGGGTATTCCCTTCTTTAGTACTTATCTCTAAAATAGTTTGGGGTGTCATCATCATCATCATCATCATCAACAAACTGTATTCGGTTTTATGAGTAAAACCATAAAAGTCAAACAAACATGATTAAAAATGTGTTTCACAATACAGGTTAACAACTGTTGATACATCAAATTACACTGGGTTTGTAGTTAAAATACATAGATTACAGTACAGAAATTAATCACAACTTGACCTGAGTCTTAGGGCAGCCCTTGGGGAGTCATATGTTGTGTGCTTGAGCAGCCAGAATTGAGTCAATTATCTCCTCATGTTCAAATTGGAATGCAAGTTGTGTATCTGATGCACCATATTTTAGAGACTCAATGCAGCAGTAGAATAAAGAAGATTTATTTGAGAACTACTTCCAGGAGAGCTGTCAAGGAGTGTTCTTCTCTGCACCAGCCTCCAACTGACCAATTTTCAAATACAGAAATTCTAAACAGGTAACGTTCTACATTACATCAGAACTAGAATACCACATTACATTTTTCTTGCAGTTGAGAACAAACAAATACTGCTATCAAAACAAAACAAAAAATATATCAAGACAAAACACAAAAAACAACCATAAGTAAAACATTTCTTAAGACATCCAGAGCAACATACTATTTTGAACTAAAACAAAATACAACCCAAACCATGATACCCTCATCTTAACCTCCAAGGAACCTGATCTGATCTATCCATAAGCTTCTGCAAGGTTATAAACCACCACCCGACACTCTTGGTTTTGTTTAGTGTCAACAACATCACTTGGAATGTAATGACCAGCACACTTAGCAACTCTTTCAGAATTCCACTTGTTCTTGCCATTGATTCTGACAGCATTACCACATACTTTGTTGAAAATCTGGTTTCACAAAACTTTCTTCTCCATTCTTCACAAATCCTGTTTGTTAATGAGCACAGTATCCCCAGTTTTAATCTCACATGCCTTCAAACTTTTTCTTATGTCAAAATACAACCTTTGTTTTATTTGAACATTGACCACATTTCTCCTGACAATTACATCTGCTTCATCCAATATAACACCCAATTTCACCCACCTTGCCATTCATACAGGACACACTTTGGTAGCAGGTTTACAACCTCTCAACAATTCAAAAGGAGAAAACTTCCTCGACGAATGTGGGGTGGTGCAATAAAACCATAACGTAGCACACATTGCATTACTCATGACCCAGTCGTTAAAAATAGACCACTGTACTCGCTGAACCACAAACGATCCAGAAGCCCATTAGTTTGTGGGTGATAAAGCTAGCTTTTCAAATGTTTGACATCTCCAGACCAAAGCACATTTTGTACCTCTTCACTCACAAACTGAACCCTATTTTCTGAAACCAATGGCTGCGGGACACCTTCATGTAAGAAAACATTCTTGAGAAAATCCCCAACATTTAGCACTGGGTTCTGATACAAATCTTTTCACTCGCCATTTGTAGTACACATCAACCAGAACCCATGCAAATTTAGAATGGGCAGGCATGGAATTAAAGGGCCCCAACAAATCCATACCAATTTTTACCACGATATGCAAGGGTACTTTATGGGATGCAAAGGTGAGAAATTTACTTTCAAACTCTTTTCTGCACTTGCACAAATCATACACTGAATAACTAAAACAACTTCTCTATCCATAGATGGCCACCAAAACGTTTGACATATGCGAAGCTTATTAAATGTATGCCCCAAATACCCTTCATGAGTCTACATCTTAGGCCGACAGGGGGAACCAACTTATCATCCCAAACCACCATGGCATCCGCTACAGATAATTGATGGTTAACCTTCCAAAATGGTTGACACCCATGTTCCAGATTCTTCTCACCAGGCCAAACCTGCACAACAAAGGTTAACACCTGTTTCATCTCTTCATCATCATTCACTTCTTTCCTCCATTCTTTCTCTGAAACGGCACACATCACTTCAAGATCATTAGATGCAGTCAAACAGCTATCATTGTCCTCATCACCCCATCCTGCAAATCTCCATATTGAACATCATCACCACCCCCAAAAGCAGGAAATCTCAATAAGTAATCTGCTCTTACATTTTTAAAACCTTTGATATGGGAAACATCAAAATGATACTGCATTAACTTGGTGGACAATCTTGCAGTTCTCTGTATATAGTCTTTGTTTTTTTCCCCACTCAAAATAGCTAACAAAGGCGTGTGATTTGTCTTCATACTAAACTTTGTACTCCAGACATACAGATTAAATTTTTGAACATGCCATTAATTTCTTCTCAACCATGGAAAAATGACTTTCATTCTCTCCAAGTACCTTAGAAGTATAACCCACGGTAAATTCATTGTCCTTAATGCCCCTAATCCAACACTGCTAGCATCCACTAAGATACAACATTTCAAACTTGGGTCACAGGGTTTCAATGTGTTAGAACTCACCAACACGTTTTGATCCACTCAAAATGCTTGTCACCCTTATCACTCCACAAAAAAGGACAATAGTTCTTGAGCAACACAGACAATGGTTTAATATGAGTGGTATAATCAGAGATGAACCAACTATAGAACTCACATAACCAAAGGAAAGACTTCCGATCAGATGTATGAGCAGGAGGAACACCATTGATAATAGCATCAACTAACCCAGGTCTGGGTTCAATGCCATTTCCTGACACCATATGACTCAGATATGCTCCCCATGTCTTGTCCCAGTTCACAATTTTCTCTTTTCAATTCCGCACCCTTTTCGTGCATAAGGGACAGAATGTGCTCAAAAATCTGATCATGTTTTTCTGTAGAAGAGGCAAAAATTAGCACATCGGCCTGGAAAACGGCAACACCAGTCACATTTTTTTAAAAGATTGAACATTATTCTTTGAAAGACAGATGCTGCAGATGCGAATCCAAAAGGCATCCTGCAATATTGAAAAGCACACACTGGGGAAATCAATGCAATGAAATGCCTTGATTCAGGTTCCAACAAAACCTGATGGTAGGCTGATGTCAAGTCCAATTTGGAAAACTATTTACAATTTCAAATTAATGTGAACAACTCCGAACTTTTAGGGAGAGGACGTGAATCTACCAAATAGCTTTCATTAGGCTTCTAAGATCCACACAAACCCTTAATTCTCCATTGCGTTTGTGTCCCACCACCAATGGAGACAACCACAGGGAGGATTCAATGGGTTCAATAATAACCTTGTCAAATGACATAGCCAGTTCATTTTGAAAAGATTTCCTGGTATTGCGCAATTTGTGCTTCACAGGAACAGAGACTCTTTAATTCTTTTTTTGTGTTGAAAACCTTTAATTTCTCCCAAGGTGTTAGAAAAGGCAAAAGGAAACACCTTACACACCACTTAACTAGCATCATCCATGACCAACTAAACTTGATTTTTCATCCCATGCCTCAAAACCATATGGAACAAACCCTGATGGAACCATCTCAATATGCAGGGTCCTTTCACTGCACATACATTTTTCCAAATATTTTCCTTCCTCTGAAGACAAAATATCTTCAAAAACCTATCAACTCAATCCTCCTCCCTTCATACAAACGGGAGCATGATCAGGTGGTTCCAACTCTTTGCCTGGCCACATCTCTTCAAACAACCCCTATGTGATTGTGGTGATTCTTGCTACTGAATCAACCAATAACTGCAAAAAGTTGTCCCAAACTTGAACTTCAATGTACGGGTCTACACACTTACAATGATGACCAGACATGACATCACCTACTTTGACCACAAGAACCATGTCCTGAAGATCCTCTTGGACCGTCAACAACCCAGTCACTATCTTAGGAAGCATCATTTATCACATTGATGACATTCTCTGTTTGTTTCTTTGTCCTTGGCACAACCTAGGAAAAAATGTCCAACCTTACTACAATTTCTGAAGATGAAAAACTTTGCCGGACATCCCTTCCACGCTTTGGTGTGGGCAGAATACCCACATTTGAAACATGTATTAGACTGATTAGAAAATGATTTCCCCAACTTAAATCCTTCTTTAGGCCCTTTTAACTTTTAAGACTCCAATTGTCTCTGCTATGTATACTATTAATGACATCTTCACGTATGTCACCCAGTTTCTTAACAGAGATCTGAGTAGCTTCAATGCTCTTTGCCATACTTATAGTCTCTTCCAAAGTAGGATTACCCATCGACAATACTTTTTGATGTATCTGTTTGCTGACACATGTTTTTGCATGTTTGTTGACTCACTCACAAATAAACTGATCACAAACCAGTTGGTCCATAACATTTTCAAATTGGCAATCATCAGTGAGGTGTCTCAGTGCAGAGATATACATGTCAACATTTTCATCATTTAATTTTTTTCTGTTAAAGAGTTTGGGGCATATGTATCAACCCTTTTCCCATTCGCAAACGGGCCGATTCTCAGAATCGTCCCGTTTGCGAATGGGAAAAAGCCTTTTGGGATGTAGCATCCCAAAAGGCAAGTGCAAAATAGGTAAGCGCAATTTTTGCGATTACCTATTTTGCGCATGCATTTAGAGAATCGTAAATTGCGATTCTCTAAAGGAAGCGCTTCTTAAATTGCGAACCTGCTTTAAGGAATCGCAATTTACCACCAACTTCAAGTTGGTGGTAAATTGCAAATCCTTAGAAAAATACTCAATTTTGCATTTTTCAAAGTGGCATGTGGCGCACATATGCGCGCCACATGTGCACACATGCATATTTCAGGGGTGCAACAGGGTGTCCTTTTGACACCCTTGAAATTGCATTCGCAATTTGCGAGTACCTAATAGGTACTCGCAAATTGCGAATGTCTTCCCATTCATTCCTATATGCCTCTAGGCACATAGGAATGAATGGGAAGGTATTCCTTAATTGCGAATCGCAATTTGCGAGTCACAATTAAGGAATATGTAGGAATCGCAATTATTATTGCGAAACCTACATACATTTTGTTTTGCGAGTCCTTAAGAGCGAATCGCTAAAATTCGCTATTAAGGAGTCGCAAAACGGTTTGTTGATACATATGCCCCTTTGTGATGTAGCACCACAACACTAGTTTGCACACCGAACCTTAAACTTATTTTCTTAACAACTTCCTCATTCCTCATATTCATCCCTGCAGTAGGCAACAATAGGCATAGGCTTAACACTAGGTATAGGTGTGCTTGTAGTTACTCTGGCAATTGATAAATTGGGTGTCAGGAGGGCCGCACAGAGTTTTTCCTCTAGACTCTCTTTTCATATATTAGTGATCTATACAGTAATATCTTGGGTGTTGCTCTGTAGATCTTCCGGTACTCCTACTATCCTCAAATTGGAGCATCGGAATCGGTTCACTTGATTCTTACATTTGTTAGTATTTTGATATTTTCAGGATGCTTGATTTCTATAGTCTCCATAGGGTGCTCCAATTTGGATACTCTATAAACATTATCCTGGTAGACTTCCATTGAAGTCCCGAGTCTTTCATCTAGTGTATCCACTTTTTTTGTCACATCTTTCCATTTTGGGACCTTGTTCTATTTGAACCTTCTGGATTATCATAATTTCCTTCAATATATTTTTTAACAAGGCCTTAGCCGAGTAGGTTGACAAATTAGGTAATCGGTGTCTATGATACCAGTAGTCGTCTGCAGAGAATAAATTTGGAGTAAAATACTGTCTGCTGTGAAATCTTTATTGACTTTAAGTTATACCTTCTTGCTATGCTTCATATCTAGGTGCTCTGAAGCATCTGCTAATCAGCTGTATTTTTGGAGCAGGCAACCTTTATGTCTACTTCTGCCTTTACTTTTGCAACAGCCAGGGTTTAATCCACATAAAGAAGCTGCCCTCATATATGCAGATTTTGAGCATAATGTACATGAATATGTCCCTTAATATGGGCGGTCTGTTGAGGAATCTTGATATTTGTCATCCAAAGTCAAAGCCCTCTTGCACCTATGTCTTTTACATCACAATTTTTGAACTACCCCTTACACACAGTTAGCCACGTTTTCTTGGTGCCATGATATGTTTTCATGGTTTATAAGCTCCATCCCTGGAATTTCGGAGTCCCACAATATATCCAGAGCTTCCTCCATAAAGCTATGTGTAGGATAAGAGAACACAGAGAGACAGAACTTAGATCATCAAATTGCAGCGCCCAAAACATTGACTGTAGAGTGTGCTTGATTATTTGAAGTGTTGTCCTCAATTCACCCATCCGCAATAGCCATAGTTTGCTCTTTCAATTTAGCGGTCCATTTTCAATTAGGCCTTCCTTCTGCTAGGTTAAGAATCTAGTGCCTTTTGGGGTTCAGCGCTGGTCAATTCTGAAATCAGATATGAAAAAGATTGCCATTCAGCCCTTGTGGGTTTCTACCTATATGTAAATCATTGGTGGGAACTCCTAAAGTGGAAACAGCTCTATTAATGTCTGAAAGAAATGCTCAATAATCCCAGATGAAACATCAATTTTTTAATAACTAAATATTTTAAAATAAACTTACACATAGAAACTAAATGGAAAACTGCTGCTACTGCTGCTAACAAGGTGGACAGCTGAAGGGCAATAATGCCCCCCAAAATGCCCCAGTGACAGATACTTAGTTGTTGGAGTCGGGTTGCATACAAAGGTCACTCAGAATCATTGTTCCCTAAACAATCTTTAGTTGCAGATATCTGTGAATATGGACTGAGAGTCTGCTACCCAGCAAGGCAAAGAGAAATTTTCCCAGACTTTAAGATTACTTTTGCTGCGATGTTGGGGCAGTAGCCATCATTTCTTAGTTTGCAATTCCTGTACTAAATAATGTCTTTCGCTTATGTTGGCTCCTCAATCCCACATTAGACGTCACTTTCATCCGTGACCTCTAACCATGGTCTATGGATAATACAACAGGAATCCACTTAAAGTTGTGAGAAGGTTCAACCTCCAAGAGCTCGACTTGTTCCTTCCTCCACCTGCATTGCAAAACCCACACTAACTCTTAAAACAAATTCTATGTACACACCACTACCTCACTCCCATTATTAAAATGAAACATCGAACTTCATTATCATCGACTGTGCCACATGCTGACCAACATAAAACCCGATTAGGATGTCCAGTTTGTCTAATGAACTAATAAATCCAGCGCGGAGGCATTAACACCCACAGTGGTTTGCAAGGTTTAAGCTTTTTGTAGTACACATATTTGACTGAAACATTTCACCCCTTATGCTCCTCTTCCCTTCAAACCTAACCCACGCTATCCATCCTGTTTTGCCCTCTTTCCATGGAATTGTTGTGGTTCTCATCTTGTCAAGGGATAGTTCAGCAGTAAAACATAGATGCAAATCATTAATCATTTACCTCACAAATATTCTTGTCTGGTTTGTCATGTTTTTCCCGGTCATAGGCCATTTTCTTCAGCAGTTTTTTCATGGCTTTTTCCTTTGTTTGCTTCCGCTGGTTCTCTATGTTTTGCTGTCTTACTTGACTCACAATGAATTTTGGAATCTAAATATAAAATCCATTGTATTCAAATGACACAAATGAAAAACAGAAATGAGAAAAAAAAATTAATAAATGTTCTTCTGCTTAAGGTCGGCAAGAAAATATCAAGATTACACCGTGATGAAATACATTTAGTATGTAGCATGAAGCATAAAAAATGTCTAAGTAGGAAATTATTTCCTGTTTCCCGCACTCAGTTTTGAGTTTCTACTACACAAAAGAGATAGTCACACAGCAATTTTCTTGTGTATAAACCAACTAAGATCTTCATTCAAGATGAATTGCATCCAAGGCCCAAAAACAGTTTACGGCACTGCACTTCAGTTGCGGAAAAGAATAATATGCTATTGGGTAAAAGGGTCAGAAAGGTTTGATGGAAACAAGACCGAAGGTACGAATTTGCTCTGCATACATGCATTTGAAAAACAATTATTTGCATTCTTCAGATTTTAGCACCTATTCAAAAAACTGTGAGAAAAATGCAAGCAGCTCGAAATTATAAAGCACTATTTTCTCCAGAAACTTCACCCTCCGCGGGCCAATGTTAAATAGTTGAAAGGGCTGAGAACGTGGAAGCTCAAAATGTGCAACTAATGATTAACACAACAGAAACAAAATAACAAACAGTGGCAAAACCAATAGGTCAGGTTTGCATTTTGAATCCTGACATTTAAAATAAACCCTTCGCGCAGTGCAAAAAAATAAAAACAACAGTTGCTTTCGGTATATACAATGCATCTAGGAAGTAAAGACTAATTAATGGTTCAGTGTACTTTCGAGAAGTAAAACATCGTGCATAACAATGCAAGCGCTCCATAGAAGGCAGAACGGTACACCAAATAATCAATAGCATGAGGCAAGAAAGAAATACTCCTCTGGGTGGTGATAAAGCAAACTCTAGGTCTGTGTTAAAGAATTGGTATTAAGAATATCATGCAGACAGTTGCGCCATCAAGCCTGACCTAAAAACTCTACTGTTGGGAATTATATATTTTCTTAAATTGTTTTTTTTAAAAAGGACAAAATGGCTAGCCTGTTAGCGTGCTGGCATGTGCGGACATTGACAGACCTAGATGTTTCCGCCAGAACCGACAACTGTGCCTTAGCATGGGCCCATTAACTCCTGGGCCCATTAACTCCTGGACTCAAACGCTTTTTGACTGACCTCCCAGCAGAAAAAGAAGCAGGCAGAGAAAGTAATTTGTTCCTAATGTGAAAACCAAAAAGTTGGTTCATACCGGGAGTGCACTAGTTTTTGAAAATTACTGGGTAAATAGTCCACTGTCAGGATAGAAGTTGTAATTAGAGTTATTGGTGTATTTTCATGGTACGCACTTCGCTGGTGACTAGTGAGGGGAGATAGACTAAATTTACCAAACTGATGACACCGTGAGGACTCTGTGCCAAAGTTTGATTTCATAATGGGATTACATGTATTTGATTAATACAATCTAACCTATGTGTCCTCATAGTTCTTCTGAAAGGGGCAGCCTGATCGAAGGACATACATCGAGCCCAGGAGTTCTGTTTACCATAGTCTCGGTGCCCAATCCAGAGCCACTAGGATGACTTGGGACTGGTCGATCCAGATGATCTTGAGAACTAAGGGCCGGAGTGGTCTCAAGATAAAGGCATACAGCAGTCCTGAGTTTCACTTGAGGCGGAAAGCCTCTCCGGCCTAGAGACAGCTTGGAAACTCCAACACGCAGAAGCGCTGACGTGTGTTCTCGGTGGTGGCAAATAGATCGAGCCAAGGTTATCCCCATTCGCACAAGAGACCTTGTGCCACTTCCAGATGCAATTGCCACTCGTGATCAGCTAGGCGCCTGAGTTCATCCACTCTGAAATTCAAGGAGCCTGGCAGGTGGTTCATCACCAGGAAGATCACCTGGCAGTCCAGTCATGTCCAGAGGTGCGGTGCCTCCTTGCACAGGGTCCACGCCCCCCACCCTGGCCTTTTTGTAGCAGTACCACATGGCTGTGGATGGCCCTCAGCTCCAGAAGGTTGATATGGAGCCGGGACTCCACTGGAGACCAAAGGCCTCTAGTATCCACCTCTCCCAGATGGCCGTCTCCTTGATGTTGGGCCTACTGAGACTTCAGATCCCGCCGTCAAGCCCACATATGGTACCTGGTGCACTCGACCAACAGGATGCAAGAGGCCATCATTCCAAGCAGCCTCAGAGTTGAGCTCACTGAAATTCAGTTCTGAGCCTGAATGTCCTGGACTCTCTTTCCTGGGGGAAAGGGATGAAACCGAACAGTTTCCAGATGGCTCTGATGAAGGGGAGGGTCTTACAAGGAGCCAAGTGTGACTTCAGCACACTGATAATGAACTGAAAAGACGACAGGAGGTTTGCTGTATTCTGGAGGTGGTTGAAGACTGCCTGCCACCTTCAACAGCCAGTCGTCAAAGTAGGGGAAGACTGGCACCAGTGACCTCCAACTATGAGCTGCTACCACTGCCATCACTTAAACAAACACCAAATGGGAGCACCCCAAACTGAAAGTGCTCCTGTCCCACCACAAACCGCGAGTAGTGCCAGTGGGCCAGCAGGATGGGTATATGTAATTAGTGTTATTGCAGGTCCAATGCCACCATCCAGTATCCAGGGTCAAGGGCAGACAAGACCTGTGCTATGGTGAGCATTTTGAATTTCTCCTTCCAGAGGAAGGCCTTGAGAGGGCACAGATCTCCATCTTTCCTGTTGCACCAGAAAGTAGCAGGAATAACAATCATGACTTACTTCTGGCACAGGCACTCTCTCAATAGCCTCTTTTTTTCCAAAGGGCTTGCTCTTTTTGCTGTAAAAAGGAGAGATGGTTCTCTGGCAGTTGCTGAGGGCATGGTGGAAGGTGCAGAGGGAAAGAAAGGAAGGGTAAAACATAGCCCTTGCAAATAATCAGTAGAACCCACCTGTCCTAAGTTATTGCCTGCCAACCCGGGTAGAATCAATGGATTCTGTCTCCCACCAGATGACAGTGCTCTTGTAAAGGCACGCTAAAGGGGTTTGGAAGATGGGGCTGCAAAGGGAGTAGTAGACTGGGCGGCCTGTTGATCCTGGCCATGGGGGCTGTGGGCACCTCAGCTACAACCTCGAAACTGCTGGGTTCCTTGTGGAGGCTGGACCGTCGGACGGTATGGGGCACACTCCTAAATCTGCCAAAGGAGTGGTGGAACTGTTGAGGTTGGCGAGGTGGGGTGGAAAGGCTCAGACAGCAAGTGGTAGCCCTGCTCTCCTTAAAAAGCTCTGAAGCAGAATCAATATTTCGAAAGAAGAAGAGCAACCTATATGTCCATGGGAAATGGGTACTAAGTTAAACTTATAATAAGTGTTCACATGGAACTCATTTTTGAAATCAATTTCTTACTACCACAGAATAATTCTGTGTAGATTTAATCAAAGAAAGAGAAATTAATAATAAAACAGAATACTTCTGTCAAAAATGAATTGAAAAAAGACTTATATAGCCCAATTATTGCGAGTCACAGAATTCTGTTCAGCCGAGCTGAGTTATCTATTCTGGTTATAATACAAAACATACAGGCGCATAATGTTTCAGTGATAGTGATAAGAATTAAGTGACAGACAACCCAAGTAACGCAACCATAACCAAACATGTAGAAAAGAGGTGACAATAACGTGACGTATTTTAAAAAGGTTATTGGTATATACAAGGTTGACTGAATGACCACTATACAATGGAAAGGGAGTGACCAGACTGTTCTCTGGTGCTTCCACCTAGAGACTGTCCTTTAGTTGGTGTTGACGACGTTTCGACCCTTCTTGCAATATGAGGGTCTTATCAGGGCTGTTATGACCTGGGGACTACAAAATGTGCTGCATTAGTAGGATACACAACTGGGGATAGTGGTATCTATAGTTTAAAGAACCAGTGACAACAATGTGGCTGTATAGGCTGGGAAATGTGATGCTTACCTAAGGATTTACTGTATGGATTGCAACTAATTTGTCCTGTTATGAAGGCAATGTTGTGCTTCTTGATTTATCTGAAGATCCTGATATAGTGTTCTTCCTTCAGTAGGGGCCAGATATGAATAAGGGTTCTTGGTTTAATAGAGGATCCTGGGGTTGTTTTCTTCATTCAGGGAGGGCCAGAAGGGGTTAAGAGTTGCCTAAAACGAATAGTAAAAGGGCTTAGAATTGCTGTGTGGCAATCCACTTTGTAATATTGGGACGTGCAACATTAATTTATATCATTAGATTACATGCCCACTAATGGACTCACCGTGGATGAAAGAGCTTGGATGTGCTCTCAGTCAAGTCGTTGGTAAGCGCAGCTATTCCTCCTATTGTGCCTTATAATGGGCGTTGGTCCATGTGGATGTTTCTATTTGTCAAAGCGAACTACCGGTCGGAGAATCGCCAGTTCTCAAAAGCATTGTGTATCGTGTTTGCGCCTTGTATAATAACAGGCGTCTCTACTCCGAGCTTGTAGTGGACATGCATAGAGGCGAGGGAAGTCACTCCCGAAGGCCTGCAACAACTAGGGGGGATTCCCTCATGCATGCGCTGGAACAGCGATGAGGGCATAGTGTTGCAAGTGACACTAGAGGAAGGATTTAAGGAAAGATTCCTCACGCAAGTGCTAATACAGCGGTGAGGGCATAGTGCTATATGTGATACTTGAAGGAGGATGGGGGAATGAAATTATTTAAAAATTACTTTAAAAGATGAATTTCACTATTTTGAGGACTTATGGGTGTGCCATGAAGGATTATGAGTTTAACGGTCAGCTTGGCACATTACTATACCTGTGCCTCTAATTTTCAATTCCATTCCATTATGATAAAAAGAAGAAATAAGAAAAAACATGTACACATTTTTGACACATCAATGGACACTGTCCATTAACAATAACATACAAGAAGGCACTGAGATAGCACGTTCTTAGGCACACAAATGTACACATGCCATGAGATATTGTAAGGTGTAAAAGTTCTTGTAGTTTTAAGGATGTTAACATCTTCAAGTACTGCTTTTTTGTAATGCTAGAATTTCAGGGGGCATCATAGCATTGGGTGGAATAAATGATGATTTTGGTCACAGATTAGAAGCTGAAGAGATGGGCAAAGAGTCCCTTCTTTGAAAAAAAGTCTCAATCTTATCAAATTGAAACAGCCCCTCTTGTACAACATTACACAGAGAAAGAACAATCAGCTGATGACTTGAAGTGGCAGATCATTGAGAAAGCAATTCCATCACCAAGAGGAGGAGATGTTTCTATACCCTACAAAGGCTTGAATGTAACTGGATTGATAGATTTAATTCTATTAGACAAGGACTGAACATGATGGAGGAATGGCGTAAGCATGTTACCTTACCAAACTAAACTAATACAGATCTGTCCATTCTCAAAGAAAGGACTTTAAATGTCAGTGAGTGTCATTATGACACTCCAAATCCTTACACAAGACATCATGGGATTAGTAATTTGTTAGGAGATATGTGGGAGTTGTATATAATGTTTACATTTGTGTACATTGACAACCTTTACGGAAATTAAAGATGAATTTGGCATGCCAGCTGGTTATTTCTTAGCTTATAGCAACTTACTTGGTGTGATGCCTAACTAATGGGGATCAATGATGAGAGCAGAGCCAAGTCAGAGTCACACACTGCATGCTGTGCTGAGCATAGGGATGGGGCCACAAGTAATTACACAGCTCTCCAGGCCCTACAAGATGACCTAGAGGGAGTCATGGAGCAACTGTGACAGAAATGGACGCATGATCTAGAAGCTGATGTAACAGACCAAGAGGGGGAAACATGCACTGTGGTTTCAAGGAATGTGCGATTCAAGCTACAGCAATTCCTCATTCTTCATAGGGCATACCTCACACCTAAAAGACTACGCCTAATCTAGCAATCTGTTAATAGGCACTGCCAAGGATGCCAGTCATTGGATGCCGACTTTTATCATATGATGTGGACATGCCCAGTGGTGGACGCGTTCCGTGGCACAGTAACATGTAAAATGGAGGATACACTGAATAGAATGGCCCTATATGACCCTAAGAATTGAATTCTAGGATTATTTCCACAGCACACAAAGAAAAAGATGCATTATATTTTTTTAAGCCTTGCTTTAGTGCTATCTAAAAGTTGTAAAGCAAAACCGAGAAATCCCAAAGTGGATCAAGTGGATCACAGTGGACTGGACTGGTAAAACACTGGGCCAAAATTGACTGGATATGCAAGGAGAATGTCAATGATCTGGGGAAAGAGAACATACACAGGACTCGGAATAGATAATCTGGGCTACAACGAGCAGAATACCCCGGACAGTGAAGAGACACAGTGTGGGAGCAGGGCCTTGGCAGCTGTTAAATTACCTTCTAGAGCACAAAGAACTGAGAGGAAAAGGGCAGTGCTCCAATTAAGTGAACAAATTAGAATGAACTGATGAGCAGATCCCTGGATAAAGTAAGGTATCCTGACCCCCTCTCACAGACAACTGCACCCCCTAGAAACACAAACATAATACCTGGTAAGCACTCTGGCAAAAAAATATGAACACAAATTATAGATGGTCACAAAGTTATATTGTTTTTGAGAAAATCATAGTGAAGGACACATATTGCAATGCATGCATAGTGAAGCTGTTCAGAAGTTCTAATATCCTTTTTAAAGTAACCAGGCAAAAGTTACACGTGATGCGTAATAAACTCATAAAACTAATAATACATTTACAAAAATAATGGTTTGGGGGTTCTAATTTCAGGCCTGCAAGGACGATAACAAAATGTAAGCAGTTTTTGTTGGTAAGTGGCGTTCTCTGGAGTGAACACCCCTTGATTATTAAGCAACAGCTTACCATTGTCATGAGTAAAGATGGAGAGACTTCCAAGGTCACTCCCCATCACCTCTTTGTGTTCCAATAAACTGAGACTGCAAAATATAAAACTTCTGAAAAAATAAAATAAAATTGTCTGAAGCACAAGATTGCATGTTAGCCCTTAAATAACTGTAGATACACTGACTGGAGGTAATCGAGATGTCATCAAGCAGCATGAATCGATGATGGCACAATGGTATCAGAATTTGCACACTTCGTGAAAGATGCCATTGCACAAAACATACACGGATTCAGTGTCCAAGTGGCTTTATAGTGCTCTAGATCAGCACTAAATCTTAAGCGGGAGTGCCTCAGGAATCGCCATTCTAGTGCATTCCCAGCAACTCCAGTCCATAAGGTGTCATCAGAAGGTAAGCAGCAAAGAGTCTGCAAGTAGACGGACTCGTGAAGACAATGAATGCTCCCTCCATTTGCATCAGGATGTTTTTTTGCAGCACTGTTCAAAACCCACAAATTCCTGGTGCAAAGCATCAAAGGAATCACCGCAATCTCAAGTCCCCCTCAACTTCAGTACACCATAGTAAGAAAGATCATCAGTTGCAGGGAAAGCTGGCAACAGTGGCAGGTGTGGATAGTTGGGGCAAGAGATAAGCAGAATATTGAGCATAATAAATAAATATATATCTGAGCACACCGATCAACTAGGGGAAATGAGAACGATCTCCTGAGAGAGACGATGTATGGTTCTGCATCATTTTGCGAGAACAGGGCCTTCTGTCCACCACCAACTACAGGAGCAGCATGTGGAATGAGTTACATGTGATGTCTAAGCCTATTACACTCAGTCTGTTTTTGGTAAGACAATGAGGTTTGGGATCATCACCTAGCTAGGACAAAATATAAGGGATTGGCCAGGTGTCCTAATGTTGATTAGTATATCTGGGCAACTTATTGCACTCTTCTGGGGCAGTTCTGGGGTAATTTCCTCCTCAGGAATGGGGAAGGGGGGTCAGAATCATCCCTGTCGCATCATGTGAGGATCTGAGTGCAGTTTCACTAAAAGCATCCTTTTACACCAACTCTCCAAAGTCATCTCTCTCAGACTCTCAGAACTTTCTGGGTCAGGCAGAAGTTGGAAATTGTCTTCCACACGACCTGCTTAATAAATCATTCAGCCCAAGTACACTGCAACGAGGCCCCATCCATTGCAGACTACTAGGCCAGCCTCCCACTGTCAGGGGTATCAGCTAGTCATCCCACACTCACTAGCATGTGTAAAATAACTGCCACTGAAAGAGATCAATGGGACAATGTTCACCCTAGTAATGATGATATATACACCAGTAGCCTAGTCACTGCATTCAATCATGCAGGCACTCTGTAAGGAGAGACCCACACCTAAAAAGCACATGCTTGAATACATTTTACCTTTAGTCTACTAAGTAGCATCTTTGAACGTCATACAGATACAGTTATTTTAATCTCAAGTACTTACATCTAGGCTGCAAGTGGGCCCTGCTAGTGTTCAGTGTATTCCTGTCCAAGACTTTCCAGTGAATCTCTGTGGTGGAATCTCAGGATGGAGGACACACTCCAGAAGGATTCAAGTCAACAAGTTTTACTGTATATGTAATAAGCCTCCATCCACCAGCCAGTTGGACTTCATATACACTGCCAGCACATAATCATTACACAAACTTTAGATTAAACATCCACATAACAACTAGACCATTGACCCGAATACCAGTGTCTCTACATGAAAAGGTGTTCCCTCCCTCTGAGGCTGAAATGAAGATCATTGTTCGTGATAAAATGTGACAAAGATTGTGAACTGAGTGGTATCACTCCAGCTGATGTTGAGTGGTTTCAGTACACCCTGGACTGCTATATAGCATTGACCAAATCTGTGTTTAAGGTTCATGAAACAAATACCATGGGAGGGGAAGGTGTATTTCGAAATAAATCCCTAGAAACTACCATCTTGCATCGTTAACTTGGCATTCCCCCAGCCACTTCAGTAAGAAAATCATATCAAAAGTAGGACAAGAGGGTGAAATATGCTGGAAACGGACTCATCCAGTTCATTTTAATGCACAATAGTAAACCTGCTCTTCTATACCCCATCTTATTCTTATCCAGTGTTTATCAATTTTATACTGGCTGTACCTTTGCATAGGTACCACCTTGAATGGGTCAGTAGCACCCAACTCCCATAACTCCCTATGCCCTCATGATACTGATGTCCCTCTAGCACAACATGCAGACAGTTCATCACATCAGTCAGCGCAAAGTACTATACTAACACCATCAAAGAAGCCATGAACAGAGGCAAAACAAAACAATGAAGCACTGCATCAACCCCTGGTAGGCTCAAACTACTCCTCACATAAAAAATGTGCAAGGTCTTCAACTTCTTCAGTGAAAACATAAAGAAGAGCTGAAAGCACATGAAGAACAATGAGCCAGCTACATCTCTTACATCTACCCTTTCCTGTAGAATTCAGCAATGGGCAGCCTTCAAAGCCTCATCGCTCACAGATCTCCCCAAAATACTCAATTCCCTCAAAGCCACTTCTTCTGAAGAGGATGTCTGATCCTTGTCCTTCATCCAAGCTCTCTCTGAGGACTGTTTCACACCCCTACCCACCATTGTTAATATCACCCTCACTCAAGGCATCTTCCCAGAAGCTCTCAAAACAGGCCAGATCCTCCCACTCCTAGTGAATCCCACACTAGACCCCGACGACCTCGCAAACTACCGGTCAATAACTCACCTACCATTCATCGGCAAGATTACTTATAAAGCTGTGTATTTTCAACTCCATAATCACATCAGTGATACCCATCTCCTTCACAAGAATTTGACTCATTACAACGCGTACTAATACCACGCGTGCCATTACAACGCGGGTATTACTACGCGTTCTAAATTACGACATGCCATTACATCGCATACTTTTACCACGCATATACCTTTACCACGCATGCCATTACAACCCAAAGGCATGCGTGGTAAAGGTATATACGTGGTAAAAATATGAAATGTAAGTGACACTACCCTTCCCTACCCTAATCCCTAATGTAGTACCCCTGCACGACCCTCCCCCGACCGCCAGTCCTCTCCCTACATTAACACTACCCAGAACGACCCTCCAACACTACCCTAAACCCTAAAACACTACCCTGCACTACACACACACCCCGACATTACCCTAAACCCTAAAACACTACCCTGCACTACACACACACCCCAACGCTACCCTAAAACACTACCCTGCACTACACACACACCATGACACTACCCTAAACCCTAAAACACTACCGTACACTACATCACACCACGACACTACCCTAAACCCTAAAACACTACCCGGCACTACACACACACCCCAACACTACCCTAAGCTCTAAAACACTACCCGCACTACACACACACCACAACACTACCCTAAACCCTAAAAAATTAACCCCCACCCCAGGCCCAAACCCCCCTTACCTCTTTCTCCTTGTGGTTCCTTACTCCTCCTCTCACGTCGGCTGAGGGGCGCTGCACGGTGCACATCGTTGTGAGGAAACGGAAGAGCCTCAGTTTCCTACGAGGTGGATCGCCATTACATTGCATGCGTTATAAAAGCACATGCGATGTAAAAAAATGCGTAGTAATGGCTATGCGTTGTTCCATTGCATGCGTTGTAACGCTTGCGATGTAATGGCATGCGGGGAAACAGCCGCGTTGTAACGGCTGTTTCCCCCTTCACAAATACCAACCTAGCTTCAGATTGTGCTGCAGCATGGAGACTGGTACCTTACACATCGTAGATGATGCCCTCCTGCCCACGGATGAAGATGACCGATGCCTCGTGGTATTGCAGGACCTCTCAGCTGCCTTTGACACATTCGACCATCCCATCCTCACACACCCTTGAGTCTTGAACGGATTGACTGCAACCTCCTTCACTGGTTCTCCTCCCACCTTTGCAACCTACACCAGTTTTTTCACATAGGCACCTTCAGGTCCCAAAATATACCTAACACCTGCAAAGTCCCCCAGGGTCCATACTGTTTCTTGTCATCTTCAGACTCTACACGGATCTGCATGGATCAAGATTCATCAATATGCCGATGATACACAACTCTACTTGAAAGTCTCCTCTGCTTCAGACTTACAATGCCTCAAACATTGCCTGCACGTCATTCAGACCTGGATTTGCGGCCCCTACCTGAAGCTCAACCCAATAAATTACAAATTCCTGTTATTTGCCAAGTGCAACAAACAAGAAACCATACAAACTTGGCTCAGTGATGTAAACCTCGACTGCTTTGAACTCCAACTTTCACTGAAACTCAAGTCACTTGGATTCACCTTGGCCATGAACCTAACCTTCAAGGAACACATTGCTAAAAAACAAAGACAGCCTGGTAGCAGCTGTCTCTTCTAATGAAACTGAAACAATTTCTTCCAGAAAGTGACTTCAAAACTGCTGTTCAAGCCCTTGTCCTCTTGCATCTGGATGGTGGAAATACCCTACGCCATGACATCCCAGACTCCATACTGACACCCATTAAAGGCATCTAACGTGCTGCAGTATGTCTCATCCAGGGCCTGAAGAAATAAGATCATATCACCCCCATCTGTTGGAGCTCCATTGGCACCCATGCCAGTCTGCACCAACTTCAAAACCAGCTGCATCATTTACAAAGACATCGCACCCAGCACCCCCCGCTTATCTTACAGACAAGCTCGCCATTTCTGGTGACCCTCGACGCATTTGCAGCCAGTACACCAGACTGCATACTCAGAAGTGTAAAAAAAGAATTAAACAAGTCAGCAGGCCTTTTCCATCTATGTTATCAGGATCTGGAACAACATCCCAGTGTCCACCAAGAATTTTGGAAAGAGTTGAAGATTCACCTCTTTAAAGAATACTACATTACAATACATTAACCATCCACAACCCAGCTACCTCCTATATAATGGACGTAATACTTGTCTTTGCCCCTGTACAGCGCTCCAATGTCTTTTGGCTAGATTCGTGCTATAGAAATACCGTATACATACAAACACTTACCTGGATTCCTAAACTTGAAATTAAATCAGATAGGTAAAATGGTGTAGTAAATCTAAAGAAGTACATGCAGCACCCCAATTTTGCATAAGTGAGTAGTGCAAGGAAAGTCTTAGCATACTTTTTTCCATGGGACCAAAAAATAACTAGAACTCCATAGAAACTCCTCACCATATGCTGGAGGACTATCTAGTGAATCCGTTCACTACAGCTAGGACAAACCGTCAAAACAATGAAAGCATGACAATTGCAGTTTTTTTCTGGTATTTCTAAGAGGCTCTGTAAATTGGGTAAACTACACAGCACATGACAAGTCACAGGAATAGGCCACAGGGGTATTGCAGCTTTTCTTTAAAAAATGTGGCCCCTTCGCAAATATTGGTCTTGTGACTAGTGTTATAAAGGGTTCCTTAAAGTTTCAGCTTTTCTGAACATGCACTTGGTTTGTCTGTTTGCCCAAAGAAACACTTCACATGATGTGCTAAACATTGGTAGTGAATTAAAGAAACGAGCCTGGATTCACAAGAGTTTTACTTTTTGTCGGACTCTCCAAAGGATCCCATATAAAAACTCCAAGTTGTGCATTACAACCATAAGAACAGCAGATCTGTCGTCATTGTGTCTTAAATTATAATAATCCAGTTCCACTTGTAATGGACCATAAGGCGAGTTTTGCATTTCACAGTCCATCTGATGTCACACACAGCCGCTCCAAAAATGTGCCAACTATTCATTTCCAAAGAATGATGTGGGAGAGGCGATCAAGGGAAAAACCCAGAAAGAAGGAGGGTGGTTAGGGGAGAAGGGAAAGAAAAAGTAGATTACACAAGTTACAAAAATTACGAGGTAAATAAAAAGAATAACTTCTCTTGTGATTTTTTTTATCATTGTGATCCAGTTTTCCGTTCTGGGAGTTTGACACAACAGCCTGATTTCCACAAAAAAAGAGGTTTAAAACCACTACAGAATGTACTCACTGTCCAGAGGATTTCTTGGCATTTGATCATGAGGAGCATGACATTGGCTGTGCCTGCAGCCATGGTGAGCTCGCTTTGTTCGTTTGCTTTCAAGCGGGACCCGGGGACGGAGAAGAGGTTAGGCGCCATTACCATGGCCACATTCTTCAGGGTCATCTTATTCGCCTGCCGCCGATCGACCACTCGCTGAAGGAATTCAAGTAGTGCCTGGAATTGAAGAGATGCATTGAGCCGTTTAAAGAGACCACATAGACGAGCATCGAATTACAGCCGCGCAAATGGGCTGCTTATTTACGATTGCAGAGCGCGAGCGAGGCGTATTGACCAATGACAGAAAGATATTAATACTCGCTTGCTGGCAAAGGGTGTTCATTTTGGGCCTTCTGGCACGAGCCAAAAAGTGGGGCAGTGCAAACTGCTGATGTGTCACAAATATATTACTTCACATCCAAGCCCTTACAGTCACAATCATTGACTCCTGTCTTTGCTGTTTCTGGCGTTATCACGTTAGTATGCACGTAAAATAAAACAAATATTATTACAAATCTAGCATCCGCGATCATAAAGTCAGTGACTATTTTAGCCCTCAGCCTGATGGGGAGAACGAGGGACGTTGCTTCTGCCCTCATTTTCGCCCCAGTCCTTACTAAACAAGTCACCTTACTTAGTAAAGTAAACAGGGTCGGACTGGCCTTTAGGGCAATCAGAAAGTGGTGTTGGAACAATTTTAAGAGTGAGGGTGCTGGCATCCTGTTACATCACTGAAGTCCTAGGGATTGCGAAAATCCAGGCGTCACACAAAGAACAAGCATTGGCATAGCCAATAGATCTCGCCTTTGGGGCCTTATAAGTGTTTAACCATGCAACAGTTAATGTTGTTGCACCAAGGATATTGTGCTGCATAACTAAATACTTATAAGGTCCCAAAAGCGAGACCTATTGGCTATGCCAATGCTTGTTCTTTTTTGGGTTGTCCACTTCAAGTCAATGTTGAAAACATTTCCAGGGTTGCCCCTCTTTCGCTATGTCTGTAAATATCATGTCCGAACAGCTTCTAACATTTTAGCGTATTAGTTTAAATCCTGGCTGTCATTTTAAATAAAGGTACACAGACACTTGAGATCCTGTCGAATTTTCTTTCAATGAGTGAAACTCTTTGGAGAAAAAACTTGTCAAGACATGCTTCTACTTCGAGAAATAACCTTCTACTTTTGACTTGACAGTCTTATCTTAGTTCCCCTCCCTCCTCCTACCATAAAAGCCTCTGCGATGAAAGGAATTTCCTCTGGCTTTCAGGAACAGACCAATTTCGTTCAGATGTCGGGCAGGCAAGTAAAGTAGGAATGTGCGTTTAGTTTCTTTAAAGTACCAAATGACATCTGCCTGCAGGCCTGAGCGTCCACAATTGTCAGGCACGTTTGTGCAACGTAAAACAACTGTCTGGACATTGGGAAAGCAAGTCATGAAATGGCGGCCGGCTTTACCTTCCACTGGAATGTTACATGAGGCAATCCCGCCATCTGTCCGGAGCAACACAAAACAATTCCTTACAAACCTGACACTGCCCGTCCTAACTAAGGCGTATTGGTGCAGTTGTTGCTAACAAGAATTCTTTTCATACCAGTAACATTTTGCAGCAACCCCAATCAAAGCTTTCTAATCAGAGCACGTAGAAAATCTGACTTGCTTTTAAAAGAGCGGACAGCTGGGCTTAAATCCTTAGCAAATGTTTGGAGAAAATGAACAGCTCATGCTGGGTTGAACTGTTTTTGACGGAGTGACTAAATCATGCCACATCTAGGTAAATATTATTTTATGGTAGAAGAGATCCAGCAGATGCATACCCATGTATGCTCTTAAATTAAAATCTGAAAAAACAAGACGCGCAGCCAAGAAACGCGCTCTCTGTTGAGGGAGGGGGAGGAGTGGTGAGGGAGGGGGAGGAGGGGGAGGAAAGGCAGATGGCGCCTCGCCAGCGATGCGAGGAATGCATGGCAGCTGCGCGCGTGCACGCTCTCGCGAACGCAGGTTGGTCGCCGGCAAAAGCCACTGTTTGCATTTCCAAAACCCGCTTACTAAAACTCTCGCCAGAGCAGCGCATGCGCTGGCTCAGGCGAGACCTAAAAAGTATAGCAAATGAGTCACGCCCATTCTGCAGGACAGAGGTAAGGGTGTGTATGGAGCCAGAGGCGCATTGTGAAGCACGCTGTGGCAAAAATATTACTAATGCATGGTGCGTCATTGGCTGCTAGCACATTTTTCATTGAAATGGCCACAAAATTCGTACTGACATGCAGTTTTACTGATAAAACTATATAGCATACAAACTATAATGTGTGGTAATTGGTTACCAACAAATATTCAACATTTGCACTTTGCCAAGTAAACTGTCTTGGTTTTATTCAGTTAAAATCGTTGCTTCCATCACATTTCACAAAATGCAAAAATGTGCTTCATTTGTGCTTTCCTATCTGCTGATAAAATGTGCAATATTTGTACAGTTATTTTACAGGTATTTATAGGTTGTGTCAGAAAAAAAACGGACATCCTACAGCATTTCTTTTCACACTCCCTCTAAGATTGCCAGATGGTTCACTTTACAAAATCCTCTAACTTTACAGTCAGAGAAAGAAAAGTAAACACCAATCTCCTCCAAGTTAATATAAACAAACAGCAATTTGGGAGAAGACATTGCCTGACATTTGACCTCTGTTTTTAACCACAGCATATATGACAAGATAAAAACAAATTTAAAGACATCTTTATTGATCATTCACCTTCCCATCTCCAGCATGGTCATTTACGGGATGCTGCAGCACACCCCGCAACTCTACTTCCAGCACCTATGCAATCAGGTAGTGGCCGACGGGCTGGTCTGAAAAGTCAGTGTGTGAACCGGTTTTATGGTCTGCAGTGCCGATTTTAACTGCTGGTTTCCCAGATATGAAATAAACACTGCCTGGAGCACGCTCACATCAATTCAGTCCTCCATACCTTCCAAAACACTTACACACTGTGTCTTTACAAGGTTAAAACTGCCCCAATTTGCACACATGGGCCACTTTTTAGCTATCTAATTGGCTAATTATGGCCACTTTTATTTTGGTGCCCAAGATTACTATCTGTCCCAGTCCAAGCCTGAAAGTAAACTCCCGGACTAAAATCATATTCCAAAAGCAAACTGAAAGAAGAGGGGTATCTTTCAATACATGCCCATGTAGGGGCTAGACTTAAGAGGCTAAGCTTAGATGCTAAGAGAACAGAGACCGTAGTCTCCTGGAAAATTTCCAGTCTAGTTTGAGACAGGGTCATTAGTCTAAAGTTGGCTCTTGGCTGGGCTTCAGCTCTCACGATGGGTCTTTGCTTTCATTCTCTTGTCTGACACAGGGGTGGTCCGAGCTCGAGGTACTGCAGCATCTCCTAGGTCTTACGTGGCAGATCCAAGGATGAATGGTTACATGCTACCAGCTTGAGTTTCAAATGCATGGAGAGTCTTTCTGTCCAATCCAATGAGAATGTAGCACAAGAAAGTTGATGGGAGAAAGCTCATATCTCTGCCAGAGGATTCCACAGCTACTGGAGAATAGGCAAGGAGCAGGATAGACCATGAGGATGGCTGGGGTATTTTTTCATCTTCTTAAGACATGAACATGAAATGATGCAGTGAGATCCTGCTAGGCTAGACGACCACTAGCGCGCAACAATGATTACTCATGCGTCTCGCTTGGAGGGGTCTACAACAAAATATTCATGACGGTAATCCCTGGAACACTTGGAAAGGTCTGGGGTTTCTGCGTGGAGTTGTAGGCAATGCACCCTGGTAGACCCTGATGAAGTGAAGGGCTTGCCAAGTGAGGCACCTATGTGAAGAAGAAAAAGCCACAAGACAAGTCATGTGATAGGTTCTCTTTGGGAAGCAGTGGTGTTGAAACATTGATTTTAAGCCAGTTTCACCTAGGACATGTGATGGCAATACATAATAGTTGTGGGACATATCTGATTTCAGGTCGTTGCCCTCGCTATTGCTTTTGATCCATGTAAGGTAAGAAATGGCTTGAACCAATACCTATGAAGATGTTAAGGAAATGTGTTCAATTTGTGGGCTAAACCTCTGCATAGGCAGCTAATGTCCTGCAGTGCAACTAGGCAAACTATTCAGAAGGTTGGGAGCTCATGTTATCTTGCTATAGAAAGCAGCAAAGGAACACGAGGTTCCATAAAAGAGGGAGCACACCATAAAGGGATAGGGCCGTCTTGCTCATCAGAGACTTCACTATTGTTATCGCCCGAGAGTGCACAGGATGGTTTGGGACCTCGATTCATATGCCTACAGAAAAACAAACTGAGGTGTCAAAATTGCATTAGGTACAGCAGCTCTTCTCAACAGAAATATTCTGAGTGTATAGACTATTAGACTAGGAACTAATAGGACATATACCAGGGTCAGTCCTGCTCTACTACTAACCTTTGTCTAAATTCAGTCCATCCTTCCTTGGATGAGAAATGAGTTTCAACTGCAAGGAGGTGACAGCTGAGCAAACATCAACACCACAACTCTGTTCATGATGCACACACAACTGGGAAGATGAGGTAGATGCCAAGACATTAAGTTGAATTTTCTGTTCTCCAATCTGGTTAGATGTCTTGTGCGTTCAGTAGAGCGTGCTTCCTCTAGACATCATATTGACAAGGGTACAAACAGTGTAACTTAGTTTTACACTAGTAGACATGTGTAGTTAGGATAAAGCCAAAGGTCATCACACATTAACTCCCTTAGGATTTCAAGATCTTGTGCTAAGAGGTGGGGCATGTTCCTGAATACTGGGCCCTCTTTGACCACAAAGGGTTTTGGACTAAGTTACATTTAGACTATGTGCTTGGTAGTAAGTACAAGAATGATTTCTGTGTTTTTGGTACACTGAAGGAAATGAAGTAGAATTCAATAGGAGTAGCTTGGTGATAGGAGACCTTGACGCTTCTGGAGAAATATTTTAATGGATTACTTCAGTGTTAAAGGCTAGGGATTAACTGGCTTGGGATTAAGATGTGGATTGATACCCTCAGTTCTCTATTTACCTGCCATACACAATCATTCACATAACGATTCACCTATAGATTCATTGGGTTGTGCTTTTGTTTACATGCGGGAGAGGGTGATGACGATTACACTTCATTACTGCTTACAGAGTATCTATTTTATTCCTAATTCTACTACTCCGCTTCACAGTCCTTATGAAACTCCCACTGTTAGGAAAGGTATTATATAGTGTGGTTGGGAGACCTCACCATGAAATAAACTCACCACCTGTATTGGGTCCTGTCAGATTTGTTTGAAAAACCTTAGCTCACCCCTGGGTAGCTGTGACCCTGAGCAGTCTGGCCTTATTACAGGGACAAAAGTAAAGCTTTAAGTAATACCAAAACAGTTGAATAAGAAAGAGACATTACTCAATAAAAATCCAACACAAATTTATAGAAATAGGGTATATTTTTATTTTTAAAATGACACCTCAACGACAAAAATCCACCAGAGGTTCCGGAGATTTGATTTTTTAAAGGAACAGTTAATCACTGCTCTTTCTATCTAATGAAATAATTGTAATGGATTGCACTCCCGATCAGACTTTGCAAAATTTGGAAAACTTTATAAACGTGCAAGCTACTACTTTGGCGTGCTTTGGATGATGAACTCCAGCAGGGAGCAAATCACAGTGGCCAAAGAGGCTTGACTGAACAGTTACCTCACAGTCAAAGCAGTCTCCATTCTAGTTCTAGGCTCTACGGATGAACCGCCATAGAATTTATTGGAGTATTCCTGATGCAAGGGATACAGGATGCTGAAGTATGCTGCATATGCTGATCCAGTGACGGGGGTCTTCCTGGGGCTACTCCTCAGCAGGGAAGCTACTCCTCACAGTGGGGTGACTTTGGCCACAGGGGTTGATGTCCCTCAAAGTCCGGTTGACGTCCAGCCACAAAAACAGTTAGCACTTGTCTACTGGTCTCTGGTTACAGCCAAACCAGCGGTTCCTCTTAGCTGGCGATAACTTCTGATTTGGGTGACCAAGCTGCACTCTGACGACTCTCCCAAGTCCAGCAAAAATTGGTGCAACTTTTGAGGGCCGGTCTCAGTTTCCCCGGATGCATGATGGTGGCCAGGCATTCTTGGCTACCAACTCGCCAAGGCAGGCTTCTGTAGCTTTTGCGGCCCTGTAGCTGTAACAAGAAGTCAGCCAACCCTTGGATTCACCTCTTTTGACTGAGGCTCGGGGATGACTTTCTCGAGCAGGGCACCACATGCACAGTCCTCTCTTTGCTAGCCCAGGGAGCAGCAGGTGTAGTCCAGTCTTGGTGCAGCCTCTCTTTCCTAGGTCCAGAGAACAGCAGGACAGTCCTTCAGTCCACTCTTCGGTACAGACGTGATCTGAGGTCTAGGTGCCAGGGGTACTATTAGCCAGTGGGCTAACAGGTCCGCTCCTACCTATTGATGACTCCCTGTAAAGTGGCTATCTAGCTATCCCAAAATGCACTATTCTGCCAACACCCAACATGGCAGAACCCTTATCTTGGTGTGTGGAGCTCTGTAGTCCACTCCAGAGGTGCAGCAGCCTGGGGGCCATATGCCCACAGAAAAAATGGTTTGACAATGGCTTCCCCCTTAATGCCCTAAATGCCAATTTGTCAGCAAGAACAAAAGAGTCGCACCTCTCGTGTGTGTTCACCATTTGCCCTTCAAATGAGGCTTCGACTTTGAAGCTCGCCATTTGTGCTCACTCTGTGTTTGGGTTTCCTGCCAGGGAGAAATCACACAACTCACAATGGCAGACCTTTTGTGATGTTGCCCAACAGTCATTCACACCTCGTCCCAGAAGGGCAGAAGGCTGTCTTGTGACAAGCAACCATAAATGTTCACTGGAAAATGTTAGGTAACAAGGTGGCTACTTACTAAAGTTGCCATTTGTGCAAACGTTACATGAAATTCGACTTGGCCATCAAGTCTGTTTTAATGCAATGATTGTTTTGATACCCTGAAGTGTCATATTTAGTAGTCCCATTCAAAAGTTAGCACTCCTGAGTTGTCACTGTGTAACTGTACTCATCAATGGGGCTACTAGCCTTTCCACTGCAAAATCAACAATGTGGACAGCCATGATTTCGGGTAGTGTTTTAGAGCTGCTCCGGAGGCCCCCATGCTAATTTGACCACATCCATGTCTGACAGAGGCCAAGCCTCGGGCCATGAGGATCCAGAGGCCCCATACTGACTGTGCGGGGGGTCTGCCAGGCTGTACTTGGAGCTGGAAGTTGATGGCGCCGCTAAGAAGCCCAATCAAAATGGTGACCTGCTGTTGAGCTATGGGTTCTGCGGGGGCTGCAATGCCAGAATGCGGCTACATCTGGGTGCTGCGAATTAGTGTGCCACGGAGGCAGGGGCCCGAGCAGGTCTGGCTGGAGCCAGTGGCAGGGAGCACCACCATCCACTTGTGCAGGACGGCTGAGGCTCTCGGTGCCTGTGGGGCTGAGAGGTGAGGGATGAGGGAGCCCACGATTGTGACGATCCCGAGGCAGCAGCGGTGAAACACAGAGCTGCCGAGAAGCACGTTGTGGCTGGAGAAGGGGCCTGGGGCCCCGACAGGCCATATCAGAGGATACGCCCAGGAGAGCTGAGCAGTAGACTCCTGGACTGGTGCTGCATTCACCCACCTCCCTCGCCTTACTTGTGCATGTGGCAGAGGCCTCAGGTCTGGGGGCCCTCGTCAATGCTGTTACCTGCTGGGTGGCAAAGATCGGCCCTGAGGCTGGAGGTAGGGCCCTGAGGCTGGAGGTAGGGGCATGCCCCGGCTGTGGGGGTTCATCCTCCATCGCTTTAAATGTGGCACATTAATGCTTGGTATTTCATTGACAAAGAATGCTCAGACTTTATTGAAACTGAGATCTGCTCTTGTTTTGAGGAGAACGAAGGCACGGTTGCCTCAGCTCCCCCCCCCCCCATAGGATGATGACTCTAGAGGCCTACATCCTTGACCTGGAGTGAAGGGCGCACCAGCGGCCCTCTGCTGACCTAGATTGACAGTTATGTTATGTTATTTTCATTTGTAACGCGCGCAGATACTACAAGAGTGTCCCGGCGCGAGCCTTGAGAGATAGAGAGAAGAGCCAGATTTAGGGAAAGAGAAAAGTTTTCAGCTTCTTTTTAAAGTGAATGGGATCCTGAATGCAGCGGAGAGCAAGGGGCAGCGCATTCCAAGCTAGAGCGGCTTTCACAGCCAGGGAGCTACCGCCCGTCCTTTGCAAGCGATAGCGCGGGACATGGGCCAAGAGTTGGAAAGTAGAACGCAGGTGTCTTGCGGGAGTGTAAAAGGAAAAGCGTTTCTGAAGATAGCTTGGCCCTGTGGAGTGCAGAGCGCGATGGGCGATAACTAAGGACTTAAATTTAACCCGCTCCGCTACAGGCAGCCAGTGTAGAGCACGGAGGTGATGTCTCACGCTGCATCTGGCAGGGATGTTCAGGAGAAGCCTGGCGGCCGCGTACTGCACCACTTACAGTTTATTTAATAAGTAGCTTGGGGCGCCAATGTAAAGAGCATTGGCGTAATCCAACCGAGAAAGAATGAGGGCTCGGGTCACTGTCTCCTTGGCCGTCCGAGGAAGGAGGGGGAGAAATTTCCTAAGAATTTTTAAATACCCAAAGCAGGTCCCTGACAGCTTTTCGATCTGGGTCGAGAATGAGAGGTTCTCCTCGAACCAAACCCCTAAGTTCTTAACAGGATTCCCTAATGACGCGGGAAGCACCGAATCAGACGGCCAGAGTGATTCCCTAAACCGAGGGGGAAACTTTCCAAACAGGAGAATTTCTGACTGCTCCTCATTGCATTTGAGTTCTGCGGCGGCCAACCAGTGAAAGACTGTGGTCAAACAATGTTTAGCAGCAGAGGTAGAGCACTCGTTTTGTCCCCAAACAGTTAGTGTTCTCAAGGTCTCGCTTGAGTCAGATATCACTAGAAGAGGCCAGGCAATGTTGGATTCGCGTTCAAAGGAGACAAGGACCACCCTACTCACACGGAACCAGGGTACATATTACAATTCAAGAAAACAATGGTACCTGCGGAATTGGTATGAGAATAAGCCTAGTATTTATAATAATGATAGAAATTCAGCACAATGGCAATAATGTAGGAGAAGATGTACGAATTTTCAAAAAAGCACATATGGAGCCCAGTAGGTAAAATGCATTGTGATTTATATATTAAATTAAAAAAGTCCAAAAAAGTGGGTTCAAAGAAACGTGTGCGGTGTCGCAAGTGAAAGGTGAAACCTATAAACTAAAGTGACAAGTAATGACATACATGAAGGTTTCAAAAAGATACAGAAAAGGAAAAAGCGACTAACTAATCAATTTGCAATAAACATTCACAGTCTCCTGTAACAATGACGGAGGCTGAGTACAATAGTTCGATTTGCAGTTGTGTCAACAACGTTTCGACCTCTTGACCTCTTAAGAAATATGAGGTCTCATCAGGACCTATAGATTGTGGGACACCTGAAATCAAATGAAAAAGGGGAATGAATTACCTAAATGAAAAATACTGGCGGGTGGTCAGAGGAGTTTGGAAAAGGATGCGACTCTAGTACCTGGGTTAAAATGGATGTTCTGTCAGGAGGTAGTGCATACACCCAAGGGAAGTGAGATGCAGGAAGTAGTACTTACATAGGGCCCAGCCGGGCGCTATAGAGAGGAAACATAAAAGTAGGAGAGAGTCATTAGCAGGAAGGGCTGTTTGGCAACACAAGGATATTGCAATTTGTTGGAATATTTATGCAGTATTATAGAGACAACTTACCCCTGTAAGTATGGGGGAGTCTGACAAAATAGGTAGCGTATATCCAATTTACACGTCTGTGTGGGAGAAGGATGAACCGAAAAGTCCTATTTAGTAAGAACGTCTAAAAAAGATATATAAAGAGGCTGTGTCAATATATTCCAACTGTGTAGAGACAGTAATTGCCCGTACTTACTGTGCATATTAACTGCTGTGAAGAAAAGCTTACCGAATGTGAGAGGTGATAGTGAATCCCGTGATGTATCAGTGAGTTTGTGGCACTTAATGTGGCTTAGGCTTAGTATTCTTCACTTAAATAGAGATTCCACTAACTCACTGTTAATATCTTCGCCTGATATGCATTGTTATTTGGTTACTACTGTATTCAGCACAAGCCATAAGCAACCAGATCGGCGATTCCGATCACAGCAGAGCCCACATCTATGGCTTAGTGCACCAGTAAGAACTTTATCCAGCCATAGCCACACGCATCGGCAAGTCCGATCACAGTACGGTTTAGCGAATCGATAACCTCGATTGCTAGCACTGGTTTTCCTTCCAGACATGACCGGCAAGGTTCCCCTTGCCGCACGCCAACTTTATTTCACTCAAGCCGCGAGCACACAGATCGGCATTACCGATCGCAGTACAGTCTAGCAAATCAATCATCTCGATTGCTAGTACTGTCTGTTTTCTCCAGAAGCGACCGGCAATAATTTCCTCTTCGCACACCGCTTTTGGATTCTCATCCATGAAGGAGACAGACTGACGTTGCTCTCCTCGTAGCGGCTGTTCTTCCTGTAGCCACTCGGACATTAAGTGCCACGAACTCGCTGATACATTGCGGGATTCACTACCGCCTCTCACATGCGGTAAGCTTTTCTTCACAGCAGTTAATATGCTCAGTAAGTATGGGCAATTACCGTGTCTCTACGCTGTTGGAATATATTGACACAGCCTCGTTATATATCTTTTTAGACGTTCTTACTGAATAGGACTTTTCGGTTCATCCTTCTCTCAAACAGACCTGTAAATTGGATACACGCAATCTATATTGTCAGAGTCTCCTATACTTACAGGGGTAAGTTGTTTCTATATTACAGCATAAATATTCCAACAAATTGCAATATCTTTGTGTTGCCAAACAGCCCTTCCTGCTAATGACTCCCTCCTACTTTTAGGTTTCCTCTCTATAGCGCCCGGCTAGGCCCTATGTAGGTACCACTTTCCTCATCTCACTTCCCTTGGGTGTATGCACTACCTCCTGACAGTACATCCATTTTAACCCAGGTACTAGAGTTGCATCCTTTTCCAAACTCATCTGCCCACCCACCAGTATGTTTCATTTATGTAATTCATTCCCCTTTTTCATTTGATTTCAGGTGTCCCACAATTCATAGGTCCTGATGAGATCTCATATTTCTTAAGAGGTCGAAACGTCGTTGACACAACTGCAAAGCGAACTATTGTACTCAGCCTCCGTCAATGTTACAGGAGACTGAATGTTTATTGCAAATTGATTAGTTGGTCGCTTTTTTCTTTTCTGTATCTTTTTGAAACCTTCATGTGTGTCACTACTTGTCACTTCACCTTTCACTTGGGACAACGCATACTTTAACCCCCCCTTTTTTGGACGTTTTTAACTTAATATAAATCACAATGCATTTTACCTACTGGGCTCCATATGTGCTTTTTTGAAAATTCGTACATCTTCTCCTAGATTATTTCTATTGTACTGAATTTCTATCATTATTATAAATTCTAGGTTTATTCTCATACCAATCCTGCAGGTACCATTGTTTTCTTGAAATGTAATATGTACCCTGGTTCCGTGTGAGTAGGGTGGTCCTTGTCTCCTTTGATCGCGACACTAAGCGCGGTGGCTGCACGCAAGGATTTATATTCCTTTGTTAATACTTGTTTTTCTTCTCTGTACAATTACAGGGTTTTTTTCAACTTACACTTAGGGGAAGATGTCAAATAGAGAAGCACCACTATATACAGATGAATATATCACAAAAATCGTAAGTGGCCCATCACTTTTCTCTGCCCAACCCAGTAGCACACCAAGTCCCAAACAGCTAATTCTTGAGAAATTGGAAAAGATTAAAAAGAAACACGTTAGAACAGAACTTCATGCTCGAATGCACACTGAGTATTTGAGAGCAGGGATCATACCACAGGGCTTACAAATTAGGAATGTCCCAGGGATCTTCAGAGAGGACCCAAAATTTAAAGGTGGCTTTAGTCACATCTCCACCACTTGCTCGCGCCACTGGATGGTGCTAGGAGTTGAAACCGCATTAGAACATGCCAAACTAGAACTTCAAGAAATAGAAGAGTTGTAAAAGGAACTTCTACGGGGAGAAGGAGTTGTGGAAGCAAAGGCACTTCTTGACAAACTAAACAAAAGCGTAGAGGAATTTAACACGTACAAACTTAAGATAAAAGCAGACGAAGTCACAAAAGACATTAAGCATTTCACTAAAGAGAAGGCCTACCCTTACCTTAGAGAGGATTACTACACCAATCAAGGCACGGAAAACAGTCAGAACACCTGGGGTAGATTTAAGAAAAACAAGCCAGTTACCTTTTCAGACTCATCTGGTGGATCTGACGACTCAGACGCACAGGCGGGACCTAGCCGTACTGACAACCATCCGGGACATACTTTTCTAGAGAAAGGCCAGAGAGGCAGAGGCAAAACGTGGCACCAATACTCCGGGGAATGCCAGACCAGAAGGACATTTTATCAATGGGGACCACAAAAATATTAGAAGTGAATGCTTCTCTGAATACCATCTCTGAAACAATACTCATCTTTAATCTGTCTGACCATACACTTTCCTCTGCAGAAATATCACTGAAAAAACTAACTTTTTTACCCTGAAGACTGAATTATTCCAATTCTTCACAAAGATAAGACTAAAAATCTTTTTCATGGACATGACATCCTCTGTGTCTGACTCAGTTACAGGCTTGAGACCTCCTTCGATCCCACCAATTCTATGATGCGACCCGAACTAATAACCTTTGAAAAGATCATTCTTAGTGGGTTAGATAGTTTAAAATCAACCACCCCAGTTCAGACACAACTATATGCAAACCAGTCTTGACTCTGTGCCTCATGGGAACAGTCCAGCCCGAACTGCCAAGCCATGTCTTCCCTGGACCGGAAACAAGCCTCCTGGGACCGGTTTGGGGGTAACACCCCTCATCAGCCAGGCTAGCTTGAATCCAATGGCAAAGTGAGCAAGGGACCCACGTCTGGGCATACCCTGTCAACTTAGGGCGAACAAAGCAAACACAAGGAGATGATGGACGGAGTGCTGAAACTGGGGTGGCGAATTGAGCTAAAGAACGATGATGGATTCAACCCAGATCTGTGACTGGGGGTGAGTGTCTGAAAAGTTTCAGCGCTCCGTCCATCATCTCCTTGTGTTTGCTTTGCACACCTCGCACACCAGTCATGTATACCTTGCCCAAGATTCATAAAAATGCCACAACTCCACCTGCATGCCCGATCCTTTCTGGGTGTGGGTCAGTTTTGGAAACCGATTGGAAGCTATATTGATTTCTTTATCAAGGATTATGTACCCATTCAAGAAACCTATGTTAGGGACAGCATGTCCATGATCAATACCAATGAAAACATGCCTTTTGACATCACCACCGACTGGTTAGCCACATTGGACATCACATACCTATATACAAATATCCCTCAAGGGGAAAGCATTCTACTAATCCATTCTTTACTAGATACACGTACCGTCCTTTCCCAGTACACCACCCATTTCATTATTTCCCTACTCAGGATTGCACTCCAACATAACTATTATGTATCAAATGGAGACTTTTTCCAGCAGTGTTCTGGAACTTCAATGGGTGCTTTTTTTGCTCTCAATCTGGCTAACATCTACATGGATCACATTGAACAATTGCATGCTCTCTCACATCAGAATAGATATCGCCCCAACAAATTATGCTAGAAACAATACATTGATGATATTTTTTGATTTGGTCAGGCACAGAGGTTGACTTCCAGGATTTTGTTACATACCTGAATGGAGTACAGAAATATCTGACTATTACCTGCACTATACACAAAATAGAGATAACCTTTCGGGACTTGATCATAAAACATGAAAATGGGCTTTTATATACTGGTCTCTACAGAAAGCCAACAGAAAGAAACACCCTGCTAGCCTATAAAAGCAATCACCCTCGAGCCTTGAGAGGTGGCCTGCCCCTTGACCAATTCCTGCGTCTCCACGGGAATTGTTCTCGGAAAGAGGACTACATGAAAGAAGCCGAAATTCTAAAAAAACAAACTGATAGACCGAGGTTATCCCAGAAGAGTAGATAGGAATTCCCTGAAACGAGCATGGTACTGTCCCAGAGAGGAATTGCTCGTTGCCAAAACAAAGACACCTCTCGAGTAATTGGTTTGTGTAACGTCTTTTGGTCCACACACCCATCAGATCCATAGATTAATTCAAAAGAACTGGCACTTGCTTGAGAGTACAAGTCCCACTATTGTAGCCCCGTTGTTTGCCCACAAGCATGGGAAAAACATAAAAGATCATCTAGTACACTCATCTACACAGAACAATAGTGGCCAAAAACCTAGAACCCTATATTCCACGTGGGGTCTTCCACCAGTCAAAGGGCACTACCGTTGTAATAATTGTGTGGCCTGTGAATTCTCTCTTGATACAAAGATGTTTGAACATAACAATATCAAGCAAGAATTGAATTTCTTTTCGAATTGCAAATCGCAAAATGTGGTACATTGCATTTGGTGCTCTTGTAATCTAACTTACATTGGACAAACGTCCCAACCAATAAAGACACGCATTAGTCAACATCGAAGCCAGATACGGTGCACGGTCCTAAATGCCCCTCTGGTAACACACTACAAAGAAAAGAATCATACAGCAGAAGAACTGAAATGGCAAGTAATTGAAATGGCTACGATTCCAGAAAGAGGTGGTGATATGGGACAGATTCTGCAAAGGATGGAATGCAAACGGATAGAACGAGCTGATTCTATAACCCATGGTCTCAAAACTGCAGAAGAATGGCGTGGCTTTGTATCCACACTTCTCATGTAATTTACTCAATGTTGGTTGGGTCCATACCGATCTGTTACATGTACTTTTGGTAAAACTCAGCTGTCATGTCACAAGCACTTATATTACCTCAGAAGATTGGCGTGGGTGTTGCTCCACATGAAGGATGTATTTTACTTATATTGTTGTTCTATCTGTACCCCATATCTGGTATGAATGCAATGTGTCACCTGTATCCCAGGTAAACACAATCTGTCATGTTACTAGTATTCAATACTTTCAGAACAGAGATAGCGATCTAACCATAACATGTATCATGTATCACAACATTTCACCACCTTCAAAATAGAACAAAGACACAGGCTTAGTATTCTTCACTTAAATAGAGATTCCACTAACTCACTGTTAATATCTTCGCCTGATATGCATTGTTATTTGGTTACTACTGTATTCAGCACAAGCCATAAGCAACCAGATCGGCATTTCTGATCACAGCAGAGCCCACATCTATGGCTTAGTGCACCAGTAAGAACTTTATCCAGCCTAAGCCACGGACACACCGATCGGCAATTCCGATCACAGTACGGCCTAGCAAATCGATAACCTTGATTGCTAGTACTGGTTTTCCTTCCAGACACGACCGGCAAGGTTCCCCTTGCCGCACGCCAACTTTCTTTCACTCAAGCCGCGCGCACACAGATCGGCATTCCCGATCGCAGTACAGTCTAGCAAATCGACCATCTCGATTGCTAGTACTGTCTGTTTTCTCCAGACGCGACCTGCAATAATTTCCTCTTTGCACGCCGCTTTTGGATTCTCATCCATGAAGGAGACAGACTGACGTTACTCTCCTCATAGTGGCAGTTCTTCCTGTAGCCACTCGGACATTAAGTGCCATGAACTCGCTGATACATCGCGGGATTCACTACCGCCTCTCACATGCGGTAAGCTTTTATTCACAGCAGTTAATATGCTCAGTAAGTACGGGCAATTACTGTGTCTCCACACTGTTGGAATATATTGACACAGCCTCTTTATATATCTTTTTAGACGTTCTTACTGAATAGGACTTTTCGGTTCATCCTTCTCCCACACAGACGTGTAAATTGGATACACGGTACCCATATTGTCAGACTCCCCCATACTTACAGGGGTAAGTTGTCTCTATAATACTGCATAAATATTCCAACAAACTGCAATATCTTGTGTTGCCAAACAGCCCTTCCTGCTGACTCCCTCCTACTTTTAGGTTTCCTCTCTATAGCGCCCGGCTGGGCCCTATGCAAGTACTACTTCCCTCATCTCACTTCCCTTGGGTGTATGCACTACCTCCTGACAGAACATCCATTTTAACCCAGGTACTAGAGTTGCATCCTTTTCCAAACTCATCTGACCACCCACCAGTATTTTTCATTTAGGTCATTCATTCCCCTTTTTCACTTGATTTCAGGTGTCCCACAATTCATAGGTCCTGATGAGACCTCATATTTCTTAAGAGGTCGAAACGTCATCGACACAACTGCAAAGCGAACTATTGTACTCAGCCTCCGTCACTGTTACAGGAGACTGTGAATGTTTATTGCAAATTCAATAGTTGGTCGCTTTTTGCTTTTCTGTATGTTTTTGAAACCTTCATGTATGTCACTACTTGTCACTTTAGTTTATAGGTTTCACTTTTCACTTGGGACACTGCACACCTTTCTTTGAAACCCTTTTTTTGGACTTTTCAACTTAATATAAATCACAATGCATTTTACCTACTGGGCTCCATATGTGCTTTTTTAAAAATGTGTACATCTTCTCCTAGATTATTGCTATTGTGCTGAATTTGTATCATTATAAATACTAGGTTTATTCTTATACCAATTCCGCAGGTACCATTGTTTTCTTAAAAGGCAATGCTGGAGAGCATCAGTGCAATGGGTATATGAACAAGGGAATACATCAGTGAAGCTTTTATACTCGCTGGCCACCAGAGATGTTGACTCTATAATGGTGCCCTTGATTGGAGATGCCGAAGATTGCCTCCATGAGCAGTCTCCAGTGATGGCACAAGTTTTTGAAGACTGTTATTAAACATTATATGCAAAGACAACCCAACCCCCTCGGGAGATCATGCACCCGGTGCTGCAAGATATTTCACTGCCCTCGATTTCCCTGTCATTGGCTATGGATCTGGATCAGCCGATCACGGTAGAGGAGATCGGGGAGGTGCTCTCCACCATGACGCCAGGGAAAGCCCCAGGTCCCAATGGTTTTCCGGTTGAATATCTTCAAAAAATATGGACTCTCCTATTTGCCTGCCTGTTAGCGTTGTGCGCTGAGGCAGTAGAGTGAGGAACATTCCCCCCTGGGTTTGATATGGCAATTATCGTTGTGATCCCCAAGCCGGGCCAACCGTTGGACAGATACCCCTCTTATAGGCCTATCTCTGTTATCAATGCCGACGTCAAAGTATCTGCCAAAGTCTTAGCTAACTGCCTATGCCACATTCTGATCAATGTGGCTTTATGCTAAACAGAGGTATTCAGCACTGTATCCTGAGGGTCCAAGTGGCCCTCTTCCAGGCCCATCACTTTCGATGTCCCTCAGCGCTGCTACTAGTGGATTTTGAGAAGGCCTTCAACACCTTTGACTGATCCTTCCTAGACCCAGTGATGAGGGCCGAACTGGGTCCTCACTTCCGTGCACTTGCTGGTCTCCTCTATGCCACCCCAACTGCTCAGGTTTCCGGTCTGAAGAGGCGCCCATCTGGGTTGCCCCAACTCTCCTCTTTTATTGGCTTTGGCGATCATGCTCCTTGCACCCCTCGTCCGCTGCAACACTCCCATTTGTGGGTGGTCTGGGGACTGGGACCTGGAGGAGCACATTGCGCTATACGCGATGACATATTGCTGTTCCAGGTGAACCCACAGACCTCGGGCCATGATGCATGGAGATCCTAACATTATATGGGAGGCATCTTGTCTCCGAGTAAACAAATCTAAGTCCCTGTTGGTGCCCATTGCTGGAGATGCAGACAGCTGTTCCTGGAAATCTGCAAACCTGTCATACTACTTGTCCTTTGAACACTTAGGTGTTTATATCTCATGTCTCCCAGACTTGGCCTGGAGCCTTAACTTGACACCCCGTTTATCAAGATGAATGGAGACCTACAGAGGTGGGTGTGCCCGCCATTGAATGCCTTGGGAAGAGTAGCCCATTTTAAAATGATGGTCTTACCCCTTTTTCTATATATTTTCTCAAACTTTCCCCATACCATCCCTCGAAGATGATTCAAGACCCTGACTTTAAAGATAAACCCTTATCTTTGGGCCGGAGATTACCCTCGGGTGACCTTTGTCAATGGTTGACACACCTTACATTTATGACAGAGAGATGGGTATAGCAGACCTCTATTGCTATTACCTGGCATCACAGCTGGCAGCTCTCAACAACTGGTTCACCAGGGGTGGGACGACCCGACCTACCAAGTGGAGCTAGCCTTGCAGTCAATACGAGGCTCCAATTCCCCGAACCCTCACTGACTGTACCCGGGTAGCACAACTATGCTGAAGGGCGACAATCAGCTTTATAGGTTGGGACCGCAAACTTACTGGGTTGACCCCCTTGTGGTAGGGGACATGGTTACACCGCACCATGGTCTGAAAGGGTTTGCGCGGTGGGATAAAATAGGCATCACTCACGCTGGAGATGTTTGGGCGTACACTGGAGTGCACACATTCCAGGAGCTGCAGGAGTAGTACTAGCTCTCCCACACGTAGTTCAAATAAATACCTGCAGCTGCAGCAACCCCTGTTGGGCAATATTCCCACGGACATGCTGATCCCAGAATTTAGCCCCTTTGAGGCTAAACTGTTGATGAGGAGGCTGGGATAAGGAGCTGTCTTCCGGATATATTGTTCTCTAGTCACTAATGCTCCAGACCACTTCACAGGGCTGCATAGGAGGTGGGAGACTTGGGTGGGTGAGCTCAAGGATGAGGAGTGGCGTGAGGCTAGACTGGCCCCCAGGGAATTGGCTGTCACTGCCCATCTCTGATTGGTCCAGCTAAACTACCTACACATTGCGCACATGACTCCCCAGTGGCTCCATCAAGCCAGCAGATTCTCCCAGGCCAATTGTGCCCGCTGTTCGTTACCAGAGGCAGACTTCTTCCACATGGTGTGATCATGCCCAAGATTGGTTCCCTTCTGGGAGGAGGTCGGGAAGGAACTCTCTGCAATTCTGGGCTGACAGTTCAACCTCACTGCCAGGTCTGCTCTGCTGGGATTGTTGGAAGACGTGGGTTGGCAGAGGATGGTGCACATTTTTATTGGGTTGGCAACACTGGTGGCCAAATGAGATATTGCCCACAACTGGAGGTCAACGACTCCCAATCAGTGGTGGAGTGGAGGAGGGGGATAGATTGGTGTGCCCACCAGGAACGACCCATATAACAGGTTTGGGGCTGCCCCCGCAAACATGAGAAGATTTGGGGCAGATGGTGGACTTATTACAGACTGGAGGTGGGGGTCATCTAATTGTTATCATGTATTGTCATTATTGTGTTGGCTTGACGGATGGTGGACATGTTTGTATCGCTGTTGATGCTGCAAAATCAATCAAATTGGTTATAAAACAAAAACAACAATGTGGGGTTTTTACTGTCAGGACATGTAAAGTTAGGAGGGGTAACATGTAGAGGTTGAATAACAGTGGTGAGAGTATTAACCCTGCAGACACAACAGTTAACAAGCATAGCTTCTGACTTGAAAGGCTGGAGGAAAACTGAATGAAAATGGTTAGTAAGAAAATAATGTATTGATTTAGTGACTGGATCATCCAGGTCCACTGTTTTGACTCTGTCCTGAAGGAGGGAGTGATAGATAGTATCTAACGCTGCAGATCAGCCCTAGAGGACCAGGGCCTCTACTGGCGTTAAGAGGGTTGGGCAGAATTCAATGAATGTGAGCAGTTTAGTGAAATCATTTTTTCGAATATTTTTGCCATATACCTTAGCAAAGAAATGGGAATTGCCAATGGCTGTTATGATAAGTGAGAAGACAATTCTTGCCCATGTGTAATAAAAAAAAATGAACAGGCATGAACACAGCCTATGGTGAATGCCAAAGAACAACAGCTGCCAAGCAGCAAACTAGCAAAGTCAGTGTGCCCAGGGCAGGTGATAGGCCATGATGTTGGGGCTAAGTTTGCTATCACTGCACCAAGGAGGAATAGATTGGATCTTACTTAGCTGTTTTGGCATGTCAAGGGAACACCCTGACCTAGCATGTCCAACTCCCGATCAAGATATAACAGTGAGATCTGGTAGGTACTATCAGGTATTTCCAGAACCCACAAGATCATTGGTGTCTAAAACCAGCATGCAGCATAAAGCAGGAAAGAAGTTCAAGGACAGGGCCCTTTGCATCCACTCGAAATTTACGCCAACTTCAATCTGTCACCTTCTATGTTTTGATGGGTACAGCTTTGCTGATGCAGCCTGGCTGCATCACAAGGGGAAGGCTGGTACATGCTCAATGCAGCGCGCATTGGTACTTCTATCTGCATGCATCTTATTATTTGTGCAAGAAATATGCAATAAATCTTTATGACTAATCCAGGAATGTGCTACTTCCATAGAGAATGTTGCTCTGCTACACCAAACAAGATTGTTTAACTATAAAGTCTAAAATGCAGAACAAATAGATTGGACAAATCTGCATGCCATTGATTAAAAAAAGTGACTGTTTTAAGGAAATTTTATTCCCATTGGTGAAGCATGTTTTTCAGAAACTTCACAGCAATGTCTAGTAAGCAGCATATCCTAACAAGGATGCAGAAGAGAAAGAAAGGAAACGGCATATAGATAATAGAGGAATGGAACAAATTAGAGAATTTTTGGCAATAAGACATGGGTCACTTGGGAAGTTGAAAACAAGGACTTGCAAGTACATGACTGCTGAGTCATAAAGACGGCAAATAGATTTATTTGAGAGGGGGGTGCAATGAGGGCGCAATGAACCACAGCCCACTGAAACATTCACCAGGACTTCTGGCTGGACGTCTGTCTCCAGAGTCATGACTCATGATGCAATTTGCAGAGATGTCATCAATGTTACAAACATAATTTGATGTCAATTCCAATGTCTGCATTATTATGCTAATTTGTAAGTTTGAAACTTGAAATATATACCTTTTTTGATCACAAAATTATGGCAAATATGCTGTACAGGCAATTATTATTTGACAAAACCCCAAAGCACACCTGGCTTAATAGGGAGAAACTAAAAGTGATTCTGGCTGTAAAGCTTGAGACTTCCAGTACGCTCCACGATATGTTCGTGAAAGGTTTAGACTAGTTGCTTCCTGAAGACTCGGTTCTCTGACTGTGGAGATTTAAGGGATTGCTCTCCTGCTAGCAATAGCTGGGTGGCAATAGAACTGGCATTTGATGTGGATTTGGAGAAAGAAGAGATCTGCAGGGCCTGTGAGTCAGAGCCCAATCAGATATTGGAATAATGGAGATATGGTTTACGGTTGTCCCTTCAATATCCAAATCTTTTCATCTTATCACTGTTATATTTTCTTATTTTTCTCTTTCCGTCTTCTTTCTTCTAGGTTGCACTATACGAATTCTCCATCCCTATATACGTGATGATATTGTGCTGAATACATTAAATTTTGCCTTGATGCAAACTTGGTAAATTTGTGTTGTGAGTATTTATACATGTGGGCATGGCTCTTTCAGTTTGCATTGCATGTTGTATGTGAATTACATGTACTCTCATATCACGTGATGCATTTTTGTAGTATATCTGCATTAATTCACACACACAGTTTATTTAGTGTTTTCTGCCCATAAAACACACAATGCACAATAATGAGTTAAAAATCCTCTGAAACACAACCATATACAAAAACATTAAAAATATTAAAAGTTCCACTTGAAAATACTACACTCCAGACATACAGTCACATTATTGAGCCCATAATACTTTCATTTCCTTAGGCACCAAACTGAATACAAAAAACATACTTAGTCCAAAAACAATAAAGCCTTGGATATCTGCCTTAAAAATCCTTAAAGCTGCTTTATTGCACCTTACACCAAAAATCAGGCATATTTGTCAAATCCATTTTCTTTTGACCCCTAGAATAATAGAGCAGAAGACCAAAATGTGCTCCACTGCTGCGGGCGAATTTGTGCCGGATAGGCAGCAGGCAGAATCGTTGGTGCCTAGACTCTATACTATTACTGTGTAAAATTGTTGGTGGATAAGATCCCCAACCTGAATTTGATATATTGAGTATTAGCATATTGTGGGACTTTATCATCCATAAATCTTTAATGCTGCTTTATAGAGCCTCAAACCAAAAATCAGGCATATTGATTGAATCCATTTTCTTCCGACCCCTAAAATAGTAGTGCAGAAGAACAAAATGCGCTCATCTGTTTCAATTTGTGAAGAATAGGCAGCAAGCAGAATCGCAGGTACATATACTTAATTTCTGTATACAATTGTTGGCGAATAAGATCCCCAACCTGAATTTGCTATGCAGAGTTTTAGCATGTTGTGGAACTATATCATCCATAAAAGATTCAAATTTGGGAGAGGGCTTCAAATTTAAGAATTGGTCAGTTAGTGCTCCTTCCGTGGAGCTCACAACCCATTTCTCTTCAATAATGTGCCAATATTACTTTTTGAAGAGATTTGATGAACTGCCATTAATACTTCTTGGATCCTCCCAAAAGGAGCATAAGCCAATTTTTGATGTAGCTCAGCTAAGGTATTGCTTTAGATTTATCCAATTTCAAAATCTTCAATAACCCGTTTATGTATGGTTCTAGCTTTTCATTGTACCATATTCTTAACTAATACACTAAAGGGCTTAAGTTTGCTATATTAAGTATTCTCTTTATGTCCAAATCTAGATAAAGGGGGAGTAGGGGAGTGCTGGCAGGCATCTGCAGGAGACTTCTTAGAAAATGTTTCTCCTTGATGGTCAAAGTATTGGCATTTTGGTTGCCAAAATCTCAGCTCTGTAAAGTGCACTAGCTTGAGCCATGAGTCTATATAACTGTAAGGGCGGAGGCACTGATCTTAATGTGGCAGCCTTGTGCACTTGTAATACAGCAGCCGCTCTGTGCTGAAGTACCCGGTTACTCTTAATGATATGCTGAGACCATGAGATATTTGCTGAAATTCTGACAACGAGCTAATCAAAGTTATCAAATCTTTCTAAAATAGTGTTCTCCAATATCAGCTTCCATCTGTACAATTTGTGTGGGTTAAATATCATGTATTGGTTTTACTAGTGTTAATCTCCAATCCCCTATGCTGGCAATATCAGCACACTTGTCTAACAAGGTTTGCAATTTCATTGAGGTTTGGGAAATCAACAGCGTGTCATCAGCAAACAATAGGGCAGGGTTTTTGTGACCATTTAATTAAGTGGAATTATTTCTGCAGTCATTTGAGCGTTTGATAACATCATTGATATACAGTGTGAATAAAGTTGGAGGAGTACATAACCCTGTCTAACCTCTCTTTGTATAGCACTACGATCAGTTAATTCGCTATTCTCCCCCCAGTGAACCTGGGCGTATTTGTCAGTGTAAAGTCTTATTAATATTGTTAGCAAACACTGTGGCACACCTATAGCCCCCTAATACAGACCACAGCTCACTCCTCCGCACTAGATCGAAAGCGGCTCTTTAATCAACAAATGCCACGTACAAATGCTGCCGCCGAAGAGTCCTGTTTCCTATACAGCATAGTAAAATGAAAGGCCTGGTCCATCATACTGATTTTCTTTCTAAAACTTGCTTGAAGATCTAACATCCAATCATGCACCCTCTCTAAAAGTTGTTTACAGAACACTTTCTGTGGTGCATCAATTAAAGAAGTAGGGCTATAGCTGGCGGGTTCATCTCTCTTGCCCTTTTTATAAACTGAACAACCTCTGCCCCTCTCCAGGTAATTGGAATATCAGAGCTTGTTAGCATAGCATTAGAAAGCAGATTGATGTATTGGGCCTAAATCAAAGGCTCAGAGCTATAAAAATCACAAGGGATCTTGTCAGGCCGTGTGGCCATCCCCGTCTTTAAGCCTTCTATATCCTTAAGAGGTTCTGTGAGAGAATTTGATTGGGGTAAAGTCACTAGTCCCCACAATAGAAATGCCATGTAATAACAGTGGGGAAGAGTTGTTGACATCTTGCCTGGAGTTGGTGTAAAGGTCTGAAAAATGTGAAAACCAAACGTGGCTGGATATCCTTTTCACGCGGTATAATTATGCAGGATGCCATGTCCAGTAACATGGCATAAAGAACCATTGTCATTGTAGGAGAGTAGGATCTGCTTCACATGGGTACCCCCACTTTTTGCTGATGCTTCACTGTTTTTCGACATTAGTCTGGCTGGGGCCCTGCTAATCAGAACCCCAGCCTAGCTGCTTCCTCTCTAAAATGGTTTCCATGTGCCTTAGGCACATCTCTGATTGGAATCTGGAGTGCCCTTATAAGTCCCTAGTATATGGTATACTATGTACCAAGGGCATAGGTACCTCAGAGGCCTGCCAGGGGCTGCAGCATGTATTATGCCACCCCTGGAAGGCCATCCAAACTGACACCACAGGTCTGCTACTGCAGCCTGGGTAAGGTGGTGCATGCACCCCTTACTGTGATATAGGTTACCCATATCACGAAATACATACACACATATAAACCTATAAGCCACTCCTAAGGCAGGCCTTATCAATCCTAAAGGCAGAGTGCATGGTTCCTATGTGAGAGGGTGCCCCTGCATGAGCAGGGCCCCTCTGCAGCGTTCGGAGACCATCTCTGATGCTGTTTGTAGTGCAGCCTGACCATATACTCTTAAACGCATTATATCCTCGCGGTAAAATGCTAACTTTGGAATGGCTGCACCTAAACATGTCGTGTTTGGTGTCAAACATCTTGGAATACTACCCCCCGCCAATCCTGGTGGCGGGGGGTAGCATTCCACCCTTCTAGAGGGAAAGACATGTTAACTCTGACGAGTCCGGTAACTTCTTTCCAGAGCCCTGGCATCACAAAATGGATGCTGCTGCCACAGACACGAGTCTGGCCTCCTGCTGCTGGACGAAACTCCGGCAGGGGAGGCCTGGACAATAGGTTTCCTGTCCCAGGGAGGTGTGACCACCTCCCCAGACAGGATAATGTGTATTGGGGCTCAGCGGGAGCACTTTCGGGTGCTTTGAAGTCCTGCACTGGGGGCACATTTGGTGTCCCTGTGCATACCCCAGTTCAAACCGGATCAGGGGCTTGCAGCCCCTGCTTTGGCGCGAACTGGACAAAGGGAAAGGGTGTAGCCACCCCTCTGCCCTGACCCACCCATAGGTGGGGCCACAGAGTAGTCCAACCCCTATTTTTAGAATAAAGGTAGGAACCCAGTCCTTAGGACTTTAGATTATACCTGGACGAAACTCTGAAACTGAATCCTGGACCTTCGACGCTCTACGACAAGATTAGAGGACTGAAGAATCTCCCTTGGGGTCAAGGAGTGACTCCCCTGCTTGGCAGGCACCAAAGAAGCATCTGTCTGGTTCGCATCTCTGAAGCTCCCGTCGGACGCCGAAGTCATCGCATCACCAGAGGTAGATTCTCAGACTTCCCCGAGGCTACCCTGAGTCCCCAGCAAAGCTGAGGCCCGTGGCTATCGTGGGTGACGTGAGACCGTGACCCCTGGACACCGAGTACATTTGCAAGTGCATCCTCTTCTGGGTCTCCCAAGAAGTCGTGCTTTGGGCTCCGAGTAGCCCTAGCCTCCAGCACCACCTGCACCGAAGATCACTGGCCCCCACTCCACGAGTGTCCTGTAAGCCAGCTCCACGTGCGGCGTCACGAGGCTCCTTCGCGGTCGCTAGCCCGTTGGCTAGTAGCCCTTAACGAAGGCCAATCTTTTCCTAACTTGGCATCCTGGTTGCGCCAGGCCTGCCCTCACTTACCCTCGCTGGGTGAGTTCCACAGACCTTGCTGGTCTGCACCATCGACGATCTACATCTTAATCGAGACTTGCCGTTGCCAAGGCTTGTTGGGTCCAATCCGGTCGCCAACACCTCAGCACTCGACAGACATTGTGTACCAGCCTGAATCCTGCTCTTGGTCACCGACAACGCCTCCCGGACCTCGTGGCTGAAGAGTCAAGACGACCGTCAACGCACCTGAAGCACTCGACATCGGTGGGCATCTGTCCATCGCCTTCCTGGTCACTGGCTAGTGACCCAGACTCTGTCCCCTCTGCTTTCAGGTTCACCAGAACTCCGATCCACTCTTGGATCCACCCGGACACTTTTCTCCTGGCTGCCAGCAGCACTTTGCAGCAGATCGCCATTCGAATCGACGACGAAACCCGACCCCGAAAGGCACCTATGCACCCGGCTTCCCTGGGTGAGGTAACACGAGTACTCCGGTGCTCCCGTGGGTAGAGACTCTTCAAAGTCCTAGATCTCAAAGGGTTTTGTCCTAGTCCTCTTTTAAGTGTCCCTTTCCTCTATTTTCCCGATCCCGACTCTCTCCATAGAAGTTAACAGCGTATCGCGGTTGTGTATTTACACTGCACGCGTCTCCCGTGGGTCCCCTGTGTCACTACCTTGGGTGGTTCCTTGTGGTCCAAGCACTTCTAGAGGCTCTAGCCCTAGTGTCTAGTTCAGTCGTGGTTCGCATACCACTTTATTGGTATATGGTTTGGTACGCCCCTAGGGCCCAAACGTGTATTTGTGCTATTACTGTGATTTAATATCTTATAACTTATGTACTTCGAACTCTAGCCTCATAAAGAGACTAGAGGGGTGTGTTTAGCAATAAATACATATATTTTGAATATATACCTGGTGTGGTGCTCTTTCATTTGGTCACTCAAGAGATTATAGACTGGTAAAACAAGCTGCTTTACATTCCTTCAAGACTTAGCCTGAAGGCTGCTCTCCATAGCTACCACTAGGATAGCTTTCAATAAGGTTGTCTTTAACCTATCTCCAATAAGGGGTTGTTTGGACTGGTGCAAGGTGCCCACTATAATTAGTGGACAGCATATGCCAGGCCAACTTCTCACATTGGTGTGCAGCGTGTGGGATTCCAGCTTGCTATTGTTTTACCAGATAATCTCAATTGAATTGATCAACTGAAAACCACTAAAGGTACCTAAGGTACATATAATTTAAGCTTAGCATAACAGTAAGTTCTACTGAACTTAGAGTTGTGTGTTAAGGGATAGCACAACCCTTTCTACAACTCAAGAGAGTTTAGTAGGCCACACTAGAGTAGGTAGTGCATACACCACACCACACTAGTAATGTCTTTAAGGGCAGGATCCAAAGAATCCTTGCAGGAAGCCATTGAGCTTCCACCCTCCAAGTATGATACACTCCCATTCTTGGAATTGAGAGCTTTATGCAACTTGAGAAAAATAAGGACAGGCCAAAGCCCCACCACCCAACACCTCAAGGAGCTGTTGGTGGCTTATGACCTTAGTAAGCCTGTAGGGACTGAAGGGGTAGGAGCTGAGGGTGGGGCAGAAGAAGAGGAGGAGGCCAGGGGTACCAATACCCCCAGCCCCCCTCTGAAACTGGCCAGGAGGGTGACAATGACCCTGACCTGGAAAACCCAATCCCTCCTGTGGATGATGATGAGGATGATCAAGATGATGCCCTCTTCGTCCCCCCAGGAAGGATTAAGAGTGTGCCCAGGAAGTCTAGATCTCCTTCTCAGGAGTCTAACCACTCTGGCACCTCTATAGGGAGCTCTGTCTCATCTCAAAGGAGAGAATCCTCTCATGAGAGAAGAAAGAGGCTAGTCCAGTATGAGGAAACTCAGCTGGAACTCAGAAAAAAGCAATTAGCTTTAGATAGAGAATCCCTAGATCTCCTTAGAGAGAGAAGAAAGTTGGGACTAGAGTCCCATGGTGGCAGCCATGTCCCTAGAGATAGGGAAAGGTCCTATGACCATAGGAACCTGAGCAAGATTGTCCCTCCCTACCAGAGTGGGGATGATATCCACAAATGGATAACTGCTTTAGAAAGGGCCTGTAAAGTACAGAAGGTCCCTCAGGAGCAGTGGGCAGCAATCTTGTGGCTCTCCTTTGCTGACAAAGGTAGAGATAAGCTCCTCACTGTTAGAGAGGAGGATGCTGACAATTACAAGGTCTTGAAGAGTGCTCTTATTGATGGGTTTGGCCTAACCACTGAACAGTACAGGTTGAAGTTCAGAGACACCCAAAAAGCACAGACTCAAGACTGGGTAGACTATGTGGATTGTTCTGCCAAGGCTCTGGAAGGCTGGTTGATGGGCAGTAAGGTGGGTGACTTCTCAGGATTGTATAATCTGATAATGAGGGAGCAGATTCTTAATAACTGTCAAAATCAGCTGTTGCATCAATACCTGGTAGACTCTGATCTGACCTCTCCCCAAGAATTGGGAAAGAAGGCAGACAAATGGGTCAGGACCAGGGTGAAGCAGAAGGTACAGAACCAAGGTGGGGAAACCAAGAAGCAAGATGCTAAGAACTCTGACAAGGGTGTGGAGAAGGGTAAAGATCAAAAGTCTTCATCAGGCCCCCAAAAATCTTCTTCTGGTGGGGATTCCCAGTCTACCAAGGGTAAAGGCCAAAGAAAACCATGGTGCAAGGTCTGTAAGCAAAAGACCCACTGGACCAGTGATTGCACCAAGTCCAAAGACTCCAGTCCAGCACCCACCAATGCCCCTAAGGCACCTGTTCCCCCTAGTACAGTTGGTGGAAGTGCTCCAGCAAAGGGTTTAGTAGGGTTCACCCTGGGAACTGAGTTGAGCTCTGACTTAGTCAGGGAACTGACTCAGGCTGTGTTAGTCTGTGATGGAGGCATGGATGTGACCTCCACTGTGAGTCCCAGTAATCTGGGCAAGTACAGACAACAGCCTTTAATCAATGGACGTGAGGCTTTGGCATTTAGGGACACAGGGGCAAGTGTCACAATGGTGACACAAGACCTTGTGCTGCCTGGGCAAGTTATGCTTGGTGAGATGTACCAAGTGACCAATGCTAGCAATGTCAGAACAGACCATACTCTGGCAGTTGTTAACTTCTCCTGGGGAGGGGTAACTGGCCTTAAGAAGGTTGTGGTAAGTGCAAACCTACCAGTCGAATGCTTGCTTGGCAATGACTTAGAGACTTCTGCTTGGGCAGAAGTGGAGCTCAGGACCCATGCAGAAATGCTGGGGATCCCTGCAGATGTGTTTGCTGTGACCAGGTCACAAGCCAAAATGTCTAGCACTGAACAGGCCTTGGATTCTGGAAGAATGGACCAAGTGCCTTCCAAGAGGAGGAGTAGTAGGGTTAAGGCAGTGCCTTCCCCCTTGGCTCAGGAGGAAGATCAGTCCCTTGAGGGGGATGATCTCAGCCCTGAAGAAGGAACTGTCCCAGAGGAACTTGAACCTGACCAGGTTGAGTTCTTGGGGACAGGGGGACCTTCTAGGGCAGATCTGAGCCAGGAGCAGCAGAGCTGCCCCTCCCTTGAACCCCTCAGACAGCAAGCTGCTGCTGAGGCTGCTGGGAAAGCTAGTGGTCCCCATACAGTGTATTGGGATGATGGACTCCTGTACTCAGAGAGTAGAGACCCCAAGCCTGGTGCTACCAGGAGGTTGGTAATACCTTTGAAGTTCAGGGGCTTCCTATTGACCCTAGCCCATGATATTCCCTTAGCAGGTCACCTGGGCCAGAACAAGACTTGGGACAGAATTGTCCCTCACTTTCACTGGCCCCACATGTCTGAAGACAGTAAGGAGTTTTGTCGCTCCTGTGTAACCTGCCAAGCCAGTGGCAAAGCAGGTGGCACTACAAAGGCCCCCCTGATACCACTACCTGTGGTGGGGGTGCCCTTTGAAAGGGTAGGGATTGACATTGTTGGTCCCATGGATCCCCAAACAGCCTCTGGGCACAGGTGTATCCTGGTGGTAGTGGATCATGCCACCAGGTACCCAGAAGCTATTCCCCTCAGGACCACTACAGCACCTGTGGTGGCAAGGGCCCTCCTGGGAATCTTCTCAAGAGTGGGCTTTCCTAAGGAGGTAGTATCAGACAGGGGTGCTAACTTCATGTCTGGGTACTTGAAAGCAATGTGGAAGGAGTGTGGAGTGACTTACAAGTTCACCACACCCTATCACCCACAATGCAATGGTTTAGTTGAGAGATTCAACAAAACCTTGAAGGGCATGATTAAAGGGCTCCCAGAAAAGCTTAGGCGTAGATGGGACATACTCTTGCCCTGCCTTTTATTCGCATATAGGGAGGTGCCTCAGAAGGGGTTGGTTACAGCCCTTTTGAACTTCTGTTTGGCCACCCTGTGAGGGGTCCACTGTGCTTGGTGAAGGAAGGGTGGGAGTTACCTCTCAAGCCCCCAAAGCAAGATATAGTGGACTATGTACTTGGTCTCCGCTCCAGGATGGCTGAGTACATGAAAAAGGCAACCAAAAACCTTGAGGCTAGCCAGGAACTTCAGAAGGCCTGGCATGACCAAAAGGCTGTTTTGACTGTTTACCAGCCAGGACAGAAGGTGTGGGTGTTGGAGCCAGTGGCCCCAGAAGCTCTCCAAGACAAATGGAGTGGACCCCACACTATTGTTGAGCAGAAGGGTGAGGTCACTTATTTAGTAGACCTAGGAACACCCAGGAGTCCCCACAGGGTTCTCCATGTCAACAGGTTAAAACCATATGTGGACAGGGCAGACATGGGCTTGCTCATGGCTACTGATGAAGGGCAGGAGGAAGAGAGTGACCCACTCCCTGACCTGCTCTCACAGAACCCTGACGATGGGTCAGTTGATGGTGTAGCCTTGGCAGGCAGCCTCACTACCCAGCAACAAACTGATTGCAGGCAAGTCCTCAATCAGTTTCGACATATGTTTTCACTGACACCCAGTCAGACCACCTGGTGCACTCATGAAGTGGACACTGGGGACAGTCTGCCTATTAAAAACAAGATTTATAGGCAACCTGACCATGTCAGGGACTGTATCAGGACTGAAGTCCAGAAAATGTTGGAATTGGGAGTAATTGAGCCCTCAGATAGCCCTTGGGCTAGTCCAGTAGTCCTAGTACCGAAACCTCACACCAGTGGTGGAAAAAGAGAGATGAGGTTTTGTGTAGACTACAGGGGTCTCAATGCAGTCACTAGGACTGATGCCCATCCAATACCCAGGGCAGATGAGCTCATAGATACTTTGGCCTCTGCCAAATATCTCAGCACATTTGACCTAACAGCTGGCTACTGGCAGATCAGACTAGCTGATACTGCAAAGCCCAAGACAGCATTCTCAACCCCTAGTGGGCATTATCAATTTGTGGTAATGCCCTTTGGTCTGAAGAATGCACCTGCCACTTTCCAGAGGTTGGTGAACACAGTTCTCACAGGACTGGAAGCCTATAGTGCAGCTTATCTAGATGATATTGCTGTCTTTAGCTCCACCTGGGAGGATCACCTGGTCCACCTCAGGAATGTTTTACAGGCCCTGCAAAAAGCAGGCCTGACTATCAAGGCCACTAAGTGCCAGATAGGGCAGAGTCAGGTTGTGTACCTGGGCCACCTTGTGGGTGGAGGCCAGGTTCAACCTTTGCAGAGCAAGATCCAGACCATCATGGACTGGACTGCTCCCACTACCCAGACTCAGGTGAGAGCCTTCTTAGGCCTGACTGGGTACTATAGGAGATTTGTCAAGGGGTATGGATCAATAGTGACACCCTTGAATGACTTAACTTCTAAGAAAATGCCCAAAAAGGTTCAGTGGACAGTTAGCTGTCAAAAGGCATTTGATGACCTCAAGCAGGCCATGTGCACTGCTCCAATTCTGCAGAGTCCTGATTACTCCAAGAAGTTCATTGTTCAAACTGATGCATCTGAATTGGGGGTAGGGGATGTACTGTCACAATTGAATGAAGAAGGTCAGGATCAGCCAGTAGCTTTTATTAGCAGAAGGCTGACCCCTAGAGAGAAACGTTGGTCAGCCATAGAGAGGGAGGCCTTTGCTGTGGTCTGGGCTCTGAAGAAGTTGAGGCCATACTTGTTTGGTACACACTTCCTGGTTCAGACAGACCATAAGCCCCTCTTATGGCTAAAACAAATGAAGGGTGAAAACCCCAAACTGCTTAGGTGGTCCATTTCCCTACAGGGGATGGACTTTACAGTGGAACATAGGCCTGGGAGTAACCATGCGAATGCAGATGGACTCTCTAGGTATTTCCACTTAGAACATGAAGACTTAACTGGGCAAGGTTAGTTTAATGTCCCTACGTTTGGGGGGGTTGTGTAGGAGAGTAGGATCTGCTTCACATGGGTACCCCCACTTTTTGCTGATGCTTCACTGTTTTTCGACATTAGTCTGGCTGGGGCCCTGCTAATCAGAACCCCAGCCTAGCTGCTTCCTCTCTAAAATGGTTTCCATGTGCCTTAGGCACATCTCTGATTGGAATCTGGAGTGCCCTTATAAGTCCCTAGTATATGGTATACTATGTACCAAGGGCATAGGTACCTCAGAGGCCTGCCAGGGGCTGCAGCATGTATTATGCCACCCCTGGAAGGCCATCCAAACTGACACCACAGGTCTGCTACTGCAGCCTGGGTAAGGTGGTGCATGCACCCCTTACTGTGATATAGGTTACCCATATCACGAAATACATACACACATATAAACCTATAAGCCATTCCTAAGGCAGGCCTTATCAATCCTAAAGGCAGAGTGCATGGTTCCTATGTGAGAGGGTGCCCCTGCATGAGCAGGGCCCCTCTGCAGCGTTCGGAGACCATCTCTGATGCTGTTTGTAGTGCAGCCTGACCATATACTCTTAAGCGCATTATATCCTCGCGGTAAAATGCTAACTTTGGAATGGCTGCACCTAAACATGTCGTGTTTGGTGTCAAACATCTTGGAATACTACCCCCCCGCCAATCCTGGCGGCGGGGGTAGCATTCCACCCTTCTAGAGGGAAAGACATGTTAACTCTGACGAGTCCGGTAACTTCTTTCCAGAGCCCTGGCATCACAAAATGGATGCTGCTGCCACAGACACGAGTCTGGCCTCCTGCTGCTGGACGAAACTCCGGCAGGGGAGGCCTGGACAATAGGTTTCCTGTCCCAGGGAGGTGTGACCACCTCCCCAGACAGGATAATGTGTATTGGGGCTGGGCGGGAGCACTTTCGGGTGCTTTGAAGTCCTGCACTGGGGGCACATTTGGTGTCCCTGTGCATACCCCAGTTCAAACCGGATCAGGGGCTTGCAGCCCCTGCTTTGGCGCGAACTGGACAAAGGAAAGGGGTGTAGCCACCCCTCTGCCCTGACCCACCCATAGGTGGGGCCACAGAGTAGTCCAACCCCTATTTTTAGAATAAAGCTAGGAACCCAGTCCTTAGGACTTTAGATTATACCTGGACGAAACTCTGAAACTGAATCCTGGACCTTCGACGCTCTACGACAAGATTAGAGGACTGAAGAATCTCCCTTGGGGTCAAGGAGTGACTCCCCTGCTTGGCAGGCACCAAAGAAGCATCTGTCCGGTTTGCATCTCTGAAGCTCCGTCGGACGCCGAAGTCATCGCATCACCAGAGGTGGATTCTCAGACTTCCCCGAGGCTACCCTGAGTCCCCAGCAAAGCTGAGGCCCGTGGCTATCGTGGGTGACGTGAGACCGTGACCCCTGGACACCGAGCACATTTGCAAGTGCATCCTCTTCTGGGTCTCCCAAGAAGTCGTGCTTTGGGCTCCGAGTAGCTCAAGCCTCCAGCACCACCTGCACCGAAGATCACTGGCCCCCACTCCACGAGTGCCCTGTAAGCCAGCTCCATGTGCGGCGTCACGAGGCTCCTTCGCGGTCGCTAGCCCGTTGGCTAGTAGCCCTTAACGAAGGCCAATCTTTTCCTAACTTGGCATCCTGGTTGCTCCAGGCCTGCCCTCACTTACCCTCGCTGGGTGAGTTCCACAGACCTTGCTGGTCTGCACCATCGACGATCTACATCTTAATCGAGACTTGCCGTTGCCAAGGCTTGTTGGGTCCAATCCGGTCGCCGATACCTCAGCACTCGACAGACGTCGTGTACCAGCCCGAATCCTGCTCCTGGTCGCCGACAACGCCTCCCGGACCTCGTGGCTGAAGAGTCAAGACGACCGTCAACGCACCTGAAGCACTCGACATCGGTGGGCATCTGTCCATCGCCTTCCTGGTCACTGGCTAGTGACCCAGACTCTGTCCCCTCTGCTTTCAGGTTCACCAGAACTCCGATCCACTCTTGGATCCACCCGGACACTTTTCTCCTGGCCGCCAGCAGCACTTTGCAGCAGATCGCCATTCGAATCGACGACGAAACCCGACCCCGAAAGGCACCTATGCACCCGGCTTCCCTGGGTGAGGTAACACGAGTACTCCGGTGCTCCCGTGGGTAGAGACTCTTCAAAGTCCTAGATCTCAAAGGGTTTTGTCCTAGTCCTCTTTTAAGTGTCCCTTTCCTCTATTTTCCCGATCCCGACTCTCTCCATAGAAGTTAACGGCGTATCGCGTCTCCCGTGGGTCCCCTGTGTCACTACCTTGGGTGGTTCCTTGTGGTCGAAGCACTTCTAGAGGCTCTAGGCCTAGTGTCTAGTTCAGTCGTGGTTCGCATACCACTTTATTGGTATATGGTTTGGTACGCCCCTAGGGCCCAAACGTGTATTTGTGCTATTACTGTGATTTAATATCTTATAACTTATGTACTTCGAACTCTAGCCTCATAAAGAGACTAGAGGGGTGTGTTTAGCAATAAATACATATATTTTGAATATATACCTGGTGTGGTGCTCTTTCATTTGGTCACTCAAGAGATTATAGACTGGTAAAACAAGCTGCTTTACATTCCTTCAAGACTTAGCCTGAAGGCTGCTCTCCATAGCTACCACTAGGATAGCTTTCAATAAGGTTGTCTTTAACCTATCTCCAATAAGGGGTTGTTTGGACTGGTGCAAGGTGCCCACTATAATTAGTGGACAGCATATGCCAGGCCAACTTCTCACAGTCATTATTCTTGCCGCCTCACAGAGAGTCTGCCAGTTTGAATCTTCCCAGATCCTTCTTGCTAGGAGCTGGGTTTGTATGTAATGGTTCCTAGCTGCTACAATTGCAGGTCTGCTGTGTGTTTCACCAGCTATCACCAGGTTGGCGTTGGCAATTTTACAGTCCTTATTAAACCAAGAAACCTTGGCCTTTTTCTTGGCAGTACATACCCTATCTCCCTTTAAAAAAAAGCCCTTTAGAATTTGGAACCGTTTCTGGTGAAGATCAGCTACTTGAATTAGTTCCAAATCTAACTGCACATAGGGAGCAAGTACAGAGGAAAAGATGTTCCATATCTCCTCTAGACCCCTGGGTGCCCTATGATATTTGGCCATTTGACTGTCCTACCATTGCTTTCAACTATAGGGTCAATATTGGACATGTTATCGGCTAGAGCCGTGTCACACATTACCGCGCCGATCAATGTTAGTACAAGCGCTTTATGGTCAGTATCCTCTCACATAATGATTTTCTTATCTGAAAGTGTGTGCCATAGTTTAATGTTGATTACGATATAATCTATTCTGCTTCTATAGTTACCCATCTTGAATGTATACTGCCTTTTCAAATCTGAGGGGGTTCTTCCATTACATGTGCATAGGCCATGAGGTAAAGTGAAAGATGCCAATTGTAATGCTGCCTCCGACCGTGTCACATTTGGTTTAGCCTCGCATTGTACGGGAACACCAGACGCCCATTTCCTGTTTTCATCTTTAATACTAGGATATCTGGTGACAATGCTCCGCCTTAAGAATTGAACAGTTTAAGGATATTTTTACCCAAATAAGTAGGCCACCAGATGGCCGTCAAGCTGATGAAGGTCGAGCTTCTACTCTAATCCTTAGTTAACCTGATTTATATAGAGGATCAGTCACTGACGTCTCCTGAAAAATGGAGATGTGATATGAATCTATAAATTCCCCTCCACAGCGTATATCTAAGCTTAGCATTGAAACCTGCCAAGTTCCACAAGAGTACTCAACCTTGTTTAAGGGCTCCGTTTGCCTGGGAAATATATTCATTGCTTGGAAGGAGGCCCAACTCTATGGGTGATATGCCATCAAAAGACGCGCCCATCATTTGGGAGTCCAAGGCCTCTGAAGCCATAAGGAATAACTGCTTTAAGTCTTGAATTGATGACAGAACACGATTTAAAATCCTTTCAGTGGACTAGATATATTTCTAAGATAAGGGCTGCTAGTCAAAGTCAGATAGCTATGCAAATGTTATTTGAATTTTAAAAAAATGTAATTGGAAAGTCACAATCTATCTATGTTGTATCACATGATTTTAATTTGTGAAATTTACACTTTATCTTTTAATCTCTTCATATTCTATCAGCCTTAAAGAAGCGGGTATTCCATGAAACACATGTTGGCTGTGAAGATTGTGTATTGGCAGGCTGTGATTATACACTTGCAACATTGTGGATCAAGCACTGTGAAATTTCAATTTGCTATGACTATATGAATTATTTATAAAATTATTAGATAATAAATTATGAAGTATCAGATAAAATAGATCGTATGTCTTGTCACTGATAAACTGTAATTTATTGTTGGTTTGTGCATATAATCTCCTCACCGGGTGACTAGGCTTTTTCCGGAGCACTAGACCATATCCTGGTTTATCCAATTTCTCCTTAATATATAGGAAGTCTTCAAATTTCGAAATCGCATGTTTTTTGTTACATATTGAAGCAATACGCCTAGGTACATCAGATTATTTAAGAAATATTTATTAAATGTGAGAGTTTTTAAACATGAACAGAGAAACATTAATGACCTCGTCCTGATGACATGGCTATTAGTGAACTGAGAGGCAAGTTAGAGGTTGTGTGTCCTCTATATGTGGGCTGGATTGCTACTATAGATGGAGCAACATTATAGGCTATTAAATCAAAGACAAGAGAAATTTTTGACAGTGCACATCTGAACTCATGTATTTGAAGTTGCTCTCATATGTGATAATGACCAAAAAGGAGGCTCCATGAAATAAGGCATTTGCCTAGCAGCCCTGCCAAGTGAAATAAGGCGTTTGCCTGGCAGTCCTGCCAAGAGCCAAGCATCTCGCGTTAGAATAACACATTTCTGGTAATTTTCCCGCAATGCTTGAGATTGTCACGCAAAAGAACCATGTCCTGAAGTGAGATAAAATGGTGTAGTTCCAGTTTCTCACTTTGCTGAGAAGGAAGCATAAAAGCTGACCTCCGAGTACTGTTATTCAAAGGCCACAAGAGGGCGCTATTGTACGATATTATGAGGTGGAAATATCCTGCTATTACAGAAAGCCAAACCAACTTCAGAGATTTTTTTAAAACCAAAGCACAAAACCACGCTCCTGCCTAATTAATGTGAAAAAGCACACCCCTCTCAAACCATAGTATCAAACAGATGTGGATGTCAAGCTGCAAAATTAAGCTTCTAAATACATGCCAAAAACTGGGTCAGTATAAAAGTAAAAGAGGGGACTCATTGGAGAACTGTACAGGGAGAAGATCCCCACTGGGGCCCCTCTCACATCTTGCAGTGGGCCTTGGGCCCCACAGGCAGAGAGCATGGACAGACTCTGTCAATTGATCTGATCATGCCATCAATTTGACTGGTTACCAGCCAGGGAGGCGCAGGCTGGCTAAAGCTGAGAATCTCTTTTTAATTGATTGTTTCTCTGCTGCCCGCCAGGCAACAGGTGTCCAACCTAGGCTGTGGGCTGTGCCATGCTACTACTAAGTGTGGGTGACATTAAACTATTCGCAAGAAAGTGTCACTCATAGTCGTTGAGTGTCACTCATAATTACGCTGAAATTATGAAAATGTCACACATAAGCAATCTGAAACCTTGGCAGCTATGGCCTAGGGTCACATAATTTGGTAAAGCAGGGAAGCCGAGATTGATCACAGATTTTCAAGTTTCACACTGTGCAATTTGAACACCAGATGGGTATCTCTTCTGACATCAAAGGTCAATGCTTTCTTATTGGAGGATGAGATTAGAGAGTGGGTGACTTGCAGAATCCACATTTTATTTTTTGCAGGTTAAAATAAGCTAACCATCCCTTGCCTTCACAATAGACACAGACAGTGTTACACAGCTTTTGGGTCACACAGGGAGGTTTGCCAGGATTCAAAGAATGCTGAGCAGAGGGCGGGATCTGAACTGGGTTATCTATGTTTGGCTGCTGTAACCACAAGGCCACATCGTCTCGAATGAAAGTTAGCCTTGTTCTGGGCTTGAAGTTCTAAGACAGGGGTCTCCAACCTTTTTGGTACTGAGAGCTACATATGTTCAATGAAACACATTAATTATTATTAATTTCAATTTTTTTATATGAATAATAATTCAACCAAGCAAAAGCTTTATAATTTAATAAGCTGGGCGGCACACAGGTGAGCTACTCAGAGGTAGCTGGAGAGCTACAGTACCTAACAAGCTACCGATTGGAGACCCCTGTTCTAAGAGGACCTTGAGCTGAGAAGAGCCAGGCATGTGACTCGAGCCTGGCTCCAGCTTCTAGTGCCCACCTCTACTGCAGACAGAACTATCACACATAATGTATTGCCTACAAGCAGCAGGCCACCAGCAGATCTTGAATTCTTTATGGTGCAAAGAGATCACAGGAGGTTTTTAACTTTCATTTTCTTACTCTAAGTCCTCCTCACTCTCCGCACCAAGGAGATGGAATATACATGAGAGTGATTATTCAACAAATACATGGCAAATTATATTTGCCCACTGGGTTCCACATCAAAATACGCAATTGGGCTGTCTAGCCAGTGGATACCTCTATTGCACCCCGTTATTGCAATTTTAAAATATAAATAGTTACCACTGAAATGCTAGTTTTATGGCAAATTACATGTGAAATACTTTTAAAGTTTTAGCTAAAGATGACCAAGAAAGATATTATTTGCCTTTCACGCATTCCACTAGAATGTCAGGGCACTGCTGACTTGTAAGTGACCAACTAGCCGTAACACAACATGCACTTTCATTAGGGGTGTCGGAAAATGTAAGAAATATGATTTTTCGTAATTCGGTGAAATTTCACAAAATTAGGCAAGATTACGCGTAAATTTGTAGAAATGCAAACCCGAGTGATGTGTATCCTTGTGTCCAATTTGGATGTGAGGCCAAATTCTGCAGTTAAAAAATGAACAAAAACACATTTGCTGTGAAGAACAGCTGCTCGTATTCTCATTATTCCAGTGTAATTACACAATGTAGGGTAATGGCAATTTTGGTAACTCATGTAATAAGTGTAATGCACAATTCCCATAATTGAAATTTCGCCCAGGCCTATTTTTCATACGTTTTATACTGTATTTATCCCCAAGCAACAAATCTTTTCTTTGATGCTCCACACTACTAAGCCTTTTATTTTAACTAATAGAATAACTAATGTATTCGTTATATACCTATCTTTAACTCTCTAAACTGTACTTTCATTTTAGTATTCAGATCCTTTAATTTGTAGGGGGCTGCTTTGAATTATTGATCTATTTATTGTCATTGGCTATGCCATGGAGCACAGGAACCCTTATAGATACTTTTACTCCAGTGGCACATAAGAGACAGTGTTAGCTGCTCGCTTGTTTTTAAGGCACCTGACCATCTAATACTGTCTCTTGGGCGCAAATGGACATCAGTGTGTCTATGATGACTCAGTTTGGTCACTATGGAACGTACTGATTTTTTCAGCACCTAAATGTCACTCTCACATTTTTATCCGCCACGCCCCCGTACCCCGCCCTCCCCCCCCCCCCCCCACTCACCTAGGCTAAAATGCCGCCTGAACTCTTGGCATTTGAAAGCGCGAGTTTGAAGTAACTTTCCCAATTGAAGGCACTGCATTAGTATATTCCTTATAATGTTACTAAGGATGAAAGGACAGCACTAACAACTTTGAGACACTTAAAAGAATCTTAAAAGGAGGAGATTCAGAGACAAGTTAAACATGATATCCGACATATCGGGCATAAAACGATGGCTATCCGAGCAGTCAAGAACAATCTTTTCATAATGTGTAATGCCCCCAAACCTCTGTCTTGCACACCCTTCCTGAAATTCATAAAAACCAGAAAGCTCCCCCCAGGTAGACCTATTGTCTCAGCATACAGTTCAGTTTTGGAACTATTAGGCAAGTATATAGATATGTTCATCAAACGTGTTGTTCCACTTACCACCAGTTATACAGAATAATGGGGACTAGGGAAAGAAATCTGAGTACACTCCATTTGACCCCATCTCTGATTTTTTTAGTTACTGTAGACACAAACTTTTTACACAAATATTCTTCAGAGAGAAGGCATGGAAGTGATTACAGAAGTATTAAACAAACAAGAGGCGTCTTTCATTGACCCCCACTAAATTTATCATTTCACTTTTGGAACTTGCTTAAACAAAAAACGACTTTGTCTTTGATGGGTCCTTTTACCTGCAGGAAAAAGGTACTTGCTTTGCAGCCAACTTTGCTAAACTTTTTGCCCACTGTTCTCAGTGCAAATATTTTGACTCAATGTCTAATCCATACTATGACCACTTGATTTAGAAAATATATATTCATGGTTTGACAGGCTGCAGAGGCATTATTCAAATAATGTATCCATTGGTTGAACTTTCTGATACCTGACTTGCATTTTACATATAGGCAGCAAGATTTCAATTGATTTTCTGGATTTGACTATTAGCCCCTCTGACAATTACTTAGGTATTCGTCTTTTCTGAAACCCATGGAATACAACACGCTGTTGAAATGTTCAAGCAATCATCATAAAGCTCTGAAAGATAGCCTCCCATTTGGCCAGTGTCTCCACATTTTTAGAAATTGTAAATTGGGAAATAATTACTTTTTCAAGGGAATAATACGAAGCCAAAACTGTCTAGCCAGTGGATACCCACAATGATTCATTAGAAGATCACTCAAAAAGCCTCGTGAATACCTATTAACTCCGAAAAAGAGACCCCAATGTAATAGAATTGTCTGAGTCACTACTTTCCTCCTACAAAGTGGTTAAGATAGTAAAAATAAAAACCAACTGGCAACTAGTAGAATCCATTGGTTTAACAAATGAATTAACTGTGTTTACCTTCAGAAAAGGCAAGAACTCACAGGATCATCCTGTTCATGCAAATATACTGAGTGAACAAAACCTCTAGTATAGTTGAAGTCTGAGGCCATGATAAAAGTATTGGTCACTTTCAATCTGGACATCTAGTTGTACCAATTCACCTATAACTAAAAGGAATTTTTACAGAGAAGTGTTAAGTAGATACAGACATTTCTCTAATTGTAATACCAACAATGTCATTAATGCACTACGTTGCCGGTTTAAATTGTTGTACATCAGCTACACAAAAGATAACAAGCATTGGCATAGCCAATAGGTCTCGCCTTTGGGACCTTATAAGTGTTTAGCCATGCAACAGTTGATGTTGTTGCACCAAGAATATTGTGCTGGATAACTAAACACTTATAAGGTCCCAAAGGCGAGACCTATTGGCTATGCCAATGCTTGTTTAAACTTTTCAAATGGCCTAGTAAATTGAGCCTGCTTTTGTCCTTTCTTTATTTGGCTCTTTAAAAAAACAGCAAGGCTGTTTTAGAGCACTATTTCCCTTCATCCAGGTGGAACGGCTACTGGCCCCCAGCTGCAGACAATATGCTGCATGGCTAAATACTTCCAAGGCCCCAAAGGCGTTTGGGCATTTCCCCGGTGGGCTGGGGCGCGTGGAGGCCAGATTTGAAAGTTTAGGGCCATTTCTGGTGCCTCTGTCGCTATCCCTACAGATTAATTGCAGCAGACACAAGGAAGCTTCTAGAGGGCGTGGGGAGATAAAGAGAACATGATTAAAGAGAGGAGAGGAGAGGAGAGGGAGGATGGATGAAAATAGAGAGATAGCAGGGGAGGCGAAGGGAGCGGGGCTGGTATGATTTATTTTATTTTTTGCATGGCTGCTTTTAGTTTCTCAGTTCTGCCATGGCAACAGGTTCCTCACATGCATTATGTACCAGTCTGCAAAAGCTTTCGACGGCCCACGGATGTGCAGAATATCTCACTTGACGAGAGCTGCAGAGCAGCGACTCGGGCCTCTTCATCCACACCCCTCTCACATTACTGGCTGCGTGTCGGTTATTCGAAAGATGTATTGTATTGTAATTGCATTTCTATAGCGCTTACTACCCCTGACGAGGCGTCAGAGCGCTTAGTAGCCTTTTGCTGAAGATTTTCTGACTTTAATATCTTAGATGTAATATAACGGCTTTGTCGTGAAAAACTCATGAATGTGTAGCATTGTATAGTGCAGTGTGAGCGTTTCTTTTGTTTTCAAAGCCCAAACTAGCCTGCGCTCCAAGGCCATGGTTAGCTGCCCCTGGTTACGTTGATAATATGTAGTTATTGAGACCAGGACGCAGCGATGAGTGAGGCAAAGGTATTACCGTAGTTTACAGCACGTATTTTCCTTGCATGGCCAGTGGATGTTGCTGCTGCACAAGAGAACGTACTGGCAGGTTTTCGAGTTACCTTTGTGCCACAAGTGTACCTGGTTAGAAGTAACATCGCCGGGCCGTGCTTGGAAGCTCGGTGCTCACTGGACTGGATAGAGGACTAATCGGCGCCCCAGGGGCCGGGGCACAGGGACATTCCTGTGAGGACTGGACTGAGGCCATCGATGGTGTGGACGCGACCTTCACCTTTTTCCCGGGAGTGGTATTATTTATGAGCGAACATGGACAGGGCGGGCGCGGACAGGTAGGAGGGCTCTTTCTTTTTCAGCGCACTACTTTGTTTACTGGACAGACTTACCGTCCGCTGTTTGTAACTCCGCAGACACTTTTAACCGTAGAGACGCGCGTCGTGATGGATTGTGGCGTACTATTAAATATAACAGCGTTTGGGAATGTTTTCGGCGTAAGGTTCATCCCCTGGTGATCTGGAGGTACTTGTGAAAAGGTGTGGGCGTGTGTATCTCGTCTCAGTACCGTGCATGGTGCAGGAGCGAAATGTTAATGTTATAACTGAAGAGGGGGGGTTCCTAGGAGTGAGACACCGAAATAGAAAGAAGTGGCATTGGAAAGGTGTGAGAGTGACGGTGAGCTCCAAGGGTGAGACACTTGAGGTGTTTGGGATCCACAGCTTCCTAGGAAGTCTAATGAGTTAAAGAACTGCATGGTGATGTATCAGGGGAGGCCAACATGGGTCCAGAGGGGCCGCCGGGACGTGACCGATTTCTAGCATGCCTCCCAGGGACGTAACGCAGGCCCCTGCGGGGGAGGGGCACTCGCCTCAACGCCAGGCAAACACCCGAGATGGAAACATTTGCTGCTTCTGCGGTTTTCCGGAACATTTGGCATGGAATTAATTGGTCATCATATACCTGTATTGGACACTCCTGGTATAATTTCTTCTCAGTGGTTAATCTCTAATGAATGTCGGATTTGGAGCAGTGGTAGTGCGTTGCATGCCAGTTCCTTTCTACGATAAGAAAGTGAGGACGGGCTTTTCTTGGAATAAATTCATCCACTGACTTTTTCCGTATGGCGCTTTAGAGAAAGTCTGCACTGTATTGAGTTCTCTTTAAAAAACAAACAAACACTGAAACACAAGTGCGGTGCCGCGAAAGTGAAACTCCGGGTTAAAGAAGTGGGAGGGGTGGGGAGTGCGATTCCCTTGCGGGAGCGAGAGGCGCCAGGAGCGATAATTGCTACCATATGGCGCCAGCTGCTCGCTCCCGCAAGTGAATCGCCAAACGTGCACGCGTTGCCATTGAAGGCAATGGAACGCGTGCACGTTTGGCTGAAAAGCCAAATCGATTGCAAAGGTCTTTTTGCCTATGCAGCGCATGCGCGCTGCGTAGGCGAGACCTAAAAACCAGACTGTGGCAACACTGGAGTAGGATAACATTTTTGGTAATGACTGCCCCCTTGGTCCAACATTTTGTAGATGAAACCCACTCTGGTGATGACATACAGTGGCACATGATTGAAGTCATTACAGAATCCTGGAGGGGAGGAGACATACAACTTTTGATGAACAAAGCAGAAGGCTACTGGATTTTGCAATGTGATATCAAACATGACTTGAATGTGATAGAGGAATAGAATAGCGTATTTTCAAAATATCTGGCTGAAGCCTTGTTATTGCCAGCTTTACATCATTTATAATGTTTCTGCTGACTCAATGATGTGCCCATGTACCTGTGATGTATGTTCACCACATCCCCTGTGTAGATGATTTGTCCCATAGAGTGTGATTTCTTAAAATCCTCAGTGCATAAACTTAGAGAATCTCTTTATGAATTCTCTTAATTTGTTGTTTAAGTTTTGTTAGCAAGTATACATATCATGGACTCACCTGATGACGCTCGGGGTTCTAGTTTTTTTCCAGTGTTTATTACTTTCGATTTTGAACAAGTAATTCTTCAAGTACTTTTTGCAGTCATTTATTGTCAATCATTTTACTCCACCACTGTGGACATGTGAGGGCAACGTCCCCATTTTCAAGGCAGCCATATTTATTTAAGGCTGATGATGAGTGCTTATGGGTCTGTTTCTTGTTTTGGTTGGAGAAGGGGGTGCAGGCCATGCTATCCTCTTGTCTTGTTCATTTATCAAGTTTTGATTATCTAGATGTCTTTCAACTTTGACTTCCCTGCCTTCAGATACAGTGGCATGGAATATCCTGTTATTTATTCTTGCCTTGGGCTGTTTCTCTGAGTTTCTGATCTAGGTGATTTACTTTTTATACCAACATCCTGTGGCTTTTTCATTAATCTAAGTATTTTTGTCAACATTCTATGTGAAGATTCTCATCCTACACTATTCAGCACTACCTTTCTCTTTTATTTTTTTAAGTAAATATTCTTTTTTTCCCTTTATATGTATAGTATCCTTGGATATCCAAGATTGTCTCATGATCCAAGTAAGAAGAATATCGCCCCTTTTGTACATGACCACATTGAATTCTTAATGCCTTATTCTTTTATTCTAAATTCTTAGATCTTGCTCATTCTGTAATTTATCACGTCCTGATGATGACCTTAAAGTTGTATTGGGTCGAAACGCCATTTACACTCGTCAATTGGACTTTTATGTGACATATTGACTGTGGGGCTCATAACTTAATGTATTTTAGTATGCCTCTGTCAGAAAATCGAAGACTACTGTCTTTTGCTGTACACACTTGCATGCAATTGTTTTTATAGCGCTGTGAGCACTATGAGCACTGAGCACCTTTATGTCCAATTAAAAAGCATTTATGCTCTTTACACTAGTATGGGTATAGCTGTTTTTTATGAAAAATCTGTGATCCATGTCAGCCGTTAAATATAATGATTATGCAACCGTAAATAATTATTCCAGTACAAAACAGTGGTGGTTTATCTACTTCTATGCACCTGGTTCCATGTGGTTATAGGGCTGTCCCCATTTGTTTAATAATTCAAGGCATGTTTGTCAAGATTGGTTTTGGTATCATGCAAGTAAACGAAGCCTCTGTAAAAGTGTTTGCATAGTGTCATAATGGCTGCCTGAACATACTAACTGGCCAAGTTTAGTCTGATGAGATAATTAATTTAATCTGAGTTTATGTGCCCAAGCTTTGGCCAGTAAACACATTTAAAGATTCAGGAAAGTTGATAGATTTCCAGAGAAAAATATGGTGCAGACTGAGGGATATTCATTTGGAAAGTGACTAGCATGAGTGCAGCTTCAGATTTTGAGTAGCAGGTCCTCTGTGGTGCACAAAGTGATGGCAGATGATGAGCGACATGGGTGGTGTATGTCTTGTAGTGCAGACTGATTGGTGGGACGGACTATCGTTGGGCCAAAGTTAGCATATAAGTCAGCCATTTGGAAAGAGGTCGGCTGGCAGAAGCTCCAGCCATGGAGAGACAGAATGGGTAAGGCTGCACATAATGGCAGGGTTATGGTAAAAGGAGCCCGACAGGCAGTGAATTATGGTGCAGGTAGGTACTATGAAAATGGTGTGGCCCCGTCATAGTAGTACATAAAAGTGGTGCTAGAGACTTCTCTTTCTGCCACAAATATTTCAACCCTGGAAGACATGAGAAGGATGGGTAGCAGGTGCGATTCTTCTTTGCAGGTGTTAGTTCAGGAAATGGGGGACAAAGTAACATACATTAGTGTGATGACATTCAAGTAACCTGTAGGGTATGGCTCTCAATGAATATTTAGAACAAACTGGCAGAAAATCTTTGTAAAGAACCAATTGCCTGTTACTTAGATCCATGTGTTTGTTCTATTTCCTTTGCCTCAGACACAGGTGCCTGGAGAAAAATTCTCTCTTGCTTTTTTGGGAAGAATTCTATAGTTTTTGCTATTCAGGGAGATTTGATTATGTGCAAGGCCCAAAGGTCGTAATAAGGTTTGACCCTTATTGCATCCTTTCCCACTTGACTTACATATATTGTACTTTCCCATGTGTCTTTTTTGAAATTTTGCTTTGGCATGTCAGTGTATAGGCACAAAACATACCAATTGCATTTTAAAACTTGGCATTTGCTTTAATACATCTAGCCTTACTGCTTAGAATACTATGTTTATGTTTTTTGAGATTATTGTTTGCAAAGAGCTAGCAACCTTTGGGTATCAAAGCACAAAGGTATATAGTGCTGGATGAAGAAGGTTCGACAACATAGCAACCCACACTACTTGTTTCACATTTAGAAAAATAAGGCAGAGGGTTTTGATGGTTAAGTGAGGATTGTGCTGGGCGACCACCTCGCTCCAGGTCATTATGGACACTGTCTGCAGTCCTGATGTTTTTTAACATTTTTATTTTGGTTTCAGTTCGGCCACAATACTGCCTGCATTGTATGGGTCAACAATGGAGTAAGAGCAAAGTGAGCAACATGAGCTGCAAGAAGATAGGTATAACAATTAACAGTCCACAGGATGTAACACATAAAATGCAGCATTTTGCAGTGAATAAGGACCCATAATATAGAGTAACAAGAGAAACTAAAGTAGCAAAACACCTCAGACAAGCACAATATTTATGGAAAAAAATCAGTGTCAGTGAGCAAGGGAAGAAGTGGTAAATGATCTAGAATGGAGGGCAAGGCGTATGGGAGCACCTGAACCACACAGTGTCATATCTAGTTACCACACTACCTAAGGCAACTCAACCACCAGTCCTGTACTTTCCACCTACAAGTTATTGATTTCATACGTGTTAGTCTAATTAGTTCAACAGGAGATTTGCGAGAACAAAGCACCAAGAATGCATTAGCCTATCACTCCACGACTGGAAACAGTGTTTTAATGACCTGGTTGGAGGTGGTCACTCCAACTTGTATGTGTCTGAAGTTGTGGACTTTTTTTGATTTTCAAAACAGGTTTTGAAGGGGCAAGCAATGATTCTTAGCCTTGAGGTTTATGCAGTGAATAGAAAGTTATTTGTTTTTTTTATGCACTCTCACATGGGTGAGCTAGATGATCCTGTAGCCATACGTGTCCTTGAGCAGCACCCAACAGAGAAATATAAAAAAAGAGTGATGGGTGGAATTAATTAATTAATCTCAGCCACTAATAGCTACTCTTGTCTTACAGGGGCCATGGCCCTACAGGCAGGTGCCAACCTTAAGAAAATCATCCAGGGTCCTGCTCCAACTATAACTCTCTAGACCAAAACTACCAGACTACATTTTTTCTTGGCCAGAAACCAACAGAGACTTCTAAACCAAGTGAACGCATGAGATGATTTGCTGGCATCACTGAGGGGTTTTGCTTCAATCAAAGGGCATTGCAAAAGCCAACGAAAGCCCTATATATGGACAGAGCTCTGTTCAGACGAAAAGAGGTGGATATTTTTTATCATCATTATAAATAAGTGTCTATTGTAGACATTTATTCAGAGCCTCCAGTTTAGAACAATTTTGCAATTCGCTATAAAATCTGCATGTTTGGAAAAATCCTAAATTTTTCACAAAAAAACTGAAATATAAAAAAAAATGTGCACCTGTTTTTGTGGATCTTTTCGGCTGACCAAATAAAAAGGAGGAGTGTGAATGGGCGGGAGAGGTTTTTACTGCCTCTCCTGCCAGATACATGTTATGCCACTAAACCAGGAGGACCCACCCAACTCCCTCCTGCACAACACCCAAAAAAAAAAAAAAAGAGTACAACACACTGGAGAAATAGCCATCCAGGACATAAAACAAGAGTGACCCCTATGTGTCTATTGTTTTACTCCCTCTTAAAGCATTACTTGTGAGCATGAGCACACTTTGATAGGTGAATGTAAAGACAGCAAACGCAAGGTAAAAAGGAAACAAATTATAATAGTACTACACAGAGAAACACCACCTCCCCCACTCCTTGATATTATTGGAAAGACTGTACACTGCAATGCATTTAAAAAGAGATGAGAACAGATTAGTTCCTGATAATTAATTCAAAAGCATGTGGCACACAGACCAGAAATGTGTGGTCAAAAAAAGGAAACTAAGAGGAAGTCACAAGACTCAGCTCAACATCAAAACCGCATATCATGATAACACAACATCCGCAATTTAGTACAAGAACATGGAACACATGATATTATACTTATTTTAAATGTTAGAGATATTCCACCACAACGCAAGGAAGACAAGAAGATTAGACATGACTTTGTAGGAGTATGAACAATATGACTGCTTGTAAAGAGTCAAACTAATTTGACAAGCTCACTTGTGTGACTGGAAGTGTTTGTATGGTTCTATGTGAATATATGTTAAATGCAACGCTTATGATATTTATGAGTAATTTAGAACATTTGTGGTAATGGGGAAGGAAATTGAGATGGACAATGATTAATACACATGATCTTATTACACCTAAATATTTCTTGTGAAATATTTTATGTGTAACTGAAACTTGCAGCTAAAGGTAACGTGAAATTGCATAGCTATCACGCCTTGAAATACACATCCAGTAAGGTGTTGCTTTTTGCCAAAACCACTACCATGCAAAGCGCTGTTGGCTAAACAGCCAGACTAGATGAAAGTGCCACACACGACATGGAGCCACTTAAAAGCTATTCATTTGATTACTTAGAGCCAGCTGAAACAAAGTCAGTACCATAATAAAGGTCAAGCAGCAAGTTGTCAATTCCAGTCAAATGCATAAAAAAGTGACATGCTTAAAAATGTTTGTGTGTGTGATCCTGATTTGGAAACGGAAAGAGTACAGTAAAACTATCAAAATTCAAATGACTGACCTTTAGCGTGTCCCTGTTTGCATCTGGAAGAAGGAGCATCAAAAGATTCAAAGCCTGCAGCTGCTGCTTCCTGGACGGAAGATCTAAAAAATATTGAGATCGAAAACTCAGACTCATAGAACACAAAAAAGGGATGCTTGTCACCATAGTATCATCACAATTTCCACAATACTAGAACCATACCAAAGTGAAAGCAGCTTCACACAACTAACAAATATTTATTCAGTCTCCCCGGAAACAAATACTTTTTGTGTAAGGCAATTGTTGACTGCCAGGCAGCTGTGGGATTGGCCTTTCCCTCTGCATCCGCAGAGAGATACTAAAGCTTTGGTGAGAATGCACGTTGACTGCCCTGGTCTTTTTGATCAGAGTGGTGCTTTTGTTTGTCCTAGTTCCTGAGACCAGGGCTGTATGATTTGACCTACAATGTTCCAACACGCTACCCCACTTCTGCACTTGAAACAGATGCAAGAGACAGCTGTGTGTTGGATGAGGTCTGGCAGTCATTCATAGAAAGTCACTAAAAGTAACATGCAATGATAACTTTACCAAGAACGACTGAATCCTTGCTGGTAAGATATCACCGATTCCAACTTTTGCTTGTTTCTTCCTCTTAATAGATAAACCATCAGTCAACAAAACCAATTGGAAAAATGTCTTACTAGATACTGTGACCAAAACACATCTGAACCACCCCAACCTATACATTCTAGGAGATCTCAATATCTGCTTTGACAGGAAAAATCGGACTACAATCAGAGCGATTCTGGTCAACCCTGAGGGCTTCAACCTACAACAAACTGTTTCTGGCTAACTCACTCCACCAGACACCCTCTGGAAATCATATACGTCCTACTGCGACAGGACATAGTCAGAACACTCCACAGTAATCTGGAGTGACCACAATATAATTACCTTCAGTACATATTAATAACGCTTGAAAGACAGCAACAACAAAAGCACCTACACACAGTTGAAAACAGCAAGACCTCAAAAAACAACTTATATTGAAAGAACCCCAATAATTATGCAAGCTCAAGACAAACACCTTCCACAACTGGAGCTCCACTACACTAGACAACTAGATACAAATAAAGACCAAAGGAATGAAAACACAACTCAACATACTACAGAGAAATTGAAAAAAATCAAGAGGTGAATAAAAACTCAAATTAAGCCGTATAACAGAGCCTGCAGCACCACAAAAAGAGAACATTATTTCACAAGCATAATTGACGCCAAAAACCCTTCTAAGAAACTCCACACATCTATAGTAGAATTCTACAATCCAGAATGCCAAAACACAGCAACACCACATTTGCAGGCTCCTGAAATAAAATCGCCATGGAATTGATCTAAAAAATAAAAAGGATAGAAAATTACTTCAAGGAGAATACAGTTAACACCCCTCGAACATATTACCTGATCACCATAAAGAGGGTCAAAATTAATCTTACACCATTTAATACTTTCAATACCCTCTCAGAGAATAAATTGCACAACATTATCAGTGCAAGCAGACCATGAGGATCACCTTCAGATGCTGCACCTCTTCAACTTTTTCAAGGTGTCCTTCGCATATCCAGAACAGGCGAGGTAGTTAAAAGTTTCCTCAACAGGTACTTAGAACTAAAAGCCAGAATCACCAAATGATTTGGCAGTCACAAATTTTGTGATTCACAGGGTTTGAGCCTGCTAAATCACTTGTTTCTTTTGCTACAAACCCATCTTGTGATTCTGGGAGTTTTCTTCTGAATTGCAAAACAAGTTTTGGAATGTGTCGGAGGGATGGGCAGAAACAAAATCTAGGAAGCCTGATAAGGTTCTCAATTTTGTCCACTTTATTTGAACACTAGCAGGACAGAGGTAATCATGCAGTGATCTTCTTAGGAAGAGAATGCTATCTCTTCTAAGAGTTAAATCTTTTCCCAGGATACTTTGGTATGGCCGTGATGACATTCTCTTGGTGCTCAGTCCGGTTGTGATGTTTGTCCGTTTTTGCTGCTCTATGCCTTCGTTTTCTTCTCTTTTCCACACCGTACGGGCTTCAGAAAACAGACGTCCCCAGGCAGCTCGAGAGAACACAAAGGGAATGGTGAGTATGGGGGTTTGTCCAATAGACAAATGAGGAGTGGAAAGAACAACCTTCACCACACCCAGAGAGGCCTTCGTAACTGTGAAATAGTGAAGCACTTAACCAAGGGAAACTTTCCTTTAGCCCTCTTCCTTTTTCAGACACTCTTATGATTAGCGAGGTCGTGTTGCCCTTTAATTGCTCCTCCCACCCCTCTCTTTCACATCTGCAGGTTGATGTCGTTCAGGAAGGCAGAGTTATGTTCTCGGTCCTACCTCCTCTATAGAAATGGGCCCGTACGTTTTTCTGTATACTGCCCAACACCGTGCAACTAATAAAATAAAGAAAGAATCACCAAAAGAATGAAAAACCTTCAAAACGAGTGATGCAGGCCCCAGGTGGTGAGCGGTACGATATTATTCAGTGCGCTCCTCCCCATCCCTCTTTATCCCACTCACCGCAATAGCCGCATCTCTCCCCGGAGTTACGGCGGGACCTCTGGCTCTCCTGAGGCGTCCACCACTCCTCGGTCCGCACGTCAAGGTCGTCGTCGTCAGAGCTCTGGTCCGGGTTCCAGTGAGATGCCGGTGTTCTCTGGCTCCTGTTCTTCGGTTTTGGATGGCAGCACTGTGGCTCCTTCTGGTCGGCGTTCTTCCGCGTTTGGTTGTCCCCTTACGGCGTCTTCCTTCTTCTGGCCACACCCCGCTTCCTGTGGGCTTTCCTTTTCATGGCCGGTCTGCACAGTTGATTGGTCCTCCTGCTGGGTGTGTCTGTTGGCAGCCTGTGCAGGAGAGGCAGTATGATTAGCCCTCTGGCGCCCGGACTCCAATGCTCCCGACAAGAGGGCATCCGACCAGGCGGGTCTTGTTATATTCAGGTATTGGGCCCCCATTGCCCCCTCACAGAATGGTTACCAATTTGCAATTTGGAAGGGGGCAGTTTTAGGTTTTCCTTCCAAATTGTGAATTGGTAACATATGTATCAGTGGTTTGCAGCAATAATTCTGGTCCCAAACCATTGATCAATTACTGAATCCCAAGTTGGGTTGGTGTTGGACTGGGCCCTTTCTGCAGGGTCACCCCAGAGTTTTACCTTCTTTTGCTGAATCAGTTGTTGTTGGTTTTTAGGACTGTGCACTTTGCCCTTGCTAACCATTGGTAAAATGCTTGTGTTCTCTCCTTTAAACATTGTAAAATGGTACACTCCTAATTGGCACATATAATTTACTTATAAGTCCCTAGTATATGGTACTGCATATACCCAAGGCCTGTAAATTAAATGTTACTAGTGGATTGAGGCACTCATTGTGCCATCCATTAAAGTAGTCCTGTAAAACAGGTCTCTGTCTTGCCACTGCATCTGGTAGTGCAGTTTTTAAATTGCCATTTCGACCTGGCAAACACCTTTTTCCAGGCCTTAATCTTCCTTTTTAATACTTATAAGTCACCCCTCGGGTATGCCTAAAAGGTTCATAGTTGCAAAAACAACAGTTGATGGACAGAATGCAGAACAATGTCATACAGATCTGGGCCTAAATCCATCGTTTTTTTGCTCACCATGCCATTCCAGTTTGGACCCAGCCATATGCAAATCAGTCTTGACCCTGTGCCTCATGGGAACAGTCCAGCCCGAACTGCCAAGCCAGGTCCTCCCTGGACTGGAAACAAGCATCCTAGGACCGGTTTCGGGGTTTCACCCCTCTTCAGCCAGGATAGCTTGATTCCAGTGGCATGGAGAAACACGGGACCCACGTCTGGGCATACCCGTCCCACTCGGGGTGACAAATGCAAAAACAACAGTTGATGGACAGAATGTAGAACAATGTCATACATTCACCCCAGTACAGAGATCTGGGCCTAAATCCATCGTTTTTTGCTCACCATGCCATTCCAGTTTGGACCCAGCCATATGCAAATCAGTCTTGACCCTGTGCCTCATGGGAACAGTCCAGCCCCAACTGCCAAGCCAGGTCCTCCCTGGACTGGAAACAAGCATCCTAGGACCGGTTTCGGGGTTTCACCCCTCTTCAGCCAGGATAGCTTGATTCCAGTGGCATGGAGAGCACGGGACCCACGTCTGGGCATACCCGTCCCACTCGGGGTGACAAATGCAAAAACAACAGTTGATGGACAGAATGCAGAACAATGTCATACATTCACCCCAGTACAGAGATCTGGGCCTAAATCCATCGTTTTTTGCTCACCATGCCATTTCAGTTTGGACCCAGCCATATGCAAATCAGTCTTGACCCTGTGCCTCATGGGAACAGTCCAGCCCGAACTGCCAAGCCAGGTCCTCCCTGGACTGGAAACAAGCATCCTAGGACCGGTTTCGGGGTTTCACCCTCTTCAGCCAGGATAGCTTGATTCCAGTGGCATGGAGAGCACGGGACCCACGTCTGGGCATACCCGTCCCACTCGGGGTGACAAATGCAAAAACAACAGTTGATGGACAGAATGCAGAACAATGTCATACATTCACCCCAGTACAGAGATCTGGGCCTAAATCCATCGTTTTTGCTCACCATGCCATTCCAGTTTGGACCCAGCCATATGCAAATCAGTCTTGACCCTGTGCCTCATGGGAACAGTCCAGCCCGAACTGCCAAGCCAGGTCCTCCCTGGACTGGAAACAAGCATCCTAGGACCGGTTTCGAGGTTTCACCCCTCTTCAGCCAGGATAGCTTGATTCCAGTGGCATGGAGAAGCACGGGACCCACGTCTGGGCATACCCGTCCCACTCGGGGTGACAAATGCAAAAACAACAGTTGATGGACAGAATGCAGAACAATGTCATACATTCACCCCAGTACAGAGATCTGGGCCTAAATCCATCGTTTTTTTGCTCACCATGCCATTCCAGTTTGAACCCAGCCATATGCAAATCAGTCTTGACCCTATATTTGCACTTTGGACATTCTTTACCTAGAGAAAGAAAGATCAGCCAATGCGAAGTTGTTAATTTGGTGTGGCTGTTGCCCACAGTTTGTAAACAGTATGGCACTACAGGCTTACAGTGAGGCACTATTGACTCACACTATAATCAAAAAGAAATAGGGCTAATGTGTTTTGAATTTTCAATTCATTTATAATGCCTGCACAGTCCATAAATGATTTATCAAAGGTCCACTCTGCAGCAGGGTATATGTGTGTTCAGAATAGGATAAGTTAGACAGTAGCGCTACTCGCTCAGTATACATGCGTGTGCATGTGATCTTGTGAAACCATCCTAGAGTCTCTTACCCTAGCTGCTCTGCAGGCCGTGGGCTTTATTTAAGAGGTGGGCACTGGTAGTTAGCACTCAAATCTATTTTACCAGAGCTTACAGTGAGTGAGCCTCAGTTAGTGAGACTCACTTAGAGCAGGGATTCAAAAACCCTTTGGTTTTGCTATGTTCGCCCTAAGTTGGCAGGGTATGCCCAGACGTGGGTCCCTTGCTCACTTTGCCACTGGATTCAAGATAGCCTGGCTGATGACGGCTGTAAGCCAGAAACCGGTCCCAGGATGCTTGTTTCCGGTCCAGGAAGACATGGCTTGGCAGTTCGGGCTGGACTGTTCCCATGAGGCACAGGGTCAGACTGATTTGCATATGGCCATGTCTGAACTGGAGGTGGCGAGTGAGCTAAAGAATGATGATGGATTAAACCCAGATCAGTTGACTGGGGGTGAGTGCTTGCAATGTTCAACACTCCGTCCATCATCCCCTTTGGTTTTGCTAAGTTCACCTAAGTTGGCAGGGTATGCCCAGACGTGGGTCCCTTGCTCACTTTGCCACTGGATTCAAGATAGCCTGGCTGATGACGGCTGTAAGCCAGAAACCGGTCCCAGGATGCTTTTTCCGGTCCAGGAAGACATGGCTTGGCAGTTCGGGCTGGACTGTTCCCATGAGGCACAGGGTCAGACTGATTTGCATATGGCCATGTCTGAACTGGGAGTGGCGGAGTGAGCTAAAGAATGATGATGGATTAAACCCAGATCAGTTGACTGGGGGTGAGTGCTTGCAATGTTCAACACTCCGTCCATCATCCCCTTTGGCTTTGCTATGTTCGCCCTAAGTTGGCAGGGTATGCCCAGACGTGGGTCCCTTGCTCACTTTGCCACTGGATTCAAGATAGCCTGGCTGATGACGGCTGTAAGCCAGAAACCAGTCCCAGGATGCTTGTTTCCGGTCCAGGGAAGACATGGCTTGGCAGTTCGGGCTGGACTGTTCCCATGAGGCACAGGGTCAGACTGATTTGCATATGGCCATGTCTGAACTGGGGTGGCGGAGTGAGCTAAAGAATGATGATGGATTAAACCCAGATCAGTTGACTGGGGGTGAGTGCTTGCAATGTTCAACACTCCGTCCATCATCCCCTTTGGTTTTGCTATGTTCGCCCTAAGTTGGCAGGGTATGCCCAGGCGTGGGTCCCTTGCTCACTTTGCCACTGGATTCAAGATAGCCTGGCTGATGACGGCTGTAAGCCAGAAACCGGTCCCAGGATGCTTGTTTCCGGTCCAGGGAAGACATGGCTTGGCAGTTCGGGCTGGACTGTTCCCATGAGGCACAGGGTCAGACTGATTTGCATATGGCCATGCCTGAACTGGGGTGGCGGAGTGAGCTAAAGAATGATGATGGATTAAACCCAGATCAGTTGACTGGGGGTGAGTGCTTGCAATGTTCAACACTCCGTCCATCATCCCCTTTGGTTTTGCTAAAAGGTTCATAGGACAGGATGCATAGTATTTAAAAATTACGAAATGTGTAACTAAGTTTTTCATGTACGGATAATGAAAAACCCCTAAAGGTATTTTTCATTGTAGCAAGGCGGTCCCTCCCATAGACTCACTTACTTTATTATACTTAATAAATGATAATTGCAGTTTGGCAACAGATAACTAAATGCTTCTTCCACTCATTTGAATTGTAATGTAAAACCCTCTTTAATGGTAGAGTTGGATTTTATGTTCTGAAAATGCAACATTTAGAAAGGTGGCATTTTTCTGTCTAAACAAAAAGTTCCTTTCTGCCAGTGTCTAGGGTCACATAACTTTGAATGGCTCTCCTGTGGTGAGTTATGTATTCCTTCAAAACATGGGGACAATAGGGCCTTGAGTGTAGGGAAGGGTGTTCCTCTTCTGAGCAGGATGTCCTTGAGGAGTTGTACTTGAGCCTTCTGAACTTCAAAGGGAAGCCTAAGGGCTGTGCTCACCCCCTTCCTGATATCTGAAGGTGCCTGTCACTAGCAATGCAGCTCACTCTAGGACCTGGCTGCCTATCGTCTCCCTAGACAGACTGGAGCCAAATTCAGGGAAAAGGGAATGCTGGACAAAGAGGGAATCCCCTACACACAGGCTGGCACTGGGTATAAAAGTGACAGCCTCAGAGACTCTCATCAGAACACTCCTGGACCTGGGAATATTCAGAAGAAGGACAGCTCTGCTGCCTGAAGAAGGAAGACGCGACTTGCTTGCCTTGAACCCCGTACCCCAGAAGTGACTACAATGGTCAGTTGGCTGTCCTCCTGTTTGAGCCACAGGTACACAACAGAGGCCTTCCTTTCAGCTATATAGCATCAACTGTACCTGCCTGGACCTTTCTGCTGGCCTCGGCTGGAGCGAGTCCTGGCCCCCAAAAGGTGCCTTCCCAGGTCCTGGACCTTTCTGGCATCAGAGTGTACTCCTACATCAAAAATGCAAGAATTGGACCCCAGGTGAAAATCCAGAGGTTCTGGGCTCTTTGCGTTGGAAAAGAAGCATCTCCGGTCTCCTAGCAACTGTGAACTGACCCTTCGCATCAGGAATGACCACCCACATCTACCACCAAACAGAAGCTCCAACGGTGACCTGCTTTTCACGTCAACCACAACCACCCATGTCTCCTGGCAACATGAAGCTTCCTCGGCAACATGCTCTTCGTGCCAACAACTATCTCATTGCTGTCCCCACCAACGGTAAGCTACGGCTGAGGCGTGTCACATGCAAATGGACTAAGTAGAAGGTAAACTTTCTACCAGGACACACCTGGTCCCTGTCTATGACCCACACTCCATCACATTTGGGCTGAACTTCTGACTTGGACACGGCTGAGCGCGACCAGACACCAGCGATTGGAACTTTGTGCTTCTAGTTGCTACTTTTGCTTAAAACTTTAAGAATTATTAACTCTTGTTCTACTGATTGGATTTTTATCGTTTTGGTGTCATTTTATTTACTAAATGTTGCTCTATTCTTCTAAATTAGTTTTCCTGCCCTAAGATAACCATACCTTGCACCCTTGCCATGCACTGCTAATTACCCCAGATATTACATCACGCATGACATCGTCTATTGCATCATTAATCATATCACTGCAACATTTGCAATTAAATTATTGATGATATATATATATATATATATATATACATAGCCGTTCCTTTGTGTTCACTCTTTACTCTCCAATGAGAGCACAGTTGGGTGCATTTAAACATAATTGCTGATGGGATGGGTTTAATTGTAGCAAGCACTGAGAAAGGCAGTTTTGCTGAAACGCGTCTGCTTGCAAGAATAAATTATTCTTTTTATTGACCCCATAAGTGCCCATCCTGCTTTTGAATAAGTAATTGCATATACACACACAGTACAGGTGTAGTTTTGATAAACCTATTGGGAAGAGACTGTTGGAATGGCTTGGAAAGCGAAGAAGTGAGCTGATGGAGGAACAGAAGAGAACAAGTGCAGCCATGCTGCTACACATATAAGGGGATAAACTTGTAGAAATAATGATACAGATGAGAGATAATAACAGAGGATATAGGAGCTTGTGAGACCCCTGAATTGAGGGAACAATGGCAAAAGGCTCAAAAGGAAGTTGATGGGAAATATGATCCTTCGGAAGCAAAAAACAAAAGAAAAGACTACATATTATGCTGCTTATTTTTTTAGAGCCATCAAAGTGGATCCTTGGTGCTCTCTTGGATTTGTGTGAACCAAAAAGTGTGCCTGAGGAAAGACACACAGGAAAGATATTTGGCTCTTGTGGTGAATTTGTCAGAGTGGGGCAGGAATGAGGAGCTATTGCTAGATTTGGAAGAAAAATAAAGTGAAGGTTGAGGAGTAGTGAAAGTGCAGGGAAGCAGTGAACAAGGCAAAGATGATTTATGTAAAGTCAATCAAGGGTAAGTGAATGATGGGGGTAGGATAGGAAATTCCTAGATAAAATGATTATACAGAGAGGTAGGGCAAGCAACTGATAGTGAAAATGGTATTATGAAGAGACAGGAAAAGGAAAAGTTCAGAAAAGATTCTAAGGAAAATTAAATGAGTGCTGAACAGTAATAGATATGGATATAGAAAGGTTGAAAACCATGCAGCAGTGTATCTATCCTAAAAAGAAATAGGGAAAAGGGAGTAGGAAGGAGGGTGGGGCGATGCAGGAAGTGGTAAGAAAGTCGCAAAAAAAAACAGACAAGGTAGTAAAGGAGGTCTACGGGATAGAAGGAAAAAGTTAGCCCCAGGATATATAACAATGACCAATAGTAAGGAACAGAGTGCTTGATTTGTTAAGTACTCACCATACTTATTAAGAGCCCACCACCTGTGTTGCCAAATGGGAGGGTTGCTGAATACCAAGGCCACCCAGTCCTGACCCTACCCCATGACTATTTCTTTCACCACCCTTGACTTCCTCTGTATCGCATTCCATGCTTTTTTTCTTTCCTCACTGTTCTATGTTCTCTTCCTCCTTTTTCATTTTCTACCTTTCACTCTCTTGCTGTAGGTTTATGTCTACATTTAAAAAAAGCCCTAGTCCCCCAAAAGCCATTGCCAACCACCAACAGAAACTAAGCACCAGGGACACAACAGATACAGCACTGGTAGCTCTGGAAGTAGAAACAAACAGACTGTGCACTAGAATGGAAAGGATATCCAGGGGTACAAAACAGGTCAGGTGGCAGAGAGAAGTAGCAGCAAAAGACAATCAGCCCAGAGTAATCAGACAGGAGTAGGAAAAAAGAATGAGTAAAATAGTGCTCAAAGCACAAAAAGATAGAACCACAAAGAGTGGCGATGGTAATAATACTAATATCAAGTCAACACTGAAATATTCAGAAATACAAAATAAGAGTTAAAAGAACATAGCGGGCAGAGAGAACCCCCCCCCCCCAATAAATATCACAAAATATGAGTCGAATGGTATGTAAAATAATTTTTATGTTTACGGCAAGCAATGTCTTTTCACCTAGAACTGAAAGTTTTGAGTATTGTTGTTTATGGGATGAGTGGGTTTGCTGAGTTTTAGAAGAATGCCATTGAGTGAATGAAGGTGTGTGGGGTGTGCACAACACACTTCCAGAGCAAAATATTGACCTTATAGATACTCTTTCACTTTCTAGCTTTGATTAATGCTTTTTGCGTAGGATGACCTTATAGATACTCTTTCACTTTCTAGCTTTGATTAATGCTTTTTGCGTAGGATGCACTTAAGTAAAGTCCATTGTTACACTGATAGTAAGGAAGCGTACCTACGATGGTGCCACAGCCAATGACACAGGCCTCACTGTTCAAAAATCGAAACGCACTGAGAAAATGAATGCTCTGAATCTTTTTATGACCTTTAGTATGTTCTTCAGCACTAAAAAGTCACTGTTAACACTACTTAACCTATTGTAATTCGCATAGTTGTGACCTGGATCAAGGCAAACCCACTATGATGATTTGGGTGTTCAATAAAACGAAGTGATACTTCAACAGCCCATGTCCTGATCAGGTGGCGGTAGTAATGTGAGCCCATTACTGCTTTTTATTTAGGTGTTGGTGAAAGCAAAGTCACATGTAGCATTTAATAAATCTAAATAATGCAAGTTGTTATAGAAATATCCTTAAAAATGTACATAAAAGAGGGTGATGTGGTGGAGAAATGTTATATTTGCAACAGAGCAAATCTAATAAAGAGCATATCTGGTGTTTTGGGCAGGCATTATTAATCAACACATAAAAAGGTTTGTGGGGAGTGAGTCGCGAGCGCCGCTAAGATGGCTGCTGGACTTTGAGCCTCCTGGTCACCTCCGACGTTCACTCAGGGGCTCTATACCGTTCTCAAATGTACCCGCATTTTGAGCCCTGAATATATGGTTGGAAAGTCGGTGCCACTTTTCTAGATCATTTTATGAAATGTAAGCGACGTGCTGGCATCTTTTTCTCTTGTGCAGCTCTGGTTGCTTTATTAAGCGCTGCCATCTTAATTCTCTTCACAATTCTGAGAGGCTCTGTACTAATTTTGACAGCACCATGATATAATCTCGACCTTGCTTGACCTCTCACTCGACAGCTGAAGGCAGTCTTTGTTACATTTCTTTGGGAATTCTAACTTTGCACTTCAGGCTGTAATGTGTGTCGAGGGGCACGTACCTTTCTACTCTTCTTCAACACCTGAGGTTCTCCTGAGCTAAGCAGGCTGGGGGTATGTGTTACCTCTACACTGGGCACTTTTAAGGAATTATATTTACTGCAATGTAGGGCTATTGTGGATCTCCTCATGTGGCGTTTCGACTTCCAAAGTGATATTCTGTGCATGCCAAACTCCAATCAGCAGAAGTACAGAAGTACTGGCATGTTCCTTACAGGTTGACATACATCACGCTGGAAATTTCCAGACTGTTGCTTGAACTACATTAATTGTTTTACAGAGCTTTATTTCCGCATACGCTAACCCAGGCATACGCCTTTCAGACATTTCATTCACCTTGGCCCAATTGTCCAAAGTATCTTTCAACTTTACACTACATCCTCCTCAGGAGGTAATGGCATATTATCTTTTGCATCCTCACTTATCAGAATAGTACATTTGAGTTCTCACATATTCATCTTTCCTATATGGGTAGGACTTTGAAGCAAAAGGACAAACCATCATCCCTTCCACCTGCTACAAAGTTCATTATTCGACCTAAAATTCATCAACAAAAGTTCGCTTCTAAGAAACTCATCAAAGGATCTACCGACCTTGGGCTGGGGAGCTCTACCTCTGCCTTTGAAGCTGTATCTAAGAAAAACCCGGTTTCAGAAAAGACATCAAAGAAAGATTCCGACTGTCCATCCAAAACACCTCCTCCTTTCACCCTAGAGGATATTATGGAGGAAAATAAGAGCCTTGAAACCCTTTGTTGCTTTCTTGATACGCATTGAGGAGAAATGGTCCAATCACGAACAGCATATCACTGCCATTGAACAATGGATTAGTGATATGGAAGATTCAATCTTTGAGGTTTCTTGATTGACAAAGGTAATAGAATTGCTCAAAAAGGCTACCGAAGACTTGGATAACAGGAATCGCAGAAATAACCTACGCCTTTATGAAATCCCGGAGAACTCTGAAGGTCCCAATATGATTTCCTTCCTTCAAACAGTTATCCCTTCAATTGTTCATTTACCTGACCACAACCTATTTAATATTCAAAGGGACCGTCACCTGGACCCCAAACCATCTGCTGCATCTTCAAATTAGAGACCTAGAGCCATCATTATTCTTTTTCTGCAGCACACTGATTTACTGCACATCTTGTCTGCAGCCAAACAAGTAGGCCCACTCCAATGGTCTGGTAACAAGGTCTACTTTGAGCAGGATGTCTCCAATTCAGCAGCTGCAAAAAGAAAATGTTTCCTGGCATTTAGACCACAACTAAAATCCTTCAACATCAGATATGGCTTAGTTCACCGATGCTTTTTTAAAAATTATTGTCAAAGAGAAATCTTACACTTTTGAGGCTCCAGCTAAACTATAGGATTTTTTCCAACAGAATCATCTCGAAGACATGGAATTTGGACCCACAGTCATGACTTGACTGTTATGTATGCCTTCTTTGTTATTTCTCTTTAATTACTTAATGTTCTTTCTCATTTAGATATTGTTCATTTTTTTACTGTACATTCCGTATAACTCACATTGGTCCACTTGTCTTTCAGCCCAAGTATATTATTTGGCATATGTGTCATGTCCAGTGAGTATCGCCCATCATTGTGCGTGCTGTCCTCACAACTCCCCATTCTTCATACCAGTTGGTAAGGCCATTGTACTTACCTTTCTATAAAATGTTTCACATCACGTGTCCCTATAAGCCTCTGCCTTTCTCATTACATGTCAAAGTTGTCATTTCTCGCTTTTGGAAGTGCTCTTTAATCCCTTCTTTGTTTGCCGGAGCCTCGCTTGGTTCCATCTCCTTTAGGTGCTCCGCACTTTCCTCACCTTCGAGATGTCTTTTTCTTCACGTAATTACTTTTTTGTAACTAAGGTTTTTCTTTCCTGTGTTGCCTTTATGTCTCCTTGGTCTTTTGGGGAGTCCCTAATTCCCCCTTTATCTATCTCTATCCCTATCTCTCATTTTGCTTTTTTCTTCTCTCTCTGTATTCTACGTTGAAGCTTCCTTTGTACAATATGCTCCTGCCTATATTTTCTCTGAATATTCAACTAGGAGTTCCTCTTAAATACCACTTAGAGTCACAACCTGGAATGTTAAAGGTTTAATAAATCCCATTAAACGCCAACGTATTTTGTATCATTTAGCTAGATTGCATTGCCAGCTTGCATTACATCAAGAAACTCACCTCACTGAAGCAGACATTACCAAGCTTAAAAACAATGGGCGGGCAAACTTTTGTTTTCCTCCTCTTCTCAACATAAAAACGGGGTAGCCATTTGTTACATTTTCTCTTTTACATATGTGCAGTGTTTCTTTAAATGCATTCTGTTAGTGTTCTATGTATTGCCTTGCGCTGCTTTGTTATGATAAGCATTCTAAGTTCTAAGGCTGTTCTCTGGAGCTTCTGACCAGAGCAGTTGTGCTGTGCTGTTTTCTTCAAGATTAAATCTTATTTTTTATAATATAAGCGTCCAACCTTCTTTGAACTTAACAAAATTTGGCGTCGACTGAAGACACCTTGCCACTTTTGCAGCACAGGAGCTCGTGTCTTCGTGGATGGATTTTATACAATTTTACTGGATTTTATCTCCTACTAATGGCTCAACATTTTTGAGGAATCTTGTTATTTTTTAACCTGCTCTACGTCTACTTAAGGATTTCAACAACTGTTTAATCCACGCTCCGATTTCAGGTATTTGAACCACTTTACCTTACCTGAATCTTCGACGGTTGGTGGATCTGGTCAACCACATCTTTCAATTCATGGTTGAGTTCCCTGCTCGAGCTTGCCGTGACGTCAGCAAAAGAAGTGTTGGAGTTATCCGTTCTTCTTCCCGTGGTGGTGCCGCTCAAGTTGCTGTGACGTCCGAAAGGAAAGCTTGGATTGCTCCGTACTACGTTCCATTGTTTGTTTTGCTCCGTTCTACGTTCCCTGGTCCTAGCTGTGACGTTGTGACGTCTGCTCCACGTCCTCCGGAGTTAATTATTCATCACGGACTGAACGTACATGTCACCGCGCAGGGTCACGCAACGTGACCTTGCGTAGCAGCCATTTTGAACTAGTTTACTTTTTGTAACCTAGCAACAAGTTCATTTTCTCCGAGCACGGAACTTCTCTTCATTATTGCGGTATTTTATTTTGCCATTTTATGACTATCTGTTTATTCATTTGGAGAGTACACGGTGATGTGCACACCTTATTTCTACATTGAGTATTCATAAGAGCACACGGTGATGTGCACACCACTGTTGTCATTGTTATTTCAATATTTGGTTTCGTACAAAGTACAGGGCACACGGTGATGTGCACACCTTTAATTATTACTGTTACAAAATTATTACAATTATAGTAACACTTATATTTCTAATATCTTATACGTTCTGTTGAGGTGCTAACAGAGTGTTATTTTTTTATTTTATTCTTTCATTTTCTCTGTTTTTTTAACTGTTTTTTACTTGTGCGACTGTCACCATGCAGTTTGATCCTCCTGCGAAATTTCTTCAAGTAAAAGGAGATCCTCCTATACCGTGGTCCAGGTGGAAAGAAGAATTTTTAACTTACCTTAAGGCCATTGATGGTGAGAGACTTTCTGCCGAAAGAAAAAAATATATTTTTTTGCATTGTCTGAGTTCTGAAGGGCAGTTTGTTTTTAGAACTCTTCCTCAAACTGATGGGAGTGGGGATAGGAATGTTTTTGAAGATGCTATGAGCCGCATAGAGATCAGATTTAAACCTACTTCCAGTGTTGCGTTGAATAGATATAAGTTTTATACTAGAACTCAAGAAGAGAGTGAAACTTTTGATGATTTTCTAACAGGGTTACGAAGTCTATCTGTAAATTGCAATTTTGGTCCTATGACTGACGAAATGATTCGTGATCAGATTATTGTGCACGTCAAAAGTAAAAAAATCCAAGAGCATCTTTGGATTATGGGAGATCCTAATTTAGGAGATGTTATAAGTACTGCAAACGCGATGGAACAATCCGAGAAATGGATGAAGTCTTTGCAGTAAGAGAATAAGGCAACGGGTGATGAAGTGTGTGCGCTAAAGACAGAGCCATCACGTGTTAACACAGAGTCATCACGTGTTAGTCAAAAAGTATTTAAGAAAACTGACTTTCATTGTTTTAGGTGTGGAAGCCCAAACCACGGTGCTTCGTTTCCTAAATGTCCGGCTCTAGGTAAGGAGTGTAAAAAATGTGGGCGTCGTGGGCATTTTCCTTCCCTCTGTAAAGATCCAAAAAACTATAATGTTGGAAATCCTAGGGGGAAAGTTTCTTATGTCAACCAAGAGTCTTTTAATGGCAATGAAAATGAATGTGTAGGAGGAATGCTTTTGTCTATTTCTGAAGACAATGATTGTGAGAATGTTGCTGAACCCAAACCACCGAAGTGTTTAGTACATATAATGAATGTGGAAATTGAACTTATGGCTGTTTCTGGTTCTCCTTGGACTATTGTTACTAAGGACCTTGTCTTAGATCGGTTTAAAATTTTTTTTCACTTAGTGATTTGAAGGAACCAGACATTGTTGCCAGGGCTTTTGATGGTTCAAAGATTGATTTAGAGGGTTTCGTGGATGTTGTGGTGGAATTTAAAGGACGTGTGGCCAACATTAAAATGTACGTTGCTGTCAAGGGTGTGAACGTGTTAGGTTGGAAAGACCAGTGGAGTCTAGGAATTATTCTTAACCCCAGGAGTGGTGATCCTGTGTTAGTGGTGTCTCAAGAAGGTGGAAATAAGAATTACAAGAATGAGAGTACTGATATTGTTAATCGTTTTCCCAAAGTCTTCTCAGACAAGTTAGGAAAGCTTAAGAATTTTTCTCACAAAATTAAACTTAAAGATGGAGCTTCGCCTGTTAAGCAAAAGTTGAGAGGTATACCTGTATGTGTAAGAGAGGATCTTAAGTTACTTTTACAAAATCTGATAGAAGAAGATATCATAGAAGAGGTGGAATCCTCTGAATGGGTTTCTCCCATTGTTCTCGCGAGAAAACCAGACAAAAGTTTGAGGCTATGTGTTGATTTGAGGGCGTTAAATGCTAGTTTGATAGTGAACTGTCATCCATTGCCTAATATAAATGAAGTTGTTAGTATGCTAGAGGGTGCCAAAATATTTTCTACATTCGATTTGCGTTCTGCATATCACCAAATTGTCCTAACTGAAGATTCTAGAAAATGTACTGCTTTCCTAACGCCGCAGGGGTTATTTCAATATAAGAGAATGCCCTTTGGGTTAGCCTCTGCGGCGTCAGTTTTTCAGAGAGCAATGTATCATATTTTTAAGGATGTGGAAAATTTTGTGAGGTGTTTCTAAGACGATATTCTTGTATTCTCTCCTAATCCTGAGAAACATGCTGAACATGTGAATGGAGTGTGCAAACGTCTAGAACTGAATGGACTGACGCCACAACCTTGCTTGCCGTGTTTTGGGGGACTCCAAGCCCCACAGGACATCTCACCTGTCAGGAGGAGGGGCTCCAAGTGCTCAAAAGCGCCAACGAACACCCGCGATGCCACAACCTTGCTTGCCGTGTTTTGGGGGACTCCAAGCCCCACAGGACATCTCACCTGTCAGGAGGAGGGGCTCCAAGCGCTCAAAAGCGCCAACGAACACCCGCGACACGGGTCGCCACAACCTTGCTTGCCGTGTTTTGGGGGACTCCAAGCCCCACAGGACATCTCACCTGTCAGGAGGAAGGGCTCCAAGCGCTCAAAAGCGCCAACGAACACCCGCGACGTGGGACGCCACAACGGGCCGCGCCCGGGCAAAGCCCAGGCCAAGGGCATGCCCGTCACTGCCAGGAAGAGGCAGGGCAGGGCCACCCCTCTTTGGGTTGACATCTGGAAGACTGAGATGGCCACAAGCGCATAAGGTACTGTGTCACTCCTTTCTCCTATCTCTCTAACGGATTGGTTAAAAGCAAAGCTTCGGGACATTGTAATAAAAAACAATCCGTGCTGCCAACCTTAATTACCCTCACTGAATTACTGCAGAGATCTCTAGAAAGGAAACCAAAGTTGGCCATTTGGCAAGATAACTCGGGATATCGAGCATTGGATATTTGTTAAAAACAAAAGCTATACAACCATCCATTTATCTGGTTTTGCCTTGTAGCAGCGCGCGCTAGGGGAGTTGCACGAGCTTGCATTGGCTTATCCTTTGCTGATATTGGAAAAGATTAAAAAGAGATAGCTCTTTTTGAGATAGCATGTACTGAGCTGGTTGCAACCTCTGCTGCGCCCAACCACACTGCGATACTAGGTTGTACTAGGCTGTGTAGGAAAATCTATAACTACCCTCTTTCATCTGGGGCAAAGCTTGTAGAGGACTCTGAAATGGGGAAGAGAAAATGCATGGAGGGTATGGGTGGTGCGGCTACGGGTGGTGTCCAGAATGGAAAGGGGAAAAAGGCCAAGAAATCCCAAAAACACCTAGCCAGTAACTGCGTAATAGATCGCATCAATAACTTGATAAGTAAATGTGTAGACATACTTGATACAGAACCTCCCACTCTAATTCCACCTAATCCTCCCCAAATTCTAACCTCAACTAACAAACAACACCCTGTATCGATTGCTACTAACCAGGATTGCGCCCCTGTAATCCCAGCTATGTTTAAAAAAACTTGCCCTAGGGAAGTCCATGTACATAACAAGAAGGATCCAATACATATAGCTGGGATCCATTCCCCCCCGGTTACATGCAATCCTAACATCAACTTGAGCTCTCCTAACGCTTCCTACAACATAACATCACAGTTAGAATCCAGTGTCCTTTGCACTAACAGGTTTACCCCATTAATGGCCTTATCTGACAAAGCTACGGAAGACCAATTCCAACACTGCCCCGAATTCACAGAGCCGATTACAGTACCCCCCCAACCCAGAACCCCTGAACCAAAGTACCCATCAGCTCATTAATGATTTGAGGGCCGAAGTAGGGTCATTGAGAGCAATGATCGAGGGTCTCACCACATTAGTGAAATCGATACTACATACCAGCCCCCCACCTGCATTTCCTGTACTTTCAGCTATACAGGATTTGGGCGCGCAAGCACAACAAGCACAGCCGGTACCAAAAGGCTCAAGTAGCCACTCCCAGCCCTATCAACCAAACGCCAGCCAAGGGATATTTCGTACCCAAGGACACCCACAGGCATTGCTACCTGTTGTTGCTCCTCACACTCAAACACTTACCTACCTTAACGCAAATTCCACCAACTGCCCAATTGTAAGAGCAGGTGTGCATGACACCCGCAACTACCAGAGGATTGGGAATTTGCCCCAAATACAGCCACTATCTTACTACGGTAGACATCTTCCAGCATATACAGCCTCTTCTCACCTGCCGCCTACAAATATAAACACAAACAAAATCCTCATGGTCAACGTCCCTAAACTTGGTGAAAAGCAGGGGTTTGAGGGGGAGGATTCCTTGATTAACAAAGCGACCCATTGGATCCGCCATGTCAGGGGCTGTCGTTCGGTAATCAGAGATGATATTGTCAGAGCACGCAGATGCACATCACCAGGGTAACCAGTAGATTGTATTGAGCTGACACTAAAAGAACCAGATTTGGTAGAAAATCTACTCACCTTAGAATTCCGGACTTGTTCCCCTGACTCTTCATCTATTCAATTCAAGCGTCCGACCTCGCATAAGCCAGCTCTGCATTCATTGCTGAGCAGTAGATCTAGCAGTTCCAGCCTAGAACATAACGACTGACTCCTGGAGGTAGCCCATCGGCACCTCAGTTTTTTATCCCCCCCTCTAAGCCAGGGCGACACTTGCTTGGGCGAAGAACTCCAACAAAATACGTCCAAACAAAATGTGAATGGCTCCGCAATTGATGTAGGCATAAGTAGTGCTGTTAGTGGTACAAATGAGTCGGGTGGTGCGTTACGGTATGAGGGTGTGCCTCCCGTTATAGACCCTATCATTGTAACACACAAAGTACGCGTGAAAAGCCAAGCACCCATGACCATAGTATCCTGGAATGTTGCTGGATTAAAACAAAAGCTTGATGACACGGATTGGCATAGTTATATAGATAAATTTGACATTTGCCTCACCCCCCCCCATTCAAGCTAGGATACAAAACATATTATAAGAACGCAACACCAACGCAGAGAGGAAGACCATCTGGGGGTCTTGTGACATGGATCAAAATAACACTGGGGATGCGATCCACTGATTATACCATAGACTCTCCAGATATATTGGCAGTGCACTTAGATGGTAACAACCAAAAACTGTATTTGTTCACTACCTATAACAGACCACACAGGCAGTCTCTAAATTCTGAGACCATCAACACACTAGGTAGCTCCTTGGATCACGTAGATCCTAGTGATACTGTGATTGTATGTGGGGATTTTAATTGTGCCTACGCGCCACTAAATGGACTGGAAAAAGTGACAGAGGAAGAGGACACGGCCATAGGGCTGCCCCAACTAGTGGCGGGGCCACCAAAACCATGCACTAATGCTGCATTGCAGATAGTGCAGCTTACTATAGAACACCGTCTAAGGGCATGTAACGGGAGGGTATTCAATAAGGGGGACGAAAAAGCCTCTCTCACCATCTTCAAACGTGGTAGCTCTCAGTCGAGAATAGAATGGACTGACTCTGAAGCAAAATAAATGCAAAATGTTTTGTGAAACTGTTGAGTATTTAGGTCATACTCTATCTGGAAATGGAGTTGTTCCAAAGAAATCTTTAGTAGAAGCTATTGTAAATGCACCAGCTCCTGACAACAAGGAGAAACTTTTATCTTTTGCTGGATTATGCGAATACTATAGTAAATGTATTAAAGATTTTGCCACCAAAATGGAACCGTTGAGAGAACTTACTAGGCACAAAGAGGAGTTTTTCTGGACGCAGAAACAGGAAGAGGCTTTCCAGTTGATCAAGAACGAAATTGTTAAGGCTCCCACTTTGAAGCCTTTTTGTATGAATAAGACTTATATTGTGACAGTTGATGCCAGTTTATGTGGGCTAGGTGGGGTACTGTCTCAGAAGTCCGGCAAGGATGAATGGTGTGTGGCATTCGCTTCCCGCACTCTAAATGAAACAGAAAGAAGATATTCCGTAATTGAGAAGGAACTGTTAGGGTGTGTGTGGGGAGTTGAACATTTTCGGAACTTCATATGGGGAAATAGATTTGTCCTTAGGACAGATCACAAACCTCTTGTTTCTATTTTGTCACCTGGAGGTGGGTGGAATGCTACTGCTAGAATAAGTAGACTCATGTCCAGACTACAAGAATATCGTTTTTCTGTGGAGTATGTCCCAGGGAAGCATAATGCTACCGCTGATTGCCTCTCCCGTTTACCTTGTCCTGAAATAGAGAAAATGGAAGATTCTCGAGATAGTGAGATGATTGCTTCTGTTTCAGATTTTGTTTCGGAAGAATTTTCCACCATATCAGAGGAAGAATGGAACAAATGCATGATTGCTGATACTACTTGGAGTGTACTTAAAGGTTTTATTATAAATGGATGGCCTAAAGATAAGTGTGTTCCAATTGAAATTAAATAATTTTCACAAGTATCCACAGAACTTACAGTAGAGAGTGATTTGATTTTCAAGGATGGTAAACGTGTTCCTCCTGAATCTATGCGTGAGATTATCCTTAAACTTGCTCATGAAGGACATCCTGGGATGTCTTCCATGAAAAGATTAATAAGATCTAGTTTTTGGTGGCCGGGTATGGACAAGATGGTAGACAGGACTGTGAGAGAATGTTCTGAATGTGTTAATAGTGATAAGATGTTATAATCTTTTCCTGCTTCTCTTAAACCAGTACCATGGCCGAAATGTCCTTGGCAAAAAATTGCGTTTGATGTTTCTGGTCCATTCTATTCTTTGCCCCAAGAGTCTCGCTATGCTTTAGTGATTGTTGATTACCATTCTAAGTGGCATGAGGTTAAATTTGTTCAACATGCTACAACTCAGACCATCATTGAATTTTTTAGCGAGATTTTTGCTAGAGAAGGTTGTCCAGAAGTTCTTGTAACCGATAATGGTGTGCAATTGATGTCTCGCGAAATGGAAAGATTTTTGAGGTTGCATAATATTAAACATTATACCACTGCTCTCTATGAACCACAAGGGAACGGTCAGGTTGAAAGATTCAACCGTGTACTTAAAGATGGTGTGGAAATAGCTAGGAAGTCAGGTAAAGAATGGAAGGTTGTTCTGAGAGAAAAACTTTGGGTGTATCGCATTACCCCGCATTCTACAACTAATTTTAGTCTGTTTCGCCTTCTGAGAGGGAGAGAACCAGTTTCTAGACTTTGCCCCTGGTGGATCAAGAAGAAAATGTCAGAAAGTCTTGTAGGTAGTAATTCACAAGAAGATTTACAACAAATTTCATTTAAAGTTCAACAAAAACAGGAGAAAATGAAAGAGTGTTATGCACCAAAATAAAAGTGAAAGAACCTTCTTTTGTTGTGGGTGAATGGGTAAGGATACTTAAACCACGGTTCAACACTAAAGGTTCTTCCAAGTATGGACCTCCTATTAAAATAGTTAAAGTTAACTTCAATAGTGTTGTGACACAAGATGGCACAGTTTGGAATGTAAGGAGAGTTGCCAAGTGTCATTTTCCTATTTATATCAATAATAGTAAGGTTACTAAGCCTTGTGATCTTGAAGTTTTCAATGAATCTGATTCTGTTGCTTCCAGAATCAAAACTGGTAATAGATGTGTCAGACCTCCTGTTAGAATGAAGGACTATGTTTAAGTTGTTAAGGAGAGGGATGTGTTACATTTTCTCTTTTACATATGTGCAGTGTTTCTTTAAATGCATTCTGTTAGTGTTCTATGTATTGCCTTGCGCTGCTTTGTTATGATAAGCATTCTAAGTTCTAAGGCTGTTCTCTGGAGCTTCTGACCAGAGCAGTTGTGCTGTGCTGTTTTCTTCAAGATTAAATCTTATTTTTTATAATATAAGCGTCCAACCTTCTTTGAACTTAACACCATTCTTTTACATAAAAGTTTAAATATCCCCTTTATGTTCTGAGAAAATGACAAGGAAGGTAGGTGGGTTCCAGCGTGACTTACTACTGATGGTATTACTTTCGAGATTCTAAATGTTTATGGCCCAACCAACCCTGACCCTATGTTTTGGAAGCATATATCGCAATTAGTTGCTCAAACTTTTACTGAAAACCTCATTTTAGGGGGCGACTGTAACCAAATCATTGACCTTTTTCTAGATCGCCACTCATCTATGAAATTTCTCCCCCGTAGAGCTCACAAATCTATCCAACACAATAACCTCTTGGATTCATGGAGACTGGCTCACTCCTCTCTTGGTGAATTTTCTTTTTATTCCGCCCTTCATAAAACAGAGACTAGGATACATTTTCCTCAGCAAAAACCTCACTCAACACCTTGTCAATTCTGAGATTGGCTCTATTTTAATCGCAGATCACGCCTTCAAAGCTGCATCCAGAGGTTTTATTATTAGCTATGTTTCTAACAAAAACGAAAAGCTATGGAGAAGGAATCGGCTTCTATTCTCAGCGAAATTAAAAGATCAGAGAATAAATACTTTACGTCTAAAAATAATAAAACTGACCTTGAAGCGTTAGTGGCAGCCAAGATTCAATTCAATAAAACTACTACGGAAAGGGCATGTGGCACTCTCTTTAAAATTAATGCTAGATACTATGGAGGATGCAATAAAACAGGGACTTTGTTAGCTAACTACCTTAAAAGTAGGAAAGAAAAATCCTCCATCACCTCAATCACCAATTAATCTGGTACTACATTTTTACGTGATCCGGACATTGCTAGATGCTGTGTGAATAATTACCAAACACTATACACCTCTGAAGCCACACCTGCTGAGGACTCCATCTCTTCTTTTTTTTCTGACTCTTCCATGCGTAAGCTTTCACAAGTCGATTTGGCCCCTCTTGAAGAACCACTACGTTTGGAGGAATTGTTCTCTGCAGTTAAGCATCTTCCAATTGGTAAAACGCCTGGTCCAGGTGGATTCAAGGTCAAATTCTACCTCCAATTCTCGAAATTACTTTTCCCTAAACTGTTTAAATTAATCACTCACTTCCTCTCATTGAACAAATCATCTGGATCTTTTACAGAGGTGATGATTTGTCTTATTCCTCAAAAAGACAGAGAAACCGCTCAGTGCAAGAATTACTGCTGCAAATCACTGATTAATACAGATTGCAAAATTTTCGCTAAAGCGCTGGCCTACGCCTTAATTATTTTATGCCTGAGCGAGTCAATGTTGAGCAGTCTAGGTTTGTTAAAAATAGGACTATAATGGACAATTTGCGGGTCTTTTTAAATATTCTCAGTAAGGCAGCTAAACTCAACCACTCCCAGGCAGTAGCGGCTCTAGATGCTGATTGAGTCGATTGGAATTATCTAATGCATGCTCTTTGCTGGCACAGGTTCACTCCTCGATTTCTTCAATTAATTTCATTACTATATTCCTCCCCTTGTTCTTCTGTTTTGGCCAAAGGTATTCAATCTTCTTACTTCTCCCTTAACAGGGGCAAATGGCAGGGTTTCCCCCTATCGCCCATGTTGTTTTTCTTTCACTTGAGCTTTTCTTATTTAGGTTGAAACACTCTGACACCTTCTCCCGCTTTTGGTTAAAGAAGGTTCACATAAAATTTATGGCCTGCACGGATGACATCCTTCTCTACATCTCCAAATCCGAAACCTCTCTCCCTAACCTTTTTGAAGAACAAAATGCATATTCAGAAGTATCAGGTTACAAACTTAACATAGAAAAATCCAAAGTGATGCCTCTCAATAAGGGCCTGATTACGATGGCGGTGGGTCTGCCACTGTCAGGCCGTCGGTGGCGGTCCCACCGCCATCGGCCCCTGCAGGTCAGGTGGAGGTATGCGACTGTCCGCCTCACATCCGATGGGCTCAAGCAGCCCGTCAGACCGCCGGAGGGACTGCAATCCCTACAATAGGGGCGGTGCCTGCTCAGGTACCGCCATAGGGATTACAATGTCCTTTTCCGCCTCTATTTCATGGCAGTCCACCCTCCATGAAAAGGCAGGTGGAAAGTGACTACCTACCCCCCCTGGCCCTCTGCTAAGGGGTGTGGGGGGCACCTAAGGTGCATCCCTAAACATCCCTGCACCGTGTGGCAGGCACTGCATAGTGCCTGTCACAAGGTGCAGGGATGTTTACAAACATGCCTCTTAGCAGTGAGGCTTGTGCTGCAGCCCTGTTTTTGGGCCGCACCACAAGCCACAATGTTAAGAGGCATGTTTCCGACCGCCTCCACGGTGGTCAGATCGTAATTTGTCTGGTGGGACCGCCAACTCCCTGTTGGCCGGTCCTGTTCCCGACAGGATAGCCATTATAATTAGGCCCTTAGTTCTGCTATAAAGTTCACTTTGCTGGCATGAGTATTCTGGAACCCTGATAAGATTCAATGTCTAGGTATCCTATACCGTAAAAATCCCAGAGATGCTTTGCAATCTAATATGGATGTCCTTGCTAAAAGTATGAAACCAACCCAAGGCTAGTCCCCTCTATTTCTGTCATGGTGGGGTCGACTAGATACTATTAAAATGATGGTTCTTCCAATTATTAATTTCTTCCTCATGAAGCTACCTATTAAAATTCCAGTGAAATACTTTATGGCTATTGATAGAATCTTATCTCCATTTTTATGGAGCTGGAAACCTTCACGGACTTCTCTACACAGTTTAAAATTAACAAAATCAGTCAGAGGGATTAATTTTCCTGGATTCTCTTTCCATCATAAAGCATTCGTTATTAAACCTAATCAAAGCTACTTTCTTGAACCTTCGGACCCTTCACCCAAATTATGGTTTCAGCTGGAATTTGCCCATATATCCCCTTTCCTTTATACTATATATATGCCTCATCCCCCTAAATATTGGGTACCACAGTTATTTCTCACTCTTGTTCTCTTTTCAAGCCATACTTGGTTGCTCATCTTCCACCGCAGGACCAATTCCTTCATAGTCCTATTTGGTATAATAAACAGCTACTCGCAAATGGTAAACCGCTTATTGGGTGGACCTTGTTAAATAAGGGTATATTTACTGTTTCTCAATTGATTCTACATAATAATTCTATTATTCCTTTTACAACTCTCTCCTCTTCATTTAATCTTTCCCCGAAATTTCTCAAACAATATCAGATCTTACAATCTTTGTTGGCTTCTATACTGACGACTCTTCCTCCCCCCTCCATAGAGGGAAACTCTCCGCTACCCTCTCACAGATGCATACTTCACACTTCCAAGACCTCAGTAATCTATAAAACACTGATAATCCCCCTCTTTAGATAGGGCAAGTTATAAATTGGAGTTCTTGTGGGAATCAGATTTGATTTCTAGTTGGCCTACCTAACTCTGACAGAAAATATGGGAAAAAATGTATTCCATGGCACATACCGCCAACCTTACCCAAACGCTATATCACTTCTAAATAAGGCTTTATTATACACCTGAACACTAACTCAAAAGTGATCTATGCTGGCGAAATTGGACCCATACTGGTACCTATATTCACATGTTCTTTTTATGTCCCAAGATATCCATATTCTGGAGACAGTTATGGACAAGAATTGGAGATATCACCAAAGTTCACATTCCATTTTCCATTGTTTTATTTTTAGGTGGTATCTGGCCTCAAAATAAATTACTGCACAAATTTGTGGATGTATTGATTGCTTATGCATTCCAGGTGATTACCACTAATTGGAAATCTGAGGGCAATATCTCATTACAATGGTGGAACTTGATTTGTCATAACCACCGTTTCGATCGGTATAATATTCACTCTTCATCTTTCACTGCAAAACAGGACGAACTTTGGGAACCACTAACTAGATATTTGTCCGAATATATTCTTGATACGATGTAACCACTTAATGTACTTAAGCATTGGTATTATGGGTTGTTGTTCATGCATTTTTCCATTCCTAATATGGTTCTTGTTTATCAATCAATGTATTTTTACACGATTAATTGGAAGTTTTTCATAACAACGTTACAGTATTTACAGTTTCTCCTTCTTTTCTTCTCGCCTCCTTCTCTTCTTCCTCTGTTTTTCCATATTCCCTCTTCACTTTCCTTTAATAATACCATGTTCAATCCGGTTACCTGCATCCTATGGTTATTTGTATTTATGACGCTGGCTTGAGCCTTCGTATTTAGTCTTTCTACTGTGTTTCATTGCTCTTTATGTACTGGTTTGCCGGAATTCATGTATAATTTACACTTCTCCAATAAAAATACTAAACTTACAAAATAAAAATAAAAAAAAGAGACATTTAGAGTGGCACTCGTTTTACTATGCCGCATTTGCTTTAATAATTTGGGTGGTGGTCCTCAAGCCATCAGGGTGTATCGAAATGTACTGACGTTCTCATCAGAAAATGATTCTTATGATGCCTCTTCGTGCATAGTGGTAACTGGCAATTGGCAGGACAAATACCACTGGCTCAAATAAGTATCCTAAAATGCTGTTTAGCACTCTCTTCCCATTTTAACCGCTGTATTACACCAAACTGAAAGCTGGCAGGAACTGCTCTTACCAGACACAAAGGAATTTTTCTCTGACCTGATTCTTCTGCCCTCTGCATTGCATTATACTCAGAACTATTAACATTTATAAGCCAGGTTCACTGCATTGCACCACACAGGAGACGGGACACCATTCTGAATGCGTACATTTGAAATCGGACAAAACTTTGCTAGGCAAGCCGTTATTGATTGCTCTCATCAAAATAACACTCTTCTAAAATTGTGTTGATTGTGAATACAACTCACTCTGCACAGAATGAAAACATTTTAGATATTCCGCAGTAAGCAAAGGTTGTGGCAGTTCTCTGATGAACAGCTTTAAAATGCTTGCCGCATCATGCTGCTTCACACTGTCCCAGTTGAAGAGACCCTCATGGAACTTGGATTCCAGTTCTTGGCAGATATTCTTAAAGGGAATGGAAGAGACAATCAATACTTTAAAAAAAAAAAAATGCAATCACCATATAAATATACACATACTTAACTGTAACATTTAACCCAGATCTCACATAAAATTAACAAGAAGAAAAATAATCGTCAGGTTAGGCTATGGTGATAAAATCATTACTCCACAATATGATTTAATTGACAGCACAGAGCAAAGTTAAAAAGAAATTCAAAAGCACACTGATTAGCCATAATACCACCACTTTTGAACAAAGGAAATATATACATTTTGCTCTAGTGTAAAATTTGTAAACAGATTAAAAGCCTATGGCAAAAATCGATGGGTGCCTCAATGGGAGGAACAAACTTCCTATAAACTGGCCCCTCCACTAAAGCTAAATGAATATTTCCTAGGTACCCCACCAAGATGCACCATAAGCAATAGTCTATGTAAACCAGGATTGAGTACAAAGGCACACGTCATGTGGAAGTAGTCAGAGGTCGCTAGTGCGACCTCTAGCTTGCTTCCCACTACTACTGACACTTCCTTTGCGACCCTTGGACTCAGGGGAGGCAAACGCTTAAAAGTGCTAGGAGTAGCAGGGAGCAAGCTAGAGGTTGCAGCTGTGACCCTGACTACCCCCAAAATAACGTCTATATTACCAAGGTCAGATAACTATTTGACTCGCCTCCTTGTTTAATATAGGAAGAGTCAGTTTACTCATAATATACGCTTCCCACAGTTGTATTAGGTCTCCATTGAAGCTAGCCCTGGGCAGTACCTTCAATGTAAGGCTGACATCGGCAACCCCATCCTCAGTTTTAACCCATCCATCAAAATATTTTTTTTTAATTAGGATCCGCATAGTTTCAGCTTTAATATATGCCCATTGGTTTTCACTCCAAATCCTTAAGGCATAAGCCTGCAACTGAATATGGATCTTCAGTTAGCAAAAACGTGGAAAATATTAAACCCAACAGCTTGGAGTTCTGATTTAAAGATGAAAACCCCGCTCTTGGTGCACCGATTCAATCCATATGCATTTGAACAATCTTAAAGCCTCTCTCCAGTTTCTACCTTCAAATCATCTTCTAACTATAGTGGTGGAGCCCCATTGTAGGAAAGTAGGATCTGCTTCTTATGGTTACCCCCACTTTTTGCTTGATGTGATGTTGTTTTTGACTAGTCTGACTGGGACCCTGCTAAATCAGGACCCCAGTCTATCTGCTTTCTCCCTAAACTGTTGTTTTATGTACTTAGGTACACTCCAGATTGGATACTGGGGTACCCTGGTCAGTCCCTAGTATATAGTACACATGTACCCAGGGCATGGGTACCCCAGAGGCCCCCCATGGGCTGAAGCATGTATTAAGCCACCCCTGAGAGGCCATACAAAATGGAACTACAGGCCTGCCATTGCAGCCTGTGTAAGTTGGTGCATGCATCACTTACTTAAGATATAGGTTTACTATATCGAAGGGTCACTGCACTTAAAACCTATAAGTCACCCCTATAGCAGGCCTTTACAATCCTGAAGGCAGGGTACTTGGTTCTAAGAGAGAGGGTGCCCCCTGCATGAGCAGGACACCCCTGCAGCCTACGGAGTCCATTCTCCCGGGTTGTCAGTGTCGCAGCCATAGACTCCTATAGAGGGGCATTATGCGACCGTGTAATGACCAACTCTAAAACGGCTGAAACAAACCCTATCGTGTTTGGTGTCAAACATATTGGAATCACACCCCCACACCGGTAACCGGTGTGGGAGGTATGATTCCACCCCTCAGAAGTGTCCTTCGTGGGGTTCCTGGTGGTCCAGGTACCAGCCTTCTAGTCCTGGACAGCACAAAATGGTTGCTGCCGACCAGAGACGCATTTCTGCCCTCCTGCTGCTGAGCCAAGATCGAGCAGGGGCAGACAGGACAATAGGCATCCTGTCACGGGGAGGTGTGACCACCTCCCAGACAGGATTTCGTGTATTTGGGCTGGGTGGGTGCGCTTGCCAGCGACTGAAAGTCCACATGAGGGGCACATTTGGTGTCCCTGTGCATAGTCAAGTTCAAACCAGTCCTGGGAGCCGTTGGCTCCCGCTATGGTGGGAAACTGGACAAAGGACATGGGAGTAGCCTCCCCCCTGTCTATACCCTCCCCTGGGAGGGTCCCCTGAATCTTTCAAACCCTCTCCCGTGGGTACTTAAGGGCTTACCTGGCTGTAGGACCTTAGATTCGTCATGGATAAGATTCAGAACTGTAACCACTGCACTTCGACCGTCTGGGCACTCTAGACTTCTCTGGACTTCATTTGGGCCTGACTTCGTCTCCCTCTCAGTCTGCTGCATCGTCTGTGCCTGTGCACCATACAGGATCCGTGCAGGACCTGTGGAGCATCCAAGACACCTGAAGATAATCTCCCTTGGAGTGAAGGAGTCACTCCCCTGCATTCGCAGGCACCGCACCACTGCTGAGCTCCTACATACTCCAAAGGGTGCAGCAACACACGAGGTGGGTTCCTACGTCCCTCAAGACCCGAGCTGCCCTCTTACCAAGTTTGAGGTCAGATTCCCTCGTGGGGGCTGCAATACCCGAATCCCTGTGCACGGCGTACTTTTGCAAGTGCAAGTGCTTGTTGGCAATTCTGCAACAAGTGCATTGAGCTCCGTGTAGCCCGAATCTCTGGCAACTTCTGATGCAAAGATCTTTGACCACCTCGCACCGAGTGCTGCATGGCCTGCTGTTTTGTAAAGCTGCTTGAGGTCCTCTCGCGACACCTGTGCCCCCGGCCTATGGGTCCAATTGAGGGTCATCTTTGTTTTCCTTGGGCTTCCCTGATTGATCGGGGCCTGCCCTGACTCCCCTGTGTGTGGTGAGTCTCCTTGGCCTTGCTGGCCTGAACCGTACACTTCCTTGACCTTCTGCATGGGTTGCCGTTGCCAAGGCTTGTTGGTGCTCCCACCGGACACCGACCCCTCAGCACTCAACATCCTTCGTGGGACAGCTCGTATCCAGCTCCTGGTCATCCTTGACACCGCCTGGTCCCCGCAGCTGCAGAGTCAAGGACCCCGTCAACTATCCTGAAGCACCCGACATCGGTGGGCATTTGTCTTCCGAGCCCCTGGTCACTCTCCAGTGACCCAGACTCTGTCCCCTCTGCTTTCAGGTACTCGTCAACAAGAATCCACATTTGGATTCCAACGTACACTTTCTCCCCTTCCAGCAGCGGCACTTTCTCGAAGTCCTCCATTGGGTTCGACGGCGGTTTCCGACACCACTTCGGACCTATGCACCCGGCTTCCCTGGGATAGGTAACTCGGGTACTTCGGTATCCACGGGTGGGGTGGCTCTCCAACCTTCTGTCTTCCACGAGGTTTCTTTGAAGTCCACTGGGAAGGGTCCTTAAACTCTACATTCGAAACGCGACTTTCACATAGACTTGTACGGAGCACGTGGTCGTGTTCTCACACTGCACACACACTCGGTGGGGTCCCTATCTACTCACCTTGGGTGGTTCCTTGGGGTCCCAGCAATTCTATGTCCTCTCAACACTGTCATGACTCGAGTCGTGGTTCTTATACCACTTTCTTAGTATATGGTTTGCCCCCCCCCCCGGGGTCCAATGTGTATTAGTGCTATTTACTGTTATTTCTTTGCTGAAGTATTGTGTGCTTTGTGTCTACCTCCGTGTAGGAGATACTGTAACATACTAGATAGTGTTATATAATAAATACATATTTTTATAACTACTGTGTGGTTCTCTTTTCATTTAATCTATACTATAAGATTGCATTCTGGTAAAACAAGCTGCTTTACACTCCTTCAAGACTAAGCCTGAAGGCTGCTCTCCACAGCTACCACTTGGATAGCTTTCTAAGGTTGTCTGAGACCTCTTAAATCACCATAAGGGTTGTCTGGACTGGTGCAAGGTGCCTACTTTAATCAGTAGACATCATATACCAGGCCAGCTTCTCACACCCATACAAATCAATAGGAGACATTTCTGGATGCAGTCTCTTAACACAACATTATGGGGCCCCCTGCAGAATGTGATGGGGGGCCCTTGAGTCTCCCATATTTCATAGATATTCATTGGCTAGGGCTGAATGGGGACCCTGAAGGGTTGAGGACTCCTTGAGGAGGCCTGTATTACACCCCTGTCTGGTTGGTATGCTTAAATGAATGTGCTAAAAGGCAGCCCACCAATTGATTAGCCCATTCATGGCCATAAGGCAATGTCTTTTACTAATTCCCAGTGTTTGACACAGTGGTTAATTTGTAAAAGAATGAGTGACTGAGCCCAAAGATTTTCTCAGAAGCCTGCCTATGAGGTTGCCTAATGTTGGGGTTGCTAAATGTCTAATTGATTCCACCTAAATTCTCTTACATCCACCACCAAACACTGTCTGACCCTTTACCACACTTCTTGAGGAACCTTTTCATCCTTGCCTTCTTCCTTTGGCACTTTTTTCCCATCTTTCTGTTCCTTGCTCTTATTCCTCTTTTCTTTCTCGTTGTAAGTGAATGTCCATTCTACTTTTAAATTGGACTTTTATCTGAGTTGTGTTAGACCGATCAGCCTTAGGGTGGTCTTCCACAAATCTTTTTGCCTCCACGTTTTTGCTGAATCTTTTTGTTGGCCTTAGGACTCTGAGCACTTTACCATTGCTAATCAGTGCTAAAGTGCATGTGCTTCTTCCCTAAACGTGTGTAATTTGTGTATACCTCATTGACTATTTAATGTACTTGTAAGTCTCTTGTAAGGTGGTATACCATATACACAGTGCCTCTGTGTGCAGTTTACTGCCACTTTGACTTGCCTTAAACTCCCCTTTTATTACATGTAAGTCACCTCTAAGGTAGGCCCTTGGCATCCCTAAGGGCAGGGTGCTATGTAAGTAAAAGGTAGCACATGTACTTTTATGTTTCGCATATCCTGGTAGTGCCAAACAGCCTAATTTGTTTTTCACTACTGCAAGGCCAACTCCTCTCATAGGTTAGCATGGGGAATTCCTTAATACACTTTTAAGCTGTAGTTCCTGATCACAGAGGAATTGCGTTTTCATGTTTCATATGTTTGAGATGTTATTGATAAATCCTATTTACTGGTGGAGTTGACATCGGTACGCAAGAGCAATGCATAAACCTTCATCTTTTAATTTCCAAATATTCGGCAGCAATCTCCCAAAAACTCAAGAGGACATAATATTATTCCTGTCACAGATCTATGCCTCACTAACGGCTCACATGAGATTTAGGATAGAGGGAGAATGTACCCCAAGTTTTAAAGTAACCAGAGGTATAAAGCTAGGCTGCATCCTAACCCCTCACATCTCTTTTCCCTTGATATAAACGGGGTTGACAAGAAATTACAAGAAATAGCCGAGGTGCTCCCCGAGTAGGTCTGCTCCTCTACGCTGATGATGCAGTCTTGTTATCTTGAACCGCAAATGGACTCCAAAAGTTGATTAATGGTTTTGTATCCTAAATGGAACAAAAGGATCTAAATCTATACCTGGGAAAACCTTTGTTATGGTGTGCAGGAGGGGGAAGATGAAGAAGAAATCTCACTAAGCGAGGGGCTAAAAACTAGAAGAGGTTTATAATTTTTCCTATCTTGGTGTGCTGTTCTCAAGTTCTAGCCTCTGGGGGAATCATATACATTTAGCGTACCTTAAATTTAAAAGGACAATAGAGGCTCTGTTCAGATTTGCCACTAAAATTGGAAATAAATCAATAGACGAGATGCTGCTGCTGTACAGGAGTAAGTGCATCGCCACTTTCACATATAGGGCAACCCTTTGGGGTCTGGCGGGGCACTCGATTCTGCAAAAACAGGAAAATTATTTTCTGTGTAGACTCCTGGCAGTTCCCCGCTCTGTACCATCGTATATAACCACAGGGAACTGAGTATAACCTTTCTCAATGACACCATAGATCAATGTGCTTTAGTAGGGTGGCACAACATTTGGAGCAAGGCTGGTACCAAAATTAGAAGGGATTTAATCAATGAGTGCCTTGCCCTATGTTACTATGGTAAGATACGTGGTTGGCATATGTTAACAGACTACTTAAGGAAAACAATACAAATTGTACTATTGAATGTCCTGCTCGTGTTTTTTACGGTTTAGTAGAAAAGAACAAATTGATTTTTACTAACAAACATGATTTAGAGAGCGAGAACAAAGAGATAGAAAAACAAACAGTATCCTGATATATGGAAGGGTCATTGCCTATGTATCTGTTAAAGGTCACTGATGTACAGAAGAGATTTTATTTTACTAGATTTCGAATGGGCACTCTGCATCAACTTGTATTCCTGAAAAGAGGCATGTGGTCCAAAAACGTACCAAAGTGCCCATGTGATGGGAAAGCCACCCAATCTACAATTAATTTTATTCTCTTCTGTAAGTTTTATTGTGATATTAGAAAGCGTTTTATACGACCATTATTTTTATTAGTGAGGTTTTTATCTCATCAGGAAGCTTATAAATGTTTGTGTAACCTCGAATCAGATAACGTTTGTCATACCGTCTCAACGTTTATTACCTGTGCCATCATCAAAAGAAAGTCACTTGCCATGTATGCCTGGTATTTGAAATCGATTGAGGATGCCTGTATAAGAATCCTGTTAAGATTCAGTTTTTAAAGTAGAGATTGCGGACTTTGCACACTTATGCTCTTTTACGACATTTTGTTAACTTGCATATTTTAAAGAAGGAGAGATAAAGAAATTGATTGTGTGCTCTATTGAAATGATTATCACACTGTGCATCAATATTCAATTCTGATATTTCTAATTAATATTTCATTGACATCCATCCTATTTTATTTATTTTTGTTTCTTTTTATGTATTGAAATAATCTTAGTGACTATTTTGCAACTATGAAATTCTATATTTTTGTGAGATATAAACTCGTACTCTGTTTTCCGTTTATCGGTCTTTTATGGATTTTAAAAATCAGAATAAAGGTTTATTTGACTTTGACCTGCAAGGTCGTTTGTGGTGATGAAATCATTGGAGGATGTTGATATGCTGAAACATAAAAAAATGTTTCAGCGTTGCAGGTCTAAAGAACACGATTTCTACTAATCTCGTCTCGTGTTTTACTGCTGGGGAAAAAGATGGATTGAACCCTTCCATAATGGAACAGAAAATGCTCAGTTACTCTCAGGAAGGGTTTTCTTACCAATAACGGAATTCGGTCCTTGAGTCAGGCATGATTTCCTTTGCCCTCATTTGGCTCTTAACTGCCACGGACATTGATGCATACTGTCCACACAATGTTCTGAATGTGTCCACATTCTTGTAGCTCAAGCCAAAGACTACAGTGCTTTCATAAAAGGCCCTCATATGTGCCTCCTTTAAAAGCTATGCATGCTGCCGCAGCTCAACTGATTTCTGATGTATGTCAATGTAGTGCATTGCACCCACTTCACCGCCTTGCAATGGCTACCTATTACAGTACTATCTATGTGACAGATAAGATCCATAATAGCTAAAATGAGCAATTTCGGAATGGAGAAACTTACTTGATCTTGATTTGGCTTATTTTTGGAATTCAAAATGTGCTGCCACTCAATGGCAAGCTCACTTGACATGCACAACTCCTAATGTGGCCTAACGGCTAGAGCAGTCGAGCTCGAAGCTGGGGAACCGGGTTCGAGTCTCAGCCGGGACGCTCAACATCCTGTGATTCTGGGCAAATCACTTAATCTCTTCATGCCTAACATTATGAATGTGTCCATCTGTAATGCAGCTGGTGCTCATGTAAAGTGCTCTGATACCTTTGGGTCGACTTTGCGCTATATAAAACTCCAACAAAAAAAAAAAGCAGGTTCAATTCCTATATGTAAGTATACTGAAGATGATCTCAGTGTATGGGATGAAAGTGAAGTCTACCAGCCTGGTCTTCTAGATTAGTTGCCAGCGTTGGTGTTTTTTTTAGAATGTGAAATCCACGTTTCTATCCCAATTCGCTCAAATAAAATAATTTAATCACACTTAACACTGAATATGCTGTGGTGATCTTCATACTATGACCTGGTCACCCGTTCTGTTTATCTTACGCATTGAGCCACTGTCGAATCTTTCAGAAGGTACAGGAAGAGTCTTCCACCAGTAGGCTGTCATTCAGCTCAGACATGCTCACATACGAAGATTACTGAACATAAATATTGGATTACCCTCGCTTCTAGACATGAAATCACCCTAAAACATAATTTTTATTGATGTCATCTTCCTGACCCAGCTAGCCTGTCCATGATAGCATCAGGCATGCCAACCACTTAAAACTGCCTCAATCACACTAAGGGCCTGAATAAGATCTTGGCGACGGGTTACTCCGTCACAACAGTAACGGATATCCTGTCCGCCGAAATATAAATCACATTATATCCTATGGGATTTATATTTCAGCGGACTGGATACCCATCACCGTTGTGATGAAGAAACCCGTCTGCCGAGATCTAAATCAGGTCCTAAACCAGATTTTACCTTGAACTCATCTTTCAATTTACCTATCCATTACTGGTGTCATACATAATCTGGATGATATCTCACAACTTGATTTCGCAGTCAAATCTCTTTCTGATGGATACCTTACAGAGCTTCAAACCTACACTGGCATAATATACAGCGCCAGCACAGTTCAGTTAATAACCTTTAAGAGAATTGAATCATTTGGGGCGCATAGGCTTTGGTGCAATTGTTAAATCCCAGAAGATCTAAAGTCTTGATTAGGGCAATGCCATACTCTTTGACATTCGTTTCTTTTCCCTCTCTTACCTGAATTCCATCCTCCACCACAATGCCCATCTCATATGTGTGTCTACGTAATGCCACCATATCACCCATTAAATCATCCTCAGTTCAACCTTCAAGCCTGCATTCAGGTCCCTCTCGGCTGCATATTCTTAAATCTATAAAGATACCAACGCACAATATCCCTCGGAATGTCCTTCCAACATTTTCATCGACGACGTTCACATTTCTGCTTGTAGTAAAGTTCACAGCTAGCATCAAGGCTTTTCAACCCTTTGAACCGAAAGTGGCTACAGCTCTTTCGGGACGGAGAGGTCTCCATTCCATGATCAGGAAAGAGTGGAGCCTGCAAATCCAGTTTAGGCCGGAAGGCAGCTTTCACTGTATGCTTTGTTTCCCAGCTCTAGTGCTCACACTGTTCTTATGAATCTTTTTATCTTAACTTTTACAGCCTTTATTTGTTTAAATGCAGTGGTACCAAACATCAGATTGAAATTGGTACCTCTTTTTTTCTTCAGCCAGTACTGAATTCCACGGATGTTCATTCTTCTTTAGATAAGAGCAAATCCAGCTTTCAACCATTTTATCAACATCACCAATTACAAGTTTTTAGGTTTTAAGAGGCACAATTCTACTGGAACATTAGAAATTACGCGCCAGAGTGTGATTATTTACAAACTACAAACTTAAACAGCCATCCGTTGTCAGAACAAATGAAGGCATTTGATGTTACACAGGCAAATATTAGTCTCTGCGGTTAGGGTCGGCTTTATAGCAGTGCGATCGGTGCAGCCGCACCTGGTGCTGACCTTTGAGGGGGAGGGGTTGTATTTAAAAATAACGTATAGGTTTAAAAGCACCTGCTACATAGTTGCATGTGTGTCCAGCAGTTTTAAGGCAACAATAAAATTGCCAAGATAACTCTGGTGATTAATGTTCCTGCTGGAAAGAGTATTGTCTAGTAGTAGTTTTGACTCATGAAGTAGTGCAGAGGGTTAATGTGCCTGCTGCAAAGTGTGCATTATGAAGCTCACAGAACTGTGGTTGAGTAAACTATAAGTAGCGCTATACAAAAACAAGCATTGGCATAGCCAATAGGTCTCGACTTTGGGACCTTATAAGTGTTTAGTTATCCAGCACAATATCCCTGGTGCAACAACATCAACTGTTGCATGGCTAAACACTTATAAGGTCCCAAAGGCGAGACCTATTGGCTATGCCAATGCTTGTTCAGTTTACATGGTACATTTTTGGATTGTGCTGTCAAATATATGTATGCTGAATTATAATGAATTGATCCATTTTTTGGACGTTCTTAGATTGTATTAACCCAATGTGCTTAACAAAATTGTCTTGGTTGGTTCTTTAACCTGCAGAGTGAGGGTCCAATCTTGTTGTGGACTGACTGGACCCTTCATTCTTCTACAGTAAGGATGATAAAACTAACACTATTGAATTGGTAACAAATAAAATTGTATCTAGCGTGACACTACTGAGGGGCTGATACACGTTTAATTAAGAAACGCTAATATCTGATATATTGTTTCCATAGAGTTTAAAGACATCGCCGAGTTCTTTCAAGATTTGTATGCCCATTAGTCAAATCTGTATTTGAGTTTTATTTTTTTTATTAATAAAATCGTTTCTACCAGACACGCTGTGCATGGTGAAACGGCAGTTTAAAAGATTGTCAGCAGGAGTCATTTGAAAGGCTTGGGGGATGCGATTTCTAATGAATCAGACAATACATTGAAAGTGTATACATATACTAGTAGAGTCCTAGATAGCTCAGGAGGCTAACGATCCTGATGCTGAGGTCTTTGTGTAAACTAATTGGCCCCTGTGGGGTCGACTCAAAATATTAACGACTGGAAGTCGATGAAATGTACTTCTAATTTGGAAAATATTTTAACCGTGTTTCTCTCGAGAGTGGTGATTACTATTATTAAGGATAACATTATGGCGGTTATTACGGTTATTGTCGTTATTACTATTGTATTATTCTTGTTATTATTACCATTATCATAGTAGTTGTTATTATAAACTCTGAGCTGTCGTATTAAGGCCTAGCAATAGCCAGAGTATTCTTTACTGGTATTAAGTGCCACACTTTTCTCCTCTCTCAAGCTTTCGTCTTTAGAACAATGACACTTATTACTGGTGAACTTTGACCCCTATCGCTAGACATCATCCGCAGCTCGTGCCCGCTATCCCCTTCTTTGATATATGGCTTTTGAAAAAAAATGCTTTGACTCTAGAGGCCTCGTCACCGCTTCGGAGAGAGGAGTGCGGCCTCTCGCGCCGATAAAAGAAGGAAAAAATGCAAATTCCGTTCTCCAGGGGGGAGAAGGAAGCATCGTCGGGGACAGTGAGGAGCGGCATCAATCCAATTGAATAGGGCTGTCTGGGCTACTTACTGCAAAATCGGAACAGCTTTACCTCCTAATTTTCGTGGCCATGATCGTTTATCACACAAACATCCCTTAAGTCCACAACACAGGGGTGCAAAAACGCACTTATCTTCAGCCCCTGTTAGTAGCCATTTTAGTCGAGGCTCAGCTGTGTTTTTTCATAATTTGATGCTCACCCATGTCTCACGGCACAATCGTTGAATAGACTACAAGAGTTTTGTGGGGACACCCCAGTGTAGAAATATTTGAAATATGTACAGAGCACTAGGTAATCCTACTTAATAAAAAACATTCTGAAACGGAACTTTTAAAATACAGATAGACCAATGCTGGTAATTTTCAGCAATGTAAAGAAAAATGGTAACCCTATATGTGGTTGTTAATGGAGTCAGGACATTATGCCCCCCCCGTTTGAATTTTTTCTGTGTTTTAAGTTTCCAGGATATGACTTTGCTCTATAAAATATTTTTACTATATTAATTTAGCTTTACAAAGATACTACACTACATTTCACATGCACGTTATCCTGAAATAATGTCTGATGGTCTTAAAAGTCTGTGGCGTGTGGGAGCTAAGACTCAGGGGCTGGCTCAACGTTTTAATTTTATGTATTCCTAGGTGCTGCGTTGTACCCAGTATTGACCATCAATCAACGTTTACTTGCCCTAACTTAAGTTTTCAGAGCACATACCCAAATACGTACTTATTAACTCCCAAAAAAAAGTGCAACCTCGGTCCTGAATTACGTCCTAAAGAGGACTTCGCAAAAGGAGTAGGATTCTGACAGACCTTGACACATGGGCACTGGTCCCATGTGGCCCTAAGTCCCTTACAACATAGTCGTCGAGACCTTTCTGGATGAACTCTCTAGCTGTGAGCTGGTGGGTGGCCTATCAGACTGAAGTAATTGTAACAGTAAGTCGAACCGCAGCGATGAGAGATTCCCATTGGGCAGACGATAACCCGCACCTCATCACGAGGCTGGGCGTACGGCAACTCCTCATACAAGAGACTCTCCGCGCTGGATTTAAACACCTTCATTGAAGCGCAAATACTACACAACACCTTGGGGCCTCGAGTCATGGGTCCCACTCCCCTACCAGTGAGCACAAGGAGGAAATATGCACCATGAGCTGGCGAAGCCGCTTCACGTGGGGCGACTAGCAACGGAAGGAAGAGACAGGAGCAAACCCTGCCATGACAAGGGAGATCGGCTCTAAATATTTATATCCAATTTATTCTACCTCAATAATGACTTGCATCATCGCAGAATCTACTCAACGAGGCAAGAACTAATAATAATAAAAAGGACACCCATACGATAGGCACTTTCTGCTGCATCCTCTTTGTATTCACATATATCTAAATAACATGAGAACTCAAAAAACCCTGCTGTGTGAACTTTTGTTCGTACCACTTGCAGCACATGAATGCCAGCAGGACAAAAAAGCTAGAAGCTACGAACAGCTCCCAGTTTTTCGTCCTTCGAGAGTAAAGTGTTCACGGGCACGTTTGCTGCCATCTAGTGGCCAGGTCTGATACCAAGCGGAAAAAAGGCCCCGCGGCCGCGAAAGTTAGAGTACTCGTGCATGCAGAGCATTTGCCTTGCGGGAGCGAGCGCGATAATTGCTAACAGATGGCGCCGCTGCTCGCTCCCGCAAGGGAAATTCCAAACGTGCACGCGTTGCAATAGGAAGCAATGCAAAACGTGCACGTTTTTGGCCAAAATGCTGATCGATTCCAAAAGGTCCCCTCCTACGAAGCGCATGCGCGCTGCGTAGGCGAGACCTAATGAAATGTATTGGAGAGAGGGGCTATAGAGAGATGAGGGGCACTGTTGGAAGGTGGTAGGGAATGAAACCATGGAGAAGAAGGCCATTGGGGACGCCAAAAAACATTGTTGCACCGGGCTCCATTAGAGCTAAAGCCAGGCCTGTCTGCGGTTGCTGATGCAATTAACGCTGTGCACAGCATGTAATCCAGCTGTTGGTCTGATAGTGATATTATTTTGAATACTTGAATGCCCTGGTCTTTCTATCCCCTGTATAAACTTAATAAACAGTTCACTACTAGACCACATCCTCCTTGTAAATTAAAACAGGTTTATTGAACACCCATTTGGATCTTAGTGCTTTCCCTCAGTAAATCCAAATAATTAGCAGACGGGTTTGGCCTTTGTTTCCTTAAATCCTGCTCAGCCAAAGAATGAAGGTGAAGCTCACAGAAGGTTGCAAAGGCAGGAACATCTGCTGTTCTCTATCTGATGGAGGACCTGGTCTTTGGAGGGATTGTATTTATGGCATTGTAACCTTTGCTAAGGATGGCATTAATGTTCGGTACTAGCGATTGCACACATATGGTTTTGCCCTAATATTGTACAATGAACAGTTGCAACACTTTAAAATGAATAGCACGATTTAAACAAAATACTGGTTTCCATCCCAGACCCAAAAGAGCATCAGTAAAAGTATTTTGGAAACTCATACGCTTAGTGAAGCAACATATCAAAATCAAGTTTTTTGTTTTTTTTAATCTGTTTTATTGTTTTCAAATGACTGTGAGCACATTTATTACACATGCAACATCATTGTGAATTGTACAGTATATTAATAACTTGGCGGATCCTGTCAATACTCTTCTAGTTGCCCACAATATCCCGGGTGGTCTTATCACAGTACAGTGTTTATGTACATATAGTAACTTCCATTGGACCCAGGCGGGTGCTCCATGTTTCAAAGAGTTATGTATACAGCTCGAACCAACATTTGCCGTGAGCCAGACTACTATAGCAGAAAAACTTATCATGCGGTTGCGTTGGGCAACGTTTTGCTCTCAGTAATGTTATATTTGTATCATTCTCACTAGCCCCTGTGGTATTATTGCTATTAGGGGTCTATTGTTTCTGGACATACGGCGTGAGGCATAAAAAACATTAGGCAGCATATAATGCGGTCACACCACCTAGATTAGAGAGGGGCTGCAATCTAGTAACAGGATTCCGTTTATGCCACATGAAACAGAACAACTAAGAAAAACAGGGAAAAGAGGGGGGGAGGGAAAGAGGGGAAGTGGGGCCCATGAAAGTCGTCGCTTGAAGTCTAGCCATGTTCGAGGTGGGGCATGAATGTGTAAAAAGGGAAGCCGAGGGGTTATGATAGCGCTAATAGGGAGGAAGGGGTTAAGTAGAGGGTCCCTCGCCTATGCTAGGGTGGGCCGGTTTATTATGGGGACTCAGCCCTCATGGCAGAAGAATATCTTGAAAGAGCTGCAGAGCGCAAAGGCAGGGGGGGGTGAAGCAGCAGTGTTCTAGTTTGGAGAGGTGATCTAGCAGTGGTTGCCATACATGTGTAAATTTAGTTTCAGAGTGCGTAATACGACAGGTTAAGAGCTCCATTGCCATAGTGTGCCATAAATGGGTGAACCATAGCAAGGTAGGAGGGGTCGAGGGCTTTTTCCACTGCAAGACAATAGTTTGTTTTGCTGCCCCCAGCATGTGCAAGATCAGGCGCCAGTCAGTGTGTGTCATAGCTTTGAGAGATTGGGGTCAGATCGCTAAGATGGTTACCCGCGGCATACTCGGTATGGAGAACCCCACCGTGTCTTTGATGTGGCTCAGCCCCTCCTTCCAAAAGATGGTAACGAGTGGGCCGGACCACCAGATATGGATGAAGGAGCCCATGACGGAGTTGTATCGCCAACACAAAGGTGAGGAGGTGGGCAACATTCTCTGCAACTGGACTGGGGTGTAATTCCAGCGGGTCATGACCTTATAGGCAGTTTCACGCTGAGAAATGCTTCTGTATATCCTAGGGATGTTGCTCCAAAGCTGTTCCCACTGTTCCGAGGGGATGGCATCCAGAATGTCTGAGTGCCACTGTGCTTGGTAAGGGTGGAGGGGCATAGGATTAGAGTGTTGTAGGACCTGGTATGTACACGAGATAAGCCCCCACAAGCCATCAAAGGAGGGCACAAGTGTCTCAAAGAAGGTGAGCTGATGCTTGGTCCGTTGTGTATTGGTGGGCATGAGCAGCCAGTGTCTGAGCTGAAAATATTGTAGTTGTGTCGTGGCGGGGAGGTGATAGTCTTGTGTGCATTGGTCAAAAGTCTTAAAGGCTTCCCCCTCAAAGAGATCACTGATTGTGCGACATTCCCCTCTACTCCCAGTCTAAGAAGGAGTGGGGTTGCAGGGCCGGAGGGAAGTCAGGATTCCGAGACAACCGGGTGTTGGGGGAAGGGAAGGAGGTGAGTCCCATAGCGACAGCAAGTTTGTCCCATATTTCCAGGACCGTTTTTGTAGGGGTGGCAATGTAGGCATACCGTGGTCTTAGCCTTTTCGGCAACCAGGCCAGATCCCACAGAGGTCTGCATGCCACCAGCCTGTCTATATGAAACCAATGTTTTTCACTTTCGTGAACCACCCATTCCGAGATGTAGCGGAGGTGTGCCGCCCAGTAGAAAATGAGTAGATTGGGGCAGGCAAATCCCCCCGATCACGGGGGTAGCATGAGTATCTTATTGGAGAACCGTGGATTACCTTTTCCCCAGATAAAAGAATTCACGTCCCTCTGGAGGCCTGTGATAGCTGTTTGGGGAATGGGCGTGGGGAGAGTTTGAAAAAGATAAAGCACTTTCAGTAGTAGTGACATCTCTATAGAGTTAAGTCGACCAAGCCACGACATAGGAAGTGACCTCCATCGCCTTAGATCCTCCAAGAAAGAGCGCCGGCATGCCGGCCAGGTCGCTTGAGACCATGTGGCCAGCGTAGGAGTCATGTTGAGGCCCAAATATTGGATCGAGTGGGTCGCCCATTGGAATGGGGTGAGTGAGCGCAGCTGCAGGACCTCCTGTGGCAAGAGTGTTAAGTTCAGTGCCTGTGATTTGGTAGTTTTAATCTTGAGGCCCGAAATGTGTTCTAACGTATGAAGGAGTGAGGTCAGGGTAGGGAAGGAATCACTGGCATTGGTCAAAGTGAGCAGAAGGTCATCCGCAAATAGCACAACTTTGTGATCATCGCCGCCAAAGGGGATACCCGATATGTTACATGCCCGATGAATGGCTATCGCCAGAGGTTCCACTGCTAGGGCGAAAAGTAGGGGGGAGAGTGGACATCCTTGTCAGGTGCCCCTGTGGATGTGCATTGGGGGATGAAAAGACTGTTGACCCGGATTTGCGCAGTGGGGGCAACATAGGATGCCATTATCCGGAATATCATGATAGGTCCGAGCCCGATCTTCAGCATGACCTCTTTGAGGAATGACCAATCCATCCTATCAAAAGCTTTCTCAGCATCCAGGGAGAGGACGCATGCTGGGATATCCCGGCGCTGGACTTTCTCCAGCAGGTGTGCCAGGCACCGGATGTTGTCCGCTCCCTGGCGCTGACAAATAAACCCAACCTGGTCTGGGTCAACCAGACCAGGTAGATAAGGCTCCAATCTTTTTTTTTTATTTTAAGAAAGTGTAAATGCCTGCATCACAGCATATGGCATGTGACTTTTCTTGGATCCAAACATTTTTGGATGTCCGCAAAGTCAAGGCATACATTCGGAAATCACAGAGTCCCAGGTCTACTCCTGTTTTTATCACAGGTAATTCTGTAAACTGTCTACAGGTGCATAATCCGCGGATGGAGGCTTACAGGAAAATGTGAAATTGTACTTTTTGCACCTGTTTTTACTCCATCTGGAAATCTTTTCCTTTCGAAGAAATACCGACTCATTTCTTTACCAGCGTTTGGGACCCCCCTCTGACAACCTAAACACACATGTACACCAATTTCTTGGGGGAGTAAATTATGGAGGGTTATGCCACTCGGCTCATCCATCCCCACAGATATACTACTTTCTCACGTGTACTTCCAACAGCTTCCTTTATTAATCACGTCATAATTCTCCATCTTAATTTCGATAAAAGTTGAAGTTCTCTTAGACATACGATCTGCAGGGTCACATGAATATATTTTCCCTGCTGTTAATATCACAAATACATTATAAAGTATTTTCCACGGTTCTCCAAGCACTAAGACAACTTTGTTTATTGCAACAGGGCCTAAAAGTTTCTTATTCCTCATTTTATTCTGGATCAGCCCACGGTTTAATAAACAACTCCATAATGTGTTTTCTAATCGTGACGTTACGGATAAAGTGACAGGCTGAACAACATTTTTTACATTGCTTAAAATTGCAGAGTGGACATTTCTACTTTCTGGCTTTAGCTAATTTTATTTGCGCTGGAAAAACTGAAAAACAGTATTTGCCGACCCATGCAACTGTGACCCTATCTGATAATCTCAGATAAAAGGACTACGCAAGCCCCTAAAGACATTAGATAGGAAATCAATCTGCATGATCAATTAAATAAGCCTTCTTGAGAGAAATAATTGCTCAAAACCATGAAAGTTTAATAAACAATTAAAGTTCATTAAAGTGGGCAAAAAAATTGTTAGTCTCAAAATCAATCAGATGCATAGTTAATGAAGTGCAGGGAATTAGCATAAGGCTCAGGAAAATGCAGTAGAGAGTATGTAAAATAATAAATAAAAAAAAAGTATGACATATAGTCAAGCCTCAATAAAATAATTCTAAGTCCTAGGCAAGAGACCGACTGACAAGGGTCTGCGCTCTAAAAGTGGGGCAGACCAGACTGGCTCACCTCTAAAAATGAGCTTTTTTATAATATGGTATTTCAGAAGCAGAGGCAAGAAGAACCTTGAATTGTTACAATGGAGGAGAACTCCTACAGAGCTTTTTGAGAACAGCGTGTCAACACAAAGCATTTCATAAGTGCCCATTTTGCTGCCAGTGAGAAGATGGGATATGAAAATACACACACATCATGGCTGCATTGAATTTCAAGATGGAGTCAGGCCTAATCTGGGCCTAGTGGGGTAATCCACATAATACAAAGTCTTGTACATCACAAGAAAATCGTTTTTGATGCAAAACATTTATAAGTTAAAGCAGACATTATTTGATCATTTTTAAAAATATATTTTTAAATCCCTCTCTGATGATGAATTAATCACCGCATTTCCCAATATAACAGAGTCTCTAATGTCACATGCCTCTTGCTTCTAGATTCTCCCAAAATACTTATCTTATCAGCATGAGCCTTAATGCTCTCGAAATCTAAGTCATTTTTTTCCTCTTTTTTGTTGCTGGTACCTTCTTTTTACACCCACATTTAAACCCATTTTAAAACAAGTTACATTAAGAAATGTAAGCAAAAGAATGAGACCAATTATATTAGGAAATAATAATTAGTGGTGTTTGTATTTTCCAAAGTAGACCACTACCATACTATCAGACCATTCAAACACCTCTGCAAAACCCTTTTCTAATCTTACAGAACTATGCACGAACATTCCCACAACCCATATTGTTCAAGAAACTTTGCCTTACGTCAAATATTAGTAATGTTACTAATATAATTATTAATTATTAAGCTAGCTGTGATCTGGTATAAAAAGTAAAGGATGGGCGGAATTTGATTCAGCGGAATTCCATGGAATTACATAACAATTCCGCGGATGGGCAGAGATGGGCATTTGGCGCTAGTATGTTGTGAATTTAGTGCTATCTGAAGAAGGGCTTACGAGACATACATAATATTGTGTCATCTTTTATTTCTTATTGGATGGCATTTCTGATCTGTCTTTATACGTTGACATTTGAGTGCCGACTTCACCGAATGCAAATACAGTTGAAACTGACTCACTTTCTCTTCAATGCTGATGGGTGGTGTAGGGGAGAGGAGGTGGGGACTGTGGTTTTATGTAAACTATTGGGGCAGATTTTTTTTGCAGCAAGTTAATATGCAGAGAATGTATTTTAATGCCACAGCCCTGTTTCCTTTCGAGGAGACATGCACAGTTACAGTTTACAGGAAGTGGCCGCTTCTCTCTGCACTGATTTACGGGTGGTCAGGTCACCCAGCCCAGGAGGCTCCCAGCAGCGCTACAGGCGAGCAAAGCAATACGTAGGGCTGAGAGCAGCCGAAAGGCTGTCAAAGTGTGACAGCAGCAGGTCTCTCTTATTCCAACAGGTCACTCTCTATTCGACCAGATTTATTTTGTGACTTTGCATGGAGAGTCCGGTTTGCACATGCTTTGCGAGTGCAAGCCACACGCTTACTTTGGATCAATTTTTTTTATAGGCATGTTTTTCATACTTCACCAACATGTGAATGGTTGCCTTGTTATCCTTGGGAACCCCTCCCAAACCTCCGACCTCAACAGTACTCCATCTGCTTCTTTTGTTCTCCACTTTCTAAGGCAGGCAGTTACGTGATTTCAGGCACACTGACAGATGCTCCTGCTGTCTGGAAGTGACACGGACCACTGTGCCCCCCCCCCGGCAGGAAGCACTGCTCACAGCTGCCACCTATGGGTGACGGCCAAATATGAAGCCCCCAGTCAAAGCAGACACCCTGCTCATTCAGCATGAGGACAGAAGTCTGAGGGCAGCGGGACAATAGGCAAAGACACTATTTAGGAACTTCATGGCTGTTTTCGAATGCTCCGATGTTGCGCTTGGGAGCCCTAACTTTATACGAGAAAACAAACACTCGAGCCAGGAAGGGAATGTTTTTTTCTGTGCAGTCACTGTTGAAATGCATCTCTCCCCAGCATCACTAGCTCTCACTCGGCAGGACATTATTGCTAAATTGCATCTTGCAGCCAGGTGCCTGTATGGCTGCAGTCGCTGCAGGCATACGTTCATATTGCTGTACCACATATAGCTCAAGTAGTTTTAGGTAAATATTCAAATCATTTCATCACTGCTGTGTGCGCTGCACCCCTCGCCCACACTCACACATTTCTGTCTGCATGTGCGACAGATGGTTCCCAGAGGGGTCCACCGGTTTGCAAGTTCAAATTTGACCATATGAGATGTCCCTTGGGTTGTCAACGTGTTTTTGAACACTAAAGCATAACAACACAAGCAGTAATTTATGCACAAGTTTTTGCGCGGTCTTCTGCAGTGCTGATTAATTCCGTTGGTGGAGTGGCAGAATTTATTAGTAATTCCGCATTACAAGAGTGACGTGGAATTACTAAATTCTTCCAATTCCTCTGGCGGAATAAAAGAATGTGCCCACCACTATATGAAAGTAAAGCACTGTTGAACCATCAACACATGACAGACTCCACCCTCTTTTGCAAGAAGAATATTCTAAAGTGTGGGTTGTACAAGTACTTATTAAGGAACATCACTATTGAGTCACCACCAATATGAGTAGGACCATGAATTAACTTGTACATTGGTCACAGCATCGAATTAGGCAGAACATATTGTTTCTCAGCCGTTATCCAAACCTCATTGCTATCTTTTGTATATCCTGCTAAGTTCAATTTCCTTTCATCTTCTAGTGGCTTGTCCTGGAGCACTTTAAGCTAATTCAACGTTTGATCTTAATTAACAAGAAACAATATACATTGTCATTTTTAGTTTCACATGAATCTTTATCTTTTGAATTGATTGAAAGATTTGAGGGCACAATATTTTGTTACCTCATCAGCATATTTGATTCTCAGTGTTATCATAGCTCTTCCACTTTCATGGGCAGCACACTTGACCGATGAAATCTCTTTAGGTTGCTGTAATGCTTCTAACAGATAATATCTGTCCCATCGGGATCAGAGTACCAGAAGATGTCACAAAACCCCTCTGGCTCACTCCAAAACCATACTCTCGATCAGTGTAAATATTAACATTAAATCCATCAGACAAGCAGCATGCTCTCGTTAGTGCAAGTAACTCTGCTACTTTGTGGTGAAGTAACAACACACAAGTATGATGCTTCCATGATATTCAATATAGTGCAGGCTGCTTAAACTGCTCTCAACGTACCATGATAGTCTCTCAGGCAACAAACCTCCAGAAATGGAGTCAAATCAGCAAGTTAAGTGGTACATCTTTTATGGCTGGTCTTGGTTTGGTACACAATTCTGCCACATCAATGCAATCTTGATCACAGCCCTCATCATTACTGTCTCCGTCTGCAATTGGCAAAAGCATAGTGGGATTCAGGGAATTGCTTCTTCTAAATAAAACGTTATCAGTCGTTAAGATTTTTTTGCTCATATTTAGTTAGACAGATGTTTGTCAAATGCTGAGTTCATGTACGTGTCAGCATAATCTCAACAGAGTGAAGGACTAACACTATAAGTGTTTAACCTTTTGCAATCCCTTTGCTTTGCTGAATTGTAAGTCAAACTGCTGCTACTGATTTTAAGCATCAAGGAAGTGTGACAGAAATCCGATCTAGTGTGGCAGAGAAGTAAGCCACAGGTCTCTTAATTTCCCCATGTTTTTGTGTAAGAAGTGATAATGCACACCCTTCTTTTTCATGACAGAACAAGTAAAAATATTTTTCTTAATTTGGCATTCTTAGAGCAGACTTTATCTCGGAGCTCAAGGAAGGCACTCGTCATTGAATGGAACCTCATCAGTTATGTCCCTGTGAGTAAGGCTCAGTGAATGCTTTGCAACTAGGGAAACGTTTGGAATTCACTGTCTGCAGTTGCCAACCATTCCCATAAACATCCTCACTTGAATGAATGTATGAAGAACAAGGTACTTACCTTTGGTTGCGCTTTTACTGGTAGAGACTCCTTCTAACCAAAGATTCCTCACCTTAGAACATTACTCAGGCCTCAGACTGGATCCAACAATCTACAGCAGTACCTCTGCGTGCCAGTAGGTGGGGTCGGTAGGCTCAGCATCAACGTGGTAAGCAGTGGAAGTGGCATTGTGGTGCCCATAAATGCGCAGCCGCGGTGACAATATTTATTTTGGGATTATTTCCAAGTCAAAAACATGGAGCCACGTCAAAATGAATAAATTACACAGAAAGGGCAGGATTGGAGGGCCGGTAAGGAATCCGAGGTTAGATAGAGTCTCTAACAGAAAAGGTGCTGTCGAAAGTAAGTAACTTGCGCTTCTGAGAGAGACTTCTAACTGTATATTCCTCACCTTAGAATAAATACCAAAGGAATACCTCCCCGGAGGTGGATATGCAAACTAGCTCACTTCAGAAAGTCCTAGAGGACCGAACGGGCAAAATGCCTATCTCAACAGACCTCACTGTCCAAGAGGTAGTGCCTCGTGAACGTGTGGAGTGACACCCACGTGGCAGCTTGGCTGATGTCCAGGAGGGGTACCACATGTGCTAACACAGCAATAACTGCCTTGGCTGTGGTGGAATGGGCCTACAAGCCCACACGAGGCTGCTTTTTAGCTAATGTGTAGCAGATCTTGATGCAGAGTACAATCCATTGAGAGATGATCTGTTTCTGCACTGCCTTGCCCTTTTTCAATCCATAAATAACAATTACAAAGTGTTCCTTGAGGAATCATTCTTATCAACAGTTCAGTATTTCTATCGTCACATATGTGAACAAATTACTCATGCATCAGGGAAATTTCAAAACAAAGATTTGTTGTTTTTTGTATATTTTGTAAATTTAATTTAATCAAAATATCACTACAAAATCTTAAAATCATGAAAAAGATATAAATACGTTCATTTTTTCATGCGCGGCAACAGTTGCACTACTACCTTGTTTATAGAACTAATAGTAGTGTTTATACACCCTTTGTTGAAAACAATATGGATAGTTCATACAATCAACCATACATCGTGATCAATTAAGCATTTATATTGATTTCATTGTTCATTAACAATCTTTTTAACAAAAAGGGTATTTATTGCGTCCAATCCAGCCAATGAAGACTTGATCGTCCACCCAGTGTTCTTTGATGCGATTGATGTAGAAAGAAGGAGCTATTTTTCAGTCCATGTGGTGGAGTCTCTCCTCCTTCTTAGAAGGATGAGGTGGGGCAAACAAATGTTGGCAGCGTGATGTTCTGACAGACATGAAAAAGAGTAAACCCCTTCGGCAGAAAAGAGGCACATGTCCGAAGAACTGGTGTAAAAGCTGGTGTACAGAGGGTGAACAGACAGAGCCTGAAGCTCTCTGACCCTCCTGGGCAATGAATTGGCCACTAGGAAAATGATCTTGTCAGCAGCCTCAAAGGGCAGCTGTGCAAGTTCTGAAAGGGAGTAAACACGGTATTTCAAAACTAAACTGAGATCCCATTGGGGCATAACAAAAGGTGTAGGAGGGAACAAATGTTGCAAACCCTTGGGAGTCACTTGAACAGGGAGGGTTGATCCAGCAATCGCACAAAAGAAGATAGCAGAAACGTAACCCTTAATAGTGGCCAGGGCAAGGCCTTGCCAGGCTAAAGACAACACAAACAGCAGCAAATCCTACAGGGATGCAGAAAGAGGGTCCACTTGTAGTGAGGAGTACCAAGCCACAAACGTGTACCAAAGGCAGGCACCCATAGTCTCAGTTATGGGACGCCTGGCTGCCAGGATGACATCACAGATCTGGGGAGGAAGCTCAAACACTCTCAACTGTTGCCGCTCAATCTCCAGGCATGATGGTGGAGAGTGCGCAGGTTCTGGTGCAAGACCCTACCCTGCTGCTGCGACAGGAGACTCTTCCGAATCCTGATCAGGGGATGGATGCGCATGCTCAGGAGTTCAGAATACCATAATCGCTGAGCCAAATCCGGAGCTACTAGGATGACTTGAGCCTGGATGCTCATGATCTTCTTGTGAACCCACGGTGGGAGCGGGATTGGTGGAAAGATGTACAAGTGCTCAGGATTCCAATCTGCACAGAACACTTCTCCGACTGACAGCCACTTTGGAGAATCCCATGTACAGAAGAGCTGACATTGAGTGTTCTTGGCAGTGGCGAACAGATGAAGCCAATGTGCTCCCCATTCTTGGAAGAGACCTTGCACCACCTCTGGGTGTAAACACCATCCATGATACACAAGGCATCAATGGCTAAGTTTGTCTGCCCTGGCATTCAGAGATCCCGCCAGGTGCTGCATAACCAGGAAGATGTCCTGGCATGCCACCCAAAGTCCAGTGGCATTGAGTTTCCTGGCACAGAGTCAACAACCTCACCGACCCTGTGTGTTGCAGTACCACAAAGTGGTGGTGTTGTCCATGAACACCAACAATAGCCTTTACTTGATGGATGTGAGAAAGGCATTCAATGCCAGGCAGATTGCCCTCAGCTCCAGGACATTGATTTGGAGCTCCGACTTCACCGGAGACCAGAGTCCTCTGATCTCCTCCTCTCCCAGATGGCCACCCAAACTCATAAGTGTTGCATCGGCACCACCCTCAGCTATGGTTGAGAAAGGAAGAGGGGTCTGCCGCTGACCCAACTGCTGTTCGTCAGCCACCACTGCAGATCTTTTGCAGTCTCCTTTGAAATCTGGACCAGGTCACAAAGATTCCCCTGGTGCTGTGCCCACTGGGACTTCAGGTCCCACTGCAGAGCCCACATGTGCCATTGCTTGTGCTTCACCAGCAAGATTCAGGAGGCCATTAGACCCAGCAGCCTCAGAGTCAGTCACACTGCAATCCAGGACTGCGGTTGATACATCAGGAGCATAGCCCGAAAATCCTGGACTCTCCACTCCAGAGGATAGGCATGGAACTGCAACATGTCCAGAATAGCTGAGATAAAAGGGAAAGTCTTAAAAGTTGCGACTTCAGCATGTTGGTAGTAAATCCCCGTGAGTGCAGACATTATTCCATAGTCTAGAGGTAGAAGACTACTACTTGTGGAGAGCCCGTCTTCTGCAGCTAGTCATTGAGGTAGGAGGTAGGGGAAGACTGGAACCTCTGAAGGCGTACTGCAACCACACGATCATTTTTATTAACACCGGCGGGACACTGGTAAGACCAAAGGGGAGCACAGTGAACTGGAACTGCTCATGGCCTACGTGAACTGCAGGTAATGCCTGTGAGCTTGCAAGAAGGGAAAATGGAAATATGCGTACTGCAAGTCCACCACTACCATCCAGTCTCCAAGGTCCAGGCCAGACAGAACCTGAGCCAAGGTGAACATTTTGAATTTTTCTTTCTGCAGAAAGGTGTTTGGAGAGCTCGGATCTAGTATGGGGCAGAGGCTTCCATCCTTTTTCTGCACCAAAAAGTAGGCGGAATAACAGCCACCCTCTCGAAGGCTCCTTTGGCCAACAAATCCTATACTTTTTGACAAAGCAGCAAGTGGTTGTCCTCCATTAGCTGTTCTCGGAATGGTTGCAAAGGCAAAGGGGTTTCCACGAATGACCGAGCATAACCCCCTGCACAATTTGGAGCACCCACTTGTCAGAGGTTATTTAGCTCTATTGGGGCAGGTGGTGCCTGAGCCTGTCACCAACGGGATGGCTGTGCTGGATGGAGGGCTCACTAAAGCGGCTTGGAGGTTGCAGCAGCCAGAAGGGGCGGACAGCATGCCTGGAATGGTTCCTGCATCCTTTAGGATCCATGATCACGGACACAAAAAAAGCTGGGTAGCTTGCTGGGTTAATGGGTAAAACTGATATTGTGGACGTCCATGAGAGCCTCAGCTGTGGTCACAGAAGTGACGAAAGGACTGTTGCTGTGGTCGGAAAGCCATAGAGAGGCCCAGGGATCTGGCAGTCCCCTGGCTTTTTTGAAAATGCTCGAGTGCAATGTCAGTTTTGTCACCAAATAGGTAGGAGCCATTGAAGGGTATGTTAATCAGGGATGATTGGACATCCCCCGAAAACCCAGGGGACCTCAAGCAAGTGTGGCAGCGAAGTGCCACTGTGAAGGCCATGGCCCTGCCTATGGAGTTCGTAGTGTCAGTCCACATGTGATGGTGAACTTAGCTGCTTCCCAATCTTGTACCAATGCTTTGTTCAGGATGGCTCTGCCCTATTCAGGGAGCATGGACAGCAGGGGCGTAACCAAGTCCCATAGAGCATGGGAAAATCGGAACCAAGAGACATCCAGTGTTCACCGACTGCAAGGCCAAGCTGGTGGAAGAGAAGATTTTCTTCCCAAAAGTATCCAGCCTCTTGGATTCCCTATCTTGAGGGGTGAAAAGGAATGCGCTTGGATTGACCTTTGCTGTTGATGCCTACTCCACCAGGCTCTCAGGGGAGGGATGTTGGTAGAGGAAGGCTGGATCTAATGGGGCGGGATGATGGCAACGGCCAATCAGGCAGGTTGCAGGATCCCGTGTGCATGGTTTAGCCCAGGCCCTAAGGATAATGTCAGTAAAGGCCTCATTGAAGGGGAGCAATGGCTCAGCAGAGCTCAGCTCTGGATAAAGCTCCTCTGAAAACACGTTGGTCTGGACCTCAATGACTGGCAGTAGCAGATTAAGGATCTCCACTTCCCTACACATCACTTGTCACAAAAGATGTGCCTTCTCCAAAATGGAGCCCGGACGAAAAAGCATGCCCGAGTCTGGGGAGGTATCCACACCACTAACGTCACCCAGCTCCCTATACCAGTTTTCTTCCTGGTCAGAGTTATCCTTAAAGGGGTCATCCCCTCTGCCTCATCCCCCCTTCTTCAGATAGGAAGTGTCTGTCCAAGGGTGGCAAGTCCACTGGTTGGAATGGCCTGGACGCTGCTGGTGTTGAAGTCAAGTGGCGTCGGGTGGCGCCATCTTGGAGTAAGAGATCGGGATAGGCTCGTTGTTCAGCGGCACTGGTGGTGTCGGAAGGACTGGGGCCACGGTGAGTGGTGGCACCCATGTGGAGTCAGACTGGATCTTTGGGCAAATCCTAAGGGTCCAGCTAGCATCGGGGGCAAACCCACAGTAGTAGCCCAGCAGGGGCCCTCTCTCGGAGTACTAGAGGCAGTCGGTGGGCCAAAGATGGAGTCCACAGCAAAAGAATTCTTTGATTTGGGGAGGAGTTGATTGGCTCCAGGAACGCGGGGGAATACTGGAGAGGATCCAGCTGGTGGAGAGTGTGAGCGGGACCTCGAAGGATGGGGTTTGGATGGGGAAGTTGAAGTACACTGACTTCTCGTGCTTCTTGGACTTACCTGCCTTTGAGGAAAATATTGTAGAGTGTGATGATGTTCATCTATGGAAATGGCTCAGAGAGCAGCCAGAGATCTTCCTCTGGACTGGAAACTACGTGGATTCTTCTGACGTGCCAGCAGGAGCTTCATCACCCACTCACAAATCACCTTGGGGTGCTTTGACTTGCACTCTGCGCAGGCCTTGGGGTCATGTACCAACCCGCCCGCAGCAGACACAGACCAAATGGGGATCGGACACAGACATCTGTCTGAGACTGCCCAGAAAGATAAAAACCCATAGGTTTGTTAGGGGACATATCCCTAGCACACTGGGAGCAATTCTCAACAAGCATTTGCAATGCAATAGGTCTTGCATTTACCAGAATTTAAGCTACTGTCATTTACAATAGCAATAGCTCAAACTCTCCTAAATGCGAGACCTATTTCACTTCAAAGAAGCAGCCGCCATTGTCGGAGGCTGCTTGAAAGTGAAAGCATGCATGGCGAGGAAAGCACGTCGTGCCTGCAGTAGGAGAAACCCATTAAAAGAAGAGTGCTTACAGACTAAATAAGACAAACTGTGTCCCAACAGAAGTAAAAGGGCCAGTCGCCATGGGAGGATACAAATGCAGACAAGGCGGCACCAAGGAAGGACTAACAAGCCTAATAACGACTCGCAAGCCAGCGTTTACGAAGGACAATGACAAATATGGGCGGAAAGTAGGCAGGCTTCTAAATCATACTCCAATACTGCATGCCTCACAGCAGTGCATGCGCTGCCCAGGCTCAACCTAAAAAAGGGTTGTCAAAATGTTTTTTAAAAAGTGGTCAAAAAGTGACTGAGGTAGATCTTCTGATCTGCACTGCTGTCACGGAAAGAAAGGAACTGATGTCAGTGTGGTGCATATATGGGCAATGCGATGTCACTTCCAAAGCGAACAACATTGATGATCAGTCAACTGACACCACCTACTGGTGCGCAGTGGTACTGCTCAAGATTTTCCAGATCCATTCTGATGCCTGGGGAATATTCTAAGGTGAGGAATCTGCAGTTAGATAGAGTCTCTACCAGAAAAGGCAATACCGAAGGAAAGTAACTTGTTCTTCGTACATTCATTCAAGTGAGGATGCTTTTGGGATTAGTTGGCTACTGCAGACAGTGGATTCCAAACTTTTCCTTAGTTGCAAAGCATTCACTGAGGATTACTCACAGTGACTTAACTAATATGGCTCCTTTTGATGATGCGTGCCTTCCTCGAGCTCAGAAATAAACTCTGTGGTTCACCCGCTCTACGAATGCCAAATGAAGGAAAATATTTGTACTTGTATAAGTTCTTATTCAAAAACATGGCGAATTAAGAGCCCTGTGGCTTACTTCTCTGCCACATTAGATCTGGTGGCTGCCACACTTCCTCAATGCTTAAAATCAGTAGCTACCTTAGGAATATTCTTAAGTAAGGAATTTACGGTTACAAGTCTCTATCAGAATTATCTTTATTCAGGTGTCCTAGACACTTCTAGAAGTAGATGAAAATACAGATCATAATAATTCACATTATAAATACATACATAAATAATAAAATAAAACAACAAAGATATTTATATAAGCATTTAATTCTAACAATGAAATGCTGATTTAAAAAAAGAATCCAACATAAAACCTACCTCCTCATCATTTAATAACTGTAAAAATTATAGGGCTACTCTGCACTATGCGAAGTCGAGCTTTCTTAAGAGTGGTATTAAAATTGTTTAGCAAAATAATTATATAAAAGTTAAAGAAAAGATAAAGTGGAGAAGGGACTGATCCAACACACCATCACATGGACAGATGTCAACTGAGGAACTACTATATTGACCCAGAGGGAAACATAGCAAATGTCTAGCCATTTCTGTATTGAAACTAAGCAAGAGAGACCTCTCCAATTGGCCAGGAATCACAGACAAATAAGGCTCTAGGCCAATGCTAGTTTTTAAGTGGGCATATATCTTTATTGTGGGCTACCCTAACTCAACATCTTCCCACAGAAAGTGCCTGCTTTCTAAAAACTGAAACAATCAGTTTTATGTTCTTTGTACGGACTGAGGTCGGGCTGTCAAATAAAGTAGACCGCCCTAGCCCTGCGAGGTTTTTCCAGACATAAGTAAGCCAAGGTATAGTATACTAAGGCCATTGTCATATAACAGTCTCTTATAATATTATGATTCAGAGTCACTTCGGGGTTAAGCCAAACCAATAGCCACAGAGACATTGGGCCCAACTTTATGCAATCTTATAAATAGGGGAGGTACAATTGTTTGTGGCATATATAATGTGGTGTGCAGGGAGGGACAGACCAAAGCAGTCCACAAAAATGGTTCTCCTTTACCTGAGGTACGAGTTACTTACCTTCGGTAACGATTTATCTGGTAGAGACGTTGTCTAGCCGCAGATTCCTTAACTTAGAATATCCCCAGGCGTCAGACTGGATCCGGAAAATTTTGCGTAGCAGTACCTCTGCATGCCGGGGGGCGGCGCCGCCTGGCTCCGCCCTGACGTCGTCCCCGGATATGACGTCAGTGGAGCCATATAGGACCCTCCCGGCGCGCTGACGTCAGTTTTCTTCAGAGAAACTTTTCCGCGCCACAACGCGGAGCCCCCAGCAAAACTGTGAGAATATGGGAACAGTGTGCGAATAAAAAGAAAAAGCACCATGAACGACAGTGAGAAGCACGGTCGACGGAAAGGCGTTGAAAAGGAAAGAGCAGAGCCATACCCTGAGAAGCCATTCCGCAACAGCGAAGTGAATGTCACCCCTGAGGGAAATTGACTTATAAAAGTAAGACTGAGGCAGACGACAGAAAGTCTGCACCAGATGAAGTGAATGAAAAGAGCAGAACAGTATACTGAGAAGCAACCCCGCAAAGCGAGAGAATGCCCACTACTGAAGCAAGACGGCAATGAAAAGAGCCGAGAGCGACAGGTAAAGCTCCAAACCATAGGATTAAAGAAAAGAAAGAAATAGGGAGACTCTGTCCCCTGTGATAGAACTATCAGACTGAGGAACAGGCCAGAGAGACCTGAAAACGAATTGACTGTAGGAGTGTAAACGGAGAAGGCGGGTGGGAGGGTAGAGAACACCAGTAGGCCCCATACTGGAGGAAACCGATGTGGGAAAACGCAGAAGGACACCGGAACCCACCGTCCCAGCATGAGATTGGGGGGAGCAGAACAAGTAAATCAAAGGAATAAGCCTGACGGGGAGTGAGGCGAAAGACACCGCCCCGCAGAAGGAGAAGCCACCCCAAAGGAGGCGAAAGCCGAAAACCCCACCTGAAAAGGTCCTCGCAGATCGGGGAGGATGGGTGGGCGTTAAGGAATCTGTGGCTAGACAACGTCTCTACCAGATACATCGTTACCGAAGGTAAGTAACTCGTACATCTGATAGAGACATCTAGCCACAGATTCCTTAACTTAGAATAGATACCAAAGCCATACCCCATAGGAGGCGGGTCTGCGACAGAACCCAACTAAGTTCCCAAGGGAACAGAAGTGTCAACCAGCTGACTAAACACAGTGGGGGCAGCACCGCCAGAGTGGCCAACATCGGACCAGGACACTCCGGAGGGAGTGGCCAACAATGAGAGGCAAAGGCATCAAAAGCTGCCGAGGGCGGCAGGAAATCCCTGTTGGTTAAACAGTGGAGAAAATGAGCACAGAACCAGAAGGGCAGTGCGGAATGAGAGTGGATACCTGCTGTAAACGGAGAGGAACCAAATGCAGGATGTGAGGGATCCATATGATCCGATGGACCGTCAAAAGAGAAAGGTCTAACTAGGGTACAAGAACGTACCGAGTCCGAGCAGGCAGGACGGACACGCATGACAGGGAAAGAAGCACTGTGGAAGTGGGAACAGCAGCAGAAGGATGCTGATGACACCCAAGATGAGTCAGTGTTACAGGAAACACAAGACCTACCAATGCACCATTGCCCATGCACCGGTCAAGCGAAAGGGCGGGCAGCAAAAGGCAGAATGGCAGAAAAGAATGGCAACAACCAGTGCCACGCACGTGGGGAACAGAAGTACACAAGAGAAACTGTATGTACCGCCAGAACCACACCATGGAAAGGAGAAGGCCCCACCAAGCGCCACGAGCAAAAGCTGAGACACGAGACACGCATCACCAGGGCGTATCGCGTGAAAGAGAGCCGGCAAAACTAACACACGGAGCAGACCTGCGCTCACGAAAAGTGAGGGACAAGACCACGGCCACCGCAAGGAGGAGTATGCCTGCGGGAGGTCTGTGTGTGTGTAGTACACTGGTGAGAAAGAAAAAACACCATAGCCCCAACAGCCATGCAGCAGCGGCACCGGAGAGAGCAATGCCCAGAGCCAGACGCAACAGCCACAGGCGGTAGGGCAGATCCACTGTCTACCGCGAGACAGACAGGGAAGCCGAACAGTAGTGGAAGGAGACAGTACAAAACGTAGCGGAGGAACAAGAGTGGATACACACAGAATAGCCTACCAGACAACCAATGGTCTGAGGAGAACACTCCCGCTGAGAGCAGCAATGGCAGCCGGAAGGAAAGCACGACAATACCTGCGCGGAATGCAACAGGGGCATGGGAAGCTCTGGCAGGGGAAGTTGCCAAAAAAGCAAGGCACAAGACAATGAACAGCATCAATGTCTGGGGCCAGAACGCCACCATGGAGAGCGAAGTCCAACCATGAAAGGACTACGCAGCATGGATATAGCAGAGTGGAACTAGGCAATGTAAAGTTGCCAGAAAAACGCACCAGCCCGTGACAGCGAGCATACAAGGGAGCAGGCATCGTACGCTTATAGAACACACAAGGATAGTGCTGAGCTAGCTGTGCGTGCTCGGGGACAGCGACAGGGCCTTCTGGTAGGCCGGCCACAGATGGAACGGCCGCAGAGGAAGAACCACGAGGAGACGGGAGGGACCTGAAAGCCCTCCCGGCCTGGAGAAATGGATCGGTAAGATGCAGGGGAGTACCACAGACCAGCAGCGGACACCATGAGAGAGCCCAACAAATGGACCGCAAGAAGGTCCCGGAAGGGCCCGCAGCAGCAGTGTTTAAAACGTACAGGCAGAGCCGCAGGACAACCTAGTGAAAAGGACCCCACAGAAGCGTACAAAGACTACTGTGGGAAGAAGGCAGCTATACAATAGCTAACAAATACCCCACATAGGGTAAGTATGAACCCCAACAAGGGGCACCTCTGGAGCGTGAGCTCATAGACAGAGGACGTAAAATTGAAACTTAGAAACCACAGGTTCTGAACACATAACCCTTGGAGTAAGGGTGTGCAACCTTAACCACTAGGCTATAGTGACTCAGAAAGATAAGCAGCTGACCTGCTGCATGAAAGAAAGAAAATACGGCGAGAAGCCTCCCAGGCCGGTCAGGTATTACAGCATGAACCCAGGGCCAACATGAAGCAAAGACAACAAGCAGAGTTTGAGGACAAGGACCGCAACCGGAACAAAAACTACAGAAGGGTAGACAGAAGGCGGTGAACCGCAGAGTCTGAATGTGCATCAAACAGGGACACACCATCAAATGGCAAATCCCGGAGACTGTCCCGGACATTGTCGGGGAAACCCCCGTCGCGCAGCCAAGCATGGCGGCGCAAAGCAACGGACCTCGCCATTGCCCGACCCACCGAATCGGTAGAGTCAACGGCGGACCGAATGGTAAAGCGCGCCATCTCTCGGCCTTCGTGAAGGAGACGAGCCATGTCAGCCCGAGTACACTCAGGGAGGGTAGGCAAAGGACACTCCACAGAGTCCCAAAGGGCCCAAGAAGCCCGGGCAAAGACGCAAGCCGTGTTCAGAGCACGTAAGGCTGAACTAGCGGACGCAAAAATGCCGCGTCCACATGTCTCCAACCAACGAGACTCCCTAGTAGGAGGCTGCAATAGAGGTGGAGAGGAAGGCTGCATGGCGAAAGACACCTGCACTACAAGGCCGTGAGCCCCAGGCTGAAGGGACAAACAGGCTGGGCTCCCAGGGGCCGGACGATGCCTATGCGCAATGGCCCTGTCGACAGCATCTCCTGAAGAGGGCCGTGCCCACGTCTCCGAGAAGGGCGTCGAACAACAAGCTGCTAAAAGGCAGCAAGGGCTCAATATCCACCGCACCCTGGTGGAGGAGATCCAATAACGGATCGGAGGACAAGGAGACAGAAGGAGGGTGCAAGTGTAAAACAGCTGCAGCCCTGCGAACACCCCTTAAAAACAGAGCACCAGCTTCAGTGGGCGTCCTGGGGGGCGACAATAGCCCATCTGTAGGGGACGGCTGCAAGCTGACACGTCCCACAGCAGGAGGAACAAGGGGCCACTGCCCCCATGGCATTGGAGCCAACCGGCGTGGAGACAAGTCCGGGCACACCGGGTCTGTGTCCTCTGGAAGTGGAGAACCAACAGGTGCCGGCGACCGCTCCGGCGTCGAACGACGCCGCTCCAACGTCGAACGACGCCGAAATGGCATCGAACCGACGTTGACCTCCACAAGGGGCGACCTGGCTGGACGAGCTGGTGGCGAAAGCCCCACCACCGAGAGGTGCGGAGAAAGAGCCTGAGGACCAGGAGGCGACAGGCATGGTGCCGCCGGCGCCGCTGATGCCGATGTCGACGCAGGGAGCCGCCAGGGGCTATGCGGAGACAAGGCAGAATGGCACGGCGTGGGGCTGGAACGCCCATTGGGGTTGGGACCCGATGCCCGCACGACTCCGGAGACGGAGTCGAGGCACTCGGCCGGCGCCGAGGGCGAACCCGCCGGCGGAGATCCGACCTGAATGCCTACCTCCACTGTGGGACCCAAAGGCGCGCCAGGGAGAGGAGGTGACCCGAAGATGCAGTGCAGAGCCCGGTAGTAGGCTTCCATCCGGGGCCGAGTCGCACCAGTACCCGGAAAAGGGCGGGTAAATGGAGGCCGACTCCGGGGTGCACGGCTCCGTGAGGGAACGGGAACCATGGCCCCCATCGTCACGTGGAAGCGAGGACTTCGACTTCCGTGACTTGTGCTTTAACTTACCTGTAGACGAGCGACGTTTGCGGGAGCGACTCCGGGAGCGGACGCGGAGAGCAGAACCAACCGGAGAACTTCGGGGAGACGCCGTGCGGGATATCCGGGCGGCCAAGAGCTTCATCCGGCGCTCCCGTAGGGACTTTGGGCGCATCTGCCGGCAGGCGGCACACTCCACGGAGTCGTGGTGCGACCCAAGACACCACATGCAAATGGCGTGCGGGTCTGACGCCGACATCTGGCGCGAACAAGTCTCGCACAATTTAAAGCCCGAAGGAATCGCACACTGTTCCCCGACGCCAAAGGACGTCGAAAAAGGGCCTGAAGAAAAACAGGCCAGAGGAACAGCTGAATCCCGGATCCGCGTTGGAACGCGGAAAAGAAGGAAGCCGACGTCAGCGAGCCAGGAGGGTCCTATATGGCTCCACTGACGTCATGTCCGGGGACGACGTCAGGGCGGAGCCAGGCGGCGGCGCGCAGAGGTACTGCTACGCAAAATTTTCCGGATCCAGTCTGACGCCTGGGGATATTCTAAGTTAAGGAATCTGTGGCTAGATGTCTCTATCAGATTGGTTGAACAGTTAGTATAGCCCCATACCCCACACCATATACAGTGGTGGGTCAGCACTGCGTCTTATAAATTTCAAGGAAGGGTAAACACGAGTTAAAGCCTGAATCCTGTAGCAGATTGAAAAGTGCACCCATGGATCGTTTGAGCTCTATTAGAAAATATGTTAGTACCCCAGTCCCAGAGGACTCAAAAGAGACCCAGAGGCATGGGAAGCTGTTGACGCTCTGGAAAACAAGCTGCCCGGCAACAGATATGAAGCATTATAAAATGTAGTGTTAAGTGATTGACATATGCAATTCATTACAGATGGTACAACTGATGATGTAATACAATCGGGGTCTGCCATACTTTTCACAGAGGTGCCCACTACCATTAAAAATTCTTTGTCTTCCATCAATATCTTGAGATGGAACATTGCTAGGATCAGATCAAAGCTGTCTCTACAAGACTGGATATCTCTAATTAACAAATTAACAAATAGGACATCATACTTCATCCAGGAGACATGGGCCATCTCACCATTAATTTGTGATGGGTATGTATGTTATGCTATCCCCTCTACCCTCTCTTGCTCTGGGTGAGCTAATAGAAGATTGTCAATTTGGATTAAACAGACTCTGAAAGTAGGTGTAAAAGTTGTGGAAACAAAGAGCACTGAGATTCAGATTGTTTCTATTAAACGGATGTACAATTTTCACTTCTATTTACTTAATTTGAACAATAACGATTTAGTGAACTCTATTAATACAGTTCTTACCCTTGTAATCTAAAATACAATGAGCTATTCCTTTCAAGCTGAGGTAGGGGTTAGTAAAAAATATCCTAGGGCTAAAAGAATAATGCCTACCTGCTTAATATCTGCACATTTAGAGAAGTGTAATATATTTCTCACATATACTGAATTTAAAAAAAGGGGGGGGGGAGGTGCACCTGAGTTAACAGGTGGAATTGCAGGGGATACAACTGATTATAGCTCTGTGCCAGAAGAAATTTGTGGGGACGTAATGTTAGTTGGGCAAGTGGCAGCCAGGTGAAACTTTAATAACCATAAACGGTCAAGGATGGGTTGCAATTGGGTTTTCAAAATCAAGCTGAACCTGTTACAGCATTAATCAAGGAGCATAGATTTGACCCCCACCCTGTAGAAAAGAAGATTCCCAAGATGTCACGCTGCTGTCTTCGGATAGTGCCACACGTATACCCCTTTTTTCTTTTGGCTGTTAGTGCTGAAGGGAATATGAAGTAAGCATCCAAAAGAAACCTCCGATCTTCCAACCTCGCACTGGCCGAAACCCTGCGCATCCACAGAGCCAGAGCAGGCGGAAGATCCTTCTCTCACATTGCAGCCAAGACCTGGAGCAGAGCTACCGGCAGACATCAGACGCGCCCCTCCTGAACACCTTCAGGAAGACCCTCAAGACCTGGCTCTTCGGCTAAACAGATCTGCGGACCCCCCCCCTCAGCGCCTTGAGACCCTCACGGGTGAGTAGCGCGCTTACAATTCCCTGATTGATTGATCAGGGAGCCTCAATAAATTACAGGGGTCAGATGCAGCAGAAATAGGGCCTTTGGCATTCTCAACCACATTCACAGATCAGTTAGTGGGATTTATATGCAGAGTAGGAATTTTCCAATCTGTCAGTGCAAGGAACCCTACTGCTCTCTCCAACATACTATTGATACTTGTTCCTTTGTAAGGCATGTTAGAACTTCCAGCCATCTGCCGCTTACCCATGATTGAGCTGAAATGATAAGTAAATCAAACAAGCCCCAGTGGGAAAGATGAAAGCGGGGTGGGCCGCGCCTAGCATACTCCAAGCTCTGACGTGTACAAGAGAGCCAGTCTTGGCCCGGGCACAGCCTAGGCATGTCCCACATGCATCCCGTGCTGAGGGACTATTGTATTCCTTAAGAAGGCAGACTAGCCCCACCTCCTGCAGCCAGGGCTTGTGGTAAGTGATGTCCTGCTGGATAACAAGCCCAGAGTCGCAAAAGGTTTATGCGCCTCTTGTGCAGCTGGATCGTTGTACTCCTTAAGAGGGCACACTAGCCCTGCTTCCTGCAGTCAGGGCATGTAGTAAGTGAAGTTCTGCTGGATAACAAGTCTAGGGTCACTGAAGGTTTATGCCCGTCTCACTTCAATTTGCATATTTGGTGGATTCATTCACAACATTGCAGAATCATGTTCTTTAGACACTTTTCTCGCCCCTTTTTCAACATGAAATAAAATAATTATCTGATGTTTGCATCCAAAACAAAAGAAGATTGCAAACTGGATACAGTTACGCTCTTGAAACATCTAGCGGACAATGCGCATAAGGTATTTCCTACAGAAATGCAGTGCTGTATGTAATAGGTTATCAATTTGGGTATGTTTCCTGCACTTATCAAAGAGACAAATAAAAGAAACTAGACAATGGGAGTGATAAAATCAAAAATGAGAAAGAAAAACATACAGAATGATTCAGCTGAGGAGCATAGATTTTCTTTTTATTTGTCTAAACGACAATTGCAGGAAACATATCCACACTTAGGACAATTTAAAAAAATCACTACTTAATATAATACTTAGAAATAATACTATAGTCCAAAAAGAGATGTTGCAAGACAAACTTGATAATAACAACAACTCTTTAGTACAACAATTTTACAATACAACACATTCTGAAACAATGTGCATGAGGACTCAAGTTAAAGCGTAGAGCATTAAAAGAATATCCATCAAACACATGCACTTATCCATAAAAATTATAAAAAGAATCAGCGTACATCCTAAAATTATAGAATAAATAGTCAAGTAAAGTGACAACTGTAGTGTCATATGTATTATAGAGCACAGAACCACTTTGGTCCCTAATGGACTCCATAGCCTAGTGGCGCAACTGATTGGAAGTTGTTAATAAAAATCATGACGCAGTACGTGTCAGTTAACAGTTACACTATACAGAAATAAAGAGATGTAATACAGAGTTCCCTGTGTGGCATGATTCATTTACATGCTACTGGGCTGGGGAGGATGATACAACTGGCGAGAGAGGGGATACGTAAACCCCACAACGCGAAGAGTCAAGAGTGCTCTCCCAGAGAGTTTAAAGAGGTCCAGCAAACTGCTTGTGCGTGCCATGTGCACCTCAGTCTAAGTAAAGGATCGACAGTTGCTGTATGTGGAGTCAAAGCACAACTCCAGTCAGTATGAGACCTTCATAGAAAGTGAATGCCCCATGGAAAGTTTCATTTATCCTCTGTCAGAACATTGCTAATACGACCAAGATAAGAACTGCGATGCCACAACTTAACACAGATCCATCATTCATACAGTACGGTAACGCTAAAGGCAGTGACCGCCAGGTACAGAAAGCACAACAAGCGGAGACAGCCAGATGCACGAGAACACTGTGAGCAGAAGTAGGTAAGCACAAAGAAGCACTAAGAGGCAAAGAGCTACCAAGTAATAGAAAGTGTGAAGAAATGTCAAGGGCGGTGCGCCTCAGATACAAGAAATAAGCATCTACTTACCAAACATCCTGAGTAAAGAGAGTTATCCAACCACAGCACCAGGCACAGCAACCGAAGCGTAAGCGCAGGGGCTGAGCCTTGTGCTTTAAAGGCCATTGAATCCTGCCAAACCAACAAAAGGGGCAGTGAATGGCAATCGGAATAGTGCAATCTTTCAGCTCTTCCATGACTGCTGAAGAGACCACCCACTACAGCGCTACAGCCTTCCTAAAACCAGCATCCACTTTCGATGTTGCTAAGAAGCAGAATATTGGCGCCAGATGGACTGTCTGGATCTAAGCTTTCGTTGACTTCCCTGATGCACTGGAAGAAGCATATGATAAAAAGATCCTATATCTCAAAAACTTAGCAGGTGATGGAGTTAAAGAAGTGATAAAGAAAATACTCAGAGGTGAAGGCACTTCGTACCGTCAAATTAAAGAAATACTGAATACCAAATTCAATCCGAGGCAGAACGTTGACTATGAAAGGTACATCTTCAATCAGGAGAGACAGAGAGATGGTAAAATGATGGAGTAATTTATTGAAAGACTTGAAATGCTCTGTAAGTTCAAAGAAGTCAGTGAAGAAGAAGCCATTTGTCTCAGAGTCATAGATGGTTGCCTGTCCGATTCCTTCAGATGCCGAATGCTGGGAGAAACGCTCAGTACATAGCGTGTGCTCATGGCAGCTAGAGCTGAAGAACGTGCCAACACACAAGCCGCTGACATGGAGGCTGGAGGCGCACAGAGTGAATTGGCATGGAGTATGAAAAGCAAGAAAAATCACAAGGTAGAAGGGTGCCAAGTGATGTCTCTGAAGAAGAAGCTGTATTTTCTATGTGGATTTTCCTTTCCTTATGAAGGTAAATGTCCTGCCATTGGGCAGATATGTAAAGGCTGCAGTAAAGAGAACCATTTTGTAACAGCTTGAATAACGAGAGAAAAAGTGAGTGCCTCATGTCGTGAGGACAAAATGGCTTCCAGTGCGTCTCGTCGTAAAGACAAAATGGCCGTCAGAAGTTCCAGAATGGTTCTTCGACGTCACTATCGAATGACAGTGAAGATGGGTGTGCAATGTAAATGCAGACTACTGAAAGATGTGCGCATGTAGGTCTGATTTCTTGAATGAAAGAATACAAGTTGGGAAAGAATCGACTAGTGAAATCACAACATTCATTTGGACATTGTCCCAAAATAAAATTAAAGGTTAATGGCTGCTATATACCGTTTATCATAGACAATGGTGCATCGATAAATATCATGCCAGCCGAAAAGTACCATGAACTGTCTCCGATGACCCGTCTCACACCATCGAAAACCAAAGTATACACGTGGGTAGCCTCGACACCATTGCTAAGTCAAGGTTCATATATGGTGACTATGAAATATAAAAAGATGAAGGTACAAGCCCCAATCCATGTACTTCAGGGAACTTCGTCAAGGGCATGCTTGCTTAGCTTTAACACTGCTGCTGACATGGGACTAAGTTCTGTGAATTACAATGTCAATGCTCATCATGACATAGTGAATCGGTTTCCGTCATTGTTTCATGGATTAGGAAACCTTAAGATAAGGAAAGTGCAACTCCAAATTAATGAGAACATTCGTCCTGTGAATTGCCTTTCATCTACAAGAGGCTGTGCAAAAACAAATTGAGACTTTACTAAAACATGATATCAATGAGCGCTCTACTGGTTCAACGCCATGAGTGTCGCTGATAGCATTGGTACCTAAAAAGGACAGTGGAGGGTCTGCGAGAATCTGTGTTGACATGTTTCAAGCAAACAAGGCAATCAAAACAGAAAGAAACCCAGGTCCGCACATTGCCGCTATGATTACCCAGTTGAATGGTGCCAAAGTCTTTTTGCGCCTTGATCTGAACAAAGGATATCATCAGCTCGAATTGGAAGAAAATTGCAGGTACATTACTACCTTTTCAACTAATGTTGGGTGGTTCAGATATAAAAGATTGAGTTTCAGAGTGTCTTCAGCTACCGAACTATTCCAAGCTATCATTCGCCGCATCATACAGCCTATCACACTTGTGTTCGATTATAGTGAAGCTATACTAGTATTTGTGGCCATAGGAAAGGAACGTGGTAAAGTGTGCCATCTACTTGCTGATGCAGGTCTTACGTTGAATGTTATAAAGTGCAGAAAACAAAACTACAATTCTTTGGACACATTTTCTCGGAAGTGGGAATAACTTGAGATCTAGACAAGGTTCAGGCTTTGTCATCTACCTCTCCCCCACAAGATGTAACCATGCTGCACTTTTTTCTTGGTATAGCCAGCCACTGTTCCAGGTACATCCGTGACTTTGCCACTGTGAGTGCTCCATTGAGAGAGTTAACGAAACGGAATGTTTCATTTCAGCGGTCATGGGAGCATGATCAAAGTTTCAAGACGATTAAGCATGCAATTGAAAATGCTACTGAAATGGCCTACTTTGACTCGAAATTGCACACAGTGATTGTTGTGGATGCCAGTTCAGTGGATTTGGGCGTGATTCCTGCCCAACATAGTGGACATGCGAACGCACAAAGGCATATTGTAGCTTATGCTACCCGAAGTTTGTTACAGACTGAAGGAGCTTACTCGCAACCTGAGAAAGAAAGACTAGCTTTTGTGTGGGCTTGCAAACACTTTCATGTGTTTCTGTATGGGAATTTTTTTTTGCTTGTTACTGATCACCAAGCATTGCTTACTATTTTTGACAATCTAAAGGCCAAGATGCCCCCTCTCATTGAGAGGTGGGGGCTCAGACTGCAAGAGTATGACCACATCATTGTGCACTGGCTGGGAAAAGATCAAAGCCTTGCAGACTACTTCTCTCGAGTGCCCATGCATTGCCAGTGTACCCCTTCCAAATTGGCCGAGGCCTACGTTAACTTTATTGTGAGATCCAGCACTCCTGCCACTTTGTCCGTGGTGCAAATAAGTGCTGCTATCAATGCAGACTGGAATATGCTCATCCTCAAAGAAATGCATCAATCCTGGAGAACACATGCTTGACCTCTTGATAGCGACAGTGAATATCACTCATTCAAGAATGTGCGTGAGGAACTGTCCATTACACAAGAAGGGATTATCTTGCGAGGGTTGAGAATTGTCATTCCTGAAAGTCTATGACAGCAAGTCATTGAAGTGGCACATGAGAGACATCGTAGAAATTGTCGCCATAAAGGAAGCCGTCCGAGACCGTGTATGGTTCCCTCATCTTGATGCGAGAGAGCTCCAGGCTTGTCATTGTTTTAACTGTTTATCTCGCAATACAACATGTCTATCTTTGAAAATTTTGGATCTTCCAAGACACGTCTGGGAGAAAATTGCAATTGACTTCTTTGGGCCCCTCTAAAACGGCCATTATCTCATGGTAATTGTAGAGGAGTATTCCTGGTTTCCTATGGTGGAAGAACTCTCGTCAATCATGTAGGAAAGTAGGATCTGCTTCTTATGCTTACCCCTACTTTTTGCTTGATGTTACACTGTTTTTGACTAGTCTGACTGGGATCCTGCTAATCAGGACCCCAGTCTATCTGCTTTCTCCTTTAAATTGTTACACATGTACTTTGGTACACTCCAGATTGGATACTGGGGTACACTTATAAGTCCCTAGTATATGGTACCCATGTACCCAGGGCATAGGTACCCCAGGGGCCTCCCATGGGCTGAAGCATGGATTATGCCACCCATGAGAGGCCATGCAAAATGGAACTCCAGGTCTGCTACAGCAGCCTGTGTAATATGGTGCTTGCACCACTTACTTTAGATATAGGTTCACTATATCTATAGGTTCACTACCCTTAAAACTTATAAGTCACCCCTATAGCAGGCCTTATCAATCCTGAAGGCAGGGTGCTGGGTTTTTAGTGAGAGGGTGCCCATGCATGAGCAGAGCCTCTCTGCAGCCTTCGGAGACCATTCTCCCGGGTTGTCTGTGACTCAGCCGGACATATAAGTAGAGGTGCATTATAACCTTGCGGTAAATGCTACCTCAAAAATGGCTGCATAGAAACATATCGTGTTTGGTATCAAACACCTTGTAATCATACCTCCACATAGTAACCGGTGTGGGAGGTATGATTCCACCCTTCTGAAGCGAGCTTCGTGGGGTCACTGGTCTATCCGGTGCCAGCCTACTCGACCCGGTCAACACAAAATGGATGCTGCCGACCAGAGACACATTTCTGCCCTCCTGCTGCTGAGCCAAGCTCGAGCAGAGGAAGGCAGCACAATAGGCATCCTGTCACAGGGAGGTGTGACCACGTCCCAGACAGGATTTAGTGTATTGGGGCTGGGTGGGTCCACTCCGAGAGTGCCTGAAAGTCTGCACCTGGGGCACATTTGGTGTCCCTGTGCATAGTCCAGCTCAAACCAGTTCTGGGAGCCATTGGCTCCTGCTCTGGCGCGAAAATGGACAAAGGACATGGGTGTAACCACCCCTCTGTCCTGACCCTCCCCTAGGAGGGTCCCCCGTATCTGTCCAACCCTCTCCCGTGGGTACAAAAGGGCTTACCTGGCTGTAAGACTTTAGATTTTATGTGGACAAGATTCTACAAGAAGAAACTACTGACCTTCGACCGTCTGGACACTCTGGACTTCGCTGGACTTTGACTGGTCCCAACTTCGTCCCCCTCTCCGTCCAAAGCTTTGTCTGTGCCCTTGCTCCAAACAGGCTCCAAGCAGGACCTGTGGTGCACTAAGGACAACTGAAGAATCTCCCTTGGAGTGAAGGAGTCACTCCCCTGCCCTAGCAGGCACCTTAACGCAACTGACCGGTCTGCTGCTCCTGAGCTCCTGCGGACTCCGAAGATTTCAGCAACACAGGACGTGGGTTTCTGAAGGTCCCTGAGGTTGATCTGCCCTCTCAGTAAGTTTGAGGCCAGTATCATTCGTGGGGACTGCATAACCCGAACCCCTGTGCACCGCGTGCATTTGCAGTTGCATATACTTGTTGGCAATTCCCGAGCTTGTGCATTGGACTCCATGTAGTCCTGACCCTGAGCAGTATTTGCACCAAAGAACTCTGGCCTCCTCACACCGAGTGCTCTGTGGGCTGGTACTTTGCAATCTTGCCTGAGGTCCCCTCACGACTCCCGGTCCTTCGGCCTGTGAGTCTCTCTGAGGGCCATCTTGATTTCTGTTGGGCTTTCCTGGTTGCTCCAGACGTGCCCTGACTCTCCATTGCTTGGTGAGTCCCCTGGACCTTGCTGGTCCACACCATAAGCTGCTTGACCTTCCTTCGTGGGTTGCTTTTGCCAAGGCTTGTTGGTGCTCCAGCCGGACACTGAACCCTCAGCACTCGACATCCTTCGTGGGACAGCTCACCTCCAGCTCCTGGTCACCCTCGACATCTCCCGGTCCTCGTGGCTACAGAGTCAAGCATCCCTTCTTCGCACCTGAAGCACCCGACATCGGTGGGCATTCGTCTACCGAGCCCCTGGTCACTCTGAAGTGACCCAGACTCTGTCCCCTCTGCTTTCAGGTTCCTTCCTTCCAGAATCCAGGCTTGGATTCCACCTGACCCTTTTTACCTTCACAGCAGCAGTACTTCTTCACAGCCCTCCATTGAGAACGACGGCGGGTTCCGACGCCACTCCAGACGTATGCACCCGGCTCCCCTGGGATAGGTAACTCGGGTACTATGGTATCCACAGCTGGGGTGGCTCTCCAACCTCTTAAGTTCCAAAGGGTTTGCTCGAAGTCCTCCTAGAACGGTCCTTAAACTGTAAAATTGTAACTGCGACTTCCCCATAGAATTGTACGGAGCCAGCGGTCGTGTTAACACACTGCACCTGTCCTCCGTGGGGTCCCTATCTACTCACCTTGGGTGGTTCCTTGGGGTCCCAGCGATTCTACGTGCTCCAGACCTTGTCTTGATCTCAGTCGTGATTGTTATACCACTATTTTAGTATATGGTTTGGTCTCCCCCTGGAGCCCACTGTGTATTGTGCTACTTACAACGGTTCTATTGATTTCGTATTGTGTGCTTTGTGTTCTATCCTCGTGTAGAGGATAGTAGAGAGTGTTATATTAATAAATACATATTTTTATATAACTACTGTGTGGTTCTCCTTTCATTTAGTCAATATAGGAGGTGATGTTCTGGTAAAACAAGCTGCTTGCCATTCCTTCAAGATTAAGCCTGAAGGCTGCTCTCCACAGCTACCACTGGGATAGCTTTCTAAAGGTTATCTTTGACCTCATACATCATAAGGGTCGTTTGGACTGGTGCAAGGTGCCCACTTTAATTAGTGGACAGCATATACCAGGCCAACTTCTCACATTGGTGTGCAGCGGTTGGGATTCAAGCCTGCATTGTTTTACCAGATAAATCTCTTTGTATTGATTAACTGAAAACCACTAAATTATTAGGCACATATAATACTTAAGGTTAGAATAAGTAAGTTCTACTGAACTTAGGGTTGGGTAAGTTATGGGTCCAGCACACCCTGTCTCCAACCTAAGAGAGTTTAGTTCCCACTTGGTTAGGTAGGTGCATACACCACACCACACTTAGGATGTCTTCTAAAGGAGAAGCCAGTGGCTCTCTGCCTTCTAGGTACAATGGTCTTGCATTTCAGGAATTGAAAGCCATGTGTGTTTCTAGAAAGCTGAAGACAGGGAGAAATGCCAACACCCAACGTCTCATTGATGTGTTACTCTTAGATGACCTTAGGAAGACCCCAGGGTCAGATGAGGTAGAAAGAGTGGGTGGGGCAGGGAATGAAGATAGGTCAGGAGGTGACAACTTTTATGACCTAGACTCAAACCCTGGCCAGGAGGATCAAAATGATTCCAACCTGGACAACTTAGATCTTCAGGAAGAGGGTGGAGAAGGCCCCAGTGGCCCTCTCTCTACTCCTCCTGGAAGAGTGCAGAGTTTACCCAGGAGATCTAGATCTCCCTCTGCAGAATCTGACCATTCAGGACATTCTATAGGGACCTCCATATCTCATAAGAGAGATAACTCTTATGAAAGGCAGTGCCAATTTTTAGAGCTTGAGAAAGCCAAGCTTAGGCTCAGGCAAGAGCAATTGGCCCTAGATAAGGAATCCTTAGAACTCCAGAAGGTTAGAAAGAAATTGGGACTAGAGTCCCATGGTGGCAGCAACAGTGTCCCTAGGGTTAAGGAGTATACTTATGACCAAAGGAACCTGAGCAAGATAGTTCCTCCCTACCATGGTGGGGATGACGCACTCTACGCCGGAATAAACAAAAACCTTACCCGCAAGCTACAGAACATCCAGAACGCCGCCGCAAGACTGGTCCTCAACCTGCCAAAACACTGCCACATCTCCCAGCACCTGCGCACACTCCACTGGCTCCCTGTCGAGGCGAGAATCACCTTCAAGATGCTCACCCACGCACACAAGGCCCTCCATGGCACCGGACCAGCATACCTGAACAGCCGACTCAAATTCCACGCACCCCAAAGGACCCTACGATCAGCCCAGCTCTCCTACGCCGTGGTCCCCCGCACCAGAAAGACCAGATCGGGAGGCCGCTCCTTCTCCTTCCTCGCCGGCCAAAGCATGGAACGCCCTTCCGCTCCACCTCAGACAGACAACATCGCTCCCCATCTTTGCAAGAAACCTCAAAACCTGTCTCTTCGACAGACCCCCTCCTTGATGGATGGAACCTGCACCCCCCCCCCACCCCTAGCGCCTTGAGACCCTTACGGGTGAGTAGTCGCGCTTTAACAAACCCCTGATTGATTGATTGTAAAGTACAGAAGGTCCCCCAAGAGCAGTGGGCAGCTATCTTGTGGCTCTCCTTTGCTGACAAAGGCAGAGATAAGCTCCTCACTGTTAGAGAAGAGGATGCTGACAACTATTCAGTCCTGAAGAGTGCTCTCATTGATGGATTTGGATTAACCACTGAACAGTACAGGATTAAGTTCAGAGACAACCAGAAGACACAGACTCAGGACTGGGTAGACTTTGTAGATTGTGCTACTAAGGCTCTGGAAGGCTGGTTACTTGGCAGCAAAGTGAATGATTTCAAGGGATTGTACAATTTGATTATGAGGGAGCAGATCCTTAATAATTGCCAAAATCAGTTGTTGCATCAGTACTTGGTTGACTCTGATCTGACTTCTCCCCAAGAATTGGGAAAGAAGGCAGATAGGTGGGTCAGAACCAGGGTGAAGCAGAAAAACCAGACCACAGGTGGTGACCAGAAGAAGCAAGATGCTAAACCTTCAGATAAGGGTGGGGAAAAGGGTAAAGACCACAAGTCTTCATCAGGGCCCCAAAAACCTGCATCTGGGGGAGTCACAGTCTAACAAAGGTAAAGGCAAAAAGAAACCTTGGTGCTTCTTATGTAAGGAGAAAACCCATTGGACAAGGGATGCCAATTGTTCAAGGGCCAAGGATCCTCCTACCACCACCACTGCCCCTAAGGCAACTGTTCCCCCTAGTTCAGCTCCAAGTGGTGGTACAGGGAACAAGGGTATAGTAGGGTTAACCCTGGGATCTGAGATGGGTTCTGGCTTAGTCAGAACTCCAGCTCAGGCTGTTTTAGTCTGTGATGGAGGCATGGATATTGCCTCCCTATTTGTAAGCCCCAGTAATCTGGGCAAATACCTACAACAGCCTTTAATCAAGGGTAAGGAGGCCATGGTATATAGGGACACAGGAGCTAGTGTCACCATGGTGACAAGAGTTCTTGTGGGCCCTGACCAGATCATACTTGGTGAGATGTACCAAGTGACCAATGCTAACAATGTCAGGACAGACCATTCCATGGCAGTTGTTAATTTTAGCTCGGGAGGGGTAACTGGCCCTAAGAAGGTTGTGGTTAGCTCAGACCTCCCTGTGGATTGCTTGTTGGGCAATGATTTGGAGACTTCAGCCTGGGCTGAAGTGGAACTCAGGACACATGCAGCAATGTTGGGCATCTCTGCAGATGTGTTTGCTGTGACTAGGTCACAGGCAAAACTGTCTTCAACTGAACAGGCCCTGGATCCTGGAAAAATAGTCCAGGTGCCTTCCAAGAGAAGGAGCAGTAGGGGTAAGGCAGTGCCTTCCCCTTAGACTCAGAGTGAGGATCAGTCTCCTGTGGGAGATGACCCCTGTCCCTGTGAAGGAACTGTCTCAGAGGAACTTGAACCTGATCAGGTTGAGTTCTTGGGGACAGGGGGCCCTTCCAGGGCAGAACTGAGTTAGGAGCAGCACAGCTGCCCCTCTCTTGAACCCCCTCAGACAGCAAGCTGCTGCTGAGGCTGCTGGGAGTGCCAGTGGGTCCCACAGGATCTACTGGGATGAAGGACTCCTTTACTCAGAGGGTAGAGACCCCAAGCCTGGTGCTACCAGGAGGTTGGTCATACCTCTGAAGTTTAGGGGCTTCCTACTGACACTGGCACATGATATCCCTTTAGCAGGACACCTAGGCCAAAGTAAGACTTGGGACAGGCTTGTCCCTCACTTTCACTGGCCTCACATGTCAGAGGACACAAAGGAGTTTTGTCGCTCCTGTACCACCTGTCAAGCCAGTGGTAAGGCAGGTGGTACCACAAAGGCCCCCCTGATACCACTACCTGTGGTGGTGGTTCCCTTTGAGAGGGTTGGGATTGACATAATTGGTCCCATGGATCCTCCAACTGCATCTGGGCACATATATATTCTAGTGGTGGTGGACCATGCAACTAGGTACCCAGAAGCAATACCCCTTAGAACCACCACAGCTCCTGTGGTGGCCAGGGCCCTCCTGGGAATTTTTTCCAGAGTGGGTTTCCCTAAGGAGGTCTTAACTGACAGAGGTGCAAACTTCATGTCTAGTTACATTACTGCTATGTGGAAGGAGTGTGGAGTAAATTACAAACGTACCACACCCTATCACCCACAATGCAATGGGTTAGTTGAAAGATTCAACAAAACCCTGAAGGTCATGATCATGGGCCTCCCAGAAAAGCTTAGGCGAAAATGGGATGTTCTGTTGCCCTGCCTTCTCTTTGCCTACAGAGAGGTTCCTCAGAAGGTGGTTGGCTACAGCCCTTTTGAACTTCTGTTTGGACACCCAGTTAGGGGTCCCTTGTGTTTAGTGAAAGAGGGATGGGAGTTACCTCTCAAACCACCTAAACAAGACATGGTGGACTATGTACTTGGTCTCCGCTCCAGGATGGCTGAGTATATGAAGAAGGCAAGTAAAAACCTTGAGGCTACAACAGGAATTACAGAAAGCTTGGCATGACCAAAAGGCTGTACTGACTGTGTACCAGCCAGGACAGAAGGTATGGGTGTTGGAGCCTGTGGCTCCAGCAGCTCTCCAGGACAAGTGGAGTGGACCCTATACCATTCTTGAGCAGAAGGGAGAGGTCGCCTACCTGGTGGACCTTGGAACTCCCAGGAGCCCTCACAGGGTGCTCCATGTGAACAGGCTCAAGCCATATGTTGACAGGGCAGACATGGGCTTGCTCATAACTACTGATGAGGGACAGGAGGAAGAGAGTGACCCACTCCCTGACCTCCTCTCACAGAACCCTGATGATGGCTCAGTTGATGGTGTAGCCTTGGCAGGCAGCCTCAATGAGCAGCAACAGACTGATTGCAGGAAAGTCCTCAATCAGTACAGACATATGTTTTCCCTGACTCCTAGTCAGACCACTTGGTGTACCCATGAAGTGGACACAGGTGAAAGTCTGCCTGTTAAAAATAAGATTTACAGGCAACCTGACCATGTCAGGGACTGCATCAGGACTAAGGTTCAAAAGATGCTGGAATTGAGTGTGATTGAACCCTCAGATAGCCCTTGGGCTAGTCCAGTGGTCCTGGTACCCAAACCTCATACCCAGGGTTGTAAAAGAGAAATGAGGTTTTGTGTAGACTACAGGGGGCTCAATGCAGTCACTAGGACTGATGCTCACCCTATTCCTAGGGCAGATGAGCTCATTGATACTTTGGCCTCAGCCAAATTCTTGAGTACATTTGACCTCACTGCTGGTTATTGGCAAATCAGACTAGCTGAGGATGCCAAACCCAAAACAGCATTTTCAACCCATAGTGGGCATTATCAATTTATTGTGATGCCCTTTGGCTTGAAAAATCCACCTGCCACATTTCAAAGGTTGGTGAATAAAGTTCTCACAGGCCTGAAAGACTACAGTGCAGCTTATCTTGATGATATTGCTGTCTTTAGTTCCACCTGGGAGGATCACCTGGTCCACCTAAGAAATGTTCTGGAGGCCGCGGGCGAAAGGCAGGCTTCACTATCAAGGCCACCAAGTGCCAGATAGGGCAGCGTAAGGTTGTGTACCTGGGCCACCTTGTGGGTGGAGGCCAGGTTCAACCATTGCAGAGCAAAATCCAGACCATCACGGACTGGGTTGCTCCAACTACCCAGACTCAGGTCAGAGCTTTCTTGGGCCTGACTGGGTATTACAGGAGGTTTGTTAAGGGATATGGATCTATAGTGACCCCCTTAAATGATCTGACCTCTAAAAGAATGCCTAAGAAAGTTCAATGGACAGTTAGCTGTCAGAAGGCATTTGATGACCTGAAGCAGGCCATGTGCACTGCTCCCATTCTGCAAAGTCCTGACTATTCCAAACAATTCATTGTTCAAACTGATGCATCTGAGTTGGGGGTAGGGGCTGTATTATCACAACTGAATGAAGAGGGTCAGGATCAGCCAGTAGCTTTTATAAGCAGAAGGCTGACCCCCAGAGAGAAACGTTGGTCAGCTATTGAGAGGGAAACCTTTGCTGTGGTTTGGGCTCTGAAGAAGCGGAGGCCATACTTGTTTGGCACTCACTTCATTGTTCAGACAGACCATAAGCCCCTCTTATGGCTAAAACAGATGAAGGGTGAAAACCCCAAACTTTTGAGGTGGTCCATTTCCCTACAGGGGATGGACTATACAGTGGAACACAGACCTAGGAGTAACCATGCCAATGCAGATGGACTCTCCAGATATTTCTACTTAGAAAATGAAGACTCAAGTGGTCAAGGTTAGTCTCATGTCCTTTCGTTTGGGGGGGGTTGTGTAGGAAAGTAGGATCTGCTTCTTATGGTTAGCCCCACTTTTTGATTGATGTTACACTGTTTTTGACTAGTCTGAGTGGGATCCTGCTAATCAGGACCCCAGTCTATCTGCTTTCTCCTTTAAATTGTTACACATGTACTTTGGTACACTCCAGATTGGATACTGGGGTACCCTTATAAGTCCCTAGTATATGGTACCCATGTACCCAGGGCATAGGTACCCCAGGGGCCTCCCATGGGCTGAAGCATGTATTATGCCACCCATGAGAGGCCATGCAAAATGGAACTCCAGGTCTGCTACAGCAGCCTGTGCAAGATGGTGCTTGCACCACTTACTTTAGATATAGGTTCACTATATCTATAGGTCACTACCCTTAAAACTTATAAGTCACCCCTATAGCAGGCCTTATCAATCCTGAAGGCAGGGTGCTGGGTTTTTAGTGAGAGGGTGCCCCTGCATGAGCAGAGCCTCTCTGCAGCCTTCGGAGACCATTCTCCCGGGTTGTCTGTGACTCAGCCTGACATATAGGTAGAGGTGCATTATAACCTCGCGGTAAATGCTACCTCGAAAACGGCTGCATAGAAACATATTGTGTTTGGTATAAAACACATTGGAATCATACCTCCACATAGTAACCGGTGTGGGAGGTATGATTCCACCCTTCTGAAGCGAGCTTCGTGGGGTCACTGGTCTATCCGGTGCCAGCCTACTCGACCCGGTCAACACAAAATGGATGCTGCCGACCAGAGACACATTTCTGCCCTCCTGCTGCTGAGCCAAGCTCGAGCAGAGGAAGGCAGCACAATAGGCATCCTGTCACAGGGAGGTATGGCCACCTCCCAGACAGGATTTAGTGTATTGGGGCTGGGTGGGTGCACTCTGAGAGTGCCTGAAAGTCTGCCCCTGGGGCACATTTGGTGTCACTGTGCATAGTCCAGCTCAAACCAGTTCTGGGAGCCATTGGCTCCTGCTCTGGTGCGAAACTGGACAAAGGACATGGGTGTAGCCACCCCTCTGTCCTGACCCTCCCCTAGGAGGGTCCCCCGAATCTGTCCAACCATCTCCCGTGGGTGTAAAAAGGGCTTACCTGGCTGTAAGACTTTAGATTTTACGTGGACAAGATTCTACAAGAAGAAACCACTGACCTTCGACCGTCTGGACACTCTGGACTTCGCTGGACTTCGACTGGGCCCGACTTCGTCCCCCTCTCCATCCAAAGCTTTGTCTATGTCCTTGCTCCATACAGGCGTTGTGCAGGACCTGTGGTGCACTAAGGACAACTGAAGAATCTCCCTTGGAGTGAAGGAGTCACTCCCCTGCCCTAGCAGGCACCTTAACGCAACTAACTGGTCTGCTGCTCCTGAGCTCCTGCGGACTCCAAAGATTTCAGCAACACAGGACGTGGGTTTCTGAAGGTCCCTGAGGTTGATCTGCCCTCTCAGCAAGTTTGAGGCCAGTATCCCACGTGGAGATTGCATAACCCGAACCCCTGTGCACCGCGTCCATTTGCAGTTGCATATGCTTGTTGGCAATTCCCGAGGTTGTGCGTTGGACTCCGTATAGTCCTGACCCTGAGCAGTATTTGCACCAAAGAACTCTGGCCTCCTCACACCGAGTGCTCTGTGGGCTGGTACTTTGCAATCTTGCCCAAGGTCCCCTCACGACTCCTGGTTCTTCGGCCTGTGGGTCTCTCTGAGGGCCATCTTGATTTCTGATGGGCTTTCCTGGTTGCTCCAGATGTGCACTGACTCTCCATTGCTTGGTGAGTCCCCTGGACCTTGCTGGTCCACACCGTAACCTGCTTGAGTTTCCTTTGTGGGTTGCTTTTGCCAAGGCTTGTTGGTGCTCCAGCCAGACACCGACCCCTCAGCACTCGATATCCTTTGTGGGACAGCTCAACTCTGGCTCCTGGTCATCCTCGACATCTCCCGGTCCTCGTGGCTGCAGAGTCAATCATCCCTTCTTCGCACCTGAAGCACCTGACATCGGTGGGCATTCGTCTACCGAGCCCCTGGTCACTCTGAAGTGACCCAGACTCTGTCCCCTCTGCTTTCAGGTTCCTTCCTTCCAGAATCCAGGCTTGGATTACACCGGACCCTTTTTACCTTCACAGCAGCAGTACTTCTTCACAGCCCTCCATTGAGAACGACGGCGGGTTCCGACCCCACCCCAGACCTATGCACCCGGCTCCCCTGGGATAGGTAACTCGGGTACTATGGTATCCACGGGTGGGGTGGCTCTCCAACCTCTTAAGACCAAAGGGTTTGTTCGAAGTCCTCCTAGAAGGGTCCTTAAACTGTAAAATTGTAACCGCGACTTCCCCATAGAAATGTACGGAGCCCGCGGTCGTGTTAACACACTGCACCCGTCTTCCGTGGGGTCCCTATCTACTCACCTTGGGTGGTTCCTTGGGGTCCCAGCCATTCTACGTGCTCCAGACCTTGTCTTGATCTCAGTCGTGATTGTTATACCACTATTTTAGTATATGGTTTGGTCTCCCCCTGGAGCCCACTGCATTGTGCTGCTTACAACGGTTCTATTGATCTCATATTGTGTGCTTTGTGTTCTATCCTTGTGTAGAGGATAGTAGAGAGTGTTATATTAATAAATACATATTTTTATATAACTACTGTGTGGTTCTCCTTTCATTTAGTCAATATAGGAGGTGATGTTCTGGTAAAACAAAGCAAACACAAGGAGATGATGGACGGAGCGCTGAAACTTTTCAGACACTCACCCCAGTCACAGATCTGGGTTGAATCCATCCTCATTCTTTAGCTCACTTCGCCACCTCAGTTCAGACCCAGCTATATGCAAATCAGTCTTGACCCTTTGCCTCATGGAAACAGTCCAGCCCGAACTGCCAAGCCAGGTCTTTCCTGAACCGGAAACAAGCATCCTGGGACCGGTTTCTGGGTAACACCCTTCATCAGCCAGGCTAGCTTGAATCCAGTGGCAAAGTGAGCAAGGGACCCACGTCTGGGCATACCCTGCCAACTTAGGGCGAACAAAGCAAACACAAGGAGACGATGGACGGAGCGCTGAAACTTTTCAGACACTCACCCCCAGTCACAGATCTGGGTTGAATCCATCATCATTCTTTAGCTCACTTCGCCACCTCAGTTCAGACCCAGCTATATGCAAATCAGTCTTGACCCTGTGCCTCATGGGAACAGTCCAGACCGAACTGCCAAGCCAGGTCTTTCCTGAACCGGAAACAAGCATCCTGGGACGGGTATCTGGGTAACACCCTTCATCAGCCAGGCTAGCTTGAATCCAGTGGCAAAGTGAGCAAGGGACCCACGTCTGGGCATACCCTGCCAACTTAGGGCGAACAAAGCAAACACAAGGAGATGATGGACGGAGCGCTGAAACTTTTCAGACACTCACCCCCAGTCACAGATCTGGGTTGAATCCATCATCATTCTTTAGCCCACTTCGCCACCTCAGTTCAGACCCAGCTATATGCAAATCAGTCTTGACCCTGTGCCTCATGGGAACAGTCCAGCCCGAACTGTGACTCTTCTACTCTTGTTTGAGTTTTGTTCTACCCTTGTTTTTTCCCCCCTTTAGATAACCATTGTATCTGCCAAATTTACTCTTTTTTATTATTGTTTTATGTATATACTTATGATATGCATTGAATACATTGGCGTCTTCAAAAATATTTTGACCGACATTTCCGAGGAAATTGGGGACTACGTTGCTGTTTATGTTGCTTTGTCAAACTGCGTCTGTCACTGTATGAGTGTTGTTAGTCTGAATGAAAGAGGTATGATAGTATGCTCGTATGTGTGAATGCGATTGAATGAGTGGTGGGACTGTATATTTTTCGTATATTTTTGTATTACATTTGTGTATTTTCCAAATTTCAATGGAATAATAAATTTATTTTCTGATACTTCTGTTTTTCTATTCTTCAGCACTGTTCAGGTCATTACATCATATGGCGTGATGCATATTGTAAAATAAATAGGTAGGGGCTTTCTTTGTTTGATTGTCCAGTTGTCTCCCCTATGATCCCCTACCTTTATTCGCCTATATAGGGGCCCCCTTTGTTTAAGTGCCCATGAGGCACAGGGTCAGGAATGATTTGCATATAGCTGTGTCTGAACTGGGGTGGCAAAGTGAGCTAAAGAATGATGATGGATTCAACCCAGATCTGTGACTGGAGGTGAGTGTTTGAAAGGTTTCAGCACTCCGTCCATCATCTCCTTGTGTTTGCTTTGTTCTGGTAAAACAAGCTGCTTTACATTCCTTCAAGATTAAGCCTGAAGGCTGCTCTCCACAGCTACCACTAGGATAGCTTTCTAAAGGTTATCTTTGACCTCATACATCATAAGAGTCGTTTGGACTGGTGCAAGATGCCCACGTTTTATGAGCACTCTTAAAAAGGCTGTCCAGTGTGCTGCGCTAGAAGGACTTGAGCTTAAGTCAGTTCTTCATTCTTCTCTACGTGCCTACAGATCTACCCCTCATTCTATAACCGGCCATTCTGATGTCGGGAGAGTCATGGGTACCAAGCTGCCCCAGTGGACCACTGAAAGAACAATTAATGCTCAGAAAGTTCGACTCACTGATTTGTCTCAAGTCCGAAATGAAGACTTGTGCAAACAAGCGCTGATGTGCTCAGGCCCTTTCATTTCAGAAAGGAGACCATTTCATTGTCAAGCAGAGGCAAAAGTGCAAATCTGATGCTCCATTCGATGCCGATTCATTGCAAGTTGTAACTAGTAAGGGACACATAGAGACTGCTCACCAACCTGGAAAATCCATTACAGGGGATTCCTCACATTTCAAGCATCTGCCTCAGAGTCCGTCGGCTCCAGACATCCGGAGGGAGACTTTGTCATCAGAGGGCAAGGAGAGCCCCAGAACTGCGTCGGTTTCTAGTTCACCAGTACCTGCTGTGGTTGTTTCTCCTGTGTTTCCTCAGTCTTACACCACAAGATCTAGAAGAGTGGTTCAAGCGCCTCAATGACTCATTGAGGAACTATGATGTACATATATGGTTTTTTTGTCTGTACTTTCAATTTAACAAAGGGGGAGATGTAGTGGCTTGTGTATTATAGAGCGCAGGACCCCTTTGGCCCCTAATGGACTCTGTAGCCTAGTGGCGTAAGTGATTGGGTGTGGTTAATAAAATTCATGACGCAGTATATGTCAGTTAACGATTACACTCCAGAGAAATAAAAACGTGTACTAACAAGCTCTGTGTGTGGTATAATTCATTTACATGCTACCGGGCTGGGGAGGAAACTACAACAACGTGCCTCCCTGAGATATTACAAGAATAACTCCTTGTTATCCACGCTACAGTTTTAAAACTAGGTGGAAACTTTTTTCAATCAGTAACAAACAATTACAGAAGTGGGATTCATCATAAAGTAAAGAGCTTCCTCATATGTAACACAAGCATTTTTGGGCCACATGGGGGCAATATACTTGTTTCTCATGATACATATGTTTTATTTAATGTGGTTTTATGGTCTACAATGACCGAATAAAGAATTTAATTGACGACTCATGATACACAAAACAGAACAGAAGAACAAAACATGCACTAAGTCCTGAAACCTGGCACTGCAAAGTTGACAACTCTGGGGGCCTTGTGTTACTACTTTTCCCATGGATTAACTCCTAATGGAAGCAAGCCAAATTTAAACTTCATCCAAATGCTCCGAATAAAAGGTTCTAGGTTCACTTTTAAGTAAAACTGCCTAACACCAAGACTTTTGAAAGTACAATTCACTTGAAGTCTTGAAATCTGACAGCAATGTTCAAGGTCGGTTTAATAACTGTTAAACTTCAACAATTTTTTTAACTTCAGAGCCAAACAGTTAATCAAATTTCATGCAAAGAATTCCTCACTTGACATGTTTAGTTGATCTGCAGAGCGAAAGGATAATTTTGAGAACGTGAAAACCTTTGACTAATCATGAGAAAAGGCATCCCGAATACATTTTTAATAGAATTCTCAGGGCTCAAAAACAGCCTGCAGGCATTGCGTAAAATTTGCGCAGCAGCCTTAAAATTAATGCCCTTTGAAGCCAATTGTAGACTAATCATCATAGAAAATGACTGCCCTAAACTTATGAGTTTGATAAATCAAAGTTTCAAAGAAGGAAATGTTTATACTCCCTGTAGTAGAATAATCGGCGAACTGAATTTGTTAATTTGTTGCTTTATCTAAAGCTGGGCTCCTGGAATAAACTCGATTTGCCTGACTTCTCATATCACTGTTACCAGAAGGGCCAATTTTTACTAATTCACCTGTCGATCGAAAGACAACAAAGGCTGACTATGTCACGCCAATAGTGTTTCCCTAGCGTTATAGCAGATACTATACTGGAGTCCAAGTAATGAATAAGCATGTAACCTAATAAAGATTTTACATTTCCATGCTGCCACGAAAAGTCATTTGGCAAATGTTCATTGAATCTGCCATTGATTAATGCCAACCCCCTTTTCAGTAGAATCGGTGCATGTGTATCCTTTCTTTTGTTTGGAAGATAGGCTCCGGTAAATTCCATAGTCAGTCAAGCGCAAAATAACCACTAGACTTATGAGAATTTGGAGATACTTTAGTGTTGAAGACCCTGACAATTAATAAAGTGGCATTTGGAAACAAGTTCTGAGCATTTAAGATAGCTTCCTGAAGTTCTGACAAGGCATTACTAAAATTGCCCGACGGTGACAAATACTCACTACAGATGAAATATTCTGAAAGCCAGCCCTTTATATCAACAGTGGAACAATAAATGAACAACGCAAACATTGCAGAAAACACCACTCTTAACATCCGCCATCTTATCTCTGATTTCAACAAAGTACATAACCCCACTTTAGCATGACCCTCTATGGAGGGAATTGCTGGAACAGAAAAATCCATAAAAAACATTTAAATCAAAGTGCCTACATGCCCTTGTTTCCTGCAAGCAAATAGTTTTAAAAAAATCAAAAAGACAAGGAAAATGTAAGCAGGCAAACAGATTCTTAAGTCCCACGATGAACCAACCACATAGAAACCAAGAATCTTTATTGACAACAGGCAGAATTCAGAACCCTGGGGAGCCAATCCCATGGAGCACAGAAATCTTCCTCCCTAAAGGACTGAACAAAAGGTTTCTCAAAGACTTGTCTAGCCCCATTTTGCTGACAAACAGTAAAATTTCCAGCCTGTGATTTTAAAAACAACGGTAAATTGTGGTGAGACACAGGCCATTGAATGGGATCTTTCACGAGTTTCCTTGCCTCAACAGGACTAAAAAATATATCAATGCTCATCTTGTGAAAGGCTTCCCTAATCCATCCAGCCATCCTATCACACTGCAACAATCAACCAATCGCAGCAGAACTTATGAAGCAATGCTATGCTTTTGGGACCACAAAGAAACAAACCAAACAATTCAGAAGAAATCTAAACTATTTAGTCTCCAATTTCCAACACCTCAACATTTACAGAAAGTTTTAAAATTTTCAGTTTCACATTTTGCTTCTTTACTTTTATACAGATTATTGATCTGTTAATAATTAATTTTCTAAGCAGTTGGGGACCCCCTGTGTAGGTTTTGCAGACCCCGGGGTCCCTAGACCACAAGTTAAGACCCACTGGTCTAGACAATCACTAAAACAAGCTCTAACCACATAATTAAAACATAAGACAAAATTTTCATAATTACAATAACAAAAACTCCTAATAACCCATACATCAAATCCACACAACCAAAAGGTTTGCACACACTATAATTCCTGATACCACATAAATCTGCACCAAACTACAAGTGCCATAGTTCACTCAGCCAAAGCCACAATCCATCACAATGCATTCACCCAATTGATATTCATACTCCTTTGCTCAAGAACTGATTCAGGGAAGACTGAAACCCGCAAATAATTCAAATTGGGCAGACCATAGACACCAAAAGTGTAGACAGACTACAGACCAGAGACAATTTTTTCTGTAGATCTTATTTATTCTCTTCTCAATTACCCTGCCTGCTGCATGCAGAGGAAAACGGTGGAGGATCCACGCAAGACGCACATCTTTGGACTCCCCCAGGTGTCTAGTTTTCAGAAATGTCTAGGTTTTTGTAGGCTTCTCTAGATGGCTGCTGAACCCGGGACCAAAAATGCAGGTGCCCCATTGCAAAACCAGGTCATTTTGAAATAGATAATTTTTATGTATCTACAATAAGTTTTGGGCCCTGCCCCGTAGCAGGCACTTGTCCTCCCACACAAGTGTGGTACCATTTTTATAGGGAGACCCAGGGGAACACTGGGTGGTAGGAATTTTGTGTTGGCCCGGTGATCGCACAACTTTCCCACACAGAAATGTGAGGAAAATTTGATTTTTTTTCAGCAAAATTTGAGGATTGCCGGAGATTCTGGGTAAGCAAACGTTAGGGGGTCCATGCAAGCCACATGTACCCGGACTCCCCTCGGGTATCTAGTTTTCAGAAATGTCTGGGTTTGGTAGATTTCCCTAAATGGTCACCGAGTCCGGGACCAAAAACGCAGATGACCCCCCCTGCAAAACCAGGTTGTTTTGTGGTAAATAGGGGGCACCCACGGGGGGGCAGAAAGATTGTGCCCACTTTGAGTGGGGTGGGGGCAATGACATGCCCATTTTGGGCAGCCCCCACCCCTAACTAGGGTAAACAAAATACTCCCTGGTGGTTAGTTTGCTTCCTGCCCCCCCCGGGAAGGTGCAGATCGGGGGCTATTGCCCCATCTGCCCCCCCCAGGTGTGACATAAAGACTGGCTATTTTTTTTTGGAGGGGGTGGTGACTAAGACCAAGGAATTGCTTGGATCTCTACGACTGTGCTCATGGAACATTAACCGTCTAGCAAGCAAAACATCTCACCCAGAATTTTTAGCCTACTTGTAAACCATTGATATAATTCTTGTGCAGGAGACATGGATTAAAGATCCTTTCCACACACAGGGGTTCACAAATCTTTTTGTGCTGGCTTGCAAAGAAGCACAATACGGCCATCCAAGGGGTGGCCCAGCAACGTACATGTTCGGTACAAGTATAGGTTCAATTAAGGCACTACACTCAAACTCACTGACAATAAATGCAGTTGAAATCATAATCAACTGCCAGAAAGTCAAAACTCAGTTTGCAATCATCAATGTTTACATCATATATCCCACAGTCAGGCTGAAGGCTTCAAGATCGCTGGCAGAGGAAATCTTAAGGCTCCAGCAAGAGGAAGAAATACAGATCTGGTGGCTTCAGGTGACTTCAACATTCACCTATTAGGAACTTCCTATGAAGACTAGCTCATATCAGCACAATCCCTACCCTGGGATATACCAGCCCAGGGCACATATGGAACCAGTAAACTAAACAAAATCGGCAGGCAGCTGTTAAGCAATTTAGAGCACTTAAACTTGCGCACACTTAATGGACGATTCCCAGGGAATAACCCTCCGGCTGCCTCATATCACTGAAACTCAGCCAGCTCTAAAGTAGATTACAACTTTGTCACTCTGTCATTAATACATAATGTAGCTTCATTTCTTCTTGGCAAGAAGTGGGATCGCAACCATTTTCCGCAAGACGTGACCTACCAGGCAGCCACCGGAGTATTTCATCGATCAAAGGAGGCACGGTACTCACTATTAATAACAAAATGATTAAATATTCCCCTTTGACCATAAATGATTTATCAGATTCAGCAAAGGTGTTACTACAGCAATATCTGGCAACCTCCAACAATGCCCTAATTATCTGCTAGTTATTCACAAAATGGCTCGCGGATAAATTTGGTACTTCAGTAAAAGCAGGTGATCAAACATGGAGCACCGAATAACAGAGGATCATCCACTTGGGGAAAATTAAACTAAAGACGGCAAAAATGTCCATAAACAAAGCACTAAGAGCCCTCCATCAAAGGCCTAGGGATTCCTATTTACAATCAATGCTGAGAAAGTATAAAACCTAATTAATGAAACTGAAATAGGCTATAAAAAGGCAGCAGGATGACTTACTATGGGCCAAATTACTTTGTGATTTAAGGAACAACCACACTGTACAATTTGGTCAAACAACGAACAAACTTCTGCACCCTGCCCAAGGAAGATCACCTCATACCTGTCAGAGGAAACTTGGGCAAAATTTCTGACCGATCACTTTAACCAGCACTCGGCTGGAGGAGCAACCAGTCAGGCCCACGATCAAACACAGACAACAGGCCGCAACTGCTATGAACTGAGGGGAGCTCACCCACCACTTGCTTCACTTCAGTCAATAGCAGACCGCTTAACAAAACATCCCCAATAAGCGCTGAGTCAATTAGACGGCAAATATCAAAGAGTAGAAGTGAGGGGGCCCCCGGCCCAAATGGCATCCCTCCAGCTCTCTTTAAGCTTGATGCAGCCTATAGGGCTGAAAAACATGCACCCGTCTTCAATCAAGTCCTCACAGAGCGGGCAACACCGGCTTTGTGGAGAGGGTCCATAATCTCTCCTATCTTCAAGGGGGGAGATAAAACTTCTGCTAAAAATGACCGCCTTAGAGTGCTCATTAATAACGAAGCCAAATACTTTGCAGGAACACTTCTTTTGAAGTTATCGACCTGGGCCTCTGAGAATGCCATAATTCTGCTAAATCAGATGGGCGTTTCCAAATTAACTGGCACTGTCGCATATGGACTAATTGCTTGTCCCATTTGCCTTGAACATTTTTTCATTTTCTGACCCTCATGACCCTGTATAAACCAATTAATAACTTAGAAGAGAGGGTGAACCCTGATTAATCGACGGAGCTCGCAAGGACTATGACTTGCCCTTTTTTAAGAACCTTATCTGCTCACTTAGAAAGTTGCATTTTATCTTGAGACCTTGCATACCCTTCCCTGATCACTTTCACGATATTATGCACATCCTGGATAACAAACCTATCCTTTGTAGAGGGCAGGCAAGTGCTGAAGATTCATTTTAGCTCGCACTTTATCTGGCTCATAAGCACTTTTTCCTGTTCACTCAGGTAGTTCTATTCTATCCTGAGTCCTTGCAAATTCCCCTTCCTGATCATCCATGCGAATTTGTACACTATTTAACGAACCTACCTATATATAGTGGGCTGCCAAGCACTGAAGATCTGTTTTACCTTGTACTTTATTTGTTTTATAAGCACTTTACCTGCTGGTTAGACAGTTATCTATATGCACTATGCTTGCATTTTTTTAGTTCCTTTCCATCCTTTGACTTTTCATTTCCCCTTCCCAGGTGCTCTTGCATTTTTTGCACACCTTGCTGAAATTCTCCAACCAGGCCAAAAGACAGGCGTTAATTATAACAGCCCTCACATATGGACTGTTCCCTGGTCAGGGCCTGAATCCTAAACTGAGGTTAACCAATTATGTCAGGTAACTCCTTTTTGCTTTGCGTCTCTCTTTTCATTCTGCTTATAATATTGAGCCATGGCTGTTTGAGCATTGAACAGCATACAACAACGAGGATCAGTCATTACATCCGACATTGTATAATTGTGTTCTGGTATTGCTTGGCATTGTATTATTGCCTATGTCGTCTAATGTTTTAATTGTTTGCAATGGTTTTAACTAACCGAGTAATAATAAATAAACCTGAAACTAACCTGCGTTCAGCTAGTAGTAACACAGATATCAATTTGACTAACTAGTTAGGGATGTGTGATGAAATAGGAAATGTATTTAGGGTTCATTCGTTAATTATGCCTGCTGAGTTACAATAATCAATGCAATAATTATTTCTCATTATATGAATAGCTCTTAATAAATATTAGTCTACATTAAAATACCAATTAAAGTGCCAATACTCGTTTGGGTACTTATTTCAGGGTTCAAACATGGAGGGCATCTGCATGTCACCTGGTGATAATAGGTTTGTCAGACTCCTAACATGCTTCCCCACATAAGCATAACTCCATGGAACGGGTAAGAGACACCTGCCAGTTGCCAAAAATATTGCAGTATCCTTTTGGGGATTAAAAATCTGTCTGTGTGACCCTAATAATCATGGGGAACACATTACAACCCTGAAGCAACCTTCCTGCCAGAAGGCTGACCGTTCACAAACAGCCTAAAATAAATAAATCATGTAGCTAAAACAATGTTTTTCTTCAGGAAAACTCACAGTTTCTTCTAGACTCACTTAAATGCTGCCTAAATAGAAACTTAAATGTACACCCATGGAGAAAGATCTCTATAGGTTTCCATTCAGTAATGTGCCACCCTATAGAGAAATCCTGAAAACAGTAGATAAAAACATTTGTGAAAGCCGATTAAAATACAATTTACACTGTGGAGAACATTTCAGAACCAATCCTAGCTCTGTTTCAAAATATGATCCGAGTCAATATCCTAACAAACCACATAACACTATTTAATTCTTTGAAAGATTTACCTTCACACGCGAAGCAACTCCTGGAATTCGTAGAATGCCTTCGGTGAGCAGCCCCTGCTCTTCTATGTGGGAGATGAGCTGCAAACACATAGCAATACGTTCAAAGGAAGCTAAATGATACTGATGTCAAAAGTCACAAATAAAATAACTCAATACTATGACGTACACAGATAATTCCGGTTGTGTATTGCATTGTTCAATAGTCCTTCAGAGACACTGAGCTGGGTACTTTAGATCATTAAGGTTTACTATAAGGTGTGAGGGATGTTACAAGGTAATTCATTTCTGTGCACTCTATTTTTCACTACCACTCTTCCTCTTTCTTGCCCGTCACAGAGGAGGTTCAGTGCTTAATTTGTGCCAGTGGTTGCAGCTGGTGGGCACCTGCACTCAATATTAGGGACAAGTATATACATGCCATCATCTAACTTTAACCCGGTGCAAGAGAGAGAAAGGCAGAAGAAATAAGGGGGGAAGAGAGCAATAGGAAGAGAGTAGAAGGGAGAAACCTTGGATAAGGGGACCTACAAGAGTGAGATAAAAAGACAGGAAGTGGAGGAAAAATGAGCCACGAGGTCAAATCAAGTCGAGACTGCCTTCATATTCGGCAACTCCGGCATTTAACAGCGTAATGGTGAGCTTCTAAGAAAAATGTTGGTCCTCTGCATTTATTTATTTATTTTTGTTTATACATTAAACCCTGATGGATATAAATCCAGCGTAGGGCCGGCCCTCTTACCACTTCTTATCCGATAGACCTTTTTCACTGACTGAGAGGTGAAGGGAGTTAGCATTTAATCAAGCAAACTTATTGACAGCGCAGACCATTTGGCCACACAATAAGGACCAGGAATCAGTGACTATAGTTAAAAAGATTTATTACAAGTTAGCAGTCAAGTTAAGGTAAATGAATCTCAATATCATGCTGTGTAGATACAGAATAACCACTGGATAACCCAGCCTCCTAAAGAAGTTCAGGCGTACCAGAATAAGGCAAACAAGAAGTTCAGTTACAGCAATGCAGAAAATTAATAGCAAAATCTGATGCTCAGAGAAGAAAAAAAGCAGGGAGAAGCAGGTAATTAAGAAAATGCGGGGGAAGTGCGGGAAGATGTTAGCATTTCAGAAGCTCGATCAAGAGTCTTCTTGGGATTGGACTATAAGTGTTAGCCTAAGCCACAGTTAGAGTCCAAGGAGAAGCATAGAGGACTAAACCGCTCAAAGTCCAAAGAAAAAGTGGCCAACAACAACCTGTGAGAACACCAATTACTACCACACAAATCTTCTGATTAACACCCCTTATTCATGCCCTTAGGGGCGCCATTGTCCTTTCCATTCTCAAGTTATGAGCTGAAACATTAACAAATTCTCCCAGGCCTGTCCTGAGAACGACATCGTCCTTGGTCACCTGTGACTTCTTGCAATATTAATGAATGGAAACTGTCCGTTAATGCTCTTACTCGCAATGTTCTTTGTCAAGGTCTTCTCAGGCTCTCTCTCTCTCTATCACTAGTACAACTAACTAAACCATATGAATGTGCCTGCAAGAAAAAGACATGCAAGCAGAAAATAGTAAACAGTATTTTATACATAAAGAAATACGAGCTTAGTCATGGCAAGCTAATGTATTAAATCAATGGTGCACATTTAATATACGTGTGCACATTCAGCCACAAATGAATGGAGAATGTTAGTACAATAGATTCATGTTACATGTCGCATACAGATAAAATCTTGGGTACATGTGTGTTGCAAAGTCATCCGGTGCCCTGGGCACCCCCCAACTTTTTGCTGACTGGTACTGGTGGTAACTGACTCTGACTGACCCTGGGCTCTGCCTAACCAGGCCCAGGGCCAGTGCTATGCTGAAAACAACTATAATACAGTGAAAACACCTACATACACTAGGGTACACTAAGGGTCGGGGTACCCCTGTGATTGGCATGACCTACCCCATAGGGCCCTAGTACATGATAGGGCAGGGGGATTGAAACTACCTATCAGTCCCTAGTATATAATAGGGCATGGAAGTTTAGAGGCCAGCAGCCCTTTCTGCACTTGCATGTGTGCACTGCTGAAGCCTGAGGTCAGTTTAAAAAGTGGCTCTGGGCTATAGGACTGCTTTTAAAAAGTAAATTGAGCCCAAACTTGACTTTTGTGTTTGGGGCACTTATAAATGGTTAACCTACAATGTTTGGGCATATTAGGTACCCCCAGGGCCTCCCCTTGGTGTCCCAGGGGTGGGGGGGGGGGTCAGGTATCTATAAGGTGGACCCTTATAAAATGAGTTTTATATGCCCTGGGTAAAGTGAAATTGCACATTTCACTCCCCACATTGTGATAAAGTGCTGCCCAAAATCGACTTTGGTGGTAGGAGCACTGTGGAGGGAGGATCGGCAATATTTTTACATATTCAGAACCCTAAAGTCTCCCCTAGGTGTTCCTGGGGTGGGAGTCCTGTAGATATATGTAGCGTACTTATAAAATATTTTTTTAGAAGCCCTGGTGCAGGAAAACTGGCCTAAGTCACTTGTCCCATTGCAAATCCCATGCCATAGGTTAACATTGGAAAAGGTTATTAGTTAATAACTGGAGAAAGAAAAGCCATAAAACTAGGATTAAAGGACTCAGTAGAATGGTAACGATAATCCAACAATATGGTATTATTGAATTTATTGTAAAATGTACAGACAAGAAGTTATAAGACTTTTTTGTCTGTAAGCCAAAATTCAACCTTGTGCTGCTCTGCAGTGATTGGTCAGAGATAAGTGGGTGAGCCTGGCTGCTTTGAAGAGGTGATAAATGACCCCTGGGGTTAGGAAGCCTCTCGGGGAGGAGAGGTTGCTGGGCATAGGAATGCCAGAGCAGGGGGAGGAGTCGTCAACCATGGACTTCAAGAGTAAGGGGAGGACCCCAGTGTCATTTACAGCTTTACCCTGTTCACCTACAGCCAGATGCTAGGCTTAAGAAAGGAATGAGCAGATGCAAGGGGGAGAGACTATGGAGATTAGCCATCCTAGGGGTTTGTTTAGCCAGCTCTTCTCTCCCTGCTGAAAATTCTGACATATTGAATTTTGGAAGAATAGTGGTTTCTGGGTTAGCATTTTTGCCACACTCTGCAGGAAGTGGTCAGACCTTTGGGTGGAACCCTGCAGCCCATTGGACAGGAGTGACCTCCTGCTTGACCCAGAGAAGTTGGAATAAGTATCTGAGAAGGGCAGAGCCCCTCAGATCTTCTGCTTGAAACTTAAGAAAGCAAGACGGGCCATGCTGGAAGTTTGATGTGCATTTCCAAAGGCCTGCACTCTGAAGACTGCACCTTCTGCACCACCTGCAACTACAGCCTGTGAATTACTTTGCTGTAAAAGGACTAAAGAGCGGACTCCCTGCAAGCTACAGGTTAACAGAGCTCACTTGGACCATCACCACAAAGAATCCCCTGCCTGGAGTACTACTAGTGGATTTGTAAGGGTTTTGTCCAAGTGGATGGTGGGAATTGAAGTCTCACACTTTCAAGGACCCTCTTGGAGATTCCAGAACCTTGGATTGTGTGTTGGAACTTTGGGACCCGCAAGAAGAACTTCAGGAAGGAGTTCTAACTGGACCCAGCCTGCTGGAGGGGGCTGCACAAGACTGGTGAGAGATCCTCCAGAACAATTGCTAAAGGTGAATGTGTCCTTGCCAGAGGCAACGGAATGACTAAAAGGGGCACTGTTGGTTTCTAAGCACTAGAAAGTGACTAATCTTTAAATATTCATATCTCTGGTACCCTACAGTGGATTATTTTCGTTTTGGTGTCATTTAAAAGATAAAAATATTTCCTATTTTTATTAATTGGTGTTGGATTTTTATTTTGTGTTGTGTCTTAATTATTTACTGAATTGGTGTTTTTAAATGCTTTACATACCTGTCTTTGAAGTTAAGCCTGCCTGCTCACAGCCAAGTTACCAAGGGTTGAGCATAGGAATAATTTTCTAAGACCTATTCTGAGCCCTATACTGTGTTAGTGGCCTTATTGCCAGTGGCAGACCTACATTTGCCCCTACCAATAATCCACTTTCCAACAATGTGTATAAATGCGACTAAGAACTAAATTATAAATGTAAATATGAAATTAGTGCACAAATTACATAAGTGTTTCCCCTTTCTATAGTAAATACAATTTAATTGTGTGAGGATGGTATTCACCCGATTTCTAAGAAATATATAATTTAATACAGTTAAGGCACACAGTGTATATGAGTCTCTAATCCTACAATGAATGCACTTCAATAATAATGTCAAGTGCAACACAAAGTTCATGTTCCAAGTGCACGTATATATTCAGACTCCCCAGGATATTGCGGCATAGATTTGCAAATTAAGTAGCACAAAAAAGCAAATTTAGCGGCACAAAAAAGGCAATTTTGCTGCATTATTGCGGCACTTTATTTTATTTGTGATCATTCCTTTCCAGCCTTAAATCCATGGAAACTGTTTTAGCACAGTATTTCACTTTTAAATATGGTCTATTTTCTCCAAATTTCTATATATTTCGTGGGCGGTTTTGTAAAGCTGCTGATTTCGTGATTTGTTTGCAAATCACGAAATCCTGGATGGTCTGTATATTGTGCATTTATGACGTGCAATGATTGAGCCATAATTACGCTGCTCCAATATGATGACACACCTTCCAGGTTGCTTGTGTGAGTGTGCCTTTTAACTATAGAAGGGTTGTTGCAAACTCACTAAGCAAATATTAGACTGATCTCTTGGACAGTTATGTGATCAGATCACCAAACTAATAGGTTTCAGGCTGTAGATAATTTATGTGTGGATGCCGTCTCTCTCATCCTTCCACTGCTTTTTCAAACTTGCCTTGTTGAAACAGATCTATATTACTACACTGCTTATACTCACTAGGCCATCCTCAGAGTGCAAGTCAAGGACGCCAAACAAATTCAATGATTCTCAGAGCATAACTGAGCAAGGTCCATTGGGGGATTTACAAGACTTGTCTTAACAATTCAGTTTTTAGGAAGTTTCAAAAGTGAAAATGATCTTCAACTTTTCTCATAAATAGGGGGTGGCTAAACTTGTAACACACACCTTGCACTGCTTTAGTTCTCCCACCTCTTTTTTCTTTCATAATCATCAAGATGTTGAACTGTTTAACAAAGATGACTAAAAGCACAACATGTTTAACAAATCAAAATGTGGCACAGCAATTTGGTATGACTTGTGTTCTAGTATGCATTGTGGGTAAGAGTCTGTACCTGGAACTGAATATTTTCCAATACAAGAAGCCACTGCAATTGACTAAGCAATGTTAGATTTCGTTAATGGGTTTTAGAGCTAGGATCAATTTTATTGCACGATTTTGGAGAACATTGATCAAATATATTTGCAAGTAGAACAGGGGCGGCTCCTCCACAACGGTGGAGGAGCGTTGCCACCCTGGCTCAGAGCCAGCAGACGAAAAATAAAATGATTACCTATAATCATTTTATTTTTCATTTGCCGGCTCTGAGCCAGCTTGTGCAGAGAGGGGAGGGCCGGGACATGGGAAGAGGCATGCTATGTGCACTTCTAAGTGCACATGTGTGTTTGGCCGGCCATCTCAGGCCGGCCAAACACACATGCGCACTTAGGTTTCTCCAGCCCGGATGCATTGAACAGCCGGGCTGGTGAAACAGCACAGACTCCCTGATCAGAGCGGAGCATCTTTTCAGCCCACTCAGGCCAATCCCCACACTGCTCTCATAGCATGAGAGCAGTGCGGGGATTGCACAGGGAGTCTAATGCTGCCCCAGAGCCTGCTGGGAGCAGGAAGGACGAGGCGCAATGTGGGAGGCGGACGGCAGCTCCAGGTAAGTGTTTTCAAAAAAGTTTTTTATTATTAACACCCCCCGCGTGCACCACCTCCCGCGCCCACCACCTCTCTTTATTGTTACGGCTGCCACTGAAGTAGAATAGACTACTTTGGAGTCGACAAGTACCTACAACAAGTAGCTTTGGCTAATGAGATTATTTGATGAATGGAGAGGAAGCAAGTGATGTTACTGGCCAGTTTGTATTGGGAAATGGCAATTGAAACCAATTACATGGCTTATGTCCAGTAGGGCTGCTCACTAATGAACCACATTCCAGAGTTTTCTGCTAATTCAGTGGTAGATGTTGATGCTTTTGTGATATCTGGCCACTTGATTATGAGTGGCATGCAGACTCGGTAACCAGTACCAGCACATTTATTTTTAAGCTGTCCAGAGAGTGCTAATGGCTTGCTAACGTGATTATCTATTCCTCCTTTCCAAACTCACAATGAGCTGGGTTTCATATGCACACATCTGCAGTTTTAACTGATACCAGTTAATGATTCACCATTAAGGGCCAGAGTTAGATCTTGGCGGGACTACCGCCGTCCCTCCGTGGTGGCGGTTTCAAATACTCTGTCAAACCGAAGGAGTTCCACCCGCCGTATTTAGATGTGTGCTGGCTGAACCGCCACCTGCATCAACAGACTTTTTCCCCATCACGTAAGCGGTGCGCCAATGTAGATGCAGCAGACTCCTATGCTGGCTAACAGTACTCCGTCACCGTAAGGTCGGCGCCTTTGCGCCAAGTCTATTTAGATGTCGCTGTTGTGCTGGTGTTGTCTAGCGGCGGTTTGCTGACAGAGTGAGTCCCTGGTGAAGCGAAGACTGGTAAGTACTACTTTTTTGTGTGTCAATACACATATATGTTGTATTTTCACCCAAAAATTTATGTTGGTAATGTGTAATGCCCCTTTCTGTTACATATTACATGCCACACAAACATACACACACTATTGTATGCACACCCACAGCCACCACAAGCACAACACACACAAGCACCCAGTGCTTAATTTGAGCCGGTAGTTTCCGGTGCTCAGCACCAGCACTTAATCATCCACACCAGTGCTTTCCATGTGCACCAGTTAAGGACACATTAATCTAAGGGGAGATTACGTGATTTGCCCAGATTCACAGGATGTTGAGCCGACACTGAGACTCAAACCTGGTTCTCCAGCTCCGAAGTCTGCAACTCTGGCCATTATGCCACATCCTTTCCCCACGTTCATGGTTAGCAGTTGGTTCTGTTTTATGTGGTTCTACCATTAGAAATGTGCTGGTGCAAGCTGCCTCCTGACAAGAGCCCGGCACTTATGTTTTTACAAATTAACCACTGCAAGTACCACAACACAATTTTTTTAAATGTCAATACAGGTGTGTTGATTTTACCTTGATAAGTTGTAAAATTAACATGCCTGCATTACACATAATAAATAAATTGCATGCAAGAGCAATGTACAAATACAGGAGGCTACAGCAGTTGTCAACACACGATACATAGTAAGACAATTGTCAAAGAAGTTTATCTTAGATCCCGGCGACAACGGAGGGGTTTGGCGTTGTGGTGAAGTAGTGGAAGCAAAGGAGGGACCTGAACAATGGTGTTCAAGACAGAAACGGAAGTGGGAAACAGTGAGAAAGTTAGGTTTGTGCCTCATTTCTTTCAATTCTGCCAACTCAAGGTAGAAGGTGTTCCTGCCACAGTTGCCTCGATGGAAAGGCACATCATAATTAGCTCGCGGTAATCCTGGCTAGACTCCCTCCAATAGCCGCTTTTGCCTATGACGCCATCAATGCAGTCAAACAATCCTGGCAGAGTCCGTGGGACTCACGCGGTCTTTCATTCATAGACTCGCCAACATCTAAATAGGGCGGGTGAACTGCCAAGTAGGCGGGCGGAGAAACCGTTGAAAAAGCATTGGCCGGACAAAGTCTGCCAAGATCTAAATCAGGCCCTAAGTAACTATTGCTAACACTATTTCTAAAACTCAGAAAAGAATCGGTTGCCCAGGTGGATATGCTGTCGCTGGAAAAAATATTTTATTGAACACCTGTCTATACATGATTAGCAATATTTGAGAGGAATGGCAAGTTATTGTTCACTAACTGTATAGTATCATTTTATTTTCATTGTACACTGAATGTCTATTCTCTAGTAAAATATATTGTTCCCAAAAATAACTGTGCTGATAGGGATAAAAAATGAGCACTACAAACCAGATGTGGATTTTAACCTAAAAGAGAGCATGAAAATCCAGTTTCATTGCCCTTCCCCAAGTCCCAAACATTTTTTCATTTTCTATAAGTCTAGATCCATGTGATTAATGAAGATAAGCTGTAGGTTCTCCACAGATTAGTTTATTCAAATACACCATCAAGGACTCAGGCAAAACAACTTCTTCAAATTTCCTTTCTCCCAACAGTCTCTTTTGCTCAACATTCTCAACTAAGATTACCTCACAAGGATTAAACCAAAGGGCATGAGAAAGAGGGGAAACTAATGCTAATCAAGGAGGATAAACAGGGTGGAGAAAGGGGCAGTAAAGTAAAGAATATACCAATTAGTCAGGTAATGAATATTGCAGAAAGAGGAGTTGGGTTGCTGTAGAATGCCTTTGACAAATCTTGAGACAACAGCTGAGGGAACAAACATGTCCACTGGCATTAAAAGAACCACAAATAGGATCATGGTCAAAAAGGTGTTCACCATGAATCACCGCTGTATTAGGACTGCCCTTGCAAGAATAACTAGAGCCTCACCAATATTTGCTCTCAGGACCTCACATAATCCACACTTGTAGACATCACTTGGCACATCTCCTTTTTGGATTGCTACATTTCCACTCTTTTGACAGGAAGAAATCAATGGGTTCCAGAAGACATGGCTATAATATACCATGAGGTGGCTGTAAGGCGGCAATGTGGGTACTATACAAATACCTCATGACTTAATACCACCACTGTATTTAAAACTCTTATTTTCCAGAAAACTACTGCATAACAATCATGTGACATTTAATCAATACTAACTCAGGTGCAATTCTGCCCTACCTTTTTTGCATCTTTGTAGATTACTTCTCTGTAAATGGTTCACATAAATCGCTTTGCAGTCCTCATACGCTTCTTTAAAATTTCTATGTTTTACTTAGGAGAATTTTGGTGCCTTCCAAAGTCATCAAGAAGACACTTTTTTTCTATCCTCACAAAGTTGACTGTTAAACCATGTTTTCGAACATACTTGCTGAAAAAAATGAAGTAAACTAAGACATTGTGAAAGCTCTGACACACACAAGAAAGAACCCGACTCTCCAATGCCACGGTGTATACAGGTATGAGCTGATTCTCAAGAACAAGCACATTAACTTGTTCCGCAAATACAATGTATTTAATCTACTCCCCTTCAGTAACGACAATCCATAAACAGACCATCCATCCTACTCACTTCCTCCTATGGGGAACTCTAAAACACTAACTGTTAAGATGGGTAACATGTGCTAGTCACAGTAAGAAAATGGAGCGAGATGATAAACAATGCAAAGACGAGGTCCTAGGTACAGTGCAATAAAGGTCAAAAGTGAGTAAGAACTACCAATAACACTTTATCATGCTACCATGTCATACTGCTTATGTCAGGAGACTGCAACATGCAGTATCAGCGCAGAATGCACAACAATTTATTAAAATATCTAGTATACAAAGCATTCTTCAATTCAGGGCTCTATACATTTTGCAATTAGGCTATACACCTTGAGATTTCAAACAGGAAGTAGTCATGCTGCTGACCGACCGACAAGACAAAATCTCATAACTACTCTTGCTCTAATGTACAGGCTCTTGATAATGGCCAGGGGACCCCATTACTCAAGGCAACAGGATTTCCATGTTACCATCACACAAACTGGTGATTTGAGTCTTTAACATTACTATTCAAGTACACCTTCCCTGCTCTCCCAACATTCAATAATTGCAATATAAAATTCCTTAAGGGGAAAGTTTGACGCAACTCATAGAGAATAGCACCTTAAGGTAGGGGAAATGATTAGCAGTGGTGGCTCCTCCGCTAAGGCAGACGAGCGTCACCCCACTGCTTCAACTGCAAGCTGAATACAAAAAATTCATTGATAATAACGTTCCGTTATTATCATTTAGTTTTTTGTATTCAGCTTGCAGTTGAAGCCAGGGTAGGTTAGGTTGGGCAGGGCTGGACTCCCGCATCACAGGGAGGAGGAGTGGTGACTGCACCTTAAGTGTGCATGACGGTTTGGCTGACTGCCTCGGGCCAGCCAAATTGTCATGCACACTTTGCATGTTCTCCACCCAGGCTGTATTTCAGCCTGGATGTTGAACATGCCCAACCTTCCAGTCCCTGTCTGAGTGCAGAACCACGACACTCAGAGAAATCACAATGTGCTGTAAGGCAGCGGTGTGATTGGCTGGGAGAGACTGGGAGCCTGGGAGCTTCCTGCCGCAGAGAGGAGGACGGAAAAGAGGCAGCAGCCAGCGGTATCAAGGTAAGTCCTATTTTAATTTTGGATTCCCCCCGCCCCACCACCCCCGTTTGATAGCAGTCATTACTGATGATGAGACAATGTTAAAATGTAGGACCAAAATAAAGTAATAGAAAGAGCAGCAACCACTGTCCACCAGCAGTCTTCCTGCCATGGTTTACAACAACCACTAAAGAAAATACATAAACGGAAAATAAAATGTGTAAGAAGTAACTATGAATAATTTTTAATACTTTTTAGTGGGTATTATACAAGCAATAACAGTAGAACTCTTTTTAACCTTCTGCAACTGATTTGTTATCTCCAAACGATTCGTAATAACACATGAAAAATACTTTTTCATACCTATTGATAGTATCTATGTTATGTAGGGAATATAAAAGAAAAAATAAATAAGAAATGCAAAATAAAGTCTCCTATGTCCTCGAAGCTCCTTCCATAATTACCATTAGTCTTGTGCTGTAGATACAAGCCTGATAATGGCAGGTATATTGAATCCATTATTCTAGGAATGAGCTCCAGATTTCTTCAAGCAGTTACATTTAGTCACCATAGAGCCCATCCAGTCTTCCTATGGATGCATAGTTTTGCCACTGCAATAGTATCTTGGGGGCGAGGTTTGAGCTCTTGTTGCCTGTGGTTTTGGTGGTTCTTAGCGCCGGGAGACTCTGTGTGAGTAGCCGTGCGCTCTACAAATACCTATTTTCATTTCATTTCATTATCCAACTTTTTGTGGTTATTCTTTGTCATTCGTGTCATGTAATATCGCCAGTTGTGTAGAAGGGCGAATACCCATGTTACTTGTCATAGCCACAGCCTCTACACCTGGTGCCAACGTCTTTTTGCAGCACCAGCACTTCAGCATTTGTTGCATTTTAGGTCTGCAATTTGTAGGGAGTATAGAGCTAATCCTGCAGTATTCTGAAACAGCTAAATCAAAGGTGCACCTCTCTAAGGAATTGCTAGTGATAAAATGTAAAATTGCAAGAGGAAAACAACCTGGAGTGGTTCATTTGCAAACGACTGCTTGTGGAATATACAGCAAAGACCACAGACCACTAAGATTCAAAGTTGCACACATTTCTGATTAGCAGGGTGCAGTTGCATTTATATCCCCGATCCTGTGAAAGTATAAATGCTCAATTTCGAGGCAGAGAACTAAAGGAGAATAGTTGAGTAAATTGACTAGTCCAATGAACAGAAGGATGGCAGAAGAGATAATCCATTGTCCTTATACTCCAGTAGGCATTCCAGAGGGAGACAAGGTATTCCACTGTACTATGCTATCAACCAGGATATCTGCGGTCTTCTCCTTGATCTTGGCAACACCCCAGAAAATAACAGCATAAGAAGGAAAGGCAAGGGGAATACAAAATGATTCAGTTGTGGTTCACCACATTTTCTGGACATTTATTCAGAACGTCCCCAACAGAAAATAGAATGTACAAACAAGCTTACCAAGCAGAGCATTCTTTTTTAAAGGGAATGTGTACTACTACTGCAGCTGCTACTACTACTACAGAGGCCAACAATTCTGTTTATGCTTTGGAGACGGTTACTCCTCCCTGCAATTAACACATGGCTTAGATTCCAAAACAGCCACTCTGACTGCATGCGCTCAGAGACAGCTAGCATAGGACTAAAGTAAGTTGACAACTGGTTGTCATTGGACTGGAAGAGAGTGCCACCTTATGATGTGGCCATAGACCTGAAGCTCATTCATATCCGGCACTTAGTCGGGTTGGTTGACTTATTTTCTCAAAATCATAAAATTGAGAATGGCGTGAAAAACTGCTAAAGCAAAACTCTCTGCGGGTAATAGACATTATAAAGCATGATAACAGGCAGGAAAGAATGGAATCAGAAGTTTGACACCAATTTAACTCAGCCTTCTATATGGAAGGAAATGATAGATAAAAGGTCCAGAGGTAGACTGGTCTAAGAACCCAGAATATACACATCACCAAATCCCTTATGACCTGCAACCAGAAAAAAGAGGGATTGCTTTACTGTTGAGTCAGGAGGCTAAAGATTGTAGATTTTGAGTGAACTGAGATAGTAGGAATACCTTGACCCCAGGCGCAAAGAAATGCAGTCCAGTAAATTCTAGGCAGTGACATACTTCAATATTCTGTTTCCAACTGACTGCAGACATTTTGAACACCTTGAACAGTTTTCAAGGAAACCACAAAATTGGTGTCAATAAATTAGAGGTTTTATTTTCCAGAATCAATTTTCATCTCAAGTGTGCCTTTACAAATGTTTGTAATCCTATGCAACCAGACCACATGTGTTTTGTGATACAATTGCTTCTTCAGGGCTCCATAATCAGGTGCTTCTTTACTGTATAACTCATTTCTATTCCATCGAACTTCTCTCATTATTCAATAATGCACAAAAAATATGCAACTGTTTTTGCTAATGAAACACATATGCATTAATTGTTAAATTTACTAATATTGTTCAAAACATCCATCAAATCAATTTTTTAATTGGTACAATATGTCTAAGTTCATAAGGCCAACAATACTGCTCAATTTTAAATAAATTCTCTTGTTTCTTATTGTCAAATGTCATTGTTACTTCCATTGTATTTTGTCTGAATTTGATAAAGACACCGCACAGGCCTATTATCGATTCCCAAACAAAGTTAAGTTGAATCATTTGAGGACAAGAATTTGCATGGACATTTAGTGCGTCTAGGTAATGCAGAACTCTTGTCTTAAAAGGGTCTACAGCCAGAAGGGACAGGGGCTATTAGAAAAAACCTAGATAAGATTTTCTTGTAGTGGGCATGACCCATAATTAACCGTCCTAGAATTATGCTGAAAAATTTAGATAATGTCTGCATCTTTGATAAAATGGAACTGAAAAGGTATCCCGGAAATATATTGAAGTTCTTTTTTCCTGTCTCCAGTTTGAAGTTGGTTTTTAGACATTTTGGACTCTTTCTTTGAATCCACTACCACATACAATTAAGCAGCTAATTTCACATTTCTCCCTGCAGGCCTAATGGTAAAATCACGATACATTAGAGGCTTATGAATTTCCTTCAAGAAGTCCTCAATGTTATTCACTCAGATTTAAATGGATCTTTACCTCTTGTGACGCAAGGCCCCCTTACAAATGTCTTCGTTAAATGAGTGATAGTACATATACATACACACGAAAGACTTAAGGTATGACCAGAACCCGGCTGTCAAATACCTTCATAATTAAGGGCTCCAGAAAAGGACCTACAACTTCTTTTGCAGAAAAAGAGAAAAGCTTACATTTCTCGAGTTGTCAGTTTTTAAAGTTCTGCGCCAGTTCCAGATCCGGACTACAACATTGGCTGTAAAATCTCGGGTCGCACTTGTCAGGCAGTAAAATCTCAACTATTTTTTGGGAAGTTTCATCCTTAATATCTGCACAGCAATAGTAGCATGTTTCATCCAGATTCATTACCGTGCACAAATAGTAAATATGAAAAGAAACCAACCACACGGTTACATAAATGTTAAATCTATTTACTATTATCATAAGCACATTCTTTATAAATCCCAGTTTGTCAATCCAATTTCCTTCAAAAATTAAAACAAATAAAAGAGGACAGTTACTCTTGATCTACTTAGAAAACACAACTGTGTGATTGCAAATGGCAGGTTTAATCACAACTCTCCTGCACAGTTTACTGTAAAACTTTGCTGGGCTGTTCCATAATTGATTACCTATTGTCTCTTATTCTGTTTTAATCTTAGATCTGATAATTATAGACAGCTTGCTCAGTGATCATAGATCCATTGTCTTCTCCACAGAGGTCAGCAGGCCAGTAGTGGGGTCTTGGAAACCTAATGGATCCAACTTTAAGTTTCATAAGAACTCTGGTAGTACACAATGGCTCCCTGTTAGGATTTATAATCTAAAAGGTCTATTAGAAAGGGCAGCTGGTGACATAGGTCTCTGGAAAGCTGAAGCAGGTTGCTTCTTTTGTCAGTTTATAAAACAGGTGTAAGTAGAGATTGTCGGGCGCATACTAAGACATCTCATAGACCAGTGCTTAATTTTTGCCAGTGGTTCCCGGTGCTCAGCATATGCACTTAATCATCAACACTGGCATCCTTTCATGAGAGCACATTTATTTATGGTAGGCACGGGGAGATAAAGTGATTTCCCCAGAATCACAGGATGTTGAGCCGACGCGGAGACTCGAACCTGGTTCCCCAGCTCCGAAGTTGGCAGCTCTGGCCATTACACCACATCCTCTCCCCACTTTCATGGTTAGTAGTTGGTTCCATTCTAGGTGGCGCTAACAGGAGAAATGGGCTGGTGCAAGCTGCCTCCTGATGAGAGCCCGGGCACTTACTTTTTTACAAATTAACCACGGTCATAGACCCTTGCACTTTCCTCTCCTTACTATGAATAAATAAATAAATAGGCTAATTAGAAATCAATGTATCTCTTTTTCAAAGGAAAGAGATAGATTAATAAACCTATAGAAGAGGAGAAGCAGTCTAAAAAAACGGGATTTTGAAAGCAAATTGACTTAAGAGAAGCCGCATTCACAAAAATATGAGAACATTTAGGGAAATTATTGTGGACTGCTGTGGGACAAGAGTGAGGTCTCGCCCCTCTCCCATTAGGGAAAATTTATGTAGTACTTTTGTCACGGAGCTATACACGGCTAATCCTGCAGATTCATTTCCCATAAGAGATCTCCCCTTAGGCTGTGAGTCAGTGACAGTTAATTATGACTCACCCTCACCAGACAAGATCGAGGCTTCAATCCGCGCAATGAGAACATCTGGTTCAATGAGCGCGGATGAAGTGAAGCAGGGTCTAGTTTTTCCCATATAGTTCCCCAGGCCCATTCTGTCCACATCTGAAGCATAAGAGTCTAAATTGTCCCTGCCAGCCCATAGACAGGGTTGTGTTAAAATTGTCCACACTGCATTGAGCGTCTAGGAGGCAGTAGGCCCCATGCCTCCGAGGAGACTGGCCTTTCTGAACATCAAGATGTAGCAATAACAGGATGCGTCTGTCATTCAGAGAGAACAAAATTGGCCAAGAGTAAGGAGTGGGGGCCAACTGGGACTTTCCACATTTTGTATTCTTCTGCTTTCTTATAAAAAGTTCCGAGAAGTGACGCAAATCATGTTAGATAAATGTTCAATTTCATTATGATTTACGGTCAAACATCAAGTGATCTTTTGGTAAACTTTTGTAATGTAGTGTCACTTCTGTTTTCCTAATATTTCCGAGAAGTGGCCACAGTGCGTCATGTTCTGCGGTCAAAGCACCTGATAATGTCATGATTTTGTGGTCAATGGTTCCTCATTAAAAGAGTATAAATGATCTGCTCTTCAGTCCATTCAACGGACTACCTCGCACAATTGATCCCATGGGTCATGACGCGCGTGTGGTCTCCCTCAGCCATCTTCTCTAACATCTTTGGCTTTAGCTGAGGCTATAATGCTTATTATATCTTGAAACTGTCTCTTTCTCTCTCCTCTGCATTTGCCGTGATTTTTCAAACTTACAAAATTGCATGATTTACTTCTTCATCTAGGAAGGTGTCTCTGAAAGTTGTTAAAATTGTTCTTTAATAAAGTGCCACTCTGACTCAGTTCCTGTCCTCACACGTGTGTCTTATTATTATAGATAGCACATTTATAGGGTGAAGAAACCACCCTTTAACATCTGGCGACCACAGAATCGGACGTGCATAGCCCCCTGGCAAGGAAACAAAACCTGTTCCCTGTGACCACAGATGGAGATTGCCCTCTGGTGCCTCTTCCTGACTGAGCAGACACACCACGCAGGGGTAAGTCAAAGAAAAAGATTGCCTTTGCCTTCTCCCGCTGCGCTGGCTGCCTGTATTTTCGGATGAGCATCTGTGGGTGAACCTCCATCCAAAAAAGCGCAGCAGTTCCTTGCATTAAAAGTGGTGTCTTGCCACATAAAACAACCCTTTTTCTTTAACCACGTGTGAGCAAGCACTGAGCCAAGAGTTAGTGTTAAGAATTTTTTAACAGTTAAAATTGTGGATGATCCTTAGTGTTAGCCCATGTTAGTGATAGCACTGATCCTTAGTGGTAGCCCATGTTAGTGGAAGCACATGTTAGACATCTCCAGCTTTTTGCTGGTGATCCTTAGTGGTAGCCCATGTTAGTGGTAGCACTGATCCTTAGTGGTAGCCCATGTTAGTGGAAGCACATGTTAGACATCTCCAGCCTTTGCAAGTGACCGTCCGTACAGATATTTTATTACTGATTTTGTGAAAATAGAGTAGCGTTCGAACAAGACCTTTTTTATTATCTGCGTAGCTACAGAAAAAGGCAAGTCTCTCTCTCATAGCAAGCTTCCTGTAAGTGGTTTCCTGTTCTTGCCGGGCGAACAGAAACACAAAGACTCTCACTTATTGCAACATTTTTTTAACATTAAACAAATACGTTGTTTCTGTCATCCTTTAGGGCAAAAGAGCGCAATTTTGCCTCTTTTAATTCAGTGTAAAAAGTATACTCATCTTATGCATAAATTGTTTCGTAGTTTCATAAATTAATGGTTCTTTTTTGGTGTTTATATTTCCTATTAGTATTGTCGTACCTCATAATAATTCTGTTGTGGCTTAACACTGGTGCCTGGTGCATCAAATGTGTTCCTTTTCTTTAAAGCGAGAAAAATAGCTAGGTATATAAATGTATTTGTCACATGCATGTTGATTGTTTTTCACTCGCTCGTAAATATTTTTGTTACATTGACCACGCCCTGCCACCTCTCATCCCCTGACCATGTCTTATTTTATCTCGTGTTTAAATAGTGCATTCTCACATTTAGTTTCCAAATAGCAGCCTTCACAACACTTAGTTACGACTTTTGAGAACGATTTTCAATAGGCTCCCCTATTTAACTGATGAACAATGACATGATAAATTCAGGTCAAACACTGCAATGTCTTACTGGCCCCCGCTCAATGATGGAAGATGTGGTTCCATGGCTGTCAGGTCAAATGGAGCACAATTCACACTGAAGCTTACCTCAGCACAAAATACTGCAGCACCAAGCAATTAAGCCCCAAATAATTTACTCCTACCTGCGTCCAATTAAACAACAGCCCAAGCAGTAGGGAGTGCGGCCCCTCCAGGCAGTGGCGGTGGCCCGAATGCAAGCACCAATTCAGGAAGTACAGCAACAGAGCACGCAGTTAGCTAATAGAATGGAGATTTTTGAAATTGTGGCTCGTGAACAAGGAGGTTAGTGACACTAGACTAAGAGCAACGTAAATATCGGAGCAGATGGTGATCATTTGACAGAAGAAAGGAATTAGCAAAATAAGTCTGTTCTTCTCTCCCGATTTCATGTGCACAGAACTAGGGAGAGAAGAGGGGAGACAAATTGATGGAATCGAATGCACACTAACTACACAAAATTTTAGTCTTGGATAGCATATAACATTTCCTGGCTGGAGATTCAATGACACCTATCACCTATCAACAACAATAGGTTTCAAAATATAGGTCCAATACATTATTCTGGGCCCTTAGGAGCAAAAGACTAGAAAATACGGCGTATTACACAACCTGCATGACACATAATGAACATCAGTTGGGTCTGTGGGGACCCTGTGTTTGACTTCATGGTCACAGGTTCAAATGCTACCAGGTCTAATGAGCATTTCATCCTTCTGAGGTGGACAGATGCGGTGTCTGTTCAGCCCTTCATCATTCTGAGGTGGATAAAATGAGTACCATTGAGTTGAGGAACAATAAAGATCTGCTATTTAGCGTCAAAATACCATTCTAAGTGAACGTGCGCTTTACAAAAAAGCCTTGTTATGTTAACATAGGCTCTATTAGCATAACGTACAATTAAATACAACACATGTTTTTAGATGTAACGTGGTGTTGAATGGTTATTAGATTTTTCTTGGGCTGCCTTTAGAAGTAAAGCTCCTGACTGGCCACAGATTCTGGGCGTTGAGCCAGGCAAGAAAGACATAATGAAATAGATTTCCTGTGGTTTCAAAAAGAACAGAAAGATTTGAAAAATAAATATATATATATATATATATATATATATATATATACTAGAATTAACGTCAGAACACGGAGAGCTGTGTGAATGGATTAACAGTTTTGAAAAAAGAAAATAGTTTTAGTGTATAAAGTTTCCTGTCCCGTACAAACAGATTATGTCAAGTGCGTTGAGACAATTTTTGTTTCAAGGAATAGTTTTAAAGAATGAATTAGGAAAAGACTGATTGTCTTCCCCACCATGGCAGACATGCCTATATTGAACTTGGAGTGAAGTTAGAAAAACAGGAACAAGAGAAATAAAATGACGAGGATCACACTATTTGGTAAAGGGGGGAAGCCGAGATTAAATACAGGGTTTGAATTGTTCTGGGTTCGGTGTGGGCTTGGTTCGTGAATAAAAGAATTGAGCAAAATGGTGCAGCACATCAGGGCTTTGCTCACAGACTTCCCTCATTTTAAGAGTATGAATTAGACATCTCTAGAATTCGGTTTTAGGGTCCACTTTGGTACAGGGACCAGAGATCCGTAGGAATAGATTACCACAGATAGCCGCCACACCAACTTCCCCCACACACGCCCCAGTGCTAGGAAATGCGAGGAATAAATAAAAAGTGTTCATATATAAAGTGTATTTCAATGTAAAAGGATAATATTCTTTAAGTAGCGATGCTTAGTATTGCAATATTGTCAGAATAAAAACTGTGAATTTAAAAATGCCTTTTAAAGTGCAGTTGCAGACTTTAGAGGTGGTTGCATGTATTTTGCAGTTCGACCACTATGAGTTTTTAATTCCCAATTGTGTTAGTGGGATGGAGATTATTAAGTGTTCCTGTCTCCTGGGAACTATTAAAGTACAATGTTTTGGTTCTTCTTTCGCTTTCGGAAGTTAATTGAGTTTTCGAGGTTTTGCAACATTATTATTTTTGGGTTCTTCCCTACGTCCCTAAGAAATGTACTAGGTTTCCTGTTTTCGGGATGTTTGCAAATATATGCTCAATATTGATGTTTCCACCACCTCATGTATGGTTGGAAATAAAAAAATAAAAAAAAGAGGGGAGTACAACTAGATCCCCTAGCTTTTTATCTATAGGCAGGCTGTAACAGGGAAAAATGTCATACCACAGGCCCTACTACAAGTTTCCCACACGTTTGGATCAAAGTTGGACCATGTGTCCACTGTGATATTCAAGCAGCAACAAATTTCAGCAATGCCTGAACGGACTGCTTAAAAATAAAATAAGCAAGATAAGGGCCACAATTGAGGGAAAGATAGAAAAAATGAATAAATAAATAAATAATTAAGAAAGATAAAAATAGTTTATTGCCCATGGATCACCCTGTTTTCACTCAGAAATATTCCAAGTTCTGATCACCACTTAACACCCCATCAGCTTGTCAGTGAACAATTAATAAATGTATCAGTACCAGCAACTAGACCTAAAAGTGTAAGTTCTTCTGAAATTATGAAAAATTAAATGTAAAAGTATTTGTATGAGTTAACACGCACTGCGTAGTTTCTTTCAACTCAGGTATCAAGGCGGATGGAGTAGGGCCCCATCATTCCTGAGCGCTCACATATCAGACATTTTAAAGTAATAGACTATTCACCAACAGCTGTCGCCATTGCCAAGAGGAAAGGATTAACAGAACAGACTTCAGGGTCGACCCTCCACCCCCTCAACACTGAACGACAAACTGGAGGAGGGTAACTTGTTCCGATTGACTGTCCGAGTAGAAGACGGTATATAAGAACCCTGCAACAGAAGTCCCGATCTCAGGTATGAAAACGGAAGTCAAACTTTAGGCAATTATAATTTCCCCAGTCTTTGAACACTGTTAAACCAACTCTACAGTGCCCCCATCTTGGACCGGGAGTGTCATCGTCCCATTATATGAAAATGGTGACAGCAATTTTCCAATAATTACCCTGTTAGATGCTGTGGGTAAGGTTTTCACTAAGTGCCTATTGGAGCAACTAAACACCTTGGTTAATGAAGCAATGATTCTACGGTTAGAGCAATCAGGCTTCAGGAAAAATCATGGTAATACAGATAATATTACAGCCCTGCAACTTATTACTGAAAAATATGTATTTATTAGAGGTTCCCCAGTGTACGCCGCTTTTATTGACTTTTTCATAGCTTTTGATTAAGTTGTTCGCCCATACCCGTGGAAGAAGTTGTATAAACTTGGCACGCCTGGATCCCTACTGCATTTAATTATTGTATTACATTCCTGTACCTGGTGCCAGGTACTGTTAGGAGGGAATCAGGGGCTATCAGCTGCTATTCCAATAATAAATGGCCTGAAGCAGGACTGTCCGCTCACGCCGTTGTTATTCTCTCTTTATTATTCGATCTACCCAGCCCCCTGATTAAAGGTTCGGGTTTCCCCTCGAATATTGTGGGAGGGACTGGTGTCCTGCTTGCTTTATACAGACTATGGGCCTCATTGCGATGCCGGTCAGACAAGCGTCAAGGAGGGTCCCGCTTCACAAATTACAATACGACCGCCTTCACGGCAGTCGGAAAATGGAAGTTTCCTAATGCGGCTTGTGCTGCAGGCTGCAGCACAAGCCAAAATAGGGAAAATACTTTTTTTAAACATCCATGCTCTGCGTGTCAGACACGATGCAGTGCCTGCCACATGATGCATAGCTATTTCCCCAGGCCTCAAGGCGGAGGCCGCGGTGGGACGGGGGCCCTGCTAGGGGCCCCCAAAGTCTGTTTTGACTGCCTTTCTATAGCGGTTGGGTGCATTTTGTAAAGCAGTGGGACGGAGACACTTTTGCCATCTTCTGTCCGAGTTTCACAGCAATTTTACTTTATACGGTTGAGTTAATTGATGTGGCAAAATAGTTTTGTTTAGATAAAATAGCGAATTTTAAGGAACCTTTGGGGATTTAACACCTTAGTGGCTAATGAAGCTTTAAGACTAGAATTTGGGTTAAAAACCTAATTTGTACAAGATCTGGTGAGAGTGGTATGATGAGGTCATCATCACCTGAGAAGTGGCTTCAACTCTAAGGAATTATATGTGTTAGGAGAGCTTTGAAATGAAAAAGGAAAAGTCCATGTTCTATAGGAATCTTAAATATGCATAAGGTATTTTTGAACTGGATCAAGGATATGTATCATCTATATTTGTAGCTTAGTTAAAGATTTACCACAAGCAGGCCTCTGTTAACTTAAGTCTTTGTTTGGATATTGACTTTTTGCACTAAAACATAAAAATGTGAAGTGGTAAGGAATTTTTTTATCTTAAAAAAGAACCACAACAATAGTTGATATGGAATATGGACCATAAGGTTAGATGCTTCTGGACTCTTTGCCTAAATATTTTACCTGTAAAAGTTTTAACTTCTAATTAGCATAGAACATCAAAAATATGTAAACCTTTAATGGAGTTCAGGATTGAAACGTATTTATTTGTCCCACTTTGCTGTTATATCACTGTAAGTTCATAAGACCCCTTTCCCTAAAATATCATGCCCGAAGGACAGCTGAAGCCACACATCTACTGTTCTCTAATCCCAATGTAATGCATTGTATTCAATGTTTTCACTTTGTTAAACGTTTTTAAAATTTGTATTGAATGATCTGTCATAATTTCTGTTTTTAAACAATGAAATTGATTGCACTGTGGTTGGGTAACTGGTTTTATTGTATTAATATTATGCTGTTCATTCTAGTATTTACTCTATTTGTTTTTCATGCTGACCTAGTCGGAGTTCTAAATCTTGAAATAAAAATTGATCAGTGAGAAATTTAAAAACTATAACATGTAAATGAACATAATCTGTCTTCTCCCACTTGTCACTCCGCAGCAATTTCATTCCCTCCGGAAGAGCAGCCATATTGCCAGTCCCTAAAAACATTCCTCTAATTTTTGTAACCAACAGACACAATTCAATGCCATTAGTACCGGGAAGAAAAGACAAAAACACAAAACATGTATCACAGTGACTTCAAAATATCTCTGTTCATGGAAACAGGACAAAGTGACAATATATTTGTACACCCATCGATTTGATGGACAAGCATGCTATATCAGCTGGCATCTAGGTCTGCTTCATTGGAAATGTTCAGCTATGTCAAATGGACCTCGATTCGTGGCAGTTTTACACAGTAAACTTGTGGAGTTATTAAGAGGTTATCAGTTGCATCTAACTGCTTTCTATAGAGGCTTTTAAACCTTCAAAGGCAGGAGTGAGTCTTGGTTTGATTGTTTGTGGCCCACAGCATGTACATGTGAAAGGCTACGACCCGTATTACATCCCCATCATGGTGCGGTTCTATGCCTAATCTACTTTAGATATTGAAAAGTGACAAGACAAGGAGACAAAAAGACCCATCCCATTTTTTAAACCCTACGTCCAGTCTCAAGACATGTATGGCAGTGAAGAACACCGAGAACAATCTTTGACTAATCAACATGGCTTAAAAAAGTTTGCTTCCCTCAGTCAATAGGTACTATTTTGGCTGAAAAATCTATTTTAGATAGGAATAGATATTTATTCGTTCTAGTCCAAACAAAGCTATTTTATTTTTCAAGAATTGGAGGAAAATTTGATTCTTTCCAAAAAGTTAAACTACTAAGTTGTATTCATGCTGAGACCATTTTCCACTTACAATTTTTTTCCAAGCTCTTTATAGTGCTGCCTGTTTGTTGATGGTCTCAAAGAAATAATTATATTATTCGTTTATTAATCATTCAATTACTCACGTGTTGGTTTGCTTTAGAAAAACAAATTTAAGAAGCAGAAACAGCCAAAATAGTTCTTCTAAAAAAAAAAAAACAAGCAAAAACTGCTATTTCTCAGCTGTTTACGGGATGCTTCTTATAAGGAGAATAAAGAGCGCCTTTTTGCACTCGTTCATATTTTATATTTGATCAGGGATTGGAAATAATGCTTCTTTAGAGTTTTTTATGTGTTTATTCTGTCACCATTGGTCCAGCCATGTGGAAATTTAAACTCATTTTTTTTTATATAACTGATAGATATTTTCGGTCTTCTAGATATAGCCAAGTTGTACATCCTTCTCTAGCCAGAGGTATTTAACTGACAACTCTGTTGACGAGACAACAACTATGTTTAAGATTTGATCGGTGCTTCTGTCCAGTAAATTACGGTACCATGCAAATATAAAAATACAGTATCCCATAAACGTGAAACCAATAGAGGTTTAACTGTATGCATTTATTTTACTTGTCTGAATGTAAATTATGTATTGTTGCCATTGAGGTCTATCATGTCAACCTTGTGACAGATGGTGCAAATGTAAGAAGACTAAGGATGACTCATAATTCAGTTTCCTTCTTGCTAAACATATATTCTTAAAAATAATAATAACAAGCTTTGGTCGGACTGTCGAGACTGCTTGGGGCTTTCCTATTATAGCGAATGGGCGCCGGTGTGGGACTCGCCAGGAACGCCGGAGTGCCTTCTGGATGCTCTAGCTCAGCCACTAAAAGAGGCAGGAGTCTTGCATTGGGGGGGATGTGGTAGTGGGTAACAAATGTCATCCTTGGGAATTTTGGAATCATACAACGACTGGAACCTTGTCTAGATTTAAATTTTATCAGCTCACATCATGGTGTAAGTCTCAAAGCTGGTCTCTCTGCGAGGACAATCATATGGAAAATGATTTGCAAAACCAGGCCCCAAGGAAGAAAGAAGTTGCCCTATGGTATAATTATCTTCTGGCTGCAGCTGAAAGAAGGATGGATAAGCCCTACCGGGTCTGGGAGAACTACTTGTCGAGTGAAGAACGGAAAGAGTTATGGCAAGTATCTATAGACCTGCTTTACCCTGTGATTAAATCTGCTGCACTCAGAAGAAACCACTTTTTCACACTCCACAGGATATACTGGACCCCCCTTAAAGTCTCTAAAATGAAGGGTGGAGGAGAAGCCAGATGCTGGAGGTGTGGATTCCAGAATGCTGATGACGTTCATATATTCGCTTCTTGCCCCAAGATACACGAATTTTGGACTGATGTTGGTAAGACTATCTCCAGGGTCATGGGTGCGGATGTGGAGGTAAGCCCAACTCTCATCTTATTTGGCATAGTACCTATGTTGGGTGGGCTACGAGATCAGACTGGGCCCCAATATAAATTGGTGTTTTACCTGATTTTGTTGGCAAGGAGAGAGATTTGTATGCTGTGGCGCCAGGAATGCCTGGTGGAATTCCGTCAAGTACTTTCGAGCTGTAGACCAGAGGGTAAATGTCTTTAGAGAGAGGCTTGACACTGGGTTGTTTTGGAATTGGCTGGATGACCCTTTCTGAGATTATTTGAGGTTACCTTACAATAGATCAGGGTACAGGATAAGTTCCAATGATTAAAACCTCTGGGTCAGCTCAAGTTGAGTCTAAACGGGCACTCCCCGTAAAGAATATACCAGCTGAGACTAAGAACCACCAAAGTTATCTGCGCCAGAGGTGGGACAGGCAGAGAGGTGGCAGTAGCTACGGAGGTCATATGAGGAAAAAAAATTTGGGGGAAAAAATAATAATAATAATAACAGTGCATATGGCAACGCACTATCGTAGAGGATACAACACAGAAGTAGAAATATGTATTTATATTTATGTATCCTACCTTGTGAAAAATGAGAGGTACTCGAGTGTTTGGGACTTTCCTCTGATCCTGTTCCAACAAAACCGAGAGGGGGACTCCAAAGAGACCATAGTCTATTTTAACAAAAAACATCCAGAGTTAATTTAATTGCAGTTGGTGAAAGGCAAACAGTCAATATTTTAACACATTTTCAGAGGCACCAGTTAGTTCACGTTCCTGAACGATTTTTTTAGCGCAGGAATCTGCCTGTGGATTACTTTGCGGCAAGGAAACTACTTTAGCAGACAAAAGCATAACATTTTTATATTCTATCTGTATTTTTGAGACCTTATAGCTGACTTCGAGTGTCCTGCACAAGCCTCTGACCTTAACTCTACCAGCATAGCATTCCCAGTGCAACTGACCCAGTCAGACGTGTTGCAGAAGTAGAACACTATGCATGGGCTGGGAAAACTCCCAGCATAGAAAGAGTTGAGTACCACTGGAGGCCAGCACAACCGAAAACCTTATTCAGATGCTAGAGCTCTGCCTCATAACCTCGAACGACACATCCCATGTGGAGTAATCATAAAAAGAAGATATCCTGAGGCAAAGTATCCCCTGCTCTCAATGTGAAACACAATACCACTGAGATAATCCAAAAGAAGTTACCCACTGGAGCAGTTTACTGGAATATATGATACAAAAGAACACTGCCTTCAAGCCAATGTAACCCCCACAATCTCCAATAGCAGGGGAGACAATCTGCAGAGAATCTCCCAAACATGAAGGAAAAAAATCAGTGGAAACATCCAGTTTAAGAAACAGAAAAAAACTATGGGTGCAGATTGGCTCAGTAGATGACACAAAACCACCTCAATCATGGGGATCCAAGACACAAACACAACCATCTCATGAAAACCACACAGGCCAACTATGCATTTAGGCAGACAACCAAAGACCGGACCCATCTTGTGCCCATATGAAAATAGCAGGGCTTTGCAAACTGGTAAAGAATGGTCCAATATGAAATTAACACTTTGTTGCAAAAATACACATCATGGCATCTGCTTCCTCACTATATTTCTAAGATGACTGAAGTGCATCACAGAGGCCCATTAATCGTGCAATGACAATGCAGGGAGCAACACTACTGAAGTAACAGTCATTGCCAAAGCCAATAGGTCTCACCTATTGGCTCTGTCAATGTCTTTTAGCGATGTTGTACATCAGTGTGACTGCTCTGCAGAATGGCTAAATGTTAGGCAAAAAAGGGCTTTTAAGTGGCCAGTGTCCGTGTCCCAGCACTTTTATTTTTGGCAGGAGGGATGCGGGCAAGCAACACAATGTGGGAGGGTAACAGGGCAAGCAATACAACATTGGGGGGGAGAAGAGGCATGCAACACAATGAAAGGGGTGGGGGAAGAAGCAAGCAACACAACATTGGAGGGGGATGGGATAGGCAAGCAACACAACCCAGGTGGGAAGGGGCAAGCAGCACAATGCAGGAAGGAAGCAGGAGGGACCAGGCAAGCATCAACAATGGTGCAAGCAACAATTACGTGACCAGCAACAACAGGGTAAGTGACAACTACGGGACAAGCAACAACGATGGGTCAAGCAACAACATGGTGCAGGAAGGGAGAGGCAGATGTCCTACAAACACATGCACTGTTATGGAGTGCTGTAAAATGCAAGAAGAACAAGCATTTGCAATGCAATAGGTCTCGCATTATTAAAGTTTGAGCTATTGGTGTTGCATTATTTAGCAATGCCAATAGCTCAAACTTTAATAATGCGAGACCTATTGCATTGCAAATGCTTGTTTATCTGTGGAGCCAAATTAATGGGTTTCCCAGGACCTGGGGCGCAGTCCAAGAATTTTGGGATGATCTCAATAGGGAATGAAGGCCAACATGAGTTTAGAAATTTGGCAGAAAGTTTAAGTTGTGTTATGTTGGGAATGAGCGCTGGCAGGAGCCAGGTATCCATTGGGTGTTGACCGGTTTTGTCATTGTCATTTCTTTTTATTTTGGATGAGATAATACTTAAACCAGTACTTATGTAACACAAGACAACTGTGTAAAAAGATGTAAAAAGAACAACAATGTGAATATTTCATGGTCAAATGTGTTGTTTAAAGGCAAAGGGGCAAATTGACAAACGTTTATGAGTACGGGAAGCGGCACTAAAGTAGTACCCTTTACTGAACTCTTGCATGCCTTTGTGACTTAGCCCTGTAACATCAGACTGCCTTTAGTAATAGTGCAAAGAGGGCTCAGTCATTTCTATTTGTACTAATTGTATGTGAATATTCCCTGGAGATTCCCATTGTATTCCCATTTTAGAAGAGCTGGGGCCAATTCACAAAGGCATGTAGGGGTACTTTAAACAGTGCTACAGAAGTAGCATTTTATGTACTCCAAATTGCCCTTGTGAGTAGGTCCCAGAAAGTGGAATCTGGCCACTGCAAATGGACCTGGAAATAGATGAGCTATTTTTTCTTAGTTTGTTTGTAATAAACATTATGCACTTACTCTTGTATCAATTTGTATCTTGGCACAATATCTGTTTTACTTCGTCTCTGCCCTCTGTTCACTAGTAGAGCGCTCTGATACCCGCAAGGGTCATGTTCGCGCTATATAAAACGTTCTAAATAAAATAAATTGATGGCATCATAATTAGGTAGGTTTAACTAAAAGCCCTTTCATTTTGTACATACTCATTTGTGAAACTTCACAGATTTAATTTTTTTAATTGCATTACGAGGAATAAATAAAAGTTTATGCTTTTAAAAGTTTATCGGAAGACGACCTGTCATGATTGAAGTGATGGCCTGGCATTTTGTGGAAGGGGTGAAAAAACAGAAGAAGAGATGGTCCCCATACAGGGCCACAGCTATCATTAATGCAGCTGCTGCAGTTGCATTGTGGCCCAAGAGTGTAAGAGGATCTTAGCACCCAATAATGAACAGTGTTTTTGTGTGATGCATTTGTTCCGTTAGAAGTCTTAAATTTGTAGTGGATTATGACCTACAGGAAAGAGCCCATGAAATCTCAATCCCCTACCCATTGTGATGAGCCAGGCCACTCCCCAATTTGACAAAGTGGGGGACTCTGTGTTAAAAAAAATAATGTTTTAAGACCTCTGCCCTATAGGGACCGGGATTTAAGCCAAATGCCCTGCGTCATTCCCTCCTAGACCAGAGCCCATGTAGGGGTTCTCCTTCGCCCCACTTAAAACCCCGGCGTTGTTCCTTTTGCATACACGAAGCTAAACTGAGTTAGTTATACACGACCTAAAAGAAAAAAAAACTTTCAACACTTGACTTCTAAGACGCGTTTGGGGGGGGGGGGCGAACTACGTGCACCCGGAAGCACACACTGGTCCAAATATCAGCTCGCCCCATTTAAAAGGGCAAACATCGGGAAGTCGCCAGAGAATAGCATGCTATGCAGCATAGGGCAGATGTGGGATGGTGTGCAGGCAACCGCACAGCCGGTGGACACAGTACTCTGGTGGAGATTTAACAAGAAGGTAAAGGATGTTACGGGGCGAGGATACGGACATCCGGGGCAGGAAGACGTGCCGCACAGCGTTTCCCTGCGTGTTGTTTGCAGTGCGACATCGACCGGAGAGCAGAAAGAGACAAGGTCTGAAAAATAAATCGCTAACTTTGACGCGTTCAGATTCTAGCTTTGCATTCTGAAAGATGTAGTCCTGTTTATTCTATCCAAATCAGAATTACATGTCCCAGAATGCATACAAAACAAGCTCTCGACATTGCGGCTCTGAAGCCCGTGAGACGCCGTCGTGTGCACGTCTGCTGTCCGGCGCCGGGCACAGCTGGGAAGCACACGAGTCAAAGACACGCCATGCGTGTGCACGTCTGCTGTCCGGCGCCGGGCACAGCTGTGAAGCACACGAGTTAAAGAGATGCCGTGCGCGTGCCCATGTGCTGTCCCGGACCAAGCTGATAGACACACCGTGAGCGTGCATATCGGCTGTCTGGGAAAGTGCACATCTCCTGTCCCCCTTCCAAACTAAGTCGACGACAATATATCTCGCTAGCGAGCAGCTTCGCTGCGTCGCTAGGCGAGACCTAAAAAGTACCTCCAAAGTATAGTGTGAGCAGTGGAAGGACACACACTGGGCAAGAAAGCAATATGGGCCATGCTTTAAGGGAGGGTAAATAGCATGAAGAGGAAGTGATACCAGCACGCGCTGACCAAAGAGAAGCAACAAATGCGAGTGATGATAAAGCCCACCAATGACAAGCAATGGGAGGGCTCTAAACTTCATGTAAGAAAACAAAATGTCTTTCTTACAAGTGATAGCACATGCACAGTCTATTGCAACACCTCTAAAGCAGATCTTTTTCAAGCCACACCCTGATTTAGTTATTCTATAATAAAAGCAGGCTGGAGGAAAATAGCATAACTATTTAATGAAAAACATGTTACAGAAGTGGCTTAATGGAATGTGCCTATACAATATGATATATTAACCAAAAAAGAAGACACTAATTCCTAAATGACCTGAGAAAACCCCATAAACCCACCCCCTCGTGGCGTGGCTCAGATTATTTAGTCCTGTCTTAGAAAGAGCAGCGCTCCTGCTTTCATCTATACTGTAGTCGCCACAGGCAACAAACCATCCCAGCTTCATCTGAGCTCGGGCCACTGTGTGATGGCAGCTGCATTGAGCTTAAAAACCTAACTTGTTAGGGTATGCTGAGAAAATGAGGCTACTTTTGCACATTTGTGATTTAGTTCCACTTTGAGTGTCTTGCACGCAAGAAATGTGAAAATCACACGAGTCTTTTTGCTGAATCAGAGCACCAGTCCATGTGGGCACCAATAACGGTATCATACATATTTGTAATCACTAATCCATGTGAGTACCAATATATGAGCACAAATCAATGTGAGCAGAACATATATGAGCACAAATATATGTGACCACCAAAGTGGGCATCAATCTATGTGTGCACAAATGTATGTAAGCACAAGTATATAAGAGCACCAACAACATGAGCACCAATGTATAGACGCACAAACATATGTGAGCACTAATCAATGCTACTAGCACCAACATATATGAGCACTAACCATCGTGAGCACCAATGCATCTGAGCACCAGTATATGTGAGCACCAACCAATGTGAGCACCAAGGAATAGGTGTGAATCTATGTGAGCACCAGTATATGTGAGAACTAATGAATGGGAGCATCAACATATGAGAGAACCAACCATCCTGAGTACCAATCAATGTGAGCACAAACAAATATGAGCAGCAATAGACAGGAGCGCCAACCTATGTGAACGCAAGCTTATGTGAGCACCAACCAACGTGAGCACCTATCTAAGTAACCACAAATTAATGGGAGCACCAATACTTATAGGAGAGACCCACTTTATGGGAACACAAACGTAGGTCAGCACCAGTCTATGTAAACACCAATGTATGTGAGCAATCATGAATGTGCTCAAACATATGCTTGCACTGATATGTGAGCAGCAATATATGTGAGAACCAACCGACGTGAGAACCAATCTATGTGAGCATAAACAAATGAGTGCACCTCTCCTTAGCAACTTTCCATGTAAGAAATTGGAGCTCACATTTATGTAGAGGTTCGAATGGAGGGCCCATTAACCTAGTGAGGACAATGTTTAGATTCCACACTGGAGAGGGTGGTACCCTGGGAGGAATTATTCTTTTGAGACCTTCCATAAATGCTTTAATGGCTGGTACCCTGAATAATGACAAATGTTGTCTATTTTGTAGGTAAGCTGCTATGGCAGCGAGATGCAATCTAATGGATGTGTATGCTAGATTACATCTTTGAAGATGCAGCAGGTAACATATGATGTGTTGAATGGACGCATCTAGAGGATTGATTGTGTTATTGGTACAGTATATAACAAATCTTTTCCACTTGGCTGCGTAGCAGGCTCTAGTGGTGGGGCGCCTAGCGTCTTTGATAGATTGAGGTAACCGAATTCTAGGACTTCAGGAGCCAGATCGCTAGGTTGAGCTGTGCTGGATCTGGATGTCTGATCTCTCCACGGTTCTGTGTTAAAAGATGTGGGGAGAGGTGTAGCTTTTGGTGCGGGACTACGGATAGTTCCAGCAATGTTGTGTACCATGGATGTCTGGCCCATGTGGGAGCAACTAGGATCAGTGTTAGTGACTGCTGTTGTAGCTTGCGCACCACTAATGGAATGAGTGGGAGAGGCGGAAAAGCGTACAAAAATCTGCCTGACCAATTCATCCATATCGCATTGCCTTTGGACAATGGGTGTGGATATCTGGCGGCGAAGCTTGGGCATTTTGTGTTGTAATGTGTTGCGAAGAGATCTATCTCTGGATGCCCCCACATTTGGAAAAATGGTTGAAGAACTTGTGGGTGAAGTTCCCACTCGTGAATTTGTTGTGTTTGACGACTTAACAGATCTGCGATCTGATTTTGAATTCCTGGAAGATGTTGGGCTAAGAGGAATATGTTTTGGGGAATAGCCCACCTCCATATGCTCTGAGCTAGTTGAGAGAGCTGTAGAGAGTGCGTCCCCCCCTGTTTTTGTAAATAATACATTGCTGTGATATTGTCCGTCCAGACTAAGACAGCTTTGCCTGATATCTGTTTCTGGAATGATTTTAATGCCAGAAAGACTGCGAGTAACTCCAAATGATTGATGTGGAGTAACTTTTGCTGAGGCGTCCATGTGCCCTGTATGGTGTGATGTAGTAGATGAGCCCCCCATCCAGTGAGTGATGCGTCTGCTGTTAGCACTATCTGTGGAACTGGCTCTAGGAACGGTCGCCCTTTGGAAAGGTTTTGGGTGTTCCACCACTGCAGAGAGCGATGTGTGCGGCCGTCTACCAACACCAGATCTGTTAGCTGACCTAGAGCCTGGTTCCACTGACGTGCCAAGCATTCCTGTAAGGGGCGCATCTAGAGCCTTGCATGCGGTACTATGAATATGCAAGAGGCCATCATCCCTATTAGTTGCATAAACACTCGAGCTGGAAGTGAGTGTTGCAGCTGGAATTTTGTTATAAGGGCTTGCATGCTTGCTATACTGGCTGGATTGGGGTATGCAAGGCCTCTTAAGGTGTCTATTGTGGCACCTAGATATTGTTGGATGTGGGACGGTTGGAGGTGAGACTTTGTGAGGTTTATTGTGAACCCTAAGTCATGAAGTAGTTGGATTGTGGTGTGTGTGTGATTCACACACTGGGTATGCGACCTGGCTTTTATGAGCCAGTCGTGCAAGTATGGGAAGACGTGAATTTGTTGTCTTCTTAAGTCGGCTGCTATGACTGCCAGACATTTTGTGAAGACTCTGGGTGCTGTGGTGACTCCGAATGGGAGCACCTTGAACTGATAATGTTGACCGTCCACTACAAATCGAAGATATTTCTTGTGAGCAGGGTGAATGGGAATGTGGAAGTAGGCGTCCTTGAGATCTAAGGTGGCAAGGAAATCGCCTTGTTTGAGTAGAGGAAGGAGTTGTTGAAGAGTGACCATATGAAAATGGTCTGACTGTATGTAGAGGTTTAATGGTCTGAGGTCGAGGATGGGCCTCAGAGTTCCGTCCTTCTTTGGAATGAGAAAATACAGTGAGTAGACCCCTGTGTTTTGTTGATGCAGGGGAACTAGTTCTAATGCATGTTTTTGTAGGAGGGAAATTACTTCTTGCTTGAGAAGCGTTAAATGGTCTACTGACATTGGACGCTGTTTGGGTGGTATGTTTGGAGGAGTTGAAGTGAGTTCCAGGCAATAACCGGATTGGATGATTTGTCTCACCCACCTGTCCGTGGTAATGGTGTTCCAGACAGGTAGGAACTGTAGTAATCTTCCCCCGACCGGAGTGGAATGGTCTGGGGGGAGTGGAGGGAAGTCATTGTTTGGAGGTGGAGGCAGTACGGGTATTGACGGTTTTGCCTCTACCCTTGTTATTATTGCCCCTGTAGCCTCCTCTGTAATAACCCCTGGTAGAGGAGTTCTGGGTGGGACTTTTATAGGACGTGGAGGAGTTATCCGTGGTAAAACCTCTAGAGGCGCCCCTATAAGAGGAGCGACGAAAGGAACTTCTGGGAGTTTGGGATTGCAAAGCTCCCAATGATTTGGCTGTGTCTGTGTCTTTTTTCATCTTTTCTAAAGATGAATCCACACTAGGGCCAAATAAATGTTCTTGGTCAAACGGCTGATTTAGTATGGCAGTTTGAACCTCGGGTTTGAACCCTGAAATACGGAGCCATGCATGTCTACGCAAAAGGACACTGGTATTAATGGCTCGTGAGGCTGTGTCTGCAGCATCTAGAGCACACCGAATGGAGGTATTTGTTATAATTTTGCCTTCCTGTATGAGATCAGTGGTGTTGTAGTAGGGTCTCCAGTTCATCATAGTGTGCCCTATCGTACCTAGCCAGCAACGCCTGTGTGTTGGCAATTCGCCAAATGTTAGCTGCCTGGGACGCTGTTCTTTTACCTGATGCGTCCAAGAGTTTTGACTCCTTATCAGGAGGTGGAGCATCGCCTGAGGTTTGGGAATTAGCCCTTTTCCTGGCGTTAGAAACTACTGAGGAATCTAAGGCAAGTTGCCCTTTAATGTAAACAGGGTCAGCTGGGGCAGGCTTATATTTCTTTTCTACCCTGGGGTTAATGACTCTAGCCCTTACAGGATCTTTAAAGACTTCAGGAGCGTGTTTGATTACCCCTTTTAACATTGGGAGAATAGAAGTGGACCTTTGAGATGGTGCGAAAGTGTCCATAAGGAAGTCTTCTTCTATAGGGTCTGTGTGTAAATCTACACTGTGGTATTCTGCGGCTCTATGTATGAGCTGAGTGAACCCTATAGTGTCCTCTGGAGGGGATGGTCTAGATGGGTAGACATCATCCTGTGGTGTGTCAGGAACATCTGGTGTGCCATAATTGTTCCATGGGTCAGTTGGGATATTAGGAGGGCTAGGTTCTCCTAAGGGTTGATCATCACCCTCGTACTCAGAAGGGTCCTCATCATCCTGAGGTGGAGGAGATTCTGAGGGTACTGGAGATGGAATAGGCGAGATGTGTGGTGGAGGAGAGGGTGGAGAAGGGATCCTGAAAGGAGAAGTAGCAATGTCTCTTTTCTTGAGAGGGAGTGGAGCTGGTGCAGGTTTGTCTAATTTCCTCTTCCTGGAAGGACTAACCACAAGGCGACCTGTATTTGGGTCCATTTCCAGGGTTTGTTGGGTTGGATCGGGTTGGAAAAGCTCCTCCTGTGAAGTGTGGTGTTTCGGCGCCGATTTTTTCGGGTCCGAACGTTTGTGTGGCACCAATTTTGGAATTGTTTTGACCTCCCTAGGTTTGGAAACGGGAGTTTTGGTCGGTTCCGTTGGGGTCTTTGGAGCCGGTACCGGTAACTTTTTCGGCTCCGAAGGTTGAGGTCCAGCTGTTCTCGGAACTGGTTGTTTGCTCGGTTCCGATGGTTTTTTCGGAGTCGAAGGCTCAGTGCCGGTGGGTTTCGGTGCCGAAGGCGCTGATGTGGAACCCGGCTTTGGTGCGGGCGTAGACAGTGGCTTGTCTTTTGGTCTCAGTGCCGGGGATGGGGCGTTCGGCACCGAGCGTAGGCTGGCTCAAGCCCGAGCGGCCTGAAGTCTTATTTGTCGACTTCTTGGCCGAGCCAGAAGGCGGGGCATGGGAAGTTTTGTCCCAGTGTGCACCTAGGCCCGAAGGTGAAGGTGTTACCGAAGCCTTTGCCGGAATGGATGGTGGGGAGGGGTCGACGTCAGTACTTACGACCCGTTGCCCAGGAGTGATGTCTTCGACGTCGGAATCGTCGGCTTCGGAGGCGCTGATGAGGCCCTCTTCGAGTTGTTCCTGTTCGGGTACATAGACGCCTTCCTGGAAGATATCGTCTGGTATGGATGTCGAGGATTGAGCCATATTTCTTCGAGCTAGACGATCCCTTATGGTTTTTTTGGAGCGGAAAGAGGCGCAAGCTGGACAGTCTTTGGCCTCGTGCTCGGTTGAAAGGCAGAGGTTACACACCTCGTGAAGATCGGTGTGGGGGAACTTGGACCCACATTGAGGACACTTTTTGAAGGGAGTCCTTTCCATGAGCCAAGAAGGCCTGATGGCGCAGTTAGGCCCGAAGGCCTGCGGCGACGACTGGAATCGAAGGATTGGAGTTGGTAGAGATGCGCGTCGAAAAGGGAAACGCGATCGAACACAATACCGACGAAAGGGTGAAGGATTGCGCGTCGAAAGTTAGAACGGTGGCGGTACCGAACTGAAGCGCGAGGAACACATCCGAGCCCGATGGCGGAAAAAAACAATCTGAAGATGGAGTCGATGCCCATGCGCACTATTGTCCAAAGGAGGAGTCACCGATCTCGTGACTTCCAAAGACTTATTCCAATACAACAACAAAGTGCAAACATCCGGGCCCAACACCAGATGGCGATCTATGCATAGTGTGTGATCTGCAGCTCATATGCCTCGAACATTATATTTCTTCCTTTGATTCCACCTTGCACATGTGGAAGGTTACATGCACAGGAACAAAGACCAAAAAATAACAAACTAAACTTTAGAATACAACAATACAATTTCACAATGCATGTGTTATACAATATAAATTGGACACAACTTTTTAAATATGTAGAGATAAAGAATTGATTAATACATATATTCATTGATTGCTACAGAAATTGTATATATTTCAGATAATCCTCTCCCTCCAGGCATAATGTCATGGTGTTCCTGCTGTAACCAGTGCCCAACAGTTGAAGGGGTGATCTTGCGAAATGCCAATATGTTACTCTGTTGTACGCAATATGTTTTATTTTTGTTTTGATGCTTCTTTGGGTGTTACTTGTCAAGACATTTAACATGAATGATTTTATGTTCTGTTTAGCTCCCATTAAGCTTGATTTGATGCAGAGATTCATTTTTTATTTCAAATCTTTTTATTGATTTTCTGGTGATACAGTAATAGGTAATGCAATTAGATTAACATGGGCACAAAGTACATGAGTTTATTAAGACATTTGAACTTTGCAGACTACTGAATATTTTCTGTGAATGAGCATAATGCATAGTGGATAATGGACAGAGTTTAAGACACTAGATGCGGAGTGAACGAGCATCCTTCTATCAGGTTCTTTGTAGCTATTTTAGTTAGTAACAGGTCTCCAGTGGACACACTGACCAAAAAAGGTAGCAGGGAATAGGAAAAAGAGGAGAGATTGAAGTAGAGGGTAGGGACGAGGGGAGGCAATATATGCAAGCATATGCTAAAAATCATCAACTGTTTCATTAGCCTTTCAGAGCCAGAGACTTAAGGTAACCTATTTTGTAATAATAATTAAGAAATTTCTGAAAGCAGATATATTGGGTTGCTCTCACAGGAGCCACATTTTAGTAAGAAATGGTTAATTTCTTGTCCAATAGTCATTTCGAGGAGAATGTTACTGAGGGATCACTGAGTAACGTATTAATAGCTCTCCCTACAAAATATAACCATTAACACCATGTGTGAGATGAAATATCTTTTACCATTCATACAGTATTGTCTTCACACTCATGGTCAAAGACAGGTCCAAATGGATATATCAGATTATTTTGGGAACGATAGGGAAGGTGATACATATATGCATAGAGCAGTTGTGTTTGAATTCAATGTATAGTATTTTGTACAAAGTGGTTTGTATATTTATAATCAAAAAGCATATGCAAAAGGTCACATTCTCTACAGAAACAGGTCCAGCACTGGTTTATGTATAGCATTCCTAACTTGTGTAGGCAATCAGGGGACCAGTAGGCTGTATGCATTATTCATAGTCAACATTCAGCTATTACTGGGGTATTCTTTATGAATGTGGGGTAAATTACAAATGTACTTCCATGGTTTTTAGAGATTGGGGTAGATTAGAGCCAGCCTGGATCCCACTGGTTTGAATTTCATTATTCATATTGTAGTAGATTGGGGTTTAGTACCTAATATAATGTAGCTGTTACATCTCCTGAAGTGGAGAACGTAGATAAATTGGAAGAGAGAACATGACAACTCCTCACCAATATTGGACATCTTAGTGCCCCCGAATATGACATCATCAGACTGGTTAGACCGGTTAAGGTTGAGTGTGGCATTGCATGCATCTTTCGATCCGCTCTCACCCTGAGATGTATACAAACTGCACCGATGTCTACCTGCGAACACTTGGGTTTTGAAAACTGGAACAATGACAAAACATTCTGCACACTCCACACGATTTATCACCGCCCAGGTGACAATCGTCTTTTTATCGAGCAAATAATGGAGACCATTTCCTCTAACTCTGAACAACACCTTAACCATATCTTCCTTGGGGATTTCAACTTACACTGAAACAACACAAATGACCCTCTGCTCTGCACTTTGAAGGCTTTCCTCTCCGACCGAAACTTCACCTAGTCCTGCAACAAACCCACCCACAACAAGGGGGCGCCACCCTTGACTTTATCATCGCCAAAGACAATGTTATAGAACTAGATGGCATATCACCTTGTGACTCGTCAGAACATTACCTTATCTCCTTTCTCATCTTGGAAAGGGTGCTGATCAGACAGGGTCAACCCCGTAAAAGCAAACAATGCACAAGAGATCTAAGGAACATCAAAGTTAATGATCTTATCCAAACTAGCAATAACCTCCTTCGTCCGCCACCTAACATGACTAACCTTGATGACCTTACCGAACTTCACATTCACTCCATGACAAATTTACTTGACAAAATCCCTCCACAACAGCTCAAAAGGATCCCCAGCAAACAATCAAATCCATGGTTTAATTTCTCCCTTAACAATGAAAGACGCAAACTAAAGTTGGCAGAGAGATCATGGAGAAACTCTTCCTCCATACCAAACCTCAAGCAGTTGAGGAAGACAAGAAGTGCATATCACCAACACATCTATTGCGCCAAAGCCAATTCCTTTAAATCACAACTTGACAATGCCAAAAACAGACCATAAAAACTCTTTGAAATCAAACAACAAGCAAACCGCTCAACCACCCAGCTCCCTTCACCTAACAACTCACACCCCAGTGGTAAGGAGATCTCTACACACTTCAGAGACAAAACTAGAAAAAGTGAGCTAGAACTACAACTCACAATACCAAACACACATTTCCTAGCCCAATCAACTCCCTCTCCATGTTTACCCTTGGCGAGTTCCCCTATCTCAGGATACATGGCGTGTACTCCGAAAAATAATGCTTCGTGGAACACCTTCTCACTACCAGATGATAAACTATTCAGAAATGTAACCTCCCTGAAACCTTCAAATCATTTCGCTGCCCGCCAAGTGCTTCAAAGAGCTTAGATCCTCCGTGCTCCCACTCTGGTCTGAGATTGTCCACAAATCTCTCATGCAGGGCACGATTCCTGACTCCCTCAAAATAGGACAAGTCACCCCATCCCAAAGAATCCTAATGCAGTACTATCTGACCCTAAGAACTTCCAGCCAATCTCTAATAGCATGACCTTTACCAAGCTACTTGAGAAATGCGTTCACAAACAACTTTGTCATCACATAGAACAGGTTCAACTCCTGGACCAATTCCAATTGGGTTTCAGATCCGGACACAGTACTGAAACTGCTCTAATACACATTGTCGATCACGCCTTGAGATTACTTGACCAGAACGAACTCTGTCTCCTCATACTTCTCGATCTCTCATCGGCATTCGACACAGTCAAACATGATAACTTAATTTATCTCCTCGAAAAAAGGATGGGGCTATCCGGCCCAGTTTTAACTTGGTTTGCCTCATATCTTCACAACCGAATGCAAAGAATCAAAATCAACCACTCTCTATCTAACAGTATGCCAGTACCAATAAGAGTGCCCCAAGGATCCGTACTCTCACTCATGCTTTTTAACCAACTCATGGAACCCCTCACCAAAATTCTGAACTGCGCAAACATTCAATACCATATATACGCCGATGACACTGAATTATACCTAAAAATCTCTTCAACGCATGACATCAAAACTCTTAACTCTGCTCTGCTGAAAACTCAACATTGGCTAACTCATAATCACCTTATGCTAAATACGCTGAAGACCGAATTCCTTCTGGTTGCTCCCCAAAATCAGTCTGTCCCCATTCAAGACTGGCTCAAACTACTAAAGGCGCTCAACTGAGCTCCTCATGTTGTGGACTCCACTAAATCATGAGGCATGAATCTGGACAAACACCTAAATATGCAAAACCACATCAGTGCAACCACCAGAGGAGCCAATTACCAACTCAACACTTTAAGGAAACTCAAACCTTTCTTGCAGACGGATGACTTGCAGTTAGCAGTCCAGTCCCTAGTCATCTCATGCCTCAACTACGAAATTGCAATGCTGGCGGGGCTACCTAAAGCCCGACTGGCCCCCCTTAGAGCTACGTTGAACTCAGTGGCCAGACTCATCAGGGGATCACTAAAATAAGATCACAATACACCAGATCTAACTCAACTTAATTGGCTCACTATTGAAGCAAGGATCCAGTTCAAGTTTGCCTGCCTGAGGCACAAAGCACTTCATTGTAACACTCCAATTTACCCGGCAAAAAAACTCAAACTATCTGGTCTGAACCAGACACTAAGAAGCTCAAACACTCTACTACTGAAACCACATAAATTCAAGAAGAAGAAAACTTACAACCGTGCCTTCTCCGGCCTCGCTCCACGAATATGGTACGCTCTTTCTCTGGAAATCAGAACTAACCCCTCTATCGCCTCATTAAAAAAGAACTCACAGGGCTCTTCCTGAAAAGCTGCCTCCATCTATAGATTTGAAGTCACCAAACTAACGTTTAACTTATGCTTTACAGCCTGGATCTACCTCTTAACCATCTTTTACTTTGTCTACTTATATCTATGTTATATCTATGTTGATCACCCTATGTCTGCTTAACTTCTTTTATGGTTTGCTTACATGTATAGCGCTTTGATACCCGGTCTGGTCATGTTCGCGCTCTATAAAACTTTTTTCAAATAAGTAAAATAAATGTGGATTCTCCAAGGCATCATGCCCCTTTGGTAGGCTTGTTTTCCATCCTCCATGTCCCTTCCCTAATCCATCAGAAGCAAATGTGATTCTACTGAGTGAATAGGGGAAGGCCTTGGAATGTAAGTACCGATCTTTGTCCAGTGCAAAGCTCTTTACAAGACTCAGAGTTGCTAGAGATGGACTAGGGAAGGAATAACATCTGTAAACTCCAGAATTTAACTATGACTCTCAGGTAACATGATTGCAGTTTGACCCTGGCACTATCCGTGCACACACTGCCACAGATATCACAAAGGTGATGTTAAAGGTTGCAAAGGGAAAGTCCGGAGCGGCAGCTGCACCTCAATGATCCCTAAAGAACACTCCTGTAATCCACTACGAGTCATGTCTTCTACCCCATGGAAGCTTTAACAGTTGCTTTACATTGTCCTGAAATAGTCATAGAAATTAACTGTTCTACAATGTGCATAAGACATGGCTTGCGCTTCCGTTAATGCAGGTTCATTACTACTCTTCTGAAGAGTGGCCCGTTTTAGTATTTTATAAATAATTAGTTTTTCCTCATCTTTATGAATTAGTGTAGTATTAGAGAGCAGATTCAAGGTCACATATAATAGGTAGTGACAACAACTAGCAGAACTGATTGGCTCCTTGTCAATAATGCGAATGTCACAAGACTAGGTATGCAAGATATCCCTATCTTTTTGTTCCTTCGCTTCTCTTCTGCAGTCTCTTCTATGCTCACTGCACACGTTCAGTGGTGACTGCCAGCTATGGGGACTAGGGGGCGGGCAAACCACCGCTGCCAGTGTCATTGCGTCCGAGTGGTGAGAGGGAGGGATGTAAGTAGAGGGCAAGAGGAAAAGAAAAAGGAAAAGTTAATCACTTACCTGGCTTGCACATCCTCACTCCTCACGATTTTCTTCTCCACTCCAGCATGGGCCCAGCTAACTCCCTTAACCAATCCTGGTGCTGCTCTCATGCTGGGAGAGCAGCGCCAGGATTGGATGGAGTGAGCTGGTTGGACGCTCCTTCAGGCCCTGCAGGCCTGTGCTAGGTCTCCACCCAGCGGTCTAAGACAGCTAGGTGGAGAGCTTCAAAGTGTGCATTTCACTTTGGCTGGCGCAAGACAGTCGGCCAAAGTGACATGCACAGTTTGGAGCATCCAGCCAGCCACTGCTCCTGTCCTCTGCTGCAAATCGGCAGCAGAGGACATGCCCAGCATGTCTCTGGGCTCGGGGAAGGCTGGCTGCTGCAGTGCGGTGAGTGCACATGTCTGAAAAATAAAATGGCAATTAAATATTTTCATTGCCATTTTATTTTCCTATGAGGCTCACAGCGGGCAGGGGGGTGACACTCTCCCGCCAAAGTGAAGAAACTGCCACTGCACAAGTTTTAAACCACCTGTTTGTTCTGAGAGCGATACTTAACTGAATTAGCAGTCTAGGTGTGCATGCACAGAAACACCTTAGGCATTCCTGCCTGCAGCAATCTAACACTTGTTATAATAGTTTTTTATATTCAATGTACTGAATCTTAATTGCTATTCTTTTTATTTGAAGTGTACTGTTAACTTATGAAAACAGATCATATATGTTGGCTTTTTGCTATATTTTTGTCAGACATGACTAGTGACATATTTCACTGGGGAAGAACATGTTTTATGAGTCTCATGTGTCACAGAAACAACGAATTAAGACAATTTGTAATTTTCTTCAAAACCAGAAGTAAGAATAAATCAGCAGACTGAAATGTACTACAGCTGGTGCAAAACTCACCTTTAGCTTTAATTTTCACAGCTTTCTGTTGTTTAAGTTCAGTGCCTAGTACGTCATAAAGAGCAGTCAGCTCAATCAGAGCCAAGGAATAGACCTTTTCATGTCTTGAGGGGCCAAGTCACCAATCTTTGTATTGCCTGTTTTGTCTTTTTGCAGTCGAAAGTTCTACAAAAAAAATACAAAAAGCTCAGGAATCAGGACAACAGATTTTTCTTAATTTCACATGTAATAATTTCCCCTTTTAATACTGCCCATTTTAGGGCTATTTATTTACGCCAACTCAGATGCAGAGATAATACCCAATTGCTATCAGCCCATTATGTAATAATGAGCCCATTTGCTATAGGGCAAAATATAAGCTCCAAGACAACTGATTTAAATGAACTACATACTACAGTAATGAGAGCACCTAAGCATGGAGGGCTGTTCACTTACTTTCACACTCTTTATTTATGTTTCATCCCTGTCCCAGAACATTCTCATAAGCTAAACAAGCATTGGCAAAGCAATGGGTCTCGCCATTTTTAATGAAGCAATGGTATTATCATATTTAAGCCCTTCTAAAACTGCAATCTGTACTTTCAATGCACGTTGAAGTTCCTTAGGCCAATACTATAGATCTCGTAAGCATAATTTGAATATTTTTCACAAAACTACGACCTCGGGGAAGAAGTGAGACATACAAATTGCAGAGGTGGAAGTAGATTTGGTGTGGTAGTTTAGGCATTAAGCATTTGGAATGCCTGACCTATAAAACACAAAAATGGGAGAAAACAAACAGATGACAAGAACACACATGTATCAAAAGACCACTGAAATAGACGGGGGGCACACCAGCTCATAAACAGAGTACATAGCTAAGAAGCCTCGAACATATCTAAATGAGCCATGTTAACAGGCCAAGCTTGACATGGAGCTCGAAAACATTGTAAGCATGTGAGGATGAGTACACACACTGCTCAAAATGAATGAATATAGAAAAGGTGTGAACTCTTGACCATGTAGCCACTAGCGCCAAGGGTAGCAGCAAGAATGCAAAAGGTATAGTGCGAGTAGGCCTTGACACCTTTTTTTCCGTCAAAATTACTGACTTTCAAACCTCCGAATGCTGGTCCTCTCCTCATTTCTTGGCCACTCTTAACATTCCCTGTTGAACTCGACATCCTGCTGATGAACTTTTATTATAATATCTTCAATCAGCCGGTGAGGGATTGACCAACTCGATGAATTTTTAGAGGTGTTGATCAAAAATCAAAAAGCATTGTTTATATAATCTGGGCCGGAGATATTGGTATTGTTTTATGGCAGTATTCTGAAACATAAATGCAGGAAGCTGGTTCTTTATATAGTATACCAAAAAGAGGTACACTGTGCAAAGAGTCTGGGTATTCCCTCATAAGTGGACAGGGGCTTGCTCTAGCAATCCCAAGGTGCTCTTCTAGTGGGTAGTGTGGTGGATCAGCCTTAGGCTTAGCAGAGAGGAGTGTTAGACATCTAGAAATACACACAATAGTCAATAAATGAGGCACACCACTCAATAAGGAGATCCACACCAATTTATTAAAACAACACGTATCTTTATATGTGTTTAGGCACCAGAATCAATGCAATCAGGTAAGTCCATTCATCAAGAGAAATTCTTTTGAATTTAAACCGTCGACACATTTTTCAAAAGCTGCAGGGTTATCGTATGGGGTGAAAAACAAGTATGGCATTCAGGTAGAGTATAGCGACTTACGAGACCAATCTCTGGGACTTAGGGTGAGTATTGGGTCAGGTCCAAGGCAGCACCAGCCGGTCACGTCCAGCGGCACTACGGTGGCCAGGTGTAGTGGTGCAATACAGCGTTGGGTGCCCAGTGTTAGTCTATGGGGACTGGTCTTCATGAAAAGAACCTGCAGGTTCTGACTGGGAGGCAAGTCGGCCTGAACCAATAAGAGGGTTCAACTCTTGTGATGCTCAGGGATGTGGGTACACCAAGGGTCCTCTTCTCCTCAGGCCGGGGCGGCTAGGTGCAGAGGGACTTTGAGGTTTCTTCGAGGACTTTGAGGTTTCTTCGTCCGGAGAGCACTCACGGTTAACGGGGCCTGCGAACTGAGGTTGCAGGCGAAGTCAGGGAGTTCATGAGTGGCGAAACCCAAAGTGGACTCCAGAGGGCTTGGGGACCACACTGACACCATTGGCCCACTTCAACTTGGGCTGGGGGCCTCAGGCAGTGGTGCTTGGTGGCGCCACGTTTTGGCGGTTACGGAGTCCTCACGGTTCTTCTTGGGGTGCCTGCAGGATGCAGGGGGAACAGTTCCACTGCTCCATGGGAGTTCTCGGGTCTTTATTGAAGGCAGACTGGCCTCACAGGATTAGGAGGCAAACCAGCTGCAGGACGAGATGTCTATGGTGCAGGTCAGACGGGGAACTGCAAACAGTCAGTTGCTCTTCTTCAGTTTTCTGCTTTCGTGGCTCTTCAGTGTCCTTCTTCATAGGTCATCAGGATATGCCCTTCGGGTGCCAAGGACTCCCCTAAATACTGAAATTCGGGGGTGTTAGTGGAGGGTAAGGTAGCAGCCAATGGGCTACCCACCCCAGGGGCCACTACGCTCCCTATATGGCCACTTCCTGTGGGAAGTAGGCACAACACTCTCCCAGAGTTCCTACATTTGCCATCAGCAAAATGGCTAACTCTGTAAAGTTGCCTCCAATTTAGATAGCCCACTTTAGGGGTGCTACTGGCCTGAGGGTAGACACGTCTATCTGACCTGTGAGAGAAGCCAGATTTGCATACCAAAGGCGGTGGGCTCTTTGATGCTCCACTGCCTTGGAATGCTAATCCACAGGTCATCCTGTGGGAGGGGGTGTAAGCACCCTTGGCCCGAGCAGGCTTGGTTCCTGGCATCCTGAGAGCAAAGGCCCTCACCCTTGGGGGTCAGAAACTTGTCTCTGGTGGCAGGCTGGCGAAAACCAGTCAGTCAGCACACCAGGAGCTAGTAGAGTCTCAGGAGGCACTTCTAAGGTGCCCTCTGTGTGTATGTATCAATAGATCCAATACTGGCATCAGTGGGGGTTCATTAATATGAGATGTTTGATACCAAAAATCCCTATTTTCAGTGAAGCCATCATGTAGCTGGGGAACTCGTTTTTACCAGTGTCCAGCATATACTCAAAATGGCTTCCCTGTTCACTTGTACTGGGAGCAATACAGCTGACCAGCACAGGGGCATTTCTGCTCATGCAGCTATATCCTCACATGTAATATGGTGCACCCGGCCTTAGGACTGTAAGGCCTGCCGTAGGGGAGACTTACCTATACTGCATGCAGTGTCCGTAGCATGGCATACAGGGATGTGTGCCATGTCGTGTTTTCCCTTTTATCTGCACCAAGACATGCAGCATGCGGTGGCAGTCTGTATGTGTTTGGTGAGGGGTCCTCTAGGGTGGCACAATTTGTGCTGCAGCACTTAAGGTCACTCTTTAGCCTCCTTGCCCTAGGTACCAGATGTACCACTTACTAGGGACTTACAGGGAGTGCTAAAGGTATTGCCAATTGGGATACAATTGCACAGATTTTGGGAAAGAGATCTGGCACTGGGGACATTGTTAGCAGGGACCCGGTGCACTTCCAGTTGAAATCCCATCAAATACCAGGCAAAACATGACGGTGACATGTCAAAAAGGGCACTTTCCTACAACGAGTGTGCGGTTTTAGTAACTCAAATAGTGATAATGCTACTCATTTTAACCATTCAGTTCATGGAGAGGCAGTAAATGAATTGATGTTGAAGTATAATTTAAACTTTTGAATTGATATTCATGGCATGGAGAATGCTTGTATTCTGACCTTTCTAAGAAACCAAGTTGAGAGCGCCATAGATTATATTCGTCTATCAGCAGAGTTACTCCCCTACGTCATAGATTTTGTGGTGTCTAGTAGCTGTGCAAGTAATCATAACCCGCTTTCCTTTAAACTGAATTCCTTTTATTAAATCTGCTAACCCAAAAAGGAGTGATAGAAGAGACTTCTCCAAGAATAAAGGTCTAAAGATAAAATGGAATAAGGTAGACCCAGTTGCTTTCAATAAAGTTATTGTAAAAGAGGCTATGGGATCCATTTAGTTTGGCACACTGACAAATCCAGGCCAGCTAAAATACAGAGTTTGGCAATATTTGCCGGTCTCTCTCGAATAATCTCAACTCTACCAGACCCCCGCGAGACACCACTTGCCGGTGGTTTAATGCAGCATGTTCTGCTACTCACAAGCAATTGATGACCATTTTGAAAAGCTGCCCACGTGTAGCACGTGATGTCAAGGAGGAAGAATCTATAAACAGGTACTTGAGGAAAGGAAAACTGAGATTAGGAAAAAAGCCTAGGAAGATCTTATTGTGGTAGGAAAGTGAAGGGATAGCTCAAACTTTTGGGACGTGGTTAATCGGGCTTTCTTTGCTGAGCTAGATGCTCCTAAAATAGATAATCTAATTACTGTGGGTGAGTAGGTGACTCATTTTACAAAAAACTTTCACCAGAAAATGTGCACATTGACTCAGGCTTAGATTGCAGCACAAATATCAAACACTCCTATAGCTTCCCAGGCCCTATCGAAGTTCACAAAGTGACCCTAGCCATCAACAAGTGTATTTCTGGAAAGGCCCCAGGCCCGGACGGCATCCCAGCTGACATTTTTAAAACTAATATAAACCTGTGGGCCCTTTGCTGACAAACGTTTTAGATCTATCGTGTCCGGCCCTATTCCCGACTCTTGGAGGATGGCCGTTGTCGTTCCCATTTTCAAAAAGGGGGACAGAACCCAGCCAACGTGTTACAAGCAGATTACTCTATTGGGCTCCAGCACCAAGATTTTGGCCAGAGTAGTATTGTCTCACCTTGAGGAATGGGCTGTGGCACATAACGTTCTGACGGCAGTCCTATTTGCATTTAGACCTGGTATTGACACTGGTTAACAACATTAAATCTTTACCTCATGGCGGGAAATACGTAAAGGCTAAAATGGGTTCGACACATTTGGCCTTTATCGATCTATCAAGTGCCTTTGATCTAGTGAATTGTTCCAAGCTGTGGGATCTGATTGGTAGGATGGGCGACGAGAAAGAACTTACCCTTATTAGGCGCCTACACCGAGACCTCACATTAAGGGTGCGTTACGGCCCTTCAGGCAAATGTTTCCCCCACATTAGCTCCACCCAGGGTAGGCAGGGTATCCTGGCCACTTTCCTTTTCCTGCTTTATATAAATGGCATCAATAAATATTTGGTGGAAAATGAAAAGGATATGCCACTTACGGGAAATAAATTCATACCCATTTTGTTATACGCCGACGACGCGGTGCTTGTTGCCTGAACGGTAAATGCCTTCAGGTTCTTTTAGACTTGTTTTTAGCTTATATAAATGACCTGGACTTCCAGGTAAATTATTCAAAATCTTATATAATTACCTGTGGCCGTCCAAGCACGAAGCCCAAACGTTTTGTTAGGGGGATTCGCACTTGGCAAAGGTAAAATTGTTTCGTTATTTAGGGATTCTTTTTAGTACATTTCTTAGCTGGACTGCACTTTTAACATCAAGAACGCAGCACTTTAACAGGAATATTGAGTCCATATTCAGGTTTGCACATAAGTTGAAGAATAAACCAATTGCAGAAATGTTGAGTCTATATAAAAGCAAATGTACCTCGTTGGGGTGCATGGCGGCAGGCTATGGGGCTATTGAAAAGCGGGCATCCTCCAACGGGTTAAAAAAATCGCTTTATGCGCAGATTAAGTTCGGGTAACCCCTGAGGCTGCCCTTGTCAGAACCTGTAATACTGATTGATTGTCACTTGGCAGTGCAGACCAGATATCCTGGCTTTCATATTTAAGGGCATCTTTCAAGACCATAGGCCTTGAAGAACTATATAATAATCTTCTTACAATGGGGCCAGAACACAAAGAACAGGTTAAACAATGCTATCTGGAGCATAGAGCCTCATCAAGGATGGATTATGAATCCCACCCAGCACCATTATCTTACACTTTTCAGACTCTGCACATTGCACTTGTTTTCCCCATATCAGGGGCTTGACAACAAGAATTAACCCCATGCTGTTGCGACAATGTTTCCATGCTAATCACTAATAATGTTATACTGTTTTGAACCTTGTATTCAACTTTGAGGCTCTCCTTTCTGGGTCCCATTCTGCGAAAGACAAACTTGAGACATTATTGGGATAGGCTTGTATTCTTCAGTGTTTAGGATCACCAGATACCTGTTATGCGATTTTTCATTTTTATAAGAGTGGCTCTTAATATCAGGAAACGATATGAATTCCAAAAATTGGTAAAATATATGGACTTTGAATTGTACTGGAGCACTTTTATTTCCCACTGAACAAACATATGCCCTTGCTGAAATGCTAACTCCTAGGATGCTTGGTTTTTATTGTCAAGGAATTAATATATGAACGTTTAAATAATTTATGATGTATATGTCCTTTTATATTGATGAAGTATTTTTATGGCTCCAACTGAATAAAGAATCGATTGAATTGAATTGTATAGTGACGCTCTTGCAGGAATACAGTACAAAAAAATCTTGTAGGGTGTAACTGACAGAGACAAGATCCACTACTATCAGGGATAATGTTGGTTGCCCAGAGGTAGCAATGGTGTGTGAAAATGGTGAAAGAGACTCCCATTGTCCACACAGTCCAACATAGATAAGTACACTAAGTTAATGGTGACTACCAGCACCTTGAAGCAAAAAACTGAGCCATAGGCTTCTGAAATGACGTTTCAAGACGTCACGAAGGTTATATATGACACAGAAACATCACTGGAAACTAAGGTGGATGTGGTCGCCATTGATCTGAAGTTGGTGCATGCAAACCTGAGGAAGGTGACAAATAGAGTGACTCGGGTGGAAAAACAAACCAAAGAAACACAGCTATCAGTCACCAATCCGAGTAAACAAATAGAGCAGCTTTACATAGAATTACGACACCGCAAACCAGGGAGGAGGATGCAGAGGGATGATCCTGCAGGAACAGTATCAACCTAGTAGGCCTGCCGGAACACATGGACTGGGAGTGCCAGAAACTGTATGTGGGGGAATGGATAACCACTGACCTACGACCAAAGGGACTCTCTAAGGTTTTGTAGATAAAAAAAGCCCACCGGATTCCCGCCATGCCTCCTCCACCAGGCGCACCAGCTAGAATGGTAATATTCCAACTGTTTAACTATCGAGATCAGGATGTACTACTGCAGGAGGTGACAAAAAGAAAAGAGTGCGAATAGAAGACACATGCATCATGTTTCCGGACTATACACTTCAAGTGCAGAAACAATGTAGCTCATTTGAAACTGTGAAAAGGAAATGCAGGGACCTGAATATGAAATGCATGATGTATTTTTCTAGCAAAGCTCAAGATATTACACATAAAGAAGTTGCACTTCTTTGTGGCGGCCCAACAGGCATGGGACTGGCTAGAGACACTGAACAAATTAGAAGGAAGACATCGGGGTGATTTGCAGGTCATAGAGCTCAGAGGACTAAGGAGATGGTGAAACAGATACAAGTCAAATTGAGCAACTGTGCAGTGAACGGATGATTTAAATGGGAGGGCTGAGTCTGGGGGTCTTCACCAGTGCTTCAGTATAGAGACCTGTCCACACCCCAAGGACAAAATACAAGGCATCTAACCTGATGGACACCCAAATTGTGAAGCCTATATGGCACTGGATCAGCAAAAGTAAGGTTTTCAACAAGACTATAAGTGGTTCACCAGGTCGAGAGACTTGTGGCATCCCAACTGTGCAAGAGTGTTCCATGGGGAAGAGACTCCATGGTCATAATTGTTTGGCTCACACAAGGGAGTCAGGATGCAACACAGTTTATGGTTAATAAAGTTCAGAGTTGATTGCGGAGAGCAAGGGGGCAGATAGGGGGCGGGAGCAGATTAAGGACAAGATAAACAGACATTTGCTAGAGGCATTAAGATGGCAGATACTGTAACAATGTTGTCTTGGAAAATTAGGCGGTTAAACAGCTATACCAAAAGGGCAAGTGCGGGAGCATATGTATACAAATGGGGAGAGTAGATGGTCTGTCTACAAGAGACCCATGTCCTACCTGGGGAAACAGATAAGTTGTGGAGGAAGTGCAGGGACAGACTATATCATGTCTCATGTATCAGGAATATGACTGGCACCAAAGGTGCTGTACAAAGTGAACACAGCTGTAAATATACACTGAGGGGAGATATATATTGTTAAATGGAAAAGACCTGGCAATTAAAGGTATGTACGCACCTATCATGAACGATGAGACATTGTATGTGGAGGTGGGTTAGCTGGCCTCCCCATACATAGGAGAGGTCATGACATAGATGGGAGAGTTTAAGTGCATTCTGAATGACACACTGGATAGAATACTACCAAATCCAACATACAAACTTGCCATGCGAAGATCATTGGAAAGCATTATCGTGGACATGGACGTGTTAGACATTTGGAGGGACCAGCACCCCCACATAAGGAATTCTCACACTATGCGCAGTGACTGGCACATATACAAGTATTGACTGCACGCCTATAGATCGCCCACAAGCACAGCAAATATAAGGCATGATATATACAGGCAGGATATGATCAGATCATTTGACACTTAGTCTAAATACCAATGTCAAAAATATAGGTCTGCAATATTTCTATGGAGACTACCAGTATCAGCCCTGCAAGAAGTATTATTTAAACAAGATAAAACAGAGAAAATAGAGACCTGTTTTGAATTTAATGCAAACACGGCTAGGACAAGGGGCATGGAATGAGATGCGATGAAGGTAGAAATAGTAGGCATGACCATGGCAAGTACATTCACAAGAAAGAAAGAGACTAACATTGGAAATTACTGCTGCAGAAAAAGATCTGGATAGATGGCAGAAACAACAACATGCAGAGACACATAAGGTAGTGTATGATCTGAAAAAGAGTATTCTGGAAAAGATTGCAGAGAGGAACTGTTGCAAAGTACCCACTTCCAGCAACTACTACGTAAGGAAGGAAACAGAGCTGGCTGTGTAGGCAAGAGTCAAAGCAATAAGGGATGAGCATAGGACGTTGTAAATATGCAAGATTTTACAAATTACTATACAAACACCTCACACGGGTTCGCAGGAAGGGCATCCAGTAATGTACACATCGCCTATGCAAAACCTGATGCAGAAGCAGAAAGCCCTGCTAGAACAACCCATAACACTGCAGGAGATAAAAGTACGTATAAAATACCTAAATGCTGCCAAGACGCGGACAGAATGGCACCAGGCATGCATGGATGTGCTGGTAGAAAGATTACTGATGGTATATCAAGACGCATTAGAAAAGGGCGAACTGCCCAAGTTAATGAGGAAGGCCATTATACTAGTGCTGCTGAAACCGAGGAAGGATAAACATGACTGCAGATCTTATAGACCACTATCCATACTCAGCGCAGACAACAAGATACTGATTAATTTCCTTGCAATAAGTTTAAACAGAGTGATTCGAGACTTAGGGCCAGATGTACGACCATTTCATTTAGCGCCTCGCAATTTGCGACACATTGCGAGGCGCAAATTGCGAGGCGCTAAATGAAATGTACAACAGTGTGTTTAACACTGTTTGCGATTCCCAATGGGGTCGCAAATTGCTAAGCTCATTAATATTAATGAGCCTCTGGCACTTTTCGAGCCCATTGGGAATGCCAGCCCTCCCAGGGATGGTGGCCTGCTGGGCTCAGCAGACCACCATGTCTGGGACTGCTTTTCAATACAGCAGTTTTTTTTTAAATACAGCCCGTTTTCCTTAAAGGAAAACGGGATGAATTTAAAAAAAAAAAAATGAAACGTTTTCGTTTTATTTTTAACGGCAGGCAGTGGTCCCTGGTACCACTGCCTGCCCTTAAAAAATAATTTTGCATGCATTTGCAAAGGGGAGGGGTCCCCTGGGGACCCCTTCCCATTTGCGAATGCATTACCACCTACTTGAAGTAGGTGGTAATTGCGAGTGTTTTGCGACCGCAAAACATTTGTACATGGTTTTGAGGCTCACTATTAGCAAATAGGCTATGTACATGGCCCAATAGGTTTTTACATGCGCAAACGGGTTCGCAAACCCGTTTGCGCATGCAAAAACGGGTCGTACATCTGGCCCCTAGTCCCCTCAGACCAGAACAGTTTTATACCGGACAGGAGAATGACGCTAAATAACAGTCAGTCAGTGTAATGAGGGAGGCAGAGCATAGCAATCAAGCAACATAAATAGTGTCAATGGACGTGCAAAAAGCGTTTTATATTGTTGTACGGCAGTACCTGTTCTCGATCCTTAAGCAGAGGAATTTTGGGGAACAATATATTAAAACTATATTTTTGCTATACATCAAATACCTGGTGAGTCAGAACCAATGATTGGAGGAGAGGGAACAAGGCAGAGGTCCACAGCCCCTTGTTGCTCCTGCTACTTGCACTGGAGGTCGAGCCCCTAGTGTGCAGAGTAAGAATGGCATTAGATACCTGGGCCATTCGAACATGGGATGCAGACACTTGGTCTTACTTATATGCAGATGACCTATTGGTCGAGTTAAACAATCCAGGGCGGGCCCCCTGGCAATACTACTACAAGGATCAGATGAGTTTGGGACACAGTCTGGCTGAGGGTTAGCAAGCAGAGTTCAGTGTTTTTTCAAATGGGGGAGTCATGTTGAGTGCCAACTGAACTGCTTCGGATGGTCGAAATATTGTGAGAGCTGAATTTGTTTTGATATCTCAGAATTCAGTTGTCAAATGATAGGGATAAATGGATAGACCTCAACCCCTGTAGGCTGCTAGCGGACATAAAGGGGTAAATAGACCATTGGACATCTGCCCCTGTCGGTAGTGGGAAGAATAGCCTCTGTTAAAATGCCAGTGCTACCTGCCTAGGTGTGTATACATATTCCAATGCAGCATGTACTCCAATTTGCAGGACCTGCTTAAAAAATTAAAATCAGCTGTAATCAGTCTAATATGGGCCAGGAAATGAAGTAATCAAGATGGATATATTAAAATGTACATAGGAGAAGAGTGGGCTGCGAGTTCAGAATCTAGAAGCCTATTATTAGACCGCTCAACTACAATTTATGGTGGGATGGTATAGCAAGGAAGGAAATGTAGATAGATCGGTACTTTGGGGTGCGATGACACAAAAAGAGCTGACAGGGAACGTAAACGAAAAGAAAGCACACCTGTCAGAAGGCAAACAAATGCTTACGTTACACGCTTGGAAAGAAATCAGTACAGAGCTAGGTGGGGACGTGGTCTGCCTTACACGCAAAAAACAGCCATTGTGGGAAATTCCAGAATTCAAGTGCATAGCCGGAGAACTCAATATGGGGAGGTGGAGACCAGGGGGTTGTTGAGAGGCAGGGGACCTGTATGAATATAGCCAGAAAAATACCTGGGATTGGGCAACAGAACTTTTTCATTAGGGAGAGGACAGTTTTTGCACTACCGAGCATCCCTGGAGAGTGGAAAGGAAAGTATGGCCGATAACAGGAGAGGAGTCCAGAACTTTAACACCTAGGCGCTGATACTGCTAACAGACAGGGGTATTTCAGTAGTTACCCACATACATCAAGCACTGCAAGTGGACGTAAACCTTCCCCCTAGCCACAAGACTTAAGTGTGAAACAGATTGTTGTGGGCCATTTCTAGATCAACCATGGCAGGAGGCACTTAGACTGTTATTAGTAAAGCATCATGCAGTAGCTGATTTTGGCTGTTCCAATTCAATTATGTGCATTAGACATACATTACACCTACAATGCTTCACATGATAGACAACACAAAAGCCTGAGGTGTCCTAAATGCTGACAGAATGATGCAACATATTACTACCTTACAGGGTCAATGCACCAGGATCCAACGGTTGCGCCAACAAGTAGCTAGCATGTATACCAAGTGGTTACCATGGATTTGCATATGAGACTTCAGTATTTGTTGGGTCTGGGGGCCTGCCATACTAAACACAAAATAAATACAACGTGTGTGGTCTTTACACTACTATTAGCCTAACAGAGACTGTTAATACAGTGGCTCAGTCCTAAAGGACCGGAAGTGGCAGGGTCATTAAGGGTCGTGAGAGAATGATGCATCGCTGAATCGCTGAAGCGATTAGAATGAAATTAGTTTGGACAGATGGCACATTGCTGGAAGATTTGAAGATGTGGCAGATGCCAATTAGAAACCCGAGATCCCCCCCAGATGAATGTCCACCGTGGAAAAAATAAGGTCAATTATTACCAGCGAGCTTTACTGTTACACGATTTGCATGAGAGATAGCATAAAGTGAATAGTCCTTTACTACAGGAAAGAGGTCAAAATAAGGCTTGAAACAGCAGACCGGTCGAGATAAACAAGAGCCAAAAGCAATGTACACTAAAGAGCCCCATTGCTGCACTCTGGCACACATTTAATGTTGTTATATTTGAGTTTAGACAAAAAGCAACAAGTGGCTTACGAATGTATGTCTATAAGCAAGAATAGCAAAGGCCGCCACCGAAGGGGGACTAGAGGGCCGGCGCCATAACCGACGCCGAGCCCCGGACGAAACTGGTTTTTCGCGCCAAGGAGCAGGGAAGCTCCCGCGCCCCCCCCGCTGCGACCGCCAGAGAGGCGCCGGGCCCCCCGGCCAATGGGGGCCTAGGCGTAATACAAACCCCCAATGGGGGAGGCCATGCAGAAGGCGGCCCAGCACCCGGGGGGGATATAAGCACTGCTCCCCAGGTAAGCTCCTATCTTTTGGAAGCGGGGAGCAGCACCGGTGAGAATCTTTGTCCCACCCACCCACACCTAAGGAACGGCTATGTCGCAGTACGGAGGAACAGGCAAGACGCTGGCGAGAAACTACGGGGATAATGGTTGGTACGGAGGCACACCGGAGTGCGGTGCGCCGGAATAGGACCACTCACCTTGGGATGCCTTACGGCTGGGTGAGTTGGCCTAAGGGCGGTGTGTGAGGACCACTCACTCTGGGATGCCTTACGGCTGGGTGAGTTGGCCTACCACAAGGGGTAGCTAACGGAGACGGCGCTCGCTGCCCAGCCCCCGCCGGATGGCAGGGCACAACAAGAATCGGCAAGGTAGCGAGTTGTGGCCTAACTCCGGGGACGGAAGCTACACCCCGGCGAGGGCAAATCCAACCGAACTAAGCAACGACCCAGTAGGGCCAAGAGACAATGTAAGCCTGCAAATGACCTGTACAATGAACTGTCAGTCTAATCTGCTATTGTGCAACGTACATATGATTTACGCAAACGCAATGTATAACGAGATGCAAACAAGGCACGACACAAAGATGACAGCTCGCCAATAATGATGTATGGCAGGATGCACAACAATAGGCAATATGTATATGCGTGTATTCCTAATAAAACTGCGGCCAACAAAGGACCACCACAAGAGAATGTGTATGTTGGCTTATTTATGACAAGGAATACAGGGATGGAAAGTTGGGAGTGGGCAAAGTGCGGGGGTTATGTGTTGCAGTGTGCACGTACATGTATTCGTAAAACTGTTAGTATAAACAGCTATCAAAAACGAGTGATGTCTATGTGAGGACTAGTGTGCCTTCTTCTAGGATCTAAATGCAGCCTAATTTTAAAGCTCAGAGGGGCAATGCACCTACTTCAGACAGCTGTGGGTAACGAGCAAGTCAAAAGTTTAAAGCTTACTGAGCTAGCTCCACCAGAAGAGGGACAGTTTCCGAGTGTAAGCAGTCTATCAGCAGGGTCCTACAATAAAATATTATATACATTTAACATTTCACATCAAATACTTTCCTGCTTACAACACCGCCTAAAACTATATCAATCCATTACCCAAACATATTCATTATCCCTTCTCCATGCACTGCCCACTTTGGAAGCCTCTGGCATACGGGTTCCTTGCCTTAAAGCAGCCATTGTAGGATGCTTGCTTTTTCTTGAGTGCAAATAAAACCTGAACGGGGAAAATGAATAGATCTGCGGGAGAATTTAGCCTCCCCAGCAGCAACACTAACAACATTTCTTTTCCCCGCCATCTACCTTGTCCCATAAAAAAAGCCCAGCAGAGTTACAGTTTAAAGCTTTGCATTAAAACAATATAAATGAATGAATGAATATACCAGATCCTACATTACTTGTAGGACAAGGTGGAGTGTGAATACAGCATATATGTCCTTTAAACCCCTCCTGTAGACTACTTCTTGGTTACCTAGCAGGCACAACCTGAAGGGTGCAAGCTGGGCCTGGGAGACGCTACCTACAGGGATGCCGCATTACTTTATGCTGTGCAATGTTACACGCAGGGCAAACAAGGAAACAACTGTAATCAGACATTTGTTATAGTGCCACATGTGCACAGCTGGTGAGAGGCAGCTGTCCGTTCCACATCTTGATGTAGTACACCACAGGGAGGATCTCCGAGCCACAATATACTGCACACAGGCCAAAGGGGTTGGTTTCGGGTATCACATTCTTACAGCCTAAACTTCAAAATATACCAGTGCCAGGGTGCTACTACTTTTCTGTACTGAGCCCAAGTGTATTGATATTCATTCAAAATTCAAATTTCAATTGCTTTATGAGTTCGATATTTATTTTTAAAGCTGGGGATACAAACAGTTCTAGGATTACGTTTTTTGCAACCCTTCTTGAAAATCATCTCTGCAAGGACTGTAATGGAGTTTGGCCCAAGAGGAGCTGCTTCACAGTTGACGGTTTCCTCAGGGCCTATAACCCCAAGTACTCCAGAGGCAGCCCCTGGGAACTGAATGGTACAGGCTAAGTAAGGAGGGGTCAGAGGTCTATACAACGTGTTTTTACAGAGAAGACTGTTTGCGACAACACCATGAAATCCTTTACGAGTGCTTTACTGGGCCCTCGTCAAACTGATTACTAAAACAACTAACACCAAGTCTGGTGTCAAATCAAGCGAATAAAACAAATGTTCTAAAAGTGGATACAGATAATGATGCCTTCGCAACAGTTAATGTTTGGGGAGAGCTGTAATGAGAAACCCTTGAAAATAATACTCGACATGTGAATATTTCAGTTTAATCAACTCCGGTTACATTTATTCTGTGCAATTTCATTGGCTCGATTCATTCAAAGCTGTGTAGCTAGTATATAAATCAGCAACCGTTGTGCTTTCTGAGATCCTGATTACCGACAGTACAATTGCCCTAATTTTTCCTGCAGTCTTGATGGTATCAATGATAACTGTTGAATGTAATCCTTTTCTTCACCAGAATAGTCTTCAGTGCCTGAGGTAGACAGGGATACGTTTTGAGAAAGCTGCCAAAACAACACAAGTGTCAGGGCTGAGATTAATTTTAGGTTGCCCATTAGTTCAAGTCCTAGCATGAACTCTTCTGATTTAGGTTAACCCATTTGACTAACGTGAATTTGTTAAAATGTGGAATGTGGGACAATATCTTCCCTAAACCATTGAACAAACAGGCTCAGTCTGCACACTTACAATTACTTAAAATTGGGTTTTCTGATTCAATTCCTGAGGATAGAGAAGGTAGCGTGGGTAGGAGATAGACAGAAAAACCTGCCATTTCAAGGACAAAGGCCTGAAACTAGGGAAACATGTAGTAGATGGGTGTAGGAAGCTAGCTCTGTATATACTATGCCAAACTAAGGTATAGTGTGCACAGATGCCAGTGGATCCCCAAAGGTAGGCAGAGGTAAAAGTAGATAATACCTTACTCTCTATTTGTGGTAGTATGGGCGAGCAGTAAGGCCTTATCAGAGGGTAGTGCTAAACATTTATTGTACACACTCTGGCAAGAAATGATGTCACACACTCAAAGACTAAACTCAGACCAATTTGTTTGTATAAAAATATGATTTAGTTATATTTATTTTCTAGAACCCAGCCAGGCTGGGACAGGTAAGTAGAATGATACTTTGCAAGAATGATGCAGTTTGAACACAGTTGAAATGCAGTAGAATGCAATGGTTTGGTTACAGAATAATTACTTTGTACTTGCAAATAGTCAGAATTACTTTTCAGTTACTTTTCTTACACAGCCAGGTATTTCTAGATACTAGGCTGGTGCATTTCCTAAGGGAAGGAAAAAGGATACAATGTGTATTGCAAGCTCAGTACAGGTTTACAGTATTACTCAGGATCCACACTTAGTCCTGGGAAAACAGAACTTGATTTACAGGTCTGTGGGTAGGATTCGGTCAAATGGGCACTCGAGTCGCACCGCCAGCGGCACAGAGGCGGCTGGGTGCAAAGTGCAGGGACCACAGGTTAGCCAGCGGGCTAAGCACGACTGTGGGCTCAGGGACTGCAGCGAGCAGGCTACCAGTTTGGGGAACCAAAAGCTCCTGGGTTCGAGGTCAGCACTGTAGGGCCCAATGGCCAACACAAGGACTACACCACCAGTGGCACAGAGGTGGTCGGGTGTAGGATGCGGTCTTGGCTGATGCTGCAGATTTGGTCAAATATCCCTCGGAGTCGGTCAGCAGCTGGTGAGGCGAATGGGGTCTTTGGGAGTCGTTGTCTTGTGACCGCCGGCGTTTGGAGACTGAGTCGGTCGGACGGTCGTGGTTGGTTTTTCTGGATACCAAACGTCCCAGTTTTCAGTAAGACCATTGTGTTGCTGTGGAGTTCGTAGTGACAAACTCCCATACCATATACTCTTTATGGCATTACTGCCTTACAATATCTAAGAATCGACTTAGACACGGTAGGGGTACAGGGCTCACCACCGGTATAGTGCACCTCGCTAGAGGGGTTTCTTACCTATGCCAGGGCAGTGGATTGTTGGCATGGCACACAGGGATGAGGGCCATGTCGACTCTTCACTTTGTTCTGCACCAAAAACACGCAGCCTGCAATGGCAGTGTGGGAGTGTAAAGGTACAGGGCCTCTAAGGGGGGCACAATAAGTGCTGCAGCCCTTAGAGGATTGGAGTGGGTCAGATTGTGTTGGATTGGAGTGGGTCAGATTGTTCTGGAGTGGGGCAGACTGTTTTGGATTGGTGTGGGCAGATTGTGTTGGATTGGGGTGGGCAGAATGTGTTGGATTGGGGTGGGCAGATTGTGTTGAATTGGAGTGGGCCAGATTGTGCTGGAGCAGATTGTTTTGTATTGGAACGGAGCAGAATGTTTTGGATTGGAGTAGAGCAGATTGTTCTGGATTGGAGTGTGGCAGATTGTTTTGGACTGGACAGGCTCAGATTGTTTTGGACTGGAGTGGGGCAGGTTGTTTTGGACTGGAGTGGGGCAGGTTGTTTTGGACTGGAGTGGGGCAGATTGTTTTGGACTGGAGCGTGGCAGATTGCTTTTGACTGGAGTGGGGCACATTACTTTGGATTGGAGTGGGGCAGATTGTTTTGAATTGGAGTGGGGCAAATTTGATTGTGGTTGATTGGATTGGTGTGGAGTGGATTAGATTGGAGGGGGGTGAATTGAGACTGAGTGAGTTGGATTGGTTTGGAGTAGGTTAGATTGTTTTGGATTGGAGTGGGCAGATTGATTATATTGGAGTGGGGGAGATTGTTTTGGATTAGAGTGGGGCAGATTGTTTTGGACTGGAATGGGGTAGATTGTTTTAGAATGGTGTGGGACAGATCGGGGTGAGGCATATTTTGGAGAGAGCAGATTGGTGTGGGGCAGATTGTTTTGGAGTGGGAAACGTTTTTTGGATTGCAGTGGGGCACATTGTTGTGGAGTGGAGTGGGGCAGATTGGAATGGGGTGAGGTGGATTGGAGTGGGGTAGATTGGTTTGGGGTGGAATGGATTGGTGTGGGATGGGTAGGAGGGGGTGACTTGATTGTCTTGGATTGGAGTGGGGCAGATTGTTTTGAGATTGGAGTGGGCAGATTGTTTTGGACTGGAGTGGGGCAGATTGTTTAGGATTGGAGTGGGGCAGATTGGAATGGGGTAAAGTGGATTGGAGTGGGGTATATTGGATTGGGCTGGACTGGATTGGTGTCAGGTGGGTTGGAGGTGGGTGAATTGGGATGGAGTGAGGTGGATTGCATTGGAGTAGGGCGGATTGGAGTGGGGCAGATTCTTTTGGATTAGAGTGGGGGAGATTGTTAATGGAGTGGGGCAGATTGTTTTGGATTGAGTGGGCAAATTGTTTTGGACTGGAATGGGGCAGACTGGAGTGGAGCAGATTGTTTTAGATTGGAGTGGGGTAGGTTGTTTTGGATTGGAGTGAGCAGATTATTTTGGATTGTAGTGGGCAGATTGTTTCGGATTGGAGATGGGGCAGACAGTTTTGGAGTGGGGCAGGTTGTTTTGGATTGAAGTGGGGCACATTGTTTTGGACTGGAGTTGGGAAGATTGGAGTGGGTAGGATTGGAGTTGTTTGGGTTGGTAGGATTGGATGGAGCGTGGTGGATTGCAGTGGATGGGGTGAGTGGGGTGGACTGGATTGGTGTGGGAAGATTGGATTAAGTGGGGTGGATTGGAATAAGTGGATTGGTGTGGGAGGAGGTGGGGTGGATTGTCTTGGATTGTAGTGGGGCGGATTGGATTGGAGTGGGGTGGATTGGTGTGTACTGTACTGCATAATTTCAAAAATTATACATAAGAAAGAAACAATGTCGCTTTGCAATATATAGAACAAGATCATTGTCATTTTTTGAGAACAGCACCCACAAGCAAAAACAAAACAAATCATGAGAGCAAAGTGAGAAAAGAAGAATTGGCAAAATAAAAGAAAGTTAACTATAGAAAATAAAACTTTTTTTTAATTTTGCCTGTCCTGCTGGGCACGTTTTTACCAGTCACACTTCTGTTTGCAGGGCACTAGAAGTTAAAAAGAACTGAATAGACGATACTAAATGACCGAAAGGGTGGTCAATCAGTTTGCTATTCTTTCAGAGCCTTACAAGCAATCAGAACAGAGCCACGTGTTAGCTTCATTCTTGCAGGAGGCCGCTGGTGCTCGTTCAGTACTACCTTGGAATGAACGTACGAACTCGCCATAACATACGTTTAGCCAGTGATATCAAATGTCCATACACTGCTGCAAAATTACTCCTTGCAGTTAATCTCCTTTTGTAGCCAATTTGAGACAGCAGCGGGATTCAACTTAATGGCCAAAATGTCATCCGCAAACAACGGACCAAAAGAAAATATGCTCACCCCCAGTTATGTCATAATCCCAAAAATGGTCCTCATATTCCCAGAATATCCCATCACATACCCAAATAGTGCTGCCATATATATCTTGTGCAAAGTACAATCTAAAGTCACACTAAAGTCACAGCGACGATGTAACATGTGACACCACCTGTGATGTCATCAATAATGTTATTTAGGAAGTCAGGAGCAGTGTTTTGGGAGGTGTTATGATTTAACAGTTAACCATAAGTGCCCATTTTTCATCGCTTTCATGTTTTGCGATCGTAGTCATGCTTCAGTGTTCTATACCATATGTTACTATATCATCTAAGCAGAGAACCACGACATCCTTTTAAGACTTTACTTCAGCTGACTTTTTAGATTGTGTAAAGATTTACTTTTCCAATTACTGTCAGAGACCACAGGATAAGGCCTGCAACGATCTTCTGCAAGTACTTAGTACAGGGCCTGTCTTTCAACCAGTACTCAGTACCCCTGGTGAGAGCATCCACTGAACACAAGATATTGCCATGCCCTGTATAACAAGTAACCCTGCCTGAAAAACGTATCAATAATTGGGCATGGCCGTAGGCCAAGTTCTATTCCCAGTACCCTTGCCCACAGTACTTGCTGGGCACGGCATTCGGTTATGCCCAGCAGTGGCTTGCAACAAAGCTTTGCCTTTGGCCAAGTCTCTAGTACCTGGTGGGCATGGCCTACGAGTCTTCCCAGTGACCATTAAGCCTGTTTATATCCCAGTGCTCTTTCATCTAGTACACCAAGGTCACAACCTACTGCCATTCACCACAGGCCCTTAGCACAAAGTATAGTGTTTGGCAACACCTTCTGCTCAGCAACCATGACTGCAGTACCACACCCATAGACCTTTATACTGCATTTGTTTCATTCTCACTTCCCATAAAATCCCCACTGGACTGAGACTGGTGAGGTAATTTCAGGGACACCTCCAAATCTCTGCTCCCATTACTATTCTGCATGAAATGTAGATGGGCACATTATGTTTTTGGAAAGTTCTGCACACATTCCTCAAAAGGGTCAGATTTAGTGTTAGGCGTGTGGGTTAATGCTATTTCACACTTTTTTAAATACTGCTAGGCAAACACATAATACAATGCATGCCCTGTTTTGTAGTTATCCTCTCTAAATCACCCATAATATTACCTTCACCATTTGTCTCACGCCATAAATTGTGTAAATATTTCTATTGTATAAATTTCCCTCTGTATACACAAGCATTTCCACAAGTAGTAATAACCATTCTCCAACCACCTTCATTGCTGGAGATCACTGGGAGGGTGTGGAGCAGAAACAGAACTGGCAACACCTTCAACAAGCACAAAACCCAACGTGCTGTGACTGCACCATGCCCCCTGTCGCCTCCTTCCTCGGAGGAATTTACACATTAAGCCATTTGCTCAGTCATCCATACATGATCCACTATCATGTGGGGTTTGGTGCCTCGCTATATACCCTTACTAATTATCTCTAATAGGGCCTAACACAAATTTTCTGTAAGGATACGTGAAAACTATATAATGTGATTAATATAAGACTTGGGCACAAAGAATTATATATGCAAATTGTACACATTAATATTCATAGGAGCCATTACTAATGTGTAGTTCAATATGGCTTCTACACCGAATTCCTGCAAGACTGCTCTATTCCTCCTTGATCAGAGATAGCACAGAGATGGGGTAAAATTTAAATAATATGGCTCAACATTTTCTGGCTTCAGAGAAGTACTCGCTTCAGGTGATTGATCTTTGCCACCATGTTTTGAACCAGGAGCTATTTCATCATCATAAATTAAATCGCAATAAGAGTTCTAATGTTCAGTCAATGATGAGAGTTTGAAATAGTTTTAAAAGTTTTATTTCTCATTAACAGATTAGTATCTTTTTAGTCAAATCAGTCATTAAATTGAGTAAGTTTACAAAACTCTCATCAAAAAGAATGGTTAGAACAATCAAATAATGCATAAAGCACGTTCCAAAAAGGACCAAAATCCCTGTTCTAAAAGAACAGGTTCAGAATTTGAAGTTAGTAGAACTCATAAAGAGTTGAAGTTCAAAGGAAAAGAGTGAGCTAGAGAGCATAAAGTTCAAAAATAAAATTGAACTAGCAGAACTTCCCCTGAAGAATAGTTCATGAAACTCAGCAGAGTCTCAATAATACGAGCAATCTATCATTAAGTTGCAGTAGCAATCTGTCACAAGTCAAGCTTCTAAGTAAAGTAAGGGATGAACAAAAGCAGCAGTAGCCACAGCTGTCGGCATGGGACAAGGAGAAAATCTCTGGGAGAATACTCAGGAAAAAGGAGCAGGATAAAGTCCGCAAAATAAAGGCATTGCATCTAACTAGGAATACGCACTAATACAAAATTCAAGAACATTTTTTGCAAAATGTGTAGCAGGCCTCTCGTCCTCGGATCCAATCGGGTAACAGCACACATCTGAGAGCGAGTTCAGTTTTTCCTTCCCCACGATATAACATGAAGCTAGCAAAGTTTTAGCACAACGTTTGTTACAAGCATCTTATGTGTGTGTCTTTTTTATTCAAAAATCTCCATTCCCATAGGCATCAAACACAGTTTAACCTTTGAATTTTAATGTTTCATCATGTAAAAAATGTACTATGCTAAAGAAGAGAAACATCAACTTGCAAAATACTGTTTAGTAATGCATTTCATTAATGAGAATAAAAAAATACTGTTTTAAAATCTGCAACTATTCTATTCAAGCATCATTTAAGATATGGTGAGAATAAGAAGTTTAATCATTTACAAATAATTTGCTGCTTAGTAAAAGAATACATTTATTAAAACCAGAACATTCTGCAGTTATGATGAACATTTCTAAGCATGTCACATTAAGGTCAAGTTACTAAATTGCATTGTGCATATTTCAGCAATATCTACTTCACTTCTAGCTGAAAGAAAACTTGTATTTAAGCATATCTGTAGCCTATACTAATAACTATGGCTGCCTAGTGCAACTTGCACATTTAAAATGTGTGTCATTTTCTCTTTATATTGCATGTTAATCTTTGCACATATAGCTGTTAATTATTGAGAATTGCACCAAATTAATTAACCCTTTGTCATCCGCAACAGGTCACTGAACAAATAAGTTGTGTAACTGTTTACCATGTTCTCTTACCCAGCAGCCTTTCGAGCCAGGCAAAAAATGATATCAACCTGCCTCTCCTTATAAGAGGGAGAACAACCATCTACACACTGGAGCTATATCCATCCAAAGGACATTTCCCATCCAATAAGCCACTATTTTTCTAATTGTGTTCACTTTTGATAGCTTTTTAAGGTACTGTTTTTAATTTTGTCCCAGATATTGCTTCCTTATACTTACGCTTTGAGAGTTGTGCCTAGCCGAGCTTATCTGGTTTAGACTTTGCTTGCCTATTTGCTCCAGCTTTTTTTGGTCCACGTCATTCCAACCAGGCTTGTAGCATGGGCAAGAGAAAGGGTGCCTCAAGCGCTTCCAGCACGATACCTCCCCCTCGCACCCGCTCAACTATCGACAACTACCTAACTCGGGCTGTGGACATTGTAAACAAAGAAATTCGGCTGGCGAAACGTCGCCTCTCCCTCTCAACCGAAGAGATCTCTCATACACCTACTGATCAAAGCTCCTGTGGGTGGCTACCAACGCAAAGTGCATCATTAGTAACAAGCCCAATTGCAGCGGCAAGGGCCCATGTTTGTTCCGCTGAGCTAGTCCAAAATGTGGGTGATGGCCTGGATTGCAAGGGAGCTGGATTCCCTATACCAGGAGGGGAGTCTGAGCTCGGTCCAGCCAGCACAGAGGGTGGGGACCAGTTTTGTGACTCTGAAGGGGAGAGTGGCCCAAAAGCCAAGCGCAGGAGGAAAACTGCCAAATCAACTAAGTCTAGGATCTCTGCCACAACCAGCAAAATTGCCTTGCGCCATAAGGCTGGTGATGAAGACCTGATTGGGGGTTCAGCAGTGGTTAATGAAAACACCTGGTGTAACCTGAGCAAGTGTATAGGTGATCTTTTAGACTCCAAGTTTCACCCTATCCTTGAACGATTAGCGTCAATTGAATCCAAACTGGCAAAGCCTTTGGACTCCAGGACTTCTGTTTGTACCCAGTATTTGACCTCTGATCTTACCCCTACTATACCTGTCCAGAGTATGGTCGCTTTACATCCACATGTCAATTTACCAGCAAACCAACCTGCAAAACAACCGGTAATTTGTGTCCCAAACCAGGCCTCTTTACCTGTGATAGATCTTCCCCCAGCATCTGCCCGGTACGTCGTTGCCCTGACTAACGTCCCTAGGCTCACAGAAGACAATATGGAATCTGCCAGGGGCCTAATGAACAAATCCATCCATTGGCTGAATAACAATGTCACTGGCAATTGGGACATAACAAAAGAAATTTTGATGGCAAGACGGGTGGGGGGCATTGGTGGTGGGGGTTATGGGATTAGTGGAGATGTTATTGTGGTCAACTTCCGCAATCCGACGGTTCTTCAGGAAATACTGCATAAAGCAAGTATGGGAATGGTTAAAAGCAGCTCTATTAGGATAGTCCCACTTGGCTTTTTTATCAGCACCTTGTGAATCAATCCTGTACTCCTGGCAGTCTTATTCCCCATACAACGGTGTTGCCTAGACTCCCCCCTCAAGCGTCACTCCCTTTGTACAATAGATTTTCTACACTGGCTGGTCTGGAAGATATTGACTGACGGTCTAGGGAGGAGACTGTCTGCTCCGGTTCCGAGGAGGTGGGCAGGATATTTGATAGCCCAACTTTTTTTGTCCAAATTCCCCCATTTCTTGTCAGAATCTTCTGCCCATGGCTTCAGGCTTACTAGAGAAGGGTGGGACCCCTTACAATTTCCGTTCCGTTGTACAAACAAATATTACCCTCTCCCAGAACCTCTTATGTGTAGGACCCTGCATTTCGAATATTGATGAGGCACGTGTCAGTTTAACCCCTGCTGTCCACTTGTCCATCACTCCTACACAGAACCCTCCCCCTTTAGGGGCCAGTGTGAGCATACGTTATGATGAAAGTCCAATTGATAATGCTTGCCTGAAATTTTTAAGTTGGAACATAGCAGGCCTACCCTCAAAAACCTCGATAGACGGATGGCGATCCCTCATCATGAACTACGATATAGTATTCATGCAAGAAACTTGGGAGACTAATGACATTGTATTTGATGGGTTTACGTGTCTTAGCTTGCCCACTATTCCATCTGCATCGGGCAGAGCCAAAGGGGGTCTGTTGGCCTGGTTTAAAGTGGATATTGCTGGTTCGATTTTACAGCTATTTCAGGAACAGGGGGAGGCGCAGGCTTTTTGCTTCACTTGGAAAGACACCCATAAGATATACTTGGTAAACTTTTATAATAACAACTTCTCGTCCAAAGGTGACTTTCAAGGCCTATTCGTGCTAATTGATATGCTTGTGGAGAGAGAGGCTCGAGTGGAATGCCCCCTTAAGCTATTGGTGGCGGGGGACTTTAATGCAAAATTGGGGCACCCCCGCCCCTTTCTCCAACTATTTTTGACCCATTTTCTCGCGAGTCAGACCATAATGTGATGGATGCTAGGGGGCGGGTTCTATTCTCCCATTTGGCAGAACGGGGCATGGTTAATAAGGTTTCTAAATTTACTGATCAACACATCCCAACCTTTATAGGGCGAGGTGCAGGAAGCACTATTGACTATATTTTCGCCACCTGGAGTATGTCTCCACTTATTAAGGATTGTGAGGTCCTCATTCAGTCCCATAGTGACCACAATCCTATTTCTGCAAAGATAGTGCTACCACATATGTGAAAAAAGCTCAAGCCCTTGCCTTCCCAGGTACTATTCACTAAGGACGCAGGGCGTAGAGTGCTATGGCGAACTGCGAACATGAACTACATAATGTCCCAGGTGTTATCTAATAGTTCTGCCTTGGTGTATAGCTGTAATTGCATACCCCGTGTTCCGGCCTGCATCCTCTCTGATTTTTCAATACTCCTAGATAAGATCAAAAGTTTGTTTTCTAGACCCATCACCCAGTCACGCCAACATGTACAATCATGGTTTGATACTGCCTGCAGAGAAGCCAATAACACCCCACGTAGGGCCCTAAAGCAAAATCTTAGAGATCAGATCGCGATTAAGGAAAGTAGGAAGTTATATAAGCATGCCATTAAAATAAGAAAGTCGGCCCTGACGGAGGAGATGTGGGATTCAATAGTGGGCACATGTCACTCTAAAGACCCACAAGCCTTCTGGAAAGCAGTACGGTCTGTCTTATCCCCGATCCTACCTGCTGATAAAGTAACCGTACATATTTCGGCTGAGATTTGGGTGACGCATTATGCTGGTTTGTATTCCACTGATCTTAGTGCTGTTGACGCCTCAGCACAGTTGAATACAGCATGCCCAAACATTGTTTTTAAAGAAGAGGAGGTAGCAAAGGTAAGAAGGCTCCGGGGCAAGATGGCATTCCACTGGATTTATTCAAGGAAGATCCAGTGTTCTGGACCCCAGTGCTTACTTCAGTCTTTAATTCTGTTTGCAGTGAGGGAGTGCCAAAGTCTTGGCATTCATCCGTTATAGTGCCTGTTTTCAAAAAAGGAAATGTGCACTATCCTAAATGCTACTGCCCGATATCCCTTTTGGATTCTTCTGTCAAGATAATTGAGAGAGTTGTGTTAGACCGCTTACTGGACAGGATCAATGCCAATCACATTCTGGCCCCCAGTCAGTATGGGTTCAGGAAGGGGCTTGGCACAACCGAACAGTGCCTCAACCTCCGTCTTATTTTGGCAAAACACAAATACGCGTTTCCATTCACTTGGCATTTATGGATCTGACCAGTGCGTTTGATTATGTTTCCCGCTCTAAGTTGTGGGACATCCTAGTAAATATGGGTGTTGATGCGGGTCTGGTCTCCTTCTTAAGGCTTCTCCATTATGATCTTTCTGCTTCAGTTAGGTTTGGTGGTGCTGGAGAATGCACAGAGCCGTTCAGCATCAAGCGCGGGGTGCGCCAAGGTTGCGTCCTTGCCCCAATCCTATTTCTCCTTTATACCAACGACTTGGAGAACACCTTAGTTTCGGTTGGGGCTGACGTTCCTCAAGTGGAGAACAAGGCTGTGCCCACGCTACTATATGCTGATGATGCAGTCCTCTTGGCAAGGACTGCGAATGGTCTTAAAAAACTAATCGTCAGCTATGTTTGTTTCAGGAAGGACCTAGGCCTGGAGCCAAACTACAAGAAAATCTTTACTATGATATGTGTCCCTAAAAATACCAAATCCCGCAGTCTGATCATAGAGGGCAAACTTTTGGAGAGGGTTAGCTCCTTCCCTTACCTAGGTTTGGGGTTTGATGAAGGTTGCACGTGGCACACTTGAATACAAAACAGAATAACTCGATATACACAAGCCGTAGGGTCCACTTTCTCACTTGCAATGTCCATAGGAAAAAAAAACCTTGCTCCAATACTAGAGATCTACAATCGTAAATGTGTACCGATCTTAACATATGGGATGGGTATTTGGGGCTATAGGGATGTACTTGCTATGCAGACTAAGGAGAATAGATTTTGCCGTAGAGTTCTAGGGGTTCCCCCCTCATCTCCGCACTTTTCCCTCCATCTGGAGTTAGGTCTTGATTATGTTCAAGACACTATAAATGCAGCCCCCTTAGCCACCTGGTGTTCAATTTGGTCCAATGAAGAAGCTGATTTTAACCGGGTGGTTTTTAGAGACTGCTTATGTTGAGCCGTGGCCTTTCCATCCCTTGGCTCCAATATATTAAAACCTACTTCACGGCACTTGATTGTGCCATTGAGCACCCAGAGTTATTTGGAAAAGTGGGTTATAGATAGCTTGCATAAGCAATCCTCTAGGGAATTATCTGAAGTGTCTAAACCCTCTGTCAGAGGTTACTGCCTTATTCAAGTTACTCCCTCAATTGCTCCATATCTATTGTATGTACCCAACGTCTACGAAAGCAACTTGCTGACTAGATTCAGGTTGGGGTCATTTCGCTGAATGATATGTTTTCCTCTGGGCCAGTATTCTCCTGAAACTATTGCCACTTGTCCATGTGATGAGCAATCGAGCCAAACTATTTTACATTTTGTCTTTTTTTGCCAATTTTATCTTCCTTTTACCAGGAAATTTTTATTACCGCTATTGCGCAGATATACATTTTCTAAGTGCAAAGCGGCTTTTTATTACCTTATGCAACTCAATGACCGTAATGTTTGCTTTGCTGTCGCAAGCTTTTTGAAGTGTACTTTAGCAAAGAGAAGGAGCATGCTGTTTTAATACAAAAGCACCTTAGTAGCCCCAGTATTTACTGTATTTGTATTGCTGTTTAAATGTCTATTGCTGCTGCTATTTTTGTTATTTTTATTCATAAAAACGATTTTATTAATTATCAATAACGTTAAATGTTTATACTACGCTGCTATCCATGGATCTAGCACTGTTGCACTGCCACTTTAGTCACAACCAAATTTTCGTCCCTGCTTGCTATTTTACTTATTTTAATGGAAAATGTGATTGCTATCCTTCTAATGAGTCTTGATTATAATATTGTTTGTCTTTTTTATCTATCACTGTGTGTATCTTTTATGATCTGTCCTCGGAAGATCGAATAAAGACAATTGAATTGATAGCTTTTGTATTACAATCATGATGATTTTAATCAATTTTTCTACATATAAACCCACACTAATCTTTTTAACACATATAAACACACTTTTCTGTGTGAGCTGATTTGGGGAGTCAGAAACGGGATAGGCTCATCTCCTGTGAGTCACCTGGCAGTCTGTTGTCCGCTAAACACTCTTCTTCCAAAGGCATACAGCCCACCAGGAGGGTGTAAGGTACCTGTCCTTTTTCCCATTTTTGCAGAGGGCAGTATAAATATCCATGATACTCCAAAAAAGAAGGGGGTGGGTGGCATGCTACATCACCATCCCTTTCACCTTGCACCTACCCCGGACAGGCTCAGACTGGCCTGCAGGGCAATCAGGCCTTGTCCAAAGAGAGTGTTAGGTCAGTGTTTGGGCCATTTTTTGGGCTGTTTGCAGGCCTGTTTAATGGTCTGGTGGGCAGGTGTTTACTGTTGATTTCACTGATATTACCACAAACACCACCTGCAGCAAACACAAATGCATGCAGCCTCCCATACTTTGCAAAATGCTTACACAACGTACCTTCACAAGTTCAAAACTCAGCAGTATTTGAAAGGATGACTATCAGTTTAGATTCAGTTGCAGAGGTATTTTCTACTGCACATTGATGAATGTTATTATTATCCTCCAAAGTGGATAACAAATATATTCCAAACCATCAACTCTCTCTTCATTCAAATGAAGGCCTGCTCATCCCTCCTATTTTAGTGAGGCAGGAAATAAAAGAATGTGCATATACTTGTCTAAAGTTTGACTTTGAAGCCAGATCTAGCAGTTTATTTGGGGGGCAAAACTGCATGTTCTACTCTTCTATAAATTGTCCCACCCCTCCCAGGATGAGAAATGTCTTTACTTCCCTCTGCCCATCCCAAGGTGGCCTCCATTGCTTGGGAAGGTGTGGTGGCTTTACCTTGCCATTCAACCACGGTGAATGACCGATTTAAAGATTGTGGAACTCATTTTTTTAATATTCCCCCCAGTTTCTAGATCACCCTCTGCCTACTCAACCGACCGTACTTCCTGTAAGCGATGCTCTTCCGCAACAGCCCATTCTGTCCACTCATTGGTCCAGGCCTTGGATGTAGGGGGATGAGGGGAAAGCCAATGTGTGAAACATTGTGGAACTCACAAACAATAGCTGCTAGAGCAAAAATGACCAACTCTTGATAGATAATGGAACTCCACACTCAGATTCCTATTTTGAGTACCAGAATGTTGGAAGACCCAAGTGCCAATATATACATTTTTGATTTGTAAATTATGGAAGAGTATTAAAGAAAAACTGGGAGTGGGGGATCTTCACCAATTCAAAACAGTTGTGTTTAACATTTTTGTGAAGTCGGTTAACAAAACTCCGTACTTGGATTTAGAATTGAAAAACTATGTTTCTGTATGTACCTTTCAATAACTACCCCATTGCCTTTACACCTTCACACAAAACATTTCAGGACTGAACTTAGGTGGGGTGGGGGACACATACTGGGTCTGGGGAAAGGGAGGAGCAGAGTCATAAAATGTGACCAAAGCTGTTAGGAAAGTAGACAAGCCAATTTTCTTAGTACTAACCAACTAAACCATAAAAAGATAGCTGTATTATATTTAGAAATTATGTAGCACCCTACTGACACTAATTTGGAAGGCACTGTCAATTCTGGTGTAAGCCTGGGTCCACGTGCACGGCTTGTAGGATGCATGGTTGTTGCTGACTATATAAACCTTTCCCACGCATTTAAGAAATGGCCCAAATAGACAATTCAAGTGAAGAACAACTACATTCACACTACAGTGTTTGAGCATCCATTTCCTTTGGTTATATGAGAGTGCTTTATCAGTAACTGTTCAACTGAGAGTGATGAAATAAAAAAAAAAAAGTTTACATCGATAATCATTAACATTTAGGACAACCTCTGATATTTGGAACTTTCAAAAAGTATTATCAATGGAATTTTCATTGGCACTCTTGAAGCAATGCTGATCTGTGCTGTGTTTGGAGACAGATCTGTTGGAGAAGTTACCAATAGCCTTACCTCATTTATGAGGACAAGCAAAATGTAGAGAACCAGTCCGACAACCACAGACTAGTGAAACTCAATTTTGATGAATTTCTAAAATGAAGAAACCCCTTTCACCTGAAATAGTTGAGGACATTCAACAATAAAAACCCTCTAGAAAAGGGGAGACTGAAAATAAGAAAACAGCCAAAGAAAACAGGCAAGTAGAAAAAAGAGGCGGAGTAACAGAGAAGAAGGTATAGAGGTTCGAAGGTATAGAGGTTCGAAGGTATAGAGGTTCGAAGGTATAGAGGTTCGAAGGTATAGAGGTACCAAGGTATAGGTCGGGTTTAGAGGTAGTAGGGTGTTGGAAGAGTTAAAGGTACTAGGATATAGGTAGTGTTTGGTAGAGGCTTTCAAGTTTAAGAGGGGTAATATTTCTAGGTATAGATGGTGGTCATGAAACTAAGTAATATGCCAGGATACAGGTGCTAGGCACAGGTAAGGATAGAGGGGCTTGGGCTTAGATAGGAGAAGAGGTATGGGGATAGTTTGAATAGATGCATTAGGATATGGTAGTAGATGTACTATGACATCATCAGATTAATAGTTACAACTAGGGTTAGAGGCATTAGGATATAGTCATGTATTAAGGTACCAGGGTAAAGGTGAGGGTATAGGAGAGAGGTAATGAAAAAGGCAGTTGACAGAGAGGGGAGGAGGAACAGGCTCGAGTACAGGAAGAGGGGTAATGGTAGAAAAAGAGAGGTGAGCATTCGGATAGGGGGTTTGAGTTTGTATCCATAAAGGGAAATAGATTTACAAATGGATCCTTACAAAATCAACGTTTTTTTTGTTGTTTTTTACAGTATGTACGGCATTTAAAAGAATAGACTGGAATCATTGGAATGCCTAGCATTTTGGAAATATGTGAACAGACTAGTTCATGGACCGGTATATCAAGAAAAGGGTTTAACTATGTTTTTCCTCATAGTCAACTGTTAGAGTTAGAAGATGAACATGTTGTCCAAACACTGTGGTTTAAAAGGCAATCCTAGAATTTATCCTCAGTTCAGTAGTTCTACTTTGAAGACATTTTAACAGATACTAAATCTTCATGGCCAACAATGATTGTACTGGATGTTTCAAATGATTGGCGACAACACTGTTTAATAGCTAATTTGTGATGTATGAAGTGTGCATGGAGGTGATGTATAATTTGATGTGGTTGGCATAAAATCAAATAAATGACATTAGGTGATTAGCAAATAATGTGTTGTCTTGTACCTTAAGGTCTTTCAGTAATATGACTGCTGATGTCATTAGATTGAAAATGATTTACACACTGCATCTTTTAGAATGACAGCACTATAGATCTTCAATTTATACCTGTGTACTTTGTCTCAAATCTTAGAAATAGTAATGATAAATTGAGAGACATTTGACAAAAAAAAATGAGTAGCTTTTCTTATATGATTTCTGCAGAAAAATGTTTTACAATTGATTTGGATGAGAATCTATCATAGGCCGACTTCTCCTAAATTAGTGTTATTGGTCTGTTTCTGACTGTAGATGATGCAAGGTTTGTGATGTGGATGGCAAGCAACCAAATTTAATTACAGATGAACAACTGTTGGCTTCTTGTAGAACTCTGTAAACATTTTATATTCAAGTAGGCAGAGTAGAGCATCTGGGAAAAGTAGATTTTGTTTGTATTTCGCATTGATGTTACTGAATTTGATGCTTCAATAGATGCTACTGATAAAAGCAGTAAATGTGTCCATTGTGTTTCTCTCTATAAACTAACCTATAAAAAAGTATCATCAATATAGCTTACCATAAAAAGGGTTTCTTTTGCATAAGACAAGCAGATCATCCAGTTTGCCCCTGAAAATTTTGCAGAGGATGGAACAATGTAAGAGCCTATACCTGTGTCTTGCACCAGTGTTCATGGTTCAAAGGAAAGTTTTGCATACAAAGATTCGTTTTTCCAAGTTATTTCAATTTGTTATCCCTACAAGTTTGAGTCCTTGCCATGCAAAACAAATCCAAAGATCTTTCTGCCCACCAAACGTTACATGGAAAGCATTGAAATATATATAGCTCCTCTCCTATGGACCAACAACTGGATTAGAGGATAAAACATTTAAGTTTTGCTATGATTTACTGAAAAATCATTATCTAGTTAACTATGTCGTCCACTGGCATACCCTTGCTGTGAAAATGATAGCATTGTGCGCAGTATGTCCTGCCAGATTGGAAAGGTTTAGCTGAGTATTTCCTCTTGCTATGTAAATCAAAATTAGACTAATGCTGCAGAGAAACTATTGTAGATATGTAAACTGGTAGCTGTGAGCCACAAAGTACCTAACTAGTGTTCATCTAACAAAAACTGGGTCATACCCTTATTTGAAATCATTTATTTTCAAGCATTCCTGAACACATAGGTCACTAAATCATATTGAAGGAAGAAGTGCATTTTCATAGTGATGAGATGCTTATTCGAGTCATCATTGACATCATTCATCACATTTGACATAGTCAGATGTTGGCAGTAGAGGTAGGCTGACACTAATGTTACAATAAATTGATGAATTATGAAATCACAAAGACATTCAACGCACTGTTATTGAGCTGTAACATGTTACCTTTATCTACATATAGGGGTGCATTGCAAGTTTTAAGGGAAACATGTAAGACATACGTACTATAATGATGTGACAAATCATTTTTAAGTTTTATGGTTCTGGGGTCTTAACAGGGGGAAAGAACACTACTTCAATTGCTGAAATTCCAATTATTTTTGATAATATTGAAAAAGCAAGGCTGCCCATATTTTTGTTTAATTAGGAAAAGACCAACGAGGATTCTGGGTGGCTGTTAAATCTCTAGAAATGGAATTGAAATTAATTTAATGTCATAGAAGAAGTGGTCTGTACTCACTATGTATTAGAGGTTGAAAAATAGTCATGGAAATGAAGATTTGTTTTGTTCTTAATGCCCACAGGGTCTCTCTTTTGCCATTGTGTGTAACAGTTGGGCAGTCAGGTCACTTCAGTGAATGATATTACATGATGCAAAAAGAACAGACCAAACTTAAAAATTATATGTACAAAATTATCTATCTAGAGCTTTCCTTCTCCAAATCTTGCATTATTCGCTCAATGACTCAGTAGTGAAAAGCAGTGGCCATGTCCTGCCATAAACATCAATCTGTGACCTGCAGCCCCTTGGCACTGTATTTGTGGATCTCATATCATTGTGGCTACTTCATGGCAAGTATGCAGTATTGGCAAGGAGATTACTGTAATACAGCTTTTGTCAGGGGTGCTTGCAGATCCCACAGAATGAAATCCTAGGAATTAACAGTGTGTCTTGCGGTGCAAGTGTGACAAGAGCAGGCGGTTCCTCGCTGGTGCTCAAGAATTACTCACACAGGGGGAGGTGGTGATTCAGAAATACTGACATCTCTAAAGTGGTGTGCATCACCGCCAGCCTACCAACATCCTTCTGCCCGGACAGGCCATGCAACAATTGTGTGACAAGCACTCATGACACGTTCCTTGTCTGGTGGACCCCTGGTAGTGGTTGGGATATCGCCATCTGATAGACACTATCCTGACCACTGCCTTATAATTGGGTTCTTGGTAGCAGGTGGTGGCACGTTGGTAGTGGAGGATATCTCTCCCTCTACCAAAGTATAAACTGTGACCTTTGCCTCACACTGGAGGGCAGGATATTTCAACTTCATTATGACATCAGAGATAAATGGGCTTATTCTTCTCCAGTGAGAGAAAGCAGCAGTAAACAGGATTTAAATATGAGTGAAGAAGAGCAACTGACACCACTGTATGAATATGGGTGAAATAACATCTCTGGAGAAGAAAGGGATTATTTTAAATTACAAAGCCTGTAACAAGTAAGAACTAGAAAATAGTATCTGTGTATGTTATATATAGCTACAATTTGTCACTAGGCTATCTTATGTAAGCAAATAAAGTTCAATAACTGCAACAAAGGCACACTGAGAAATGGAGGGAAAGAAAATGACATACTGGAAGCTGGCTATCATCCTCTTTGTCCCCTTGCTTCTTGCCTTTTGAAGTATCTTTCAAATTGGCTGCTTGCTCTGCAAAGGAAACTTCCAAGTTGATGGCCGTTTCAGGAATGTCTTCAAATGAACCGGTATTCTCTTTGACATCAGAGATAATCGACTTATCTGGAAATAAATAATTTATTCAGAAATTTTCATGGTATCTTTTTCATGACAGTTACTCTGTTTTACAGAAATATTACACTTTGTAGATATGTTGGCGCTTTTGCACTAACAGACAGTTGTACGTAAGGATTAGGAGCACAGTTTTCCACCCACAGTGAAGTGCTGGTGTTCTACTGCCTCCTAAGTAGGATACACTAGATGAGTGTCGTAGAACCGTTGGCTTGTTCAGTCCAACTAGAACAAGCCGTCATACCATTTGCAAGGGCATAAGAGACTCGAAATTTCTGAGGGTACAAGGGAAACAGACAAGTACCAAAGTACGAGCCAGCCAAGAAGAAAAGAAAATCAGGCAACATATGTCATGAAAAAATATGAAAAAGACTTTCAAATGGAAAAAAATATATATTTTGAACAATTCTCAGAGTCTCACTTAAGTACATATGATTAATACCGAATTGAGTGATACTTATTGAAAGTAGTACTTTTTTTTATACATGAAACATGCATGAACACCCCAAGCCCTGATGACCTTGCCACAAGTTACCCAAAATGTGTCCATTTGTCACGTTCTCAATTTATATTGCCTTTAAGATTTATTAAATATGAAGCACTATTATGTTGTATCTACCATATAAGTGAGGTGTTTGTAGAGCATAGACCCTGTACTGAATTACTTCAATGTGCTCTCAAACTGGATAGTTAAGGAAAATAAGACATAGTGAAACAAAACATTGGTCCATGGCTCACACAATCTGATTAAGTGGGAAAGATGGAATTTGATCCCAGGATTGCATTTTGCGCAGTTGAGCAATTGTAGGGTTATAACCTCCTCCCATTTAACAGCTACGGTCACAGTGCTTTGTGCTCAGTTATTTAATTATTGTTATTCAAATGATGTTAGTATATGGAGTTCAATTAATACACATACTACAACTTAAATTAAACTGCCACTTTATACACGTATATATGGGTGTTGCAATAAGATTTAAAGGTATGCTTTTCTGTTGAAGATCAAACGCAGCGACAGGTCATGCCTGTCTGAAATCATGCTGCACTTTGTGAATGTATCCTTGAAGACCTGTTACCCGAGGAGAAAACTCTGTGGAGGCTCAGAGACCTCTTATTTTTTGCTAATTATTTATGACCATTCATCTATATTCTCTACAATTTTACAGGATATTATTACATTACATTCAAAATCGATATACACAAAATGCAAATGTTAAGAATCAACCACACTAAACATAATGTGGTTTAAGGTTATTAAAGAAGTATTATTTGACAGTAAATCGTCTGTAGGAAAAACATGCAAGTTGTAGGTACAGAACAAACGGATTTCAATATTTTTTTCATTTGGTTATTTTCTGGGCCCTGAAGCTAAAAACAGAAAGCTTCAGGTTAAACTGATGCTTTAAACTATTTAACAACAAGCATTGGGAAAACCAATCAGTCTTGTTTAAGTGAGAGCTATTGACTTTGCAATGTCTTATAGCCATGTTGTAGAGCAGCGTGGCTGCTGTGCAGCATGGCTAAAAGTTTTTTAAAAAGGGATATGACGTAAGAAGGTAAAAAAAAAGCTCTATGATGTGACCAGAGGTGAACTTTCCCGATTGTTTTTACACGAGGCGTTGTGGGGGCAAATGTCTCTTACAAAAATATTTATAGCCATAAGCAAAAAACAAACAGCCCAATTGCAAAACAAAACTACACAAGTCATGTGGGGTACAGCGTATATTACCCAGGTGATAATGAAAATGAATGGGTGGATGCATTCATGCATTTTGAATGAAGTTTGGAGGGAGTATATCACAAGTGTTTAATAAAACAAGGCCAATGACAGTAAGATGGTGTCACCTGAAAGAGTTGAGGGCAAACATTGCCTATACGTTGGGACATGGGAAAAAAAATCATGGTTACCAAATAATGGGCGGGAAGATCATAGGAATGAAAAGGAATCCTGCATTCTTAAGTATGTTCAAAATATAGTAGCTTTTGCGTGGAAAAGGGAGGCTCCGTGGACCCACATGGTTTCCCAATAAAAATATCACAGATGGAGGGGTATGGCCACAAAACTAAAAAGTGAAAGCTCATGAACGAGCGAATGATGAATTATTAAGCGTATGGTTCCAGGAGAAGAGAAAAGGCAAAATCATGGCTGAACAGTGGTCACTGCTTCTGTACAAGAGAAAGATAATTAGGGCTCTGAATGAAGTCAGGAAATTGGGTTGAAACATTGAGTCATCATATACGCGATAAAGCACATACAATTCAGATGAGAGGAAGAATCATCTGGGAACATAGGTCATACTGGGGAAATGAAAATGAAGGGCGTGTGCACGAGCTGCAATCTAAGTAACACAGTATACAGCACAAGTCAATAGCCAAGCAGTCCTATGACAGGAAGGAAGAAAAAAAAAAAAAAAGAAGCAACATCATGGGAAGAAAAATAGTAACTCAATCTCAGCGTCAGAGGGACCCTAATCAAGATGAAGCTGTCTGTACCTTGTCAGTGCTCCAGCTGAAAGAAGAGGAAGTGAAGCCAGATCGTGGTGTCTAATTAGAAGGCAGCAAATGAAAGTGACAATGAAGCCCACAAACGGTAAGGAATGGGTGGACTCCAAGCCCCTTGTACAACACAATATCTTCCGCAAGCAAGAGCGCATGCATGCGCTGTCACATGCAAGACCTAAAGAAAATCCCCTATCTTGTAGACTCACAAATTTACAGAAACACACACTCTGGGGGTGGTGAGACTTGGCTGTAAGGCACACCTTAACTCACTTCAAGGGTATAATAGTAGCCCAGTGCTGGACTGCCCATTTATTTCATTGTGCACTTCCTTGGTGGGGTGGAGCCTTTGGAGGCCAGCTTTTCTAGGCAGAGGGCCATTGCTGGCACCTCTTCTTGTTTCTCCAGCTCCCTGGGGCTAATTACAGCAGGCACAATGTTGAATTAGGAATGACAGAGAAAAGAGAAGGCAAGACAAAAAAGAGAGAGAGTGAGCCGAGAAGAGGAAGGGAGCTAAGCTGATTTAAAAAAAAATTCAAGTGTGCTTTCAGTTTTTAGTCCAGCCCTGCAGTAGCCAAGTAACAGTGTTTCACCTTACAGAGAGAATTAAAAAGCTGCATCTCAACTTCAAGGATATTATGTTTTGATCCATGCGAAGAGTTCAAAGGTTCTGCCATTTCCACTCACAGAGAAATTGTTTGGTTAGTAATGCATTAGACTTGTGGTTATTAACTTTTTGACTTCTGTGGCACCCTACTTAATCATTACTGGAATCCAGGGATGGTTATTGAATAATTACTGAAATGCGGGGACGCCCACTGAGTCATTAATGGAAGCCAGGGACCATGGCCTAAGCAATTTTGATGATTTGAACCACAAAACAATACACAAAATACAGAAACAAATGTGGAAATATATTATTTATTTAGCAAATCTAAACAAAATAAACATTAAAGGAAAAAGTTGGAGCTTTTCTAATTCAATTGGGGCCACCCACCACCCTTAATGTATTCTGTTCAATGCACTTGTACTTCTCCCACAAATCATTCTGAGGATACCAACTTAATTTTTAGCTCCAATTGCAAATTCCTTTACGCTTACAGGACGTTCTCACATTTTCAATTCAACGTTTTGCTTCTTTATTTATACTTTAGCAATCTATTAGTATTATTTACTTTTGTAAACTGCAGTAGGCATCGCGGTCCCCCAGTGGTCGCTGGGCCGCAGGTTAAGAACCACTGCTCTAGATGATAGAGGTGTGGCAGAAACATTTTACAATACTTACCAAACGGTTAATAGTACAATTTATAAAGTCTATTTTGACCATTTTTTCCAGTCCTTGTGGATTTTAGAACTTTACGTAAGTAGTTCTATTGGAAAAATTAACTCAGACGTGGGTGAGGGCACAACCCTTCCCTCTTAGTTGGGCAGATTTGGAAATGCACATTGACAAATCCAGGCACAGTTTCCGAACTTCACCGTACTTTGAGGATTGCCAGGCTGCAGTCTGTATATGTGACCGCTCTCCCAGCCAGGAAAATAGCTCCAGGTGAAATTTCTGTATGGCAGGAGACAAAGCATACCATGTAACATGGGGGATTTTGGGTGGGTGGGTAGGAACATCAGTGGGATATATCCTGTTTTACCAGGCTTGAGATATCTTTGCCTGAGGCATTTTTGAAGAAATGTGCCTTATAAACAATAAAGATGAGAGAAGTGAGGCTAACAGGCAAGTGGATTTTCAATATTTGGAAGTCCCAAGTTATTTAAGCAGATGGTGCATAAAGTTAGTCATTAGCAAATGGGAAGTCAGGCAGAGATTTTAAGATTTTGTAAATGCTCAAAAATTCTAGCAACACCAGAAATAACAAGAATCGCTCTATGTCAAATTTTTCTTTTTCAAAAAATGCGAATTGACTTTAAAGAACAAAAACAGTTCAAAATGCTAGACAGGAGACGCCACGTTAGGGTAGCTTATGAAAGTAATCATAAGCTAGAACAACCATTGTCTCACTTTTCCCAACCTTTTGGCTTTGCAAACGCTTGTTGCTGATACCCATCAGCATTGGCAAAAAGAGAAAAAAAAGGTTATTGCAGATGCTGAAAAGCAACATCAAAAGCAAAAAATGTATGCCTCATGACACTGCAGAGTCCATTTTTTAATTTTTTTTAAATCTTTTAATTTCCAGTTCGAAGAAGGTGGATATCATCTTGTAGAAGTAAATTAAACAACAAAAGATGCATGAAAGCATATTATTTATAAAGCAGTGCTCAGCAGCAAATTGGTGCTGCTAAGACCTCCGAATAAATAAGAGCCATTAAGAAAAAACAAGCATTTTCAATGCAATAGGTCTCGCATTTGTGAGAGTTAGAGCTATTGGCGTTGTAAATGACAATGTCTTTTACCCATATTTTTTTGTTTGGAGTGGAGTGGATGTATGTGGTGTGGAGTGGAATTATGTAGGTTGGATTAAAATTGTTAGTTGTGGAATTGTGTGGTGTGGATTGGATTTGTGTAGTGGAATTATGTGGCATGGTGTGCATTGGAATTATGTGGATAGTAATTATGTGGGTTGAGTGTGCCGGAATATATGTGGAGTGCAGTGCTTAATTTGTAAAAAGTAAGTGCCAGGGCTCTCGTCAGGAGGCCACTACAGCTTGCACCACACATTGCACTTGCTATGCTGCCAATGATAGTAACAACACAACTACTAACCATCACACTCCTACAAGTGTGACAATTCAGACTATTTCAGGCCCCCGAAGCTATAAGAATGGTTTGGACAGCAGGTAATAGTCATTTTAATGTATATTTAATTAATAACAAAATGTTGCTTTGGTCATCTCTAAATTAGCCAGACAGTGCCACTGTGTGGCAGACTGTCACAAGCACCGGTGTTGACAATTAAGTGCCAGTGCTGCGAGCCAGAAAGTACTGGCACAAATTAAGTGGGATTGTGTGTCATGGAGTGTAATTACGTGTTATGGTATTTTGTGTTGTGGAGTGGTATGTAGCGGAGTTTAATTATGTGGTGTGCTGGTGAATTTTGTCACATGATGTGGAATTCTGTGGTGTGGATTGGATGTATGAGGTGTTTTGTGTACTTGTGTTGTTCAACTGAATTATGTAGTTTGTTGTCGAATTATGTGGTGTGGAATAGAAATGTGCAGAGTTGAATTGTGTGGCGTGGAAGTGTGTGGCGTTTACTGAAATTATGCTGATTGGAATTAAGTGGCATAGTGTGGAGTATATTTGTGTTACCAAGTTGAAAAATGATGAAACATAATTACAAAGAAAGGTGGCGTTTCATTGCGCACAAAATCACAAAATTAAAACATGTTGCTTCCACCAAAAAATGTCGGAAATGCACAATGAACATCTGTGAGATACGGTAGACAGAGAAGGGCTTTTCACATTGTGAGAGGTGGAGGAAGGGCATCATTTGGATTACACCACTGTGTACATTGAAACTAAAACCTCATTGAAAAGTTAACAAGTGCATGAAAGACGTTTTCGGGTGTCATGGAGTTTAATTACGTGTTATGGTATTTTGTGTTGTGGAGTGGTATGTAGCGGAGTTTAATTATGTGGTGTGCTGGTGAATTTTGTCACATGATGTGGAATTCTGTGGTGTGGATTGGATGTATGAGGTGTTTTGTGTACTTGTGTTGTTCAACTGAATTATGTAGTTTGTTGTCGAATTATGTGGTGTGGAATGGAAATGTGCAGAGTTGAATTGTGTTGCGTGGAAGTGTGTGGCGTTTACTGAAATTATGCTGATTGGAATTAAGTGGCATAGTGTGGAGTATATTTGTGTGGATTGTGTTACCAAGTTGAAAAATGATGAAACATAATTACAAAGAAAGGTGGCGTTTCATTGCGCACAAAATCACAAAAATTAAAACATGATGCTTCCACCAAAAAATGTCGGAAATGCACAATGAACATCTGTGAGATACGGTAGACAGAGAAGGGCTTTTCACATTGTGAGAGGTGGAGGAAGGGCATCATTTGGATTACACCACTGTGTACATTGAAACTAAAACCTCATTGAAAAGTTAACGAGTGCATGAAAGACGTTTTTCGGGTGGCTACAGCCTATAATTAATTCCCTGTTTCTTCGTTAATGCTGGTTGACTGTGAAACTGGATGTGCTGCTTTATCGAAAGGTAATTTAACAGTTTTCCTCACAACCATTGAAAGTGCATGGTCGTTGGCGATCTGTTTTTTCACAGCAAAGGTATTGGAGCGCTTTACATGAGCACCAGTTATGTTACACACGGACAGAATCCTTAAACAAAGAATGCAAACCCTTGACTGCTATTTGCACTTTCCAGAGTTCATTATCATAAAAACTATTCTTCATCGCCCTTTTCCCTGCTTTGTGTTTTAATATCACTGCAAGAAAGATAATCCAACTAAAGCAGGTATTGGAGAGATGTTGTAACCCAACATACGCCACAGGTATTTTATACTTATGCAAATGGTATAATTTAATAGTAAAATGTGCCAGAAACATTCATCAAAGGAGGCATTCTAGATAAGTTTAATTTGCCTAAGCACCACAGTTCTGAAAATATTTGCCCATTTCAAACTGCATTTTACAGTCTGCAAGCCCTTGTTCTAGTATTTTATTTCCGGCTTTCCGATGCTTGTGAAGCTTTCTAAATTCGCATCATGCGTAGTTGTTAAGCTTCCCAGTGTGATCTGTGATGTCTCCCAAGCCTGGCTTTAACTCAACCACGCTGCTTTGTTGGACTTGTAGTTTTGACTTCCCTTGGTAGGCCCACCCCTCCTAGCCCAAATGCGAGCAGTCTGTATGCTTAAACATCAGGACTGAATGCAAGCCGTGCATGGTGTGTGGCCGCTGGGCTTCAGTTTCCAATCCAGGAGGCGAGCCAGCCAAACTAGGGGTCAGACAAGTCGTCTGCAGCAGTTCACGATGCGCTGCTAGACTGGATGGGGCAGAGGCTTGACTTTGAAAGACTGACAGGGCCTTGAAGAAGTAAGTCACAAGCCCGTGCCATTTAAAAACCAGAAGGTCCTGAACGGAGTCAGTTAATCAGAACAAGTCACGGTTCGTTTGTGTTTGTTTAGAAAATCTCCACGGGTTCGAGTCTCACTGTCAGCTCTCCAGTGTGTACAAAAAAGTTGACCAGAACTAATAAAATTAAATAAACAATGGCGTGCATATTGGAATCAATAAAATTAAATAAACAATGTGAATTGCAATGGAATCAAAATTAACAAGACATATTAAGGCATGTTTATAAAGTCCTTTGCGGCTCGACAACCCTATAGTCTTTTTAACAGGCGTTTAACAGCATGTGTACTTCGTGTACATAAACTTGCTGGTCTAGCTCCAACTAAAACGTGCAAACATGCTCGGAGCGCCTGCAACGTAAACTCTCCCCTACATTTAACCAGTGGTGCGCGCGCACCACAGAGGAGCGGGGGTGGGGGAGGGAGCGGCAGCGAGGTGAACGCGCGCTGCTGCGCGTTCTGGCCACCGTCGGGAATGGGAGGAGCAAGGCGGGACATGGGCCCGCCTTTGCCCAATCGCGTGCCGTTTTTCTAAAAAACCGCACGCTACAGCCAATGAGGGCTTCTGAAAACAAAACCACACGCACGAGCGTGTAGGTCGTTTTCAGAAGCCCTTTCTAGAGGTCTCGCGCTGCGCGAGCAGTGCTGCGCACTGCAACGCTAGGCGCGAGACCTAAAAAGGGCACGGTAGAGTGGGGGAGCAATATAGTAGCTGGGGGGTGATTGAAAGAAAAAGGTGAGAGTGAACAGAAAGGGAAGGAGAAGCAATAGACTAGTTGTGAAGGAAAGAAGGTTCATGGGGCGGAGTTATGAGGGTGAAGTAGCACACGGGAGAAGTCAAGAAAATATGGAAGGCTGAAAGAGAAATGAAAAAATGAAATTCCATAAATGTAAACACTGGAAAGTTACAAGTCATCCAATCAAATGTGTGGACCAGGGGAGAGGTAAATAAAGGAAGTGGAAGGCAAGCCATTGAATAAGCAGCAAGCAAATGACCCTCACAAGAATACCAACCAAGAATACAATGGGCTGAGCCAAAGCCCACAGTATTGCCATTGCACAACAGCTCCTTCAATAATTGCTAAGGCTTTGGTAATCCCTGGGCAATCCTAGATTATTGTGCTCCGACTGTGACAAATGGAGTTGCTTAATTAAAATGGGGATCCCGTGTCTATAGTAATAATGGACCTTAAATTGGATTACCTAGTATTCTCGATTAGGAGTATATTGAAGCACAACTGTCCTAGGCATAGCCAAAGTAGTAGTTTGGGATAGTCAGACACTAGAAAACAGTAAAATGCAATAATGATTCATTCAATCAGTGTCATTTTTCAGAACTAATCATTATATAATGAAAGTGTGACAATTAAAGCATAAATTCAGGACAACCAATCTAGCTTGATTTATGCAATTTAAATCTGAAGTCCAACCTGCCAAAATAATCCTTTTGACAGAGGTAAACCTCCCTTTTAAACACTAGTAAGTCACTCATATCTAGGCCTTGCACCCCACAATGTAGGGTGCATAGTATCTAGCATTTAATGCTGGGATGTTGTTACAACGACAAGCCCCCAAAAGCTATTTTCACATTGGAAGTCTCTGGCTGTTCTAGGAGGAAAACTATTGTGCAGGTTAATTTTGCTATCTTGGCCAACTGCTAGAGAAATGGCTCAAGCACAATAATTTTAATATTTATAAAAAATAGTCCAATGGTGAAGCTGAATTTTTAATATAGTTTTAGGAAAGTATCTTTTGGGAATATACCTTTTCCCTGCCTAAAGCTCATTTAGGACAATTTGCATAAGGCTGCCAGCAGCTGCCTCTTACAGTGCTTGACCTTATTGAGGTATGCAACCTGCTTCTCCGGGAGAACATTGGCTTGGGCCTGTTAGGCTGGATGGGCTGGGTATGAGATCTGTGACACCAGTCAGATAGGATTTAGGACTTTAATTTACTAGGGGGCAAAGGGGAGGCCTGTCCATTGACAGTTTAGTATAAGTGGATGTCTAGGAGGGCAAAGCCTTTTGATCCCAGACATGCTGTAGTCACCCTGGCACCTTCCCAGTGAGATGGAGAAGTGGTCCCCGAACCACTTTAGTGAAGCTTAGAAGGAGGGGACGACTCATTTTCTTAGGCACACTGCTGGGTGGACTCTTGCCCTAGTGGAAGGGGTCTAGACATCTCTGTTTTGCCTTAGAAAAGTGCACTGTGGAATAGTTTGCAGTTAGGCAAATAGGATTTACTCTGACAGTGGATACTGGGGACTTTTTCCTACTGCTAAGGGAGTGGCCAGGTGCTACCCCCACAGCAAAAAACGGTGGTGGTATGTACCAACGCTATTTTGCGAGTCACAGACTCGCAAAATAGCATTTGCGACTCGCTATTAGGAAGGGGCGTGCCAAGGGCGTCCCTTCCTAATAGCAAGCCCAAATGGTATGTACCATTGTTTTGCGACCGTATTTGCAGTCTCAAAACACTCGCAGTTTACCACCTACTTCAAGTAGGTGGTAAACCATTCGTAAACGGGAAGGGGTCCCCAGGGGACCCCTTCCCTTTGTGAATGGGTGTGAAAATATTTTTAAGAGCATGCAGTGGTCCCAGGGACCACTGCCTGCCCTTAAAAAATGAAACTGAAAAGCTTCATTTTTCTTTTTTAAATGCATCCCGTTTTCCTTTAAAGAAAAAGGGCTGCATTTAAAAAAGAAAAACTGCTTTATGTAAAAAGCAGTCCCAGACATGGTGGTCTGCTGACCCCAGCAGGCCATCATCCCTGGGAGTGCTAGCCATTCCCAATGAGGTCGCAAATTGCGCTTGCCTCATGAATATTGATGAGGCATGCAATTTGCGACCCCATTGGGAATCGTAACAGTGTCTGTGACACTGTTGTACATTGCATTTTGCGAGTTGCAAAGCAAGGCAATTTGCGAGTCGCAAAATGCAAGCTTCGTACATCTGGCCCCAAGTCTGAAGGTAGAACTCTTCGCTAGGCCGAGGTGCAAAAGGTATCTGTGCTATGCAAACACTTTGTCGGTCAGGAAATTTGAATTTCTCCCACTCATAGCTTTTCCTGTCAAAATCAACAGGGTTAGCAGGACCTCATTGAGCCGCTATCAGGCTACAAGAGGACTTCAGTGGATACAGGCTGCAAACTTGCCCTTCTGGAAGATTTCGACTTCCATTTCAAAAACTGTTAGAAGGCAAAATCTTTGACCGGATGAACCCACTTGCTGTATTCGACCTGTGCTTCATCACAATTGGCCTGAAATTGCGCCTCGGTGCCAGTCAACTGCGAACAGTGACTACTGATTGGAGCTTTACTATTTCTTGGCAGTTTTTACCTTAAATCTTTAAAAATTCATAACTCCAGTTCCTTTATTGGAGTTTTGTTGTTTGGTGTCATTTTACTTATTAAGTTTTCCTCTTTTTTTCAAAATTGGTCATGGGATTTTTACTGTGTTGTATTTTGACCTTTTAACTGTTTTGTTACTGCTAAACACTTTAAATAGTTTCCTAAGTTAAGCCTGTTTGCTCTCTACCATAGCTACCAGGGGGTTGAGCTCATGTTTAAATTAATGTGTTTTACCCTGGCAAGTTTGTGGTTTTGTTCCCTGTGGTGGATTTACATCTAGCCCAATTAATAACCCACTTTTGAATTATAAAAAAAAAGCAACCTTTAGGTCTGCCCTTTACTTTGTTTGAAAAAGTACTTTGATACACATGACATCAGTTCTTTTAGGGTTTCATGCCTTCATACAGAAACTGCTGAAGCCCAAACTGAAGCCCACCTAGCAGACTCAGATTAAGGAATTGTGATCAGAAATATATGGAGATTCAAGCGCCTGGTGTCATAGATTAGTCACAGTTCAGAGGAGCCAATGATGTTGGTGAACCACAGTTGATTCCAGTGCTCATCCACTAAAATTCCTGTGGTGTAGGTGATTTTTAACTAAAAGTGATTTATCTTAAAACTGCAGAGCTTGATTGGATTTTTCTCATGCTGATGTTAGCCACAAGGAAAAGGACAAGGCCTTCCGTAGCTTCAAGGAAGCAGTTAATGTACAAGACTTGATGGTGGTAAGGTAACATTTTCGATGGTTGATGTTGTTAAAGTAGAAGATCTTCAGAGATACAGGTCACAGGTACATTGGTAAATCTGGATGCTGTCGGTGGTCAAGAATGCAAAGACATTCAATGTAGAGGTGAAAGATGACTGGCTGAATGGTGTCTTCCTTGACTGAACAGAATCATGCTTGGTCAGGAACTTATTTGCGCTTTCTTCCTGCTAACATTTATGAAATAGTCAATTCAGGAAAACCTTTCCAAAACATTTGCTGAGGAACCTCAAAAAATTTGATAATATCTGCTTCAAGTAAATGTTCTAAAACCCTACCCATAATGTTATGTTAAATAGATTTTAAAGTGCTCGATTACCCGAAGGTGTCCTGGCACTAGCTCACGGGTTTGAACAAGGAATGACTGTAGAACAGAACAGGGCCTAATGTTAAAAAGCCAGGTCTTCAACTCCTTTCTAAAGGTGAGAAGATTGAGGGCAGATCGGATAGGATAAGGTAAGGGGTTCCATGCTTTGGCCGTGTAGGTGATGAAACTCCTGCCATCCCAGTTAGTTCTCTTAAATCTGGGGACAGCAAGGGTTTTAGCTCCCAATGAACGAAAGCTTCTATTGGGTTCGTACCCTGAAATGGTATGCCTAAAGTGGAATGGACCTGTTTTGTTTAAAGCCTTGAAGGCAGTGCAGAGAGCTTTGAATTTGATTCAATGTCTTACCGCTAGTCAGGGCAGTTTTTGGATTTACATTTTGAATTTTAAATTTGAGAGTGCCAGACAAAAGCCTAGCTGCAGCATTTTGGGGCGTCTGTAATTTATGAAGATTTTGCTGCTGTACGTTGAGGTAGAGTCCAATACAATAATCCAGTTTTGACAGGACAAGGGAGGTGTGTCAGTTTTTTGTGACTCGTAGGGGATGAACTTAAGAATCTTTTTAATCATCTTTAATGTGAGGAAGGTGGAGGCTGTGACTGAATTTACCTGGTCACCAAAGGTGAGTTTGTTGTCCATCTGGACACCCAGGTTTTTGGCCTTCCTCACTGGTGTGGGCAGATAGCCTAATTCTGCTGGCCACCAGGATGGAGACCAGAAGGAAGTATTGTTTCCAAAAAGAATGACCAGTTTTTTCTGAGTTCAATTTTAAGGAGTTATTCAATTGCTAATGGCCTGCATACAGTCATGAAATCTACTGCCTGTGTCTATATCCTGGTTAGACAGTGACTACAATTTTTGTGTCGCCAGCATAGTAAGTCAGTGAGAAGCCAAAAGATCTTATTAAACAAGCCAGGAAACATGCATATACATTAAACAGAGCAGGGCTGAGCGAGGACCCCTGTGGGACCCCGCAAGAGAGAAAGAAAGGCTCAGAGACAAATGCGTCCAATGCCACCGATTGTTTCCTTTCCAAGAGGAATGAGCGCAACAAAGTTAGTGCTGTCCCCTGCACTCCGATTGTGGCAAAGCAGTCCTGCAAATGATCATGATGAACCGTGTCGAATACTGCAGATCGATCTAACACTAAAGAAGCATTTCCTCCGACATCTAATGCCTTTCTAATTTCTTCTCAGGATTTGATCAGGGCAGATTCTGTTCTGTGGCCACTTCTAAAGCCATACTGTGTAGCATCTAGCAGTGGTCCTGGACCAATTATTCAAGGAAGAGTTAGATTAACAGAATTATCAACTTATTTGAGCTTACATTAATCAGCTCCCAAACGTCTGTAAATCATGAAAATAAATGTGCAGAAAAACCACTAAGTATTATTACAATATATTTATTTAGTCATTTAAAGGAATAATCATTAGAGGGTCAAGAAGGTAGAAGAATGTTCTAGGGAACGTGTAGGAAAGTGTGCTCAAGTGTGTATATATAGGAGTCAAGAGAGCTCAAAGTGTGTAGAAAAGTAAAGGGCATATATTTACAAGACTGTACAAAACTGATATCCAATAATCAGTTAAATGCAACCTGTCACATGCAAATTATTCATTTGAATTTGTAAGGAAAGTTTCCTTAAGGCTGTAAACAGGGGTAATGGGGAAGGGAAAATTGGTCCAGGTGCGGTAGGGGTAGCGTCGACGTTTCGATCCGGCTTATCGGCAAACGAGGGACTTTAATACCTCAGCTATGCGGATCTTCCTTTGAGGGACTTTAATACCTCAGCTATGCGGATCTTCCTTGGAGGAAGATCCACATAGCTGAGGTATTAAAGTCCCTCGTTTGCCGATATGCCGGATCGAAACGTCGACGCTACCCCCTACCGCACCTGGACCAATTTTCCCTTCCCCATTACCCCTGTTTACAGCCTTAAGGAAACTTTCCTTACAAATTCAAATGAATAATTTGCATGTGGCCAGGTTGCATTTAACTGTTTATTGGATATCAGTTTTGTACAGTCTTGTAAATATATGCCCTTTACTTTTCTACACACTTTGAGCTCTCTTGACTCCTATATATACACTTGAGCACACTTTCCTACACGTTCCCTAGAACATTCTCCTACCTTCTTGACCCTCTAATGATTATTCCTTTAAATGACTAAATAAATATATTGTAATAATACTTAGTGGTTTTTCTGCACATTTATTTTCACGATTTACAGACGTTTGGGAGCTGATTAATGCAAGCTCAAATAAGTTGATAATTCTGTTAATCTAACTCTTCCTTGAATAATTGGTCCAGGACCACTGTTTCTTTATAATAACCGATACCCAGGTCCAGGGACCATTTGGGAATACCCCATTGTTTATAATGTGTAGCATCTAGCAGCTGCTGTTCCTGAATAAAGTTATATAATTGGGTGTTCATGGCCTTTTGAACTAACTTCACCGGCAGAGGGAGCCGGGAGTTGGTAGGAAAGTTGTTCAGATCTTCAGGGTTTAGACTGGGTTTTTATTTTTAAATAAGAGGCAGTATGGAAGCCTCCTTCCAAGCCTTTGGAAAGTAACCAGTTTTAAACATGGAAGTGAACAGAATGGTAAGATTATTGCCCATCAGCTCTGGATCCATTTTGACCACAGCTGGGGGGACACGAGGGGGGGCAAGGATCCAATGGGGATACTGACTTAGCTGCTTGAATTAGACCAAGGATTAGGTTGGATGGGAGGGGAGCAATTCTTAAAGAATCATCATAGAAGCCTGAGTTGTCTGTCCAATTACTGTTCCAGGTTGTAAGTGAACCTCATGCGAAATTACTTTAGGGCTTTTGAATTCATGGTAAATATGTTCTACTTTGTTTAAAAAGAACTTTGAAATATCATCGCATAGTGCTTGACTGCTAGTGATTTGATTTTTATTGGGAATGGATTTTTGGACACTGTCCTGAACAGTTCTTTAGATTCGTTTTTTGCTTCTTCTATCTGTTTGGTGCAATACCTTGATTTTTCCCTAATCAGTAAGGATTTATATTTCGTTAGGCACTCTTTATTTTTGTCCTTTTGTTGGTTGCTGTAGCCCTTTCTCCATAAACGTTCTTGAAGTTTACAAAGTTGTTTCTGTTTCCTGAGTTGTGAGGCACACAGCCATGACCCCATCTTCAATCAAGTGATAAACCTCAACAAATACAATTACCTCTCTCTATCCTAGTCCACATTCATTTTTGTAAGCTAGACAAACTCAATACCAAAACTAATCTGAGTCTGACCTTGTTCCAGAGGTGTGTTCAGCTGCAGTACTGACAGTCTCATTCACACTTCCTCCCTTAAACACAACTGCTCACTTTCAGCTTTTGCACCTTTCACAGGAGTGTATCTTCCATCCTTGCTCAGATAGCCTCCAATCATACGTTAAGTAAAATCTACAGAATTACTAAGGGATTCTTCATGGAGCTCAGTCTTGTACAACGGTAAAGAGCAGCTTTGCAATGGCATTGGAGGAAATCTAGTTTCCTTGTCAACTATCGAACATGCTTCATTAAACTGGAAAAAAGCATTGTAAAATGAATCAGTTTCACGTAAAACATGATTGAGTCAGTTTGGAGTCTGCGTAGTGCACAATGAGGGGCTGTCGCGGGTTGAGGAAGCGGAAGCAGGAGGCTTAGAGCAGCCGAGTTGTGAGCAGCCGAGCCATGGCTGCCACGGGCACCCCAGTGGGTGTAGCTGCTACGTCGGCAGTTTAGCTGCATGCAGGAGGGGCTGTCACACCAACTTGACGGAAAAAAAGAAGCGGGAGGCTTGAGAGCCCGAGTCGTGGCTGCCTCGGGTACCGCAGTGGGAGCAGTGGCTACATCGGTGGTGTAGCCCCAGGTGGCACTGTAGTGGGAAAATCTGTAGCTGCCCGCATCCCTGCCCCTACATCCCATACAGCCCATACAGTCCACACAGCAGTAGGCAGGAGCCACTAGCCACCAGAGGAGGAGCAGAAGGAGTAGAAAGATGCAAAGGACTCGGAAGCGGACGCCTATGGAGAGAGGTGGTCAGCGCTTAGGCACCAGGTGGCAACACATGGTGGGCTAAAGCGGCCGACATTAGGCCCACATGGGGGATGCCTTAAATTTCATCTCTTTTGCTTTCTTACCAGCCTGTTAGTTTGCCGGCAGGATGAAAGTTCCTTCTGGCCCTAAATTAAGACCTAAATTTAACAGCAATCTTATGATGACAAAGACTGATGGTGCTACCGTTAGTACAGAAAATAATTTGTTACAGGACTGTTCCTCTGAATGATTGGAGAGGTGATCACTATTCATTATCTGCTTTAAATCGACTGCTAAATCATATGACCCATCTAGGGGGTTTGGAGCCAGGGATACTCTACCTACTAAAGAGAGGTGCTCAATTGGTCACCCAAAGGGAAGAGAATTGTCTCAGCCCTAAAACTCTTGATTTTATCATTCTGTTTGATTAGGACATGATTTCTTTAAATAGATCTTTTTTGTTGAATTTTGTAGCACAAGTAGACCAGTTAAGATAGTAAGGAGCAGCAATATAAAGTTGGTAGAACTGCTAAGTACTGAATTTAAGAAGAGAACAAGGGTTGTCTTTAATTGGCCTGTAATTGTCAATCTGATAATGAATAACTGTGAATTTTTTATTTCTAGAGGATTGATATAGTGCCATATTATTCAAAATCACACATGCCTACAATGAATAGGCACAAGTATTTGACCAATCCCAGTCTTCTAGAAAATTGCACAGTCTCGGCAGAGGAATTGGTGTACAATGCATAATTGACTATAGTCTCTTTTAAGGCTGGTATTAAAAGGGAATCTCTTGTAAGTCAAAACTTAGGCCCTAATTATGATGGCAGTCGGTCGGACCTCCGACCGCTATCGCAGCGGGCAGGAGACCGCCCGACAATGAGTCGGCGGTCCCATCCACCCAATTAGGATGAAGCCACCGTGCAGGTGGTCGAAAGTGCTTTTTTCTACTGCAGCTTGTGCTGCGGCCCTTTTCCCTTTTCCTGGGCCACACCATAAGCTGCAGTAGAAAAAAGCACTTTGTGTACATCGATGCACCATGTACTAGGCACCATGTGGTGCCTGGCACACGGTGCACGGATGTGTAGGGGGGCACTACATGTGCCTCCAGGGCCACTTAGCAGTGGCCCACAGGGGAACAGGAGCCCTGCTTGGGGCCCCAAAGTCAGTTTTTGTCTGCCTTGCCATGGCGGTCGGACAGCCATGAAAAGGCAGTCGGAAAGGGTCATTCTATACCTACAGCGCCTCCACTGAAAGGATAGGATTATGAGTACAGCCCCGACGGGATCTTGGATCCTGTCAGAGGTGGTGGTCTTTCCCATGAACCACCGGCGGTCTGTCAGTGGCGGTCCCACCACCATCGTAATTAGGCCCTTTGTTCCAGAGTTGAGGGATGATGGTATGTCACAATGGCATTGGTTGGCGGGGGAACTAAACAATGATAAGGGTTCTAGGCCAACCTCCTTGTGACAACCTATTTAACAATTCTACCAAAATCCTCTCCTGAAATTTAGCAGGCTGCTCCAAAAAATGTGGTGACAATTCTGAATCTTGACCCCTTCAAACCAGATATTATATGTTTCCAAGAGCCTTGGGTAACCAGGAACCTCAAGGTAAAGATTATTTCGTTATTGCCAGTCCTGCTAAAAGTAAAATACAGGAACAGGCATGTATGTGGTGGAATAGTCACATTGCTGAGTTCCAACTATTTGTGGTCTTATAAGGTACTTGATCATCCATCGAATTTACTGCATTGCATAGTTTTCTCTAATCATAAGAGGGTAGTACGTCCCATGACTTAGTTTATCTTGTTGAATGTGTATGTACACCCTGGTTATGAGACTAATGCTCTCTTAAAAAATTATTTAGTTTTATAAAGGCCATTGCTGCCTAGGAAAAGATCAGAAATATAATAACTGTAGGAGCTTTTAACACCAGTATTTCCAACCATACTATTAGATTGTCCTCTAAACATAGAAAGGGAGAGGCACTGAATATTCCGATGGCAAACTTCCCAGTAAGTTCCAGAGTAAATAAAAGAGGGTCCCTTTTGCTGGAAGCGTGTGGGGAATTTCAGGCCAATATAGTAAGTTGTAGATTATTTAATTACACCCCAGCCCGCATCATAATGCACACCATGATACCTCTATAATTGACTATATTAAAGGTTCCTATTCAGTTTTTCCCTGCCTAAAGGAATTGATGGTGATTAATAACATTTGGAGTGATCATAAAATTCTATCACTCACTATTAATCGAAACCCGGAGTCTATATCTCCTGGGTAGATTGGCGAGGATGAAGTGGTACATCTAAATGTCATGAATGGAAGGGTATCTTGGAATACGCTTAACAAACTTACCCTAACAGGAGAGCTAAGAAGAGCATTAGAGAAAATTCCTAAACAAGGCTGGACTTCAGTAGATACTTTTAGAGGAGATATGCAAAAATTTGTAAGGAGAAATTCGATTCTGTCAGACAATACTTGTGAAATAATAGGAAGTTGGGGGAAAATCCAAATAGGGGTTTCATCTTCAACAAGTTGATCAACTAACTACAAAGGCGACAATTCAGTTACTACTCAAAAGAACGTGGCAAGCTCATAAATCTTTTAAGAAGAAGAGCTAGGTGGCTGCTTGTACAAAAAAAAAGAACAAGCAGAGAGAATGTGGGTGAAAATGACGGAAGCCATCAAGATCCTCCTGGAAGATTATTAGGGAATGTCGTGGTAGTACCTGTAAGCCTAAAATTAATAACATCTCTAGTGTCGAACAGTTGCAACTACATTTTCTCCTTGAATGCCCCAAATAATTAGGTTAATATTTGATGGGCAGTAGTTTTCATAGCTCTGGGCTCATTGATATGGAGAGCAAAACTCTCACTTATCCATCTAGGTTACTAGTCAAATATATTTTTCTTGGCGCTAGATGCACAGGGGCTAGAGGTCCTGACCAGCTTCCTATTACTATCATAAAGCTAGAACCTGATTCATGGGCTATCTATCTGGCACCGCTGTTTAGAAACTATTATCTTACTGGGGAGATCCCAGATTCCTGGAGGGGCAGTATTATACTTCCACTACATAAAAAAGGCCCTACTAATGCCCCTACTAAATACAGGCAAATCACGCCACTGGACGCCATTAGGAAGATTTTTGCAAAATGTGTATTAAATCAGCTACAGAGCTGGGCAGAAGAAAAGAAAATCGTGCCCCTGGAACAGGCGGACTTGAGACCAAATTGTTCAACTCTAGATAACATAATTGTGTTTCATTTAACTGTGGAGAAGTATTTCCAGAAGTGGGGTATACCAGTCTACTTGGCATACATTGATTTTTCCACCGCCTTTGACCGTGTGGACAGGCATACCCTGTGGAGGAAACTTAGGGCTCTGGGCATCACAGAAGGACTACTAAAATTGATCATAGCTCTACACACTTCGATGTGATGTCATGCAATGCTTGATGGTAATCGTGGTCTTACGTCAAAAACTGAAACCAAAAATGGCCTAAAACAAGATGTTTATTGGCACCTGTTCTCTTTTCTTTATACATTGCTAATGTGCCAGAGTTGATGACCCATGTTGGTGGTGATGCCCCAAAGGTAGGGTCTTACTCTATGGGAATTCTAATTTAAACGAATGATATTGTGTTACCAGATCGGACAGCTAAAGATTTCCTGAAAGGTCTTAATTTTTTATCAGCATATACTGATAGCCATTATCTGAAAGTCAACATAAATACATTACAATACGCACTAGGGGTTGTCACTCAATAACTAGTTATAGTTGGCATTTGGGCAATGTACTTATGGAAATAGTTAAATCATATCCCTGCTTAGGGAAAATTTTCTCTGCTAATTTAACAAAGAGAACATATCATACATTTGATGAATGAGGCACCGATTCATGCAAATGCACATAAAGCACTTTATAGTGCCACAGGGCGAAGGCACTTTAACCTTTTTTTAACCATATATAAAATTCCCCCGACAGTTATATGATATAGAAGTCATAAAAGAAGATCACTGGCACTTTATGCATAGATCATAGGTGAGGATCCTGTGTTCAAATTGCAATCTAAATACGATGGTGCCAATCGAGGCATTACGCATGGAAATGGGTTTGGTAAGCACATTTATAAGTGGATTGGCAGCCATAAAACGCTGGAGTTACCGTCTTTTTCACTCGCAGGAAAACACCCGTAGGAAGCTCATAAGAGTATAATGCGTTAATCCTGTAAGGTGTTTTATGGTGTACTTTTATGATCTATAGTGATCGAAATAAAGTTTATGTTTGGTTTGGTAAGGGGTGATTGTATACTGATGAAAAATCTTTTACTCGTACATAGGCACTTTAGTGTAAATTTGGTAAATATGAGCTATTGCAGTCATAAAGGCTATTTGAAATAAATGTATGAGGAAAAACAGGACTATGGAGCACGACTTCCACTTCTATGGAAGAATAACGAGACTTGGTGAAATAATTCGGACTTGCTGTGTTTCGGCGCCACAACCCTATCCAGGTCGGAACTTCGAGCATAGTGTCCGCTGATGTATGTTATTGTTTAGGCTGACTTATCTACCTTTAACTGCATCACAGATGCTTGGCGGTGAATAATTTGGGATGACAGGCTGTGCAATTTATGTGAGGGTGCTGTACAAAAATTAAATCATGTTTTATTTATTTGTCCTGCTTTACAATCCCCTAGAACTACTTTTTTATAACCTTGTTTCGTGAAATACAGTATTAAGTCAGCTAGAGCAGTAACCTAGTTGTTATATTGACCAGTAAATGAAAGTATGTGCTGCAGAAGTTTTAATTTTTAAAAACGTTTTGTAAAAATCTATTAAGTTTTGAATCATGTACGCTAAATTACTCTAAAATCCCTCCAGATGTATCTTTTTAAAACCTTTTTCTATAAAATATGAAATTAAGTCAGCTAGAGCTGCAGCCTAGGAGATATATTGTCCAGTAATTGTATTGCTATATTGCAATTTCTTTTTTTCTTCTTTTTTTAATATTTGTAACACTTTTTTTAATGTAGTACGTTTTTAATCTTGCACGTCACAACACAGTTGATCTCTTTGTAGATCTAAACCTTTACTAAAAAATCTTGAATATTGAAGCTGAATATTGGGTTTTGGGAAAAGAAGCCGATGTCTTCAGGTAAGATGTGACTAACCTTCACAAGCAATCTCATTTCCAGAGTTAAACTGGCTTCTGAAAGGAGTATTGCAGCTTCCCCCTGGTAGTAGGGCCGATTACCACAGTATATTCTGAGAAACTGCATGCAGTATGGGTGCCAAACTAAGTGCCTTATTTTGAGTTAGGGGAATGTGAGACATTCACCAAAAAGTGGCAATGTCTTGTCCACTCTGTTAAGAGGAAAAAGGCCCATATGAACTTCAAAAAGGGTGGACAAAACATCTGCCACTTTTTGACAGATGTCCTACATCTACTTAACTCTGCATAAGGCCCAATGCTAGTTTACCAGTAACGATTAAGTACGACTAAGAAAAATAATACGCCATGGAAATATGGGTAAACATGTTACAAAAAGAGATAAAACTTCTAATCATCAGCTAAAAAAATGAATAGGCTAAAAATAGTCAAATAGTCTCCATGTCTCTCCCTTTGAGAGTTGAGCAGACAATTAAATGATGTAGAGTCACATGGTGTGGGAAATTAAGAGTAAAGATGATATACTGTTTCCTGTCCTCTGTCACAATGGCGTTAAGCTCTGGTGATTCTTTGTCAAATTGCAGGGACTGCTATTCAAGGCAGTTTCAAACTAGGACAAGCAGCTGGGAAACACGGGCTCCAGGCCATGTCGTACAGCGATTTTCAACATGGTGCAGATACCTCTAGTGGAAGTGGCTTGATGACGGTTTAAAAGACGCAGCTTGACTCAAATGCCACACTTGATGGCAGAGGTTCTTACAAAAGTAAAATGACAGGGATAAGTTACAAAATTCCTTTGAAATATGTACATTTCTTCCACGCTATTCTCATACAGATAGCACTGAGTATTCTCAGGGTAAGTTGATACAGCATGCAAGCTACCTTCAAAGAAGGCTCTTCTCAGCTCCATGGCACCCAGGCATCTTGGAGCAAATTCATGCAGCAGGCAGCCACTTCTAAACAAAAGGGAGTCTAACTCTCCCTGTGAAACCCAGGACACTAACTCTTCCAGTTCTGGAGACATACGCTCAGTAAATCAGAGATCAGTCCTTCCAAAGGTTCAGATCCTTCAAATTGAACAGGTCTCAAAAGGCAAAACTGGATTATTTCCTCTCCACAAGGTACCAATATCACTTGTGGACTTCATCAAGGATGCATACTCTCACTATTCTTCATATTGGTTACCTAGTACCTGTTATTACCATTTACGACAGCCACAACCCAGAATACCACATGCATATTAACTTCAATTTGCCTAGCTTTTTTTTTCTCGAAGTTTTATATAGCGCAAACTTGCCCCAAAATCAGGTATCAGAGCACTTTACATGAGCACCAGTTGCTTTACATGAGGACACATTCATCTTTGTTCGGCAAGGGGAGATTAAGTGATTTTCCCAGAATCACAAGATGTTGAGCGTCATTGCCGAGACTCGAACCCGGTTCCCCAGATTTGAGGTCGACCGCCCTAGCCGTTAGGCTACATCCTCTCCCCATCCTACATCTTCTTTACCTTTACAATGAGCGACCACCTAGCTTGCTCTCAAAGACTCTCAAACTCAGGATAATGCCCTCAACAGAGTTTACACCTCATATGAACAATTTTACAAACAAATATATTTTTCCACCTAAAAGTCCAGCATGGAATACCTTGTCTACTGTACATTATCTACAGGGGCTTTCCAACCAAGATGACAACCGCTTCAAAACAATGTCGGCCACCTATCTATACTTGGTTCACCAGACACTGCTTGCTAGGTTATTCCAATACCTCAACTCAACTGCTGATACCCAAGGAAGTCGGCTAACCAAAACAGACTTTCAGATTGCACCACAAATGACAAGAGTTGGGGGGGGGAAAGGGGGTTGAACTCTATGTTCAAATATTTTCTCCTTCTGGAACACCTTTCACTGCCTCTGTTCCTGTACGCAGATCATTTGGAAAAGGTTGAATACACTCCTATTCTGATAGGCGTATTGTCTGCGTCCCATTTAACTTGCAGACTGGAAAAATGTTCTAGATCACTCGTCAAACAGGATTTATGTCTCCTCTGTACACTCTCCCCACCCTCACACTGCACTCTCAACCAGCTAACAGGCGGCATAGGAGCTAAACAAGGACAACAGTACAACATAAGTATCAATAGCATTAATAATGAGATTTACAGATTGCAGAGTTCTTATCAAGCAGCAAACTTAATTTTTTCAAGCTTAAACCATTCAAATAATGCACCACGAACGCCTGCACAGCAACCTCACTAGGAGAGTACTGCAAAGTAGTAAAAGGTGCACACATTTTATGCACGAGCACAAGCATAGTTATGGGAAGCAAAATAGTAGTCTGCACGATATATAAAAGGTAGCCTACTTTAAAATTAAGCAATGAATGAAAAGGAGGCAATGGGCTAGTGGAGAAATATAGCTTTAGTTACACTGAGCCAAAATCCCTAGTTGTGTGTGGCATGTTTTCTAAAGCCCCTATGATTTTATGAATGTTTGATGAGTGCACATACATGTATCAGGCGACCACATGTGAATACGTATATTCTTGAAGTCTGAAATATAAACAGATCTGATCCGTAATGCATGACTCATTATAAGAAAACCAAACATAATAACAAACTAAGAGATGCTTTCAACTTCTCTTATTTCGGAAATACAGATCTCAATAAATCAGTTACCATGGAGTAGAAACGAAAAATGTACCGCGTCTGCAATGACATTTGCAATGTTAGCAAAATATGGAATTTGGGATGAATCATACCATTCTGGGTGTCCTTCAGTGTGTCTGTGCTATTGCAACTTCCATCAGAAGATTTCAGTCCATTTTCATCAGATTGCTGAAATAGAGCAGAAACATAACGAATATCAGAACAGTGGATTGTTAGGAGCTCCACTGAAATCAATGTAGAAGCACAGGGCCAATAATGGCTGGCACAGAACTTCTGCTCCAACATCCCAATGCTTGTCGTTGTGTCTCCTTGCTTGTTTTTACTAAATTCTACCCTCAGTCGGGGAAATATTCTAATAGCATTACAGCCATTATGCCTCGGGATATAACAGGTATTAGAAACCTTCTCTCCCATTAGAGGCCCTCACTGCCTAGAACTGGGGCAGAGGGCCTTTGACAACCATTATAGCCCTCAGCAGCAGGCTGAGGATCAAAATATACAAAGCATTTAAAGTCCATTAGTGCGTATGTAAAGAAAAATGTAAAGCCATTTCTTTTAATACTTACCCTTTGGTCTTTCTGAAATAAAAAAAAATGCATATGAGCTGCTAAAACAATAAGGATATCCAAATGAAAGGAAAATATTTTCATTTGCCTTGAGGGCCTATTCAGAAAATTCTGCTCAGGATGGCAGAGGCAGTGAATTCTGAAGTGAAACATTTCTCCTAGAAATTGTATTGGTATGTTTATTGACAATGACTCCTATACAAGCATCTGTAGAACATTTGGAAGATACTATGAAATCTCAGATCAGCAGGAATGGTGTTTCAGAGCGAAACTCCCACCGTGTGAAGAGATCTATCTCAATTTTATAGTTGGCTGGCCATATGGCATTAAGGTCTGTGTAGACAATCTCGGGTGTCTGAAGACCTGGGTGAGGCAATCTGGTTTGGATCTTGTGGCGACCGAGTTGAATACACGGTGTATGGAGGTGCATGAGTTATATTAATTTGAAGGTGATGCATAAATAATAAATGAAAGATATAAGTTTAGTTTTTTAATTTTTATGTAGTTGAAGTTTGGTAGGTAGGTAAAGAAGAAATAAAGTTATATAAATTTAAAGGTGGCACGTAATTATAAATTTCAGGTATAACAATAACTTTAGTAATGTTTGTGTATTTTAAGTTTGCTTTGTATAGAAAGAATAAATAAAGTTTTCCTAACTATAACAAAGGTTTTTTCCATTGAATTCCATTATTTTTTTTAAACGCGTGTCTAATCATAGAAAATAGTGTCATTGAGTTGGAGTGTCATTAGGTGGAGTATGGTACAGTAGAGTGGAGTAGAGTGTCATACAGTGTACTGTCGTAGAGTGTCATTCCATAGAGTAGAGTAGAAGTAGAGTGGAATACGGTATAGTGGCGTGGCATAGAGAGTAACAGGGTACAGTGGAGTGGTGAACAATGGAGTGGAGTACAGTGGAGTGTGGCAGAGTAGAGTGGAGTGTCGTAGAGTGGAGTAAAATGGACTGGCATAGCGTACTGTAGAGTAAACTGTTATATAGTGCAGTGGCATGTTGTATAGTACAGTGCTGTGGAGTGCACTAGGGTGGACAGTCCCAGTGTAGAGTCGCATAAAGTGTTATAAATTGGAGCGGCCTCTTGTACAGTAGAGTGGTGTGTCGTAGAGTGTCGGATAGTGTCATATAGTGTCGTAGAGTGGAGTAGAGTGTGGTACTGTGGAATGCAGGGGTATAGAGTGGATTACAGAGTTGTATAGGATAGTGCATGGGGCTTAGAGTGGAGTACACTGTTGAATAGTGGCACAGAGTGTAGTAGAGTCTTGCAGAGTGGAGCTACACATAATGGAGTAGTGTGGGGTAGAGTGGAGCTGTGTGGAGTGTTGTACAATGCCATAGAGTGGGGTGCAGTGCAATGCAGTGGAATGGAATCCAGTGGAGTGGTGTAGAATGGAGTAAGGTGTTGTAGAGAAGAGTGGCACTGAGTGGAGTGGAGTGGCGTAGTATACAGTGGAGTATAGTGTTTCAGAGTGGATTAGTGTGTGGTACAGCGGAATGGACTGGTATGTTGTACAGTGTCAGAACAGTATTGGAACGTGGAGGAGAGTGCTGCAGAGTGGATTGGAGTGTTGAACAGTGGAGTGGTGTGGAGTAGAGTGCGGTACAGTATGGTAGGATGGAGTGGGATAGACTGTCAGAGTTGAGTGGGATAGAGTAGAGTTCAGTGGAGTGATGTAGAGTGGAGCACAGTGGAGTAGTGTTTCATAGAATAGAGTATAGTAAACTGATTTGGAGAGGTGTAGAGGGAGTTGAGTGGAGTATAGTGTCGTAAAGTTGTACAGAGTAAAGAAGAGTGCTGCACAATAGCATTGACATGAGTCCATTGTTGTACTGTGTAGTGCATTAGAGCGGAGTATAGTGTGGAGGGGCATAGACTGTTGAGTGGAGTGGAGTGTTGCAGAGTGGAGTGGAGTGACGTGGCGTAGAGTGGAGTATAGTGAAGTGTGTAGAGTGGAGTGAAGTGTGTAGAGTGGAGTGGAGTGGCATAGAGTGGAGTGGCATAGAGTGGACTAGTGTACAGTGCAATAGCGTACAGTCGAGTCGCATACAGTTGAGTGGGAGAGTGGAATAGCGTAGAGTGGAATAGCATAGAGTGGAGTGTGGTAGACTGCAGTGGGGTAGAGTGTAGTGGCATACAGTGTAATAGTGTAGAGTACAGTGGCGTACAGTGGAGTGGTGTAGAGTGAAGTGCCGTAGAGTGGAATATTGTACAGTTTAGTGGTGTGGAATACAGTGGAGTAGCGTACAGTGGAGTGGTGTAGAGTAGAATAGCGTTGACTGTAGTGGGGTAGAGTGGAGTGGCATACAGTGGAATAGTGTAGAGTATAGTGATGCAGAGAGTAGTGGTGTGCACAGAATAGCATATAGTGGAATGGCATACACTGGAGTAGTCTAAAGTGGAGTAGTGTAGAGTCTAATGGTACAGAGTGGAGTGGCATACAATAGCATAGAGTGGGATGGAGTGGAGTGTTGCAAACTGGAGTGGCATACAGTGCAGTAACATGCAGTGGAGTGCCATACAATGAAATAGCATGCATTGAATTGGTGTAGAGTGGAGTGACGTAGGGTGTAGTGTAGCATAGTGGAATAGCATGGAGTGGAGTGATGTAAACTGGAGTGGCGTAAAGTGTAGTAGTGTATAGTGGAGTGCCATACAGTGAAATAACATACAGTGGATTGGCGCAGACAGTGGAGTAGAGTGTCGTGGAGTGGCGTGCAGTGAAATAGCACAGAGTGAAGTGGTGTAGAGTGGAGTGTAGTAGAGTGGAATAGCAGTGTGAAGTAGCATAAAGTGTAGTGGTGTACAGTGCAGTAGTGTACAGCAAAATATACAGTGGAGTGGCATAGAGTGGATTTGGGTAGAGTGGTGTACACTGGAAAAGAATAAAGTGTAGTGGCATAGAGTGTAGTCGGATACAGTGGAATAGCTTATAGTGGATTGGCATAGAGTGGAGTGGGGTACACTCGAGTGGTGTAGACTGTAGTGGCGCACAGTGGAGTTGTGTACAGTGCAGTTGCATAAAGTGGAGTGGCCTGGAGCGTAGTTGTGTACTCTGGAATAGCGGAGAGTGGAGTGGCATAGACTGGAGTAGGGTGGAGTGGTGTAGAGTGGAATAGCATAGAGTAGAGTGGTTTAGAGTGGAGTGGCGTGCAGTTAAGTGTGGTAGAGAGTAGTGACGGACAGTGGAATAGTGTACAGTGGAGTAGGGTACAGTACAGTGGCATGTAATTGAATGGCATACAGTGGGAGGCCATAGAGTAGAGTGAGGTACAATGTGGGAGTGTAGAGTGGAACTGCATACATTGGAGTGGCATACAGTGACATGTCATAGAATGGAGTGGCATAGTGTGGAATAGCATGCAGTGGAGTGGAGAGAGTGGAATATAGTAGAGTGGGGTGCCGTGGAGTGGCAGAGTGTATTAGCATACAGTGGACTGGGGTAGAGTGGAGTGGAGTGGTGTAGAGTGGTGTAGAGTGATGTAGAGTGGAACAGCGTACAGGAGAGTGGCGTAGAATCGAATGGCGTACCCTGGAGGGCAGTAGAATGAGGTACAATGTAGGGGTGTACAGTGGAATTGCATACTTTCAAATGGTGTAGAGTGGAGTGTGACAGAATGGAGCCACAGAGTGGAATAGCGTAGAGTGTAGTGTTGTAGAGTGGAGTTGCATACAGTGGAATAGGGTAGGCTGGAGTAGTGTACACTGGAGGGTCACACAGTGGAGTGGCCCAGAATGAAGTGGCATAGAATAGAGTCTAGTGGCGTACAGTGGAGTGGTGTACATTGGAGTGGCGCACAGTGGCTTAAAGAGTAATGCAGTACAATGGATTGTTGTAGAGTGTAATGCCATATACTGAAGTGGCATACAGTGGAGTGGCATCCAGTGCAGTGGCATACAGTGGAACAGCATACAGTGGAGTGGTGTAGACTGCATTATCGTAGAATGGAATGGCATAGATTGGGATAGCGTACAGCGGAGTGGTGAAAAGTGTAGTGACGTAGAGTGGAGTGAGGAAGACTTGGGGAAGAGTGGGGAAGTGTTGAGTGGCATACAGTGGATTAGCATAGAGTGGAGTGGCGTACAGTGGAGAGACAGAGTGGCATACAGTGTAATAGCAGAGTGTGGAGTGGTGTAAAGTGGAGTGGCATAGACTGGAGTGGTGTAGAGTGCAGTATGGTACTTTAAACAGACATAGCGTGAAAGCGGGTGAACGGATGAACATGTAATGTGCCAGGAATATAGATTAAAAGGTGTAAATGCTCATTTTTTGTAGACGGTGTAAATAGTATAAGTAGCGTTAAAGTTATAACTGTTTAAATACTTATTATTTTATATTGTGCTGCTTTAAATTCGCAGTATAAAACGGTACATGCTGATAAGAAGACAGTATCTTTTTGGCTAATAATGTGCCTCTACAAAACGTAAAAGGCAGCTATCTAGTTTTCAGTACACTTTAGCTGCATTCTGGGTTAGGGTCTTATATCTAGGTAAGTAGTAGGTTTTATTGTTGTTCCTTATGTATTACCACTTTATGAAAGCAGTGATAGTTAGAGAAGTTTTTGTGGTGGTTTGTTAAAAGGTGACAAAGTTATTAGCAAGCAAAACTATGAGGAATTGCTATACCTGGGAATCCTAACTATAACTACATAACAGATAAACACAGCCTTAGCATTTCCCTGTAATACCTGCGGCTCCTTCCAAGACAATTCTTACATATATCAGCAATTTTATAAACGTCAAATTTGATAATCATAATTTGGTAGGTACCCATTCATACCTTTTGAGAAAACCAATATATATATGTAAATGAATAAAAATCGTGTCCAACTGAAAGCAGAGTAAATTGACCATCTGAAGTCCAATACATGATTCATTCCAGTATATCTTAAATCAATAAAAAGAGGTTGTAAATAGAACATATACTATAGGATTGCTTCTATCAGCAGCTTTGAACATAATCTATTCACAAATCCATCTACAGCGTGACATAGTATGCTTGTAAAATTACAGCTTGGACTATCAGCTTAACCTGTGTAATATCAGAGAGTTCAACTCTCCTGCCCTTTTACTTAATACCGCTCTGCCTTTTGGCAACATTAATCACTTTAGCTCTCCATCTACAACTATACTGACGCTATATTTTACCATTAGGAGAATGCGGAGCTTGGACAATGAGAAGACTCTTTTCACCTCCTGTGTATTAGCCATTGATGAAACTATGGACAAATTATTTTTAAAACGGAATTTAAAAACTGGATATTCTGATATCTGGAAGTCAGCGCTACTCTAACATAAGGAGCACCTGGCATGTCACTGTAGGTCGAAGTCTTGAACCGTTCAGGGTGATATAGATAACAGAAGTCCATTGTGATGATGATCAGTCTTGTTGTCAAAAGGGCCTTCTTTTACTTAAAGGTCCTCATGACATCGTTAACTAACCCTACAGCTACCAGAACTTGCAGAAATATGCATAGGACGGTTCCATCATATCACCTTATCCCCGAAGGGCCCTGATATTTATTGCTCCAGGATCTAAAGAAGATGCTACTAAGTACACATTCCTGTTTTAAAGATGTCTTTACCAATTCTGCTTTACTCCAAATGCAATTTTGTAATATTTGGCAAATTTCTCAAAACACACCAGCTTCTAGTGACACTGTTATGATCTGTTGACAGTCTTCCTCAGCTCAAAGCACTAAGGGAAGCCATTGTCAGTTCTGCGCTGTATGAATGGCATATTTAATATGATAGGAAATGAAATAAGTTACCTAGTGCTACACTAGATCCTCTGCATTCAAGGCTATTCAAAAATCATCCCATTGCCTAGTTTATGTAGGTACAACAAAAACATTTCAGTATAGTTTACTTACATTTCCTTTTGAGTGACCTTCTTGGGTAAAGATCTCCCTTACATCAGGCACCTGATGAGGCTTATTTTTCTTACGCATGGTCTGAGAGAGCGTGTCAAGCCTTTTCCGCACTGCTTCAGACTGTGTCCGCGTTAAAGTGCTCAATAACACTATGCTTTCATTGGAATCACCAGCACATTCTGCAAAAAGGTTTGACAGACCAGCCTCCTTCAGCCACTCTTCCTCCAGCTCGCCCTCTGTATCAAAAGAAAAGACAACAAATTAGCACTAGGGGTTCCGAAAATGTTTTTTTTCATTTTTGTCATTAAACTGTATGTTGCAATTTTATCATTTGAATACCAGGCTAGATATACCAAGACTGCGTATCAAATTACATCCTTTTCATCTGCAACTTTTTCCACAAAATAAGGGCAAAATCATTATAGATTAATTTTAAAAAACTACATTCTTTAAAAGGGATCGCATTTCATTACATTGGCTATTAAAACTATGTGTAAAGAAGTTAAGTAACATTATCAAGAATTAATACTACATTTCAGTAAAATACTTTGCATATCAACTGACTCAATGAATTTTAAAAAATCCAGGGTTCCACCAAAACTCCGTCTACAGATGATACAGAATTTTCGTGTATAGGAAGAAAGACAGCAGGGGAAAGAAAATCTTTGAACTTTGTTATAAATAATAATGTTTCTACTACATATGCGCAAGGTAGGTTGATAGGTAGGTGTTCAATGTATACAAGAAGATGACTTTAAGCAACAGATATTCTGTATAAGAAATTGGGGTTATTGGTTAAGAAGGGTTAAGCCCCACTCAGGCAACAACCACAATCCTTGTCAGAGTGAACCTCAAAAGTCACAAAACTAACTTGTGCTTAACCCTCTGGTAGCTTGGCACAAAGCAGCCAGGCTTAACTTAGAGGCAAGCTGTAATGTATTTATGCAGCGCACAAACAGTAATAAAGTTAAAATGCAACCCAAGAAAAATCCCAATCCAACTTAGAAAAATATAATACATTTTAATGTATAATAGGACTCTAACATAAATTCAATCCAATAGTAGAACCGGATTTAAGATTTTTAAAGTTTTTAGTGCAAACAGCATTTGATCATACTAAGTTCCTATATGGATCTGAAATTTTATTTTTAAGTGGTATGCTCAATTGCGAAAATATTGAAGGACAGTGTTTTAGTTGAACCACTCAGTTCAATTTCAAATATCATTCAACTCAAACAGGGTGCAAAAACTGCCTGCCCATTAAACCAAACATTTCCATAGCAACAAACGTTTTCTTTCATTTGATCATTAAAATGTGGATACCTGGTCTAACGAAACTGGCGCAAAGTCAAAAGTTAAGGCCGACCACGATGGAGTGCAGGTCGGATACAAAAGGTTGATTGGGCCTGGTCTTGGCTTACCTTCGCAGATGCAATGCAGGCTTCTCATAAAAAACCACAAGCAATGCTGTTGACATCTCCATGCCTGGTTCTGTTTTTGGACTTGGAGTAAGGGAGTTCATTACCAAAACTGTGAGCCTTCCCTACTGCAGAGGTTCCTGCAGGCTGGATGTAATGTGATACAATTGGTGTCCTTACATTGGGTCCAGTGGATGGTGATATGGGTAATCTGGAAATAATCAATGGGGAATAGATTTGTTTCTTTTATGAGTTAGGTTCCAAGTTTCCCACAAGGCTTTCACTGTTGCCTGGAACTTGAACGGGTGATCTCTCTGCTGTACTTTAGCTTCTTGTGGGTTCTTTCTTCAGCACCTGAAGGTAAAGGTATTGTTTCTGATGGACATCACAAGATTTGTAGAATTGGGGTCTTGAAAGTCCAGTTCTCCATATTGGACTGGTTGGTCCTCAACCTTTAGCCAGGATCTGTTCTCTTCCCTTCATATAAAGTAATATATACATTCCAAGACAAGATAGAACCCATTGAGGCAGCACTCTGGAGGTTTGCTAACCCTGGTATCAACAGGTATAGCACAGGAAGTAAAACAGCTGCACTCTAGATGTAATTTGGCATAGAGATCCAAAATAGATCTACATCACAATGGGGCCCAGATGAAACAACTCATTGTTCTGAATGTGTATATGTATGGAAGGGGAAAATCGCACATTGAGCAAGAATTTGAATACTTCCTTGAATACATCAAGAGTTTTATGCTTGACAACGGTAATGGGTGAATGTTGATAAGTGGTGATTTTAATTAAACAATCAGCTCAGATACCACATTGTATGATGAACCACAAGATATATAGAATATAATACTATAACAGAGACAGTTTTTCCAGCCACAAGCTACTCCAAGACAGATACGAAATGGCGGGCAGTGATGAATACATTAGGGCTAATTTGCTTGAATGGGCACTTTCCAGCGGATTCACCAGCATGCCAAATCATTCGGAGAGGAGCACCAAAGTGTTTGATTGATTATATTTATATGCCCATTTGGTCATCCAGATAGTGCCGGCATTCCAAGTACTTATGATGGATGGAAGTGATCAGTGGCCTTTGCAAGCTTGTCTACGATTGGAGATCATGAGGGATTGGGATAAGATAACAATAATAGATGTTAGCTGCCCAAGAAGGGTTTCAACTAGAATAGAGGAGGAAGAGTTGTACCTGCTTGCTAGTGGGAGCATGCTGGAAAGTGATTACCATTTCTCACCTGATGGATCTTCTTGGTCGACCGAGAGGCAGACATTCAAATAAACAATTTAAAGATTGCGTAACCCATTAGGCCACACAATAAACACCAGGAATCTGTTACTAAAGTTAAGTGGATTTATTACATTAATCATTCCAGTAAATGCATAAATCCGGAACATGTTATAAAAGTAAAGAATTTATAACCAGCAAATTAAGTCATCAAAGCAAATTCTAACTCGATAGCATAGAGCTTACAATAAATGCAGTCAGACCAATGAAGATGCCAAAAATTAGGAATTGGTGTTCCTTTAAGAAATGCCGCTCCTCCTTCCTAAACATGAATGGGTTTCGAAATCGAAATTGTGATTGGGTTGTAAGGAAATGTCTCAAAGAATTCAGGAAAGAGGGAAGGTGTCAGCATAGTGAAGATTTCAGTAGAAATCTAAAAAGAGACAAGTGTTTAGCAGAAAGCCACACACTTGGAAGCAACGAGATCTGCACCTCTCAAAATCCAAAGGGATCTGTGTACTAAACTCTAACAGTGCATATATTACTTAAAACACAGATACTCAAACATCAGCCACATCTCTTTCCACCCTTCCAGGGAATAATGGCGTTCAACTTCACATTGAGCAGTGGCAATATCTCTAGACTTTCCCATCCCACAGAACTTGGACAGCCACGGTAACCGTGGGTATCCCTCTGTTCCCGCTACCCGATGAATAGGAGGCTTCTTCAGCTCGTTAGCTCCTCACGCTCCTGCCAAGATTTCCTCTCTCAGGCCTCACTATCAATAACCCAACAATACACCTTTTTCTAGCTGTGAAATCATGAGAGTGCACCTGCAAAAGGAAAAATCACAGAGCAAGCAAAATGCATTTCAAAATTAAGGCCTTTAGTTAAGCTAACTTAGTCAGGCATTTCAATGCGCACTTCGAATAAATGAGTATAGATGCACCAATAACTTATACATGAATAAATGCGTTCATGGCTGCATATGCAATGTGCTTCAAATAAATGCAATAAGACTTGACATAAGTGTAAATATAAATGGCAACTATATGTTTCCATGATTGAGCTAAACATTAATGTGCGCATGTTTATGGGTCTCTAGTTTCCTACAGTGAATACACTTCAGCAGTACATTTGAATGCTTTACTTCACGTTAATAAAGTTAGGAATATAGTGTGTTTTGAAGAGTATATGTAAAAACAGCATTTCTGTGACGTGCAAGAGTGGAGCTAAAATTACGCGTCCCCGCTAGACTCCAGATGCAACGGGAAATCGAGGACCAAAAAATAGATAACTCAGAGATAGTGGGTTGGTTCATAAATCTAATTAAAGAAGTCATACATTGCATAGAAAATAAAATGAAGCAAGATCAATAAAGCACTGGCAAAAGAACCTAGAGGCCAGCTTGATAAAAAGGGTGGTACTATGTAGAATTCAAAAACCAAAAATCAAGTCATTGTCTCTTGAAAGATTGAGAAGAAGAGGGCAGGCTGAACAAATGGAAAGAGAAATATGTAGTCAACGGCAGATGGATAAAAACCACTAAAGCAGAAAAAACTGAAATACTATAATTCAGGTTGGGATGAAATACGACAAGCAATATAGGCCAAAGACACAAAAACAATTCTGGCAATTGGTGCACCTTGAGCTGGTAAACAGCCAGCATAATGTTGCATGCCTAGTATCAAAACTTCCGTAGGTAGAGCATGCAGGCAGAAATGTAGGGTCCTCATGAGATATCTTTAATGTGACTAAGGAGCTTCTGTTAAAGATTATGGTGGACTTCATAGAGCATGGGTACTCACAAACTTTCTCTCGGGGCCAAATTTACAGTGTGGTTTGTGGCCGAGGGCCGCACCAGTGGGGGCGGGGTCAGTGGGGGAGGGGGGCGGGGCTAGAGCAAAAAAGATAACTATGACCATGAGGTTGAACACAGGCCCCTGCAGCGGACGCCTTCGTCCACTGAGCCACCAGACCCAGCATACACACATCTCTCTCTATCTATCTCTCTCTCTCTCTGTCTCCCTCCCTCCCTCTCTCTCTGTCTCCCTCCCTCTCTCTATCCCTCCCTCTCTCTCTCTCTCTCTCCGTCTCCCTCCCTCTATCTCTCTCTCTCTGTCTCCCTCCCTCTCTCTCTCCCTCTCTCCCTCCCTCTCTCCCTCCCTCTCTCCCTCCCTCTCTCCCTCTGTCTCACTCAGTTTGTCTCCCTCTCTCTCTCCCTCCCTCTCTCTGTCTCCCTCCCTCCCTCTGTCTCCCACCCTCTCTCTGTCTCCCTCCCTCTCTCTCCCTCCCTCTCTCTCTCTCTCCGTCTCCCTCCCTCTATCTCTCTGTCTCCCTCCCTCTATCTCTCTCTTTCTCTCTCTCCCTCTCTCCCTCCCTCTGTCTCACTCAGTTTGTCTCCCTCTCTCTCTCCCTCCCTCTCTGTCTCCCTCCCTCCCTCTCTCCCCTCTCTCTGTCTCCCTCCCTCTCTCTCCCTCCCTCTGTCTGTCTCCCTCTGTCTGTCTCCCTCCCTCTGTCTCCCTCCCTCTGTCTCCCTCCCTCTGTCTCCCTCCCTCCGTCTGTCGCCCTCCTCCCTCTGTGTGTCTCCCTCTCTCTGTCTCCCACCCTCTCTCTCTCTCCCTCTGTCTGTCTCCCTCCCTCTGTCTCCCTCCCTCTGTCTCCCTCCCTCTGTCTCCCTTCCTCTGTCTCTCCCTCCCTCCCTCTGTCTCTCCCTCCCTCTGTCTCTCCCTCCCTCTGTCTCTCCCTCCCTCTGTCTCCCTCTCTCTCTGTCTCCCTCTCTCTCTGTCTCCCTCCCTCTCTGTCTTCCTCCCTCTGTCTCCCCCTCCCTCTGTCTCCCTCCCTCTATCTCCCTCCCTCTATCTCCCTCTATCTCCCTCTGTCTCCCTCTCTGTCGCCCTCTGTCTCCCTCTGTCTGTCTCCCTCCCTGTCTCCCTCTGTCTGTTGCCCTCTGTCTCCCTCTCTCTCCCTCTGTCTCCCTCTCTCTCCCTCTGTCTCTCTCCCTCTCTCTCCCTGTCTCCCTCTCTGTTTCCCTCTCTCTCTGTCTCCCTCTCTCTCTGTCTCCCTCCCTCTCTGTCTCCCTCCCTCTGTCTCCCTCCCTGTCTCTCTCCCCTCCCTCTGTCTCCCTCCCTCTATCTCCTTCCCTCTGTCTGTCTCCCTCTGTCTGTCTCCCTGTCCCTCCCCATGTCTCCCTCCCTCTGTCTCCCTCCCTCTGTCTCCCTCCCTCGGTCTCCCTCCCTCTGTCTCCCTCCCTCTGTCTCCCTCCCTCTGTCTCCCTCTGTCTGTCTCCCTCTGTCTGTCTCCCTCTGTCTGTCTCCCTCCCTCTGTCTCCCTCCTCTGTCTCCCTCTCTCTCCCTCTGTTTCCCTGTCTCCCTCCCTCTGTCTCTCTCTCTCTCTCTCTCCCTCTGTCTCCCTCTGTCTGTCTCCCTCTCTGTTTCCCTCCCTCTGTCTCCCTCATGTCTCCCTCTCTGTCTCCCTCCCTCCGTCTCCCTCCCTCCGTCTCCCTCTCTCTGTCTTCCTCTCTCTGTCTTCCTCTCCCTCCCTCTGTCGCCCTCTCCCTCCCTCTGTCTGTCTCCCTCTCCCTCCCCCTGACTCCCTCCCTCTGTCTCCCTCTCTCTCTGTCTCCCTCTGTCTCTGTCTCCCTCTGTCTCCCTCTCTCTGTCTCCCTCCCTCTGGCTGTCTCCCTCTCTCTGTCACCCTCTGTCTCCCCCCCTCTCTGTCTCCCTCCCTCTGTCTGTCTCCCTCGCTCTGTCACCCTCTGTCACCTCACCCCGAGTGTGTGTCAGCCCGGGCTGGGCTGAGACAGCTTCCCGGGCACACACACAGCCGCACCCGAGTACTTCACAGGTCTTTAAAAGACCATTCACTTGTTAATGAGGCTTTGTTGTATTTCACCTCTTCTTAGCGCCCCTGCATCTCCACTCGGAGTGGAGATGCAGGAGAGGTGAAATACAACAAAGCCTCATTAACAAGTGAATGGTTTTGTAAAGAATCGCCCGGCCCCCATAGAGCGCTGCTGCAACCGGCGGTGTTTGCGGACACTTAAAAAAAAAAAAAAAAAACACAGGTAGGATAGCTGCAAGGTCCGCGGGCCGCCAAGGAAGGCTTGCCGGGCCGCTGGCGGCCCGCGGGCCGTTCTATGAGTACCCGTGTCATAGAGGAAGTCATCAAAGGGCTCTCTTTGACGAGAGCAGACAGGCCAATTAATCTCCCAGTGAGAACGATAAAGATAAATATTAGCTGGTGGAGTAGGGTTTTCTAAATGCCGTTGAGAGAGGAGAGGTTGTGGCCTAACAGCTAGGGCAGTCGACCTCAAATCCGGGGAACCGGGTTCGAGTCTCGGCAACGACGCTCAACATCCTGTGATTCTGGGCAAATCACTTAATCTCCCTGTGCCTAACAAAAATGAATGTGTTCTTGTGTAACGCAACTGGTGCTTGTGTAAAGCGCTCTGATACCCGACACCTTTTGGCCACGTTTGCGCTATATAAAACTCTGAAAGAAAAAAAAAAAGAGCATTAACCCCATCTGGAGTAGTACCCGAAAGAGGAAGGGCGCAATCATCAAACCCATTCATAATAAAGGCTTGTCCTCAGATCCTAACAATTATAGACTGATTAGTCTGATGGATGCCGGGGCAAAAGTCTATGGAAAAATTGTCCTGAGAGAGTTTAAGGAATAGCTAGATGAGAATGCCTGCCCGTCAAATTTATAAATGACCACCCAACAGGCGGTCATTTATAATGCATTGACAGGGACTACCATCATGGCGGTTCCTGCCAATGCTTTTCACTGTTTGGGGCAGGGCTGCGTTTGTATGATGCAGCCCTGCACCAATCAGTTTTCTTTTTGATTTTCAAAAAGAAAATCCCGAAATGGGGTTTTGTTTTTGAGAAAAAAAAAGGTAATGCCCCCCTTGAAATGGAAGTCATCTCCCATGACGAGGGGGAGCATTATTATCATTTTACTGTACCTCACCACCAGGGTTTGCTGGTGGTGAAGGACAGTAAAACAAAATGGCTATATGTCCGCCCATCCTAGTTGGGTGGGTGGGCGGACATATAGCCATATTTCTGACCCGACAGCCCTTACTACGAAGATGTTTGGTTACGGCGGTTATGGAATAGTCACGCCGTAGCCAAACATATGGTCCAACCACATTTAAATCAGGTGAGAGGACCATTATGTTGGCGGTAGGGATACTCTGTCGCCGTTGTGACAGAGTATCCTTACCACCAACATATAAATGAGGTCCTAAGTTCCTATATGGCTCTGAAATTGTATTTCTAAGTGGTATGCTCAATTGTGCAAATACTGAAGGGCAGTGTTTTAATTGAACCACTTAGTTTAATTTCAAATATCCTTCAACTCAAATAGAGTGCAAAAACTGCCTGGCCAATAAACCAAACATTTCCAGAGCAACAAACGTTTTCTTTTATTTGATCATTATCAAAGATCAGCTGACTGTCCTAAAGTCTGATAGAAAGGAGGATGCGCTGTTTGAATTTTAATAACTCTTCTGTGGCCCCTAAGAGTGTTTTGAAAGGCTAAATGAGTGTCCTTGGTCAGTAGAGCATTTAGATCCCTTCTTTTTAAAGCTGGGCCAAAAGTAAAAGAAGGAAACCACTCTCCCTAGCTACAAATACATCAATAAAGGGAATCTCCATGTCAATGGTATCAAGGAAAACAAACTTGGTGGACAGGCAGTGACTAACTGGTGAGAGAAACATCCTGCTCAGCTTGTCTACCTCGAATTTGTCCTGCAAGCATTTATAACAATGTTTCCTGCAAGCATTTATAACAATGTTATCAGTTGACTAACCATACTGGGAAAAGAAAAACTATAGGACTAAAACCATGATTGCTGCATATTTTCAATTCAACAAATAATTCAATTTGCACAGTTTAAAAACCCCAGAGTGGAAAGATGCAGACTAGCCTTTCAAAAGTGTCATGAGGATTTATCAGTATCAGTGGTGTGGGTAAAAGTAAAGATAAGCCCCAAGGCAAATGTCTGCCTCACCAACCACTACAGCAGGACTTCCTGGACCAGTTATAACATCCGAGTTATTTCCTTATGATAATAATAACTCAGCTTCTATGAACAAGAGTCTGTCTCCACAGTCACCCCAGATGCAGTCAGTCAACGGGTACAACAGAGCACATCATTTCCTGCAAAAACCGCAGAAACATAACTAGGTGAGTGAAAATTAGAGGGGAGATGACATGCCACAAGGCAAATGTAAACATAAACAATGGACAAGAATCATTCTTCTTCACCCTGTCACCTTCTAGTCTCTGCAAATTTATTGCAGAGACTGCTTTAGGGTAAAAGAAGTTGAAAGTGACAAAAATGCTTCTACACCCGGGTTACTGTATGAAATACTGAACCGCATCTGCCTTAGCTGTGCCCCAAAAAATCAACAGTAGTGCCAGAGCATTACATGAGAGTTCAACTGGTTGATGCAAAATGGAACATCTTCCCCACATTAGCTTGCATCAGAGATTGAAAGGGAGAGTGGAACAATAAATCATTGCAGCAGGGGGGGATTCTAGTCGCTGATAAAAATAGCTGCCTCAACATGATGCTCCAGTGGCCCGTGGGGAGAAACAGGGTTCTGCATCAGCATTGACTGCATGCTTACTGAGGGCGCATGGGGGGGCCATCTGAGGGATTGCCCCAACCTGGCGCTCCTGCACATCACTGAGCCTGGAGTGCACGGAGTGAAGGCTGCCGCTGCCCTTCGGTGGCAGGGAGCACCAAGCTCATAGGAAGGGCTTCTACATCCATGGCTGCAATCTCCCATGTATGCCATCCTGGGTGAGTGCAGCTGGCTGGATGATCAATCAGAGGCTCAGCACATCTGCTATTTTTGTGGTGCCCTGGGCTGCAAGGATTCATAATGCGCCAGTGGGGAGTGTGGTGTACTTAGACCCATTACAGGAGGAGAAAGCCGGTCCCCCCACACAAACACCGCCTCTGTCCCATTGGCACCAGACTAACCTGAGCGCAGCAGGTGGTGCAGCGTAGAAGGAGGGCACAATGTGTCTCTTCGGGCCAAAACTATTCTTACTTGGCTCCATGACAGTACCTTTCCTTCTTCCTCCTTGTACCTAGGCCCCGAGACCACGTATGACAGCTTACACCATGGTCCTTGTGGGCCCGACTTCGTATGCTTAGTGGGACACCCAGAGACTCTCTTTCAAATGCCTCTCGTGGGCTGCAACTGGCGGACCATGCATGTTCATCAGTTTGACAGCTCCTTCAAACGCTTGTAGTGTGCCTGGCACAATACGCCTTGTCCACCCATTGGACGTGAGACCGGCAGGAGTACTTTAGAGCTGCACAGACGGATCCTTGCTCGCGATGGATGAGACCATCTTTGCTATTACCCATTGTGCACTCTGCCTTCCTCTGCCCTCCTCCTCTCGCCCTGCAATGGCCTCAGTTAAGCTCTCCAGACAACTGTTCTTTACGGAGGAGTTTGGAGGGGGACAAACTGACATTGACTGCTCCCGCACCACAGGAGACGGCCAGGGAAGTGATCCTCAGGGAGATAGCTGCAATAGGTATGACACTTGGTACAATGGATTCCGAAAGTCAGACCTCGCAGCCAATGTGAGATCGATCCAGACAACTTACAGTCTTCAATGAGAAGGTAGACGGTATTGACATGAGAGTGTCAGTGCTAGAAGATAGGCTGGCACCTGCTGAGGCCTGGGACTCGGATATCTGGCACCTCTGGAGCAAAGTTATAGACTTGGAGGATGGATCCCAAAGGTAAATTATCTGCCTCTATGGAATGTCTAAGACTGTGGAAAAGGACGATATAAAGGACTTCTTTGCAGAACTCGTTCCATACCCTACGGGCTTGACTTTCACGTCACCCTTGAAGTTCCAGCTGGTGCACATGATATAAGCCAACAGCTATGGACCGAGTGTGCCTGACTATATAGCTTGCCTACATCAAGAGCATACTTAATCATGGCCTTATGGAACCAACTAGAATGTGGATAATAAAGGACAGGAAATCTAAAGACTTTCATGACTCTGCAGATCTGTTGCACTTCCTTGAGGAAATGGAAACTGCTTTGTCTCAAACTATTGCAGTCCCCTTCACCAGAGGGACAGGAAAACACATGACAGTCATGGCAGATCTCAGGACTGATTGTACAGGAAGCAGACAGAGAGAGAAACTGTAGAGGCAATCACATTGGACACGAGCCGGGATAAGTCGAAATCACCAATGAAGCCTTCTGTGTCCTCTGGTAACGGCACAGAGCCTTAATGTTTTCTCACCACAGCTTGAGTGCACAATAGTGACGGGATGAGTATGCTATATGATGTGCCATGTAACAGTCACTGTCCTGTGTTCCTATTCTTGGCCACACTGGCTTTTCACTTGCTATTCCATATTCTCTGTTTCTCACACATGTTGTTTGTTGACACAGATGTTTCTCTTGCAGATTGGTCATTGCATTGTCCACGTGTTACAACTCCAACTCCATGTATTCTTTAATATACTAGCCACATGTTGGCTGGTGTTTTGGGTCCCAAGACAATCTGGTGTTTCTAAGTGGGGAAATCTCTAAAGAGGAGGTAGCCCAAGCCATATCCAATCTTATGTATAATAAATGCCTGGGTGAACATGGCTTCCCTGGAAAGTTTTAAAAATGGACAAAACAAAAAATGATATACTCCCTATATGCCGCATACAATAAAGCAGAACAAACCAGTAGTTTACTACGCCTATCTAACGGGGCGCTAATCACCATCGTCCTGAAGCTGGGCAAGGATCCACAACTATGTAGTAGCCAACGCCCAATATACCTTCTCAATGTGGATATAAAAAAATTGGACATGGATACCTGCAGCCAATTTAAAAAAGAGATGCCTATGCTTGTCTATGACTCTCAGGTCGGCTTTGCGCCAGGAGGTAAATCCCGCAATCACCTATGCACCCAGAGTCATATATTGTGGCTCTCCCAGGACCTACAGGACTAAGCCTTGGCACTCTCTCTCTCAATGCAGAAAAGGAGTTCAAAAGGATCAAGTGTTCCTACCTGTTCCATACCCTAAGGAAATTTGGTCTTGGGGGGCAACTTTATTGCTAAAGTGTGATGGCTTTACGAGGCCTCAACTGCCCAAGTTAACTGTGGGGTGTCCTATTGGACGCCTGTCAGAAACGAAGGGGCTTCAAGGGTGTCCCCTGTCAACTTTATTATTCCTCCTAGCAATGGAACCCCTGTCAGCTGCTATCCAGCATTCTCCTTGTATAGTAGGGGTCCCTGCTCTTTTATATGCGGATGACATCCTGCTCTTGTTTAAGGACCTGTACTACTCTTTTCCAGCCCTTTTGTCGATTATCTTAGATTTTGCCGACATATCAGGCAACAAAGTCAACTGGGACAAGAGTGAGGTCCTGCCTCTGTTAAAGATCACAACTGCAGCATCTATTGCTGCCTACCCATTCCAATGGATACTGGAAAAGCTCAAATACTTAGGGGTGCATCTCAATAGGGGGGCTATAGGGGATGGTGCCCAACAATATCTATCCTCTCATTGCCAGGGCAGACTACGCAAAATGGGCACACTTACACCTGTCTTCATAGAGTAGGATGCAAGCGGTGAAATGGTAGTGGTACCCCAATTCACTTATGTTCTGGGGATGCTACCTCTGCAGGCTGCTCTAGCCAAACTGAGATCCATTGATAAAGACAACAAGGTCTTTGTCTGTGGCACCATGAAGCCCCAACTGCAAATGCTCAATCTGCTGGTACACAGAAGTAAAAGATGCCTAATTCATCTGGTCAGTGGAACATTATATTTGGCCTTGCAACTGTCCCAACTGGCTGTGCTGCACCAAAATGCTACGGATGCCCCCTTGTGCGTTGCAATTGAGCAACATCTTACATCCAGTGGGCCAGGTCTAGCACAAAACTCCTTCACTGACATTGACCCCAGAGGTGCGCTCCACATTGTGCTCCTGGTTGTATGCCCATAAATGGTTGCATGGGAACACTGAGCTACACACTCACATACTTATCTGGCACAACGCCACCATATGTGTGGGTGGGTGTCCCATATTTTAGGAAAGGAGGTGGACCGTGGCATCCATACACCTTTTATCACAAGGAGATCTTAAAAATCTTTTGAATTACTGAAGGAGAAATGTCATCTGCCTACTACCCAGAAATGGAGATATGTTCAACTGCAGCACTGCCTATGGAGCAGACTAGGGAAACCACCTTGGGACATTTGAGATTCCTCTATAGAACAGTACCTACACCATTGGGGTCTCTTTAGAGGTGTAATGTCTGGCTTCTACAACCTCCTGACATTCCATATGTATGCCTTACCACTCCTGTCACAGTTACGTGTCAAATGGCAGGACACTCTTCATGTTGACTACACTGACTGACTGGAAAGAGATGCTCACTGAATTAGACAAGGGTGGGGTCAGAAATTCTGTTTATGTAAGACTATTTAAGGCTGGTTCTGGACATTACACAAATTGCACGCAGGATGCTTGCTTCCCCATTGGAACTGCTAGAGATGTGGCCAGGAAGGGTGTGACACCTTAAACATCCTCCATGAATGCCTGGACTTACTTGAACTGAGGCAAAGGCTATGGTACACTCTCACTGATACTCTAGACATACCACACTCCTTGACGCGGAAACCGATCATGCTATATGACATGGTTGACCTTTCTGCTCTGACGACACAAGAAATGCTTTCTCTCTACAGCTTTGATGGGCAAGATCTGTATTCTTCACCATTGGAGATCTCCACACTTACCCTCCCATGATAAATGGCTCACTAAAATGTATAAAGCTGCCTCACATGAGAGACTCTACCTGCAATATGGTCGTCCTTCTTGAACAGCAATTGGTGAGGAGGAGGGCTGCTAGGCTGCTGTCCATGTCTACTTCTTCCCAGTACTTTGCACCTCCTTTGTTCCCATTCACGTTTCCATCTTAACCCCCCCCCGATGGTTTTCACCCTCTAATTTCGGTCTTCCCATTCCCCTTCCACAGGATATATACATGGAGTGACAACACCTAGGGAGAACAAAGTATATGATGCCCCATTGATCATCTCACTAACCTCAATCTTCCATAATCCTAAAATAACATCTTCTATACTCCAGCTAGCATCTTCCATGCTCCTCAGCTAGCACTACTCCACACACAGGTATAGATCTTTTGGAGTATTTTTAGGTCGAGCCTGGGCAGCGCATGCAGTGCTCTGTGAGGCATGCTGTATTGAGGTAGGGACTTGAAGCTTCGCCCACTCCCCGCCCACATTTTTCTTTGGCTTGTGTCATTGTCCACTGTAAACTGTGGCTGTTCATTGGTCAAAAGGCTTAGTAGTCCCTCCTTAGTACCGCCTTGTCTCATTTTGTAACCTTCCATGGCGACACCCACTGTTACGTGTGTTGTTGCTCAGTAGGCTTTAATTACAGCCTCCGAGCACTATTTTCTCAAATAGCTTTGTCCTGCCTGCTGCTGCATGCAGGACACACTCTCTCCGAACGCTTTATTTTTAAGTTTATAGCACGCATTTGCAATGCAATAGGTCTCGCATTTGCGAGAGTTTAAGCTATTGGCATTGTAAATGACAATGCCTTTTATTTATCTGTTTTAAAAACAACACATAAATAAAAGGCATTGTCATTTACATTGTCAATAGCTCAAACTCTCAGAAATGCGAGACCTAGTGCATTGCAAATGCTTGTTCACACATGTTGTTCCCTCCTAAATTACCATATGTTACCTCCAGTGCATGACAAGATGTTCCATGTTTGTTGTCTATTCTCCACTATAGGGCCTTTTAGGGTGCTCTTAGCCATACCAGATATTTGGTAGCCTGAGATGCTACAGTTTCTCGCTCTTCTGTTTCACATTATGGTTCCCATATATATTCCTTTCTATCCTTTCCTGCATCTCTGAACAAGAACACTTGTCTTTCGTCTGTACAGTGCAGGGTTGCCTGTGGTACTGTATTCTACAGCACTGCTGTATGTCCCATGTCGCTACCTTTGTCGGCTTTGTTGGTTTAATGGCCTACACTATTGCATGTCTGGCTTCTTTTGAAAAATGTAAAGAAAGACATTATAAAATGATTGCAGCAGTTTTATATGCTGGTGCCAGAACCTTCTCAATGCCTTCACGGCGGATTTTAGGCTGGAAAAAAATAATAATCAAAACGCGGAAATATGCCTTCTCTATTTTCCAAGCTATGGATCGTCAAAACCTAAAATTGACTACTTTCAGGTTGATCATAATGGAATCATACGCTGGTTTTTGCACAACAAACTCAATGGGTTACACACTTCCCACTCTGATTGGACATCTGATTAATTGCATGTTTTTGCAACAGACCCCAAACTTCTGAAAACAAAGCCTCTACTTTTCCCTCCTTCACATGCTAGCAATGTCAATATCAGAAAGGGTTAAAGAAATTCGAAATTGTACTCCATGTGCTAAGTGCTTAATTTGTACAAAAAGAAAAAGTGCCAGGGCCCTCGTCAAGAGTTCAATGCAAGCTGCACAACCCATTGCCGGGCAGCACTGCCAATGACAGTACTAAAGCAACTAACTCCCACACTCCTGCTGGTGTGACAATTCAGACTATTTCAGGCCCCCAAAGCTATTACAATTACCTCGGCAGCAGGTATTAGTACTTTTTAATGTGTATTGAATTAAGAAATTACTGTGGTTGTACTCATTTCTAAATTAGACAGACCGCACTACCACGTGGCTGACCGTCATAAGTGCTGGTGTTGACAATTAAGTGACGGTGAAACCACGGCTCAAATTAAGCACTGCCTGTGCTACTACCATTAGCCGTCTTGTCTGATACTGATTTCTAGCTCTCAGGAGTACACAGAGTCAGTCTGTCTCCTACAGAGGGACATTGGTGCCCTTCCTCCATAGCCCATGAAACAATCATAAGTGTTGCTATATTGAGAAAGATGCAATGGTTATAATTTACCCACATTCTTGCCTGCAGCCTCGTTTTCAAAAAACAATTGACTCTTATTGACTCTTATTGAAGATTTATAAATACCCTGGTGTCACTGATGTCTAGTCTACTACGATTTATCTACATGTACCACCAAGGCACAGAAGGACTTACTGCAACAAATAAATGACAATGTGCTTTCTTTCTTTAAACACCCGGTTAAGCCTGACCTCCATTATTTACCAAGAAGCTTCTTGACAAGGAAGAGACGTTAAATACGATCAACCCTCTGGATGCGATTCACCTTCTTGAAATTACCTCAAAGATTGGTAGGAAGAGACGTAGGTCCCTGCTTGAAGTGTCACCTTCTGGTCTGCATAGAATTTAGTATAGAACGGATCAATACATTCACCGGCTCTTGAGCAGTTTATTCTCCATTATTCTCCAGGGTACTGGAAGTACCTCAGCTAAATTATGACTTGCCAATTCTGCCAACGAAGAAATAGTCATTGAGGTGGAAAAATTCCCCTCAGACTCTAAATTCCATTCCATGTTCCGCTCAAAGAAAGTGATAATGGTTTCAAATAAGGAACATGCAATTCAATATCCCACGGGCATTACTTTATCTGGAAATAGTCTTCCAACTGAACGCCTTAATGTATAAAAGAATACTAACCTTCTTCACTTATGTTCTATTTTGCCATTTGTGTACCTCCTCCGTGGTTCCTGACCATGACAAAGACATCATGCTTTCAGAATCACGGGTATGTAGTGTGCTCTACAAATGCTATGATTGATTGATTGATTGATCGCTTACTGGCAGACTCTATGGCTAAAACATGTGATGTATAAACCCGAGTTGCTCTTTTTCATTACAATGCCTAATGATGACATCGATAAATCTGGTAAGGAAATTCACCGCGATTTATGTTTCTTCTTACCGCATCCTTCTTTCCCTTTATTGGAGCTCAAATCCTCTGCCCATCAGCCCCTCTTTGGACCCCCAGAGAGAACACTGTAGCATTGTCTGGGCACCTTCCTGTCCAGAGACAGTGACAGCAAATACCTTATGTAGTCCACTCTAACCAGAGTGCACAGTATTCTCCAAAACGACTCTACCTCCCTTTGACTGACATTAAGGATACCTCTTTTGGCACAGTATAACACTGCTACCTATGGTCAAATATTCCAACTCCTCCACCACATTTGCAGACATTTTGCATTTGCCTCCTGCTCTCAACCAAAAGGGGGTCACCATCTTATTGTTTTATCTGCTGCACCAGCGCTTAGATCTCTCACAGTGTGGCTTTCTCTCAACACATACAGGTGCATACCATGTGCTGAAGCCACCCAACTGTTCTCTAGTGTCCTAAACCATGTTGTTTTTCTCTCATTTGTTGGACTGGAAAATGTGTTCTACCAACTCCTTCTAGCATTGTTCGAGTTAAGTTAGCATTTGCGGCACCATTTTGTATTCAGCTGCCATTTTGTACCATGATCGAAATTAAGCTTCTGTTTTATACTGCCTGCCTCAGCAGAAAGCAGCCTTGATTGTTTCTCTTTATTATTCAAGGTTGAACTTCGCTGCACTAATGAATAGATTGTTCTGTCTTTGCATGCCTTTTCCAGTAGGTAGGCCTGCTCCCACTCTCAGAGAGACGGGCACGGGCAGAGTAACCTTGAAACTAAGATAGCATGTACCCGGTCTCAGGATGGTAGCTCGTCCTTCTGTCCCACCTTTGTTCGTCAGCTCTCAGACTGGAAAATTCCAGTCTGGGCGGGTCTTTAGGGGTGCTGGAAATGTATATCTTGTATTACCACGTTGACGGGAGTCAGTCCCTCTGCAGCAATCTGAGGAGGCTGGTCAGACCGGACTCCGCTCAAGCGTATACTAATAAATAACTTTGGTTTGTATTCTTTACTATCTGACTGACTCTTCATTTGTATGGAAGGCTGAGAGGTGGTCGTGAGTGACCAGAGTGGCCCTAATCGGGTCACTTCCTTCAGTTGGCGCCCGAACAGGGACCCCATCGGGTGAGTGACCCTTTCTTTCCCCGCTGACGGGTGAGGGTGATGGGGCCGCGTTGGTCGGACCGGCAGACCGGAGATCCCTGCACGAGAGAGTCTGGTACTCGCAGCTGCCCCGTCTGTCTGACCGGGCGGTGCCTCGGCCAGTGGTCATCCCAGCTGGGGTCCTGACGACAAAATCCGTGGATCTGACCGTTTGGTCCGAAGAGTCGCAGTGGTGAATAATTTGTTTGACCTGTGTGCACCAGGTGAGTTTGCCCTGGTTTTGTTTTGTGGCCATGATGCCACTTTGGTTTGTGTTTGGTACGTTCTCAGGATCGTTTTTGGACAAGCGCTTGAATTTGTTTGAGTTCTTTGTGAACATGGTACCACTTTGATTTGGGTTTGGTGAGGTCTGAGAACCAACTTTGGTAAGATATTTGCAAATATCTGCTTGGCATAAACAGTGAACACGTTTTTGTTTTAAAATGCCCTATTTTAGCAAACTATGCTGTGTGAGTTGTCGTTGTTGTTCTACTGATGCTCGATTGGAAGAGAGTCAGCCTGCGCCTCCGGAAGGCACTCCAAATTTTGAAATGTATGTCAAGCATGGCCTTGGCCCTATTATGTTTAGTACATTATGGCACAAATATACGAGGGACAATGCCGAGTTGCAGTGGCCGTTAACAGGTACTTTTGATGAGCAAAAGCATAATTTCCTGCAGGATAAATTGTTTGCGAAAAGAAGTAGGCAGTCGATGTTTGATTCCCTTAGAACATGGCAAAAGGAAGCTAAACAGAGATGAATGAAAGCAGAAAAGGAGGCACGAAAGGGAAGGATGCAGACAGTGACTCAGAAAGCTGTTGCGTATGATAAGGAGAAGACTGAGAAGGGGATAGAGTGTGCTGATAGGAAGTTTCGATTGCAATGTGAAAAGTCTTATGTGGTTCGAGAAGAAAATGATACATTTGTGGAGAAATTGTTAGACACCCGACCTCCACCTCCATACGCCCCGCAGAGAATATTCCCTGCCATGCCACAGCCTCAGTCGTCCATCACTTCTGCCCCTGCTGTTTCTGCTTCTTCTGTTACCGACCCAGCTGCTTTGGCCGCCGTGCCTCCTGTCAATTCTGCGGCTTCGCCTTCTGTGCCTGCGATAACTGCAAGTCTCCCTGCTACGCCTATTGTGTCGATGTCTCTCCTCTCTCTGGCCCTTAAACCCACAACACAGCCATTGACGACATTGGTGCCTGCTCCCTCTTTTGCTACTCCTTCCCTTTTCCTTCATTCTTCGAAAGTACTGGGTAACGGAACACCTGTACGTGGATCAGGGGACGGGGACTGGGCAACTGCTAGGGAGCGACTGGGGCGGATATTGATACGATGTGATGTGGGCAATGAAGAGAAGAAGGTGGTGGCCAATCAGGCCGCTCAGTGGGCTCGTCACCCCATCTACAGTGTGGAGGATGTGTGGAGTGTGATGAAATATTATGAGCCGTTTGTGCAGCAGCATGCCCTTACGCACATTTCGGCTACACTGATTGGATAGTGGGAACAGTGTTTCAACGATGTAGCACCCCAGATTATTTATGATATCAGGGACAATGTATATGCTGCCGGTATGGCACCTGGGGAGGTTTTCGGTAATGTTGCGACATTGGTAGCTTACCGAAGTAGGCTGTTTGAGAAGAGCCCGAAGACAGTGTCCCAGTTTCCGATGAGGGAAGTCCATCCCATATATCACCCTGAGTTACCGGAGCTCCGAGATCAGCATAATGCTGTTGTTAGACCAAGGGAAGAGGCCCGTTTTCAAGAACAGTAGGTCTATACCCCATGGAAGAGGAGTGAGGTGTTATCCCTTAAGACTCAGTTACCCGACCCTAGGAAAAATCCTACTGCATACTATAAGGAATTGACGGAAGCCACTTCATCGACAGTGATGACGCTTGCGGATATTGAAATGTTCTTTGGTTTACTGGTACCCATTGATATTTGGAGGAAGGTGCACACACAGGACCACAGTGCGGAATTGGGTGGTACATGGGAGCAGATTAAAGCATGGGATCAGGAGAGGAAGCCTGGTGAGAAGCCTAGGGCCGAGAAACTATCTTTGCCTGGCTGAATTATCTCTTATTCCACCAAGGAGGGTAGATTGGGACAAGTTAACGGCATGTCATCAGAAGAAAGATGAAAGTGTGTCTGATTTTTTCACTCGGTTTGAAGGTGTGTTTCTGGATTTAAGCGACAGGATTTGTCAGTAGAGGGGAGTGTCCGATTGTTCGTCAATAGATTTGTTACGAACTTGCTCCCAGAGATTGCAGCTCGGTTGCAGGCTTCAGAGAGCACTTGGACGACATCCTCCCTTTCTGTAATATTGAGTATGGCACAGTATTATGAACACAGGGAGAACGAGGAGAAGGAGAAGGTGGAAAAGAAGCACAAGGAGTTGAAGACGAAGGTGTTGTTACAGCAGGCGTCTAGGGAAAACGGAAGGGGACGTGGAGCTGGTCCGGCCCGGATGCTTTCCCGTAGTAGCAGGAACACTACGCCAGTAGGGCCGAATCAGTGTGCGTACTACAAGGAGGAGGGGCACTGGCGTAGCTGCAGAAAGTTGCGGCCCCCAGAGGACGAGGTTCTCGTGGACGGGGCCGTGAAGAAAGTGATAAGGATAGGGGTCAGGAGGATAGGACATCGCAGGGTCGCTCAGATCAGAACTATTTTGATGACCCTCGAGGGAGACAGTATTACCACAAAGATTATGATCTGGATGAAGTGACAGGGACGTCTCACAGCAAGGACAGCCAGGGGCAGGGTGAGGGACCAGTCCAGATACCTGTAGATCAGTGCGGTCCTTATGTCACCACAGATCTGCAAGGCTCAGTTAAGAAATTCTTGGTGGATACAGGTGCAATGAATAGCTCTGTTTCTCGTTCGCTGGTCCCCGGGGCAGCTCTGTCTGGCCAAAATAATGTTTCGGTAGGATTTTCTGGTGTACCGGTTGTAAGCCCCATTTCCAAACCTCTTGCCTTGACTATCGGTCCTTTTACTGTGGATTCACCGTTCCTATTGACATCAAATTGTGGAGAAAATTTAATGGGCCTTGATTTATTAAAGAAGTTGCATGCAACCATTTATTGCTCTCTGGAAGGTGTTTACATGACAATGAGTCCGACTGTGGTCATCTCGAAGCAGTGTCTGTCCAAAGATGCCCCCCTTCCTGCTGAGTTTAAGGATGTGCCGCCCACTTTGTGGGCAACATGTGACACGGATGTAGGAATATTGCAAATTCCCACAATTTCCATTAAAGTTAAAAACAATGCCATTTTGCCTCGTATTCCCCAGTACAAAATTCCACAAGTGGGGGGAGCGAGCTTTGCTGCGAATTATACAAGATCTGATTGAGTCGTGAGTGGTTGAAGAGACAGCGGCGAAAGTGTGTAATAGCCCTATTCTTCCTATTCTAAAAAAGGCATCTTCAGACTCCCCCGATGAACACCATGATGTTTATCGTTTTGTGATTGATTTGCGCACGGTTAATAAAATAGTGGTCCCTCAGTTCCCGGTGGTCCCTGATATTACTGCCCTTTTGACAATGATTCCTTCTTCTGCTAAATTCTTCTCTGTCATTGATTTGAAGAATGCGTTCTTTAGCATCCCGATCCATCCTGACAGCTGACATTTGTTCAGTTTTACCCTAGCTGGCAGAAGCTTTAGATTCTGTCGAGCTCCTCAGGGCTACACTGAGAGCCCTAGTATATATAGTCAAGCCTTGAAAGCCCATTGGACTCCCTCACGCTTTCCCCAGGTAATGTATTGCTTCAATTCGTGGATGACATACTACTAGCCTCTGACACTGAACAGGGATGCAAAGACAGTACGGTTAAGTTGTTGCTACATTTGGCTCACCATGGACAAAGTGTCCCTTCTAAATTTCAATACTGTCGACAGGAGGTCGCCTATTTAGGTCACCTACTGTCGAAAGAGGGTAGGAGATTGACTCCTGAGCGCATTAGCGCTATTGTTAAAATGCCTATCCCTAAAACTCAGAGGAATGTGCGCGCTTTTATTGGCATCACTTCCTACTGTCGCCATTGGATCCCTAATTATTCATTACTAACCAAACCCTTGCTCACATTAACCACTAAAGATGTGCATGAACCTCTGCCTTGGACGTCTGAACGTCAGCAGTCTTTTGAGCAATTAAAAGTCGCGTTTTGCTCTGCACCTGTGCTTGGCACGCCTGATTATCCGAAGCCGTTCGTGTTGTATGTACATGAGACAGCTGGCTGTGCATTCTCTGTTTTAACACAGGCCTTTGGAGGTAAGCAGCGGCCGTGTGCTTATTTTTTTGCTTTGCATGATCCATTCGCCAGAGCCCTCTCGAGCGTTCTAAGAGCATTCGCGGCATTGGCCGTTTCTATAAGGCAATCGGCTGGGCTCGTACTTGATACTGACCTCACAGTCATGGTGCCCCATGCTGTGGATACCCTATTGAATAAGACCAAGACAAAGCACCTCACCAGTGCACGTCTGACCGGTTATGAGCTAACTCTCTTTGCACCACATATCACAATTAAAAGATGTGCCACTCTTAACCCAGCCACGTTACTACCCCTCCCTTCTGAGAGTGAGGAAATTGACATCCATGATTGTATTTTTTGGACAGAGGAAGAGACCAAAGGGACGAGTAGACCTGACTGATGTTTCCTTATCTGACCCCCAAAGGGAACTATATGTTGATGGCTCTTGTTTCAAATTACCAGATGGCACCACCACTGCTGCGTATGCACTTACTACACTACATACAGTAGTTGAGACATCACGATTTCCCTATCAGTCCGCCCAGGCAGCTGAACTGGTCGCCCTTATTAGAGCTTGTGAATTGAGCAAAGGACTGGCTGTTAATATTTATACTGACAGCCAGTACGCCTTCAGGCTCGCCCATAATTTTGGGCGACTCTGGGCAGAGAGAGGGTTCCTTACCTCCCATGGGACACGTATTCAGCATGGCCCTCTTATACATAGGCTTCTGTCCGCCTTGACACTTCCTAAGAAATTGGCCATAGTAAAGTATATTGTCCATAAGGCGATTACTGATGAGGTGGGAAAGGGGAATGCATTTGCAGATCAGACAGCTAAGGAGGCAGCTCAAACAAAGATGAAAAGGATGTTTGTAGCGGGTCCCGCCAGGTGGGTGCCCGAGGCCACTATGTTTAAGGATACACTAGACAATATGAAAGAGATCCAGAGTGAGGCAACGGTTGAGGAGTTAGCAGTATGGCAGGAGAGCACATCACGCTTAGATGAGGATGGGTGTTGGACGGATAAGTGAGGGAAACAGAGATGGATGTTACCAGATGCATATGTCCTCCCTGTGGTCACTATGGCGCACGGACCAGCTCACATTAGTGCAAAAGGTATCTGTAGATTGTTAGATCCTGTATGGCAGAATGACAACATTCCCAAGGTTTCTGCTCATCTAGTCAAGTACTGTATGGTGTGCATAATGTATAATCCTGAAAAAGGCACCCCTGCACCCCCTAGTAATTTTGCACCCCCTTCTTTCCCTTTCGAGGTCCTTCAGATGGATTTCATCGAAATGGAACGAGTCAACAATCTGAAATATGTGTTGGTAGTTGTTTGTGCATTCAGTAAATGGGTTGAGGCTTATCCCACTAAAGAGAATACAGCCATGGCGACGTCGAAGGCACTCCTAAAGGAGTTCTTCCCTCGATTCGGTTCGCCCCGTTTGATTTGAAGTGACAACGGTAGCCACTTCAACTTAAAGGTTATCCAGTTGGTGTGTGATGGTTTGCACATTAAACAAAAATGTCATGCTGCGAACCAGCCCCAATCAGCAGGTCTGCTTGAGAAGTACAATGGTACTCTCAAACTGAAGTTGGCAAAAATTCAGTAGAGCACAGGATTGCAGTGGCCAGATGCTTTACCATTAGCTCTTTTGTCTATAAGAGCTACGGCTCCCACTAGGACAGGGTTGTCACCGTATGAGGTCGTGTTCGGACGCCCGGCGAATGTCTGGGGCGTTCCGCGACCTCGACGGTTTACAGAAATTGAATACCCTTTGTTAGTGGATTATCTGTATGAGTTAACTAAAAGCTTGCATTCTATTCACCAACAGATCCACAAAACCCTACCACCAGCACCCGAGGGGCCAGGACATGATATTCGGCTTGGGGACTTTGTGCTGACTAGACACTTCCAGAGGAAGGGCAGTTTTGACCGTGGTGGAAGGGGCCTGCGCAAGTGCTCCTCGCCAGCCGCACCGCCGTGAAGGTGGCCGGCCGGAAGAATTGGATACACTCCCAGCACTGCCGCAAGGTGCCATTCCCTTTACCCTACGAACAATGGGTGCTTGACAGAGTCGGCGACTCTGAAACTGAGCAGGTGCCCCGTTTTGTTCCTTTCTCAGATGCCCGGCTGATGTGGGCACAAACGGAGGAGGAAAATGACGCAGTGTTGAATGAGGCAGTACCTCCTGAGATCAAGGCCGTCCAGGAGCCCCAGTCTGCTGGCCCATCTGTGCTTGAGCCCCAGTCCATTGGGCCCTCTGTGTCTGAGCCCCTTTTTGCAGACCCCTCTGTCCCTGGAGTAGCTAGGTATAATCTGTGCCCCCGACGGAGGAACAGTGCACCAAAGGAGAATTCAGATTAGTAGGGATGGACTCGATAAGTCAGGCAACAGTGGCATAGGGAGAGACGAGATTGGTGCACTGATCGGATATTGAACAGGATTGATAGAGTGTGCTCCCCTGGTAAGGGGGGTGCCTTATCCTGAGCGACATGGGATTCTTCAAGAGCTGGTCCGATAGCTGCACCGCCGGTGCTCAATAGCACCAACGATTGATGAACAATAGGAGTCTACCAGTGAGGCTCTGACGGACACTGGGAACATTTGCCCCTCTTTTCTTTTAGTTATTGGTTCCATTATTGTCCTTTCCTCTGGTAAAAATGTATCTATTTAGTTGCCCCATTAGGGAGGAGGAACAGCCCTTTGCAGCCCCACGTTACGGGCAGAATGCGTCTGGTTGGTCTAGTTGGTCTACAAGGAGTAAAATAGTTTTCATAGTAATGGTTCTGATTTCCCCGATAACAGTTCTTGGAATAGTATGGTTCCTAGATGAGAAATATCCTGTGCACTCTTTGATTGGTACAACACCTGTTCCCCCTGAACATACGTTTGTTACTTTGGCCCCCTATAAAGGTGAACACAGAAAAACATATGTAGACAATGTATTTTTGCAAACTCTCCACCAAGCCCATGATACTTATAATGTTACAAACTGTTGGATATGTGGACTGCTCCCTTCGGTTACACATAAGAGTGATAGCCTGTTATCGCTGCCTATGTCTTACTTAGGCAGCTGTGAGGGATGGTTTGAATTGTTCTCTATGGTATACATTCATTATCATTCTTGTGCTATGAATATGACATCTGCTGATTATCACACAGTGCTAGAATATATACGTGTCCACCAAGGATTTACCCCAGGAGAACAAGGGAAACCTGATGCATTATCCCCAACAGCCTGCATGAATATATATGAAAGTGAGAAAAATGTAACATGGCTTCAAAATGAAATGTTGGATTTCCAGGGATTTAATGTTACTGAATACTTTCGCTCATTCCAGGTGCAAAATATTACTCAGGATGAGGCAATACCAGTGCCAGTAGTCAACACCACAGCTGGGTTTTGTGTTCGAGGGTTTGGGAAGGTGAAAGTGGGTGAGAGTAATTGCAACTATACCTATACATTAAGCACAAGTAACAGCCCGCCTTTGCTCCCACTGCACAATATCTATTTTGTTTGTGGATCACAAGCTTATGTTTGGCTTCCTATGGTATGGTCAGGTGTATGTTACCTCTCTTTCCTCCTTCCCCCAGTGTACATAGCACCATCCAATTATCATAAGGACCATCGATTGCAGCGTGGGAGTTTCCATCTGTCCCGAATCAGAAGGGTTATTAACACAGAAGACATAGACCAGACAGACACTACTCTGCAGCAGTTTACAGATGCTATGAAGGGCATTTTGCCCTTTTGGGGCCCTATGTCCAATAGCCTTAACATTCGTCAACTCACCAGGGTTGTGGAAGGGGTCATTAATACCACAGTAGGGATTTTGACAAATATTACAACTGAGCTCCAGGCTACGAGGCTTGTTGCTCTTCAGAACAGGTGTTAGACGTCATCCTTGCTGATCGGGGAGGGGCCTGTTGCGTCGTCGGCAGCAGTTACTGTGTCTACATACCGGACCATGCCCCTAATGTATACGCTTCTATACAGAAGTTGCATAGGTTCGCATCTGACATCCACCAAGAGAATGGTACCTGGAGTCTTTCTGGTTGGTTCTGGGGTTTAATAGCATCCTGGGGGTGGAAGATTCTTATCTTCCCGATAGTAGTTGCAGGTGTCATCTTCACATGTTGCCTATGCGTACATTGTCTTCCTGCTTTTTGTGCTTACTGTGTTGGAAAATTGACACCCACACCAAAGGCCTCAATATATGATGCTAAGTCTTCGGCCATGATGATGCAGGCTGTACATGACCTAATGTCCATAGATGAAGGTATTTTTGAATACTGATAATGTGTGTATTAACATGTGATAGTGGTCTCCTTAGTATGTGAGCAGTTCTAGGTCTCCTAGCATTAGACAAAATTGTTAGAAAGTGCTAAAAGGAGGGTCTGTTGGACTGGAAAATGTGTTCTACCGACTCCTTCTAGCATTGTGCGAGTTAAGTTAGCATTTGCGGCACCATTTTGTATTCAGCTGCCATTTTGTACCATGATCGAAATTAAGCTTCTGTTTTATACTGCCTGCCTCAGCAGAAAGCAGCCTCGATTGTTTCTCTTTATTATTCAAGGTTGAGCTTCGCTGCACTAATGAATAGATTGTTCTGTCTTTGCATTCCTTTTCCAGTAGGTGGGCCTGCTCCCACTCTCAGAGAGACGGGCATGGGCAGAGTAACCTTGAAAATAAGATAGCATATACCCAGTCTCAGGATGGTAGCTTGTCCTTCTGTCCCACCTTTGTTCGTCAGCTCTCAGACTGGAAAATTCCAGTCTGGGCGGGTCTTTAGGGGTGCTGGAAAAGTATATCTTGTATTACCATGTTGACGGGAGTCAGTCCCTCTGCAGCAATCTGAGGAGGCTGGTCAGACCGGACTCCGCTCGAGCGTATACTAATAAATAACTTTGGTTTGCATTCTCTACTGTCCGACTGACTCTTCATTTGTATGGAAGGCTGAGAGGTGGTCGCGAGTGACCCGGGTGGCCCTATTCGGGTCACTTCCTTCACATTGTACCTATCAGTCATTCCTTTACTTGGAAAGGCCACTGTCTTCTGATCAGCATGTACTACATCTCCTCTTATCTGTGATGTAAGTCAGTGTATCTGCATATTTCTGCACTAATCCCCACTGGCCCACCTCTTCGGAGAGACCACAAGGGGCAGTGACCTCTCTGTGTAGACATAGCTTGCATTCTATACCTCCACTGTTCAACCCAACTTCCCATTTTATAAGACCTCTCTCCTTGACTCACTGTCACCTGGCTACTCTAAATCATCCTCCACTATAAGGCTGGATCCTCCCCCTCTGTCCTAAGTAATCCACTCTCACCACTGCATCATGTTAACGGGGTCCCTAGGCAACCAGATGCATATATCATGTTTTCAAACATCACAGTTGACATCTGAACCTCTTTCAAGGCCCCACCATACTTGCTACCACTGCTTACTTTCCTTCTAGGTGAGGTGATACCTATATTGTTTCTCACAGTTCCTCTGTGAAATATCCTACATCCTTTGCCAATAGTCTGAGTCTTTCTCAGGGGTTGCACCCCCGCTTCTTCTCTTCCATCCCAGTGACACAAGACAAAATGATGGGGTCCCCATGCTGAACGTGAGAAGGGACCCTCGAGTAGCCAATATCTTACAAATATTTAGCGGTAGCTCCTCCGCTAAGGCGGAGGAGCATCTCCCCACTGCATTTTGAGCAATGGATAAAGGAAAAATAAAATGATAATAACACTATGTTATTATCATTTTATTTTTTTGGTTTATGGGGTGGGTGGCACTAAAGTGCGCATGGCTGTTGGGCAGGCCGTCTTGGGCCGGTCAAACAGTCATTTGTGCTTTGCATGTTCCCCACCAGGCTGTAATACATAGCCTGGTGGGGAACAAGAGCAGGCTCCCACTGCCTATCTGAGCACCGAACCACGGTGCTCAGACCAATCGCAACGCTGCATTGCATCATTGGGGTTGGGTAGGGGAGCCTGTTTGTGCTTCCGGCTTCAAGCAGGAACAGAAGAGGGCGAGGCGACGATCCGGCAGCAAGGTAAGTAATTTTTCAAATTTATTTTTCTATCGCCCCACCTTAACCATGCTACTCGGTGGCAGTTGCCACTGCAAGTATTCATATGCTTTGGGCTGAATGTGGACCCCTTGACAGGATGGGGGCCCCCTGAGGGTTCCCCCAAAGCCCTGCTGGGGCTGCAGGGGCCTGGTGCACATCCCTGTTCGATTCAGCACTGCCAAGGTTGTGCCTTAACCATCTCTGCACTTACATCTGCCCTACCATGCCTGAAGGTACTCCTCTGCCTCTATCATTTACTGGATTCCTCCTCTCTGCCTGTCATTGATCACATAATGTTTTCCCTTTACTTCCTTTTCCACATTCCTTTTATTCCCCCCCTCATCATGATTCCTTGCCAAACTTACACCCTCTCTCCCTGCTGCTCCCTCTGCCTACTGGGGCGTGGCCCACAAGCATTTTCCATTTTAGATTCACCTCCTTAAGCTGACATCTCCTTTCCAGGGTCGTACATGAAGAACACGATACCACTGTTTTTCTTTCTTTCTGTACTCATTAGAAGAGACTTCATCTTAGCTAGACGAAACCAAATGCCCCGGTTACTTACCGGTAATCTTCATTACTCCGAGTATAGTCTTCCTCACCACATGACTAACGAAGTGAGCTTCAGCTCCACACCAGAACCCTCCAAAGCAAAAGTAGCCTCCCATGCCTCCCATCCCCTCCCAATATGGCCGACCCAGGTCACCCTTGACCTCTATAAGAGGCGGGCCGGCCCAACCCTTCAGCCTGAACTACCAAGCAAACAACATGAAGCCGATAGCCAGACAGGGAGGGAGGGATGGGAAATCATGTGGCGATGAAGACTGTACTCGGAGTAATGAAGATTACCGGTAAGTAACCGGGGCATTACCTCCTCGTAAGTCTTCCTCGCCACATGACGAACGAAGTGAGCAAATACCCAAGCGAAGAGGCTTCAATGTACACAAGAAAACACCCCAAGGCGGAGTAGAAAACCAAACACAGCGTTTATTTGCGTACAAAAAGAAACAGGAGAAAACCCCGAATCACACAAAGGGGCCAATCATGGAACAGCCGCCCCAGCACCCAGAACAGCCCCCGCAAAATCCCCCAGAGGGGAACCACCCAGGACCACCCGATAATGCTGCATGAACATGTGCGGAGACGACCAAGTCGCCGCCCTGCAGATTTCCTCAGTGGACACACCCTTAAAAGAGGCCCAGGACACAGAGACGCTCCGAGTGGAACGACCCTGCACCCCCACCGGAAGGTCCAAACCCTGGGACCCGTAGGCAAGCAGGATAGCATGCTTAAGCCAAAGATTCAAGGTGGAGACCGTGGGCTTGTGACCAGAACGAACTGGACCAAAGGTCACGAACAAACTATCACATTGAGAAAAGGAGGACGTGCGTTCAAGGTAGATCACAACCTCACGCCGGACATCCAGCAAGGACAGGGAAGCCTCCGTCCCATGAGGAAAAGAAGGCAAGGACACCTCACGAGAGCGGTTCACAAGGGAGGGAATCTTGGGCAGAAAACAAGTGTCATACCGCAGAACCAGCCGGTCTGGCAAAACTCGCAAGAAGGGGGAGGAACGAAGAAAAGACCCCAGCTCGCCCATCCGGCCAGCCGAAACAACGGCCACCAAGAAAACCACCTTGAAAGTGAGGAACTTAAGGTCAACCGAGTGCAGGGGTCCAAACGGGGCACCCTGGAGGGCCCGCAACACCGGGGGCAGATCCCACGGAGGAGACAAGCACAGAGCACGAGACCGCCGCAGAAAGCAGCTCCGCAGCAAGCGAGCAACCAAGGTATCCAGCCCATCCAGACCCGGACAGCGGAAAGCCCGCAGTGCCGCCTACTGCGCCCTCAGAGTGGAAGAAGCCAACCCCAAGGAAAAACCCTCAGCCAGGAAGTCCAGGACCCGCAAGGGGTCCACCGAGGAAGGGTCGGCACCCTGCAGATCGCACCAACGGGAAAAAGAGGACCAGTGGCTGGAATAGGACAGCAAGGTGGAAGACCGGCGAGAGCCCTGCAGCAAGTCCACCACCCCCGAAGAACACCCCTGAGCCAGCAAGGTCACCCGCTCAAGAGCCAGGCCTGAAGATGGAGCCGGCGCAACACCGACCCGGGGAGCGGAGGGCCCCGCAACGGAAACGGGAGATCCGGGATTGACCAGCAGTCCTGAACCGCCAGCTCGCACAGGAGAGGAAACCAGGGGCGGCGAACCCAGCTGGGAACCACCAAGAGCACCAAGGCCCTGTCCAGGCGGATCTTGCAGAGAACCCGAGGAATCAAGGGAAAAGGGGGAAAGGCATAGAGGAGACCCGAAGGCCAAGGGAACGACAGAGCATCCACCCTCCAAACCCCCGGACCCGGAAGGAGAGCGCAGAAGCGGGGCAGGAGAGCATTACTCTCGTCCGCGAACAGATCCACCAGAGGCAAACCGAAGCGGGACACCAGGCGGCGAAAAACCTCCGGAGACAGGGAGAGAGCAGACACCGAAGGGAACACCCGACTCAGACGGTCCGCCACTACATTCTCTGACCCCGGGAGATAAATTGCCTTGAGAGACAGGACCGTCGACTCTGCCCAGGACATCAGCTCCCGAGTCAGCAACCAGAGGGAGCGCACCCGGCACCCACCCTGATGGTTGATGTAACCCCTCACCACCTGGTTGTCTGTTCGAACCAAGACGTGCTGACCCCGGAGAGAAGGAGCAAACTCCCGGCAGGCCAGCAGGACGGCCTTCAACTCGCGGAAGTTCGAGGAGCAATGCGTCTGGAGAGGGTCCCAAAGACCCTGAACCGACCACGACCCCAAGGTCGCCCCCCAGCCGAGGTGACTGGCATAGGTCGTGACCACCCGTGATGGAGAGACCAGAAAAGGAAGACCCTCGGAGAGGTGTGACCCCACCAACCACCAACCCAGGTCTGAACAAACCCACGGGGACACCCGGACCAGGACCTCGTAGTCCCCCGAGCAGGGATCCCAGAGAGACAGAAGGTGATTGACCAAGGGATACAGGTGGAGGCGAGCCCAAGGGAGGACATTGATGGTGGCCGACATTAACCCCTGAACCCTCAACCACAGGCACACTGGAGCGCAATCCAGAGCCAGGAGAGCCCCCAGATCCCGCCACACGGTGTCCCGGCGCTCCAGCGGCAAAAACACCTTCCCCGGGAGCATGTCCAACCGACCCCCAATGAAGACCAAGTCCTGGGTGGGAGACAGGTGGGACTTCTTCTCATTGATCAGGAAGCCGTGGACAGAGAGAACCTCGCAGACCCTCCTGACGTGCAGCACCCCCTTGGAGAGAGAAGAGGCAGAAATTAGCCAGTCATCCAGGTACGAAAACACCCTGATCCCCTCCCGGTGAAGAATGCCCACCAAGGGGGCCAGGACCTTAGTGAACACCCTCGGGGCAGATGATAAGCCAAAGGGAAGTAACTGGAACTGGTAGTGGCCGTCCCCCACACAGAAACGGAGGAAAAGCTGAGAGGCCGGATGGACGGGCACATGGAGGTAAGCGTCCAGCAGGTCCAGAGAAGCGACCACCTCCCCCTGGACCAGGAGCGGCAGACTCTCCTGCAGAGAGAGCATCTTGAACTTAGTATGGGGAATGAAAGAATTAACCCGCTTCAAGTCCAAGACAGGACGAAAATCCCCAGACACCTTCCTTACCAGGAACAGGATGGAATAGACGCCATAACCCCGCTGAGAAGGTGGGACCAGCCGGATGGCCTCCTTGCAGAGCAGATCCTGGATGCCAGCCAGTAAGGCCCGCCGCTTGACCGGGGAGGAAAGGCAGTGGAGTAGCGAGGAAAAAGTCCGGGGGAGGGGAGGTAAAGGTGATGGACAGACCTTCCCTCACGATCCGAAGAGCCCAAAGATCCGAGACAGAGTTCTCCCATGCCGAGATGAAATGGCGAAGCTGTCCCCCCACAGGAACCTCCCCGGGGGACGCCAGAAGATAGTCAGGACTTGGGAGCGGAGGTGGAAGCTGCAGGCTGAGACCGGGATTTGGAGAAAAACCAGGAGCCCCGGCCGCGACCCCTGCCCCAAAAGGGCATGCTGCCCTTAGCCTTGGACGAGGAGGAGAACGCCCGGCAGTGCCCAGGGAAGCGACCCCTGGACGACTTGATGGGAGCCAGCAGCTTACGGTCCTCAGCCGACTTCTTACTCATCTCCTCCAACGGTGACCCGAACAGCTTCGACCCAGAGAAGGGGATCTTCATCAGCAAAGCTTTCTGGGCAGCCTCCGACTTCCAGTGGCGCAGCCAAATCTGGCGCCGGGCCTGGATGGCGCCCCCCCCCGCTGCAGCAGCGGCACCCAAAGTGTTAAACGAAATGTCAGAGAGAAGGCGAGTCTGCTGCTCCATCAGAGCCAGGGTTGGTACCACATCAGCTCCCTGGTCCAGGAGTTCCGCCAAGGACTGAAAATCCTTCAACAAGGACTGTACCGTGTACTACAGGTAGGCTGAGGCCCGGATGGAGAAATTGGCAGCCGAATAGGAGCGCTTGGCCGCTGCCTCCACCTGCTTGTCCACCGGGTCAGAAGGTGAGGCGTCTTCGGATATGATGGAACCCTGTGAGGCCAGCCCCGCCACTAGAGAGTCCACCTTCACAGACGGCAGGAAGTCTTTCGCAAAGTCCTGTATGGCGTACCGCTTGGCCAGGTACCGTGGAAAAGACTGTTTATCCACATCCAACCACTCCCCCTCGATCACCTTCTTAATGGAGGAATGCAGTGGAAGGGACTCGGGCGCCTTACGCTGGTACTGGATGAAGAAATCCTCCGAGAGCTCCTCCGCCGCCGGAGGAGGAAAAGCTAAGTTCTCCTTGATGTGCTGGAGAACATCACGTAGTTCCTGACCCTGGACATAGCGCCCACAAAGATCCTCCTCTTCCCCCTCCGCATTGGAGACAGAAGTGGGGTCCCTGCGAGGACGTTTAGGAGAGGAAGAACCCTGCCCCCCATCGCGCTGAGCAAAAGCCGCCGCCACCGCAGCCTGGATCATGTCCTGGATGGACTGGGCAGACAGAGAATCAGCCGGAACCAGGGAGCCAGCAACCGCCCCCACCGGGGCCTCCCCCTGCTCCATAGTACAAAAGCAGGTAAGCACGGATAGAGAGCAACCCAAGACAGGGAACAGCCACGACAGAAGTCTACCCACAAGTGCCCCAGAATATATATACGCTTGCACTGCCGGCGCTCCAGCGCCCCGGACTAGAAACAGCTGAGGGAGCGCAGCTGAACTGGCTGCACCTGGCCGCGCTGGAGGACGCGCCCAACCCTGCCCCCGGAGGGCGGGACAGAGACTCCGAGGCCCCAGGCTTCAGAACAGCGAGGAAATCCCCCGGAGCAAAAGCGCAGCCATGAGCACCGAAGAAGGTATGCACGGACCCCAAAGGAAATCGGCGAGAGCCCGGTTTCACGACCCAAGCGGTAAGCCCGAGCCACAGCGCCGTATAACAGTGGAGACCCCGGGGGAAACAAGGCACGAAGCCCGAAGTCGACTGCCGAGGCTGTTATGTTATGTTATGTTAAAAGTGATTTATAGAGCGCTCGTTCACCAGGCGGTTTCTTGGCGCTAAGGAGGGGCGTCCGTGGTTGCAGATAATATGAGTTTAGTTATATGCTTGGGTAAAGAGCCAGGTCTTAAGTGATTTCCTAAACTTGATGTAAGAGTCAGCAGTACGCAGATGTGGGGGCATGGTGTTCCAAAACTGGGGGGCCAGAATCGTATATCTCAGTCCTCCATGTTTTTTCCGTTTGAAGGTATGGGGGATCAACAGATTTTTGCTGGAGGAGTGTAGATCACGGGAAGGGATGTACCGTTGTGTGTTAGAAGCGATGAAAATGGGTCCATGACCTGAGAGGGCTCTGTAGATGATGCAGCCCAACTTAAATAGGCAGCGTTGAAGTAGAGGAAGCCAGTGGAGGCTTTTCAGCATAGGACTTACTCGTTGATGTTTGGGCTGACCAAAGATGAGCCTGGCTGCCTGGTTCTGGACGAGTTGCAGCCGATGTAACTGGTAGGCTGGTATACCCGTATAAAGGGAGTTTGCGTAATCGATCCGCGATATGACCAGAGTGAGTACCACTTGGGTCAGGGCTGCAGTGGAAAGAAATCTGCTGATTTTCCGAATTCTTCGGAGTTGGAAAAAGCATGCAGAGACCACTGAACTGATCTGAGCCTTCATGGTAAGATCGTTACTGATGATAATTCCTAAGCTTTTTACCGAGTTAGCAGGGAGAGGAGGGCTCCCTAACAGCGGTGGCCAGAAGTTAGAATCCCAGGGATTGGCCAAACCGCCTGTGAGGATCAACTCTGTTTAGTCTGGGTTTAATTTGAGTTGATTGGTGTTCATCCAGTCACTGATGAAATTCATAATAGATTGAAAGTTGGACACAGATGATACGGAGGTGTCAATGTTGAATATCAGCTGAAGGTCGTCAGCGTAGTTGAAAACTATGACCTCTCTTTTTCGCAGGGCCAAGACTAAAGGGAAGATATACAGATTGAAAAGTAGGGGTGAAAGAGAGGAGCCCTGCGGGACCCCACAGGTTAATTTCTTTTCCTCTGCTCTAAAGTTGGCCAGACGAACCGATTGGGAACGGTTGCTGAGAAAGGAGGTGGTCCATTTCAGGGGCAGGCCCTGGATCCCAGCACAGCCGACACGGTCGATCAGAAGTTGATGATCGACCGTGTCGAAGGCAGCTGACAGATCGAGGAGGACCAGGGCCTGAGTATTGTCCTGATCAGCCCCCCTTCTCAGTTCGTCCATGACCGCCAGAATGACGGATTCGGTGGAATGTTCGGGTCTGAAGCCTGCCTGATGGGGGTCCAGATAATGGGTCTGTTCTATAAAAGAGCTGAAGCAGGTGGCAACATGGGCTTCAAGGATCTTACTCAGATATGGTAACAGAGAAATAGGGCGGTAGTTGGCCGGTATTGAAGGGTCTAAGCTAGGTTTCTTGATAATGGGGACCACTTCCGCCATTTAAAAAAAATTAGGGACTGTCCCTTGGGCCAATGAATTATTGAGAAGCTGTAGGGGGGGGTTAGGGTAGCGCAGAAAAATGTCCCGAAGAATATAGGGAGGACAGCTGTCCATGGGGGATCTGGATCCCACTTTTGTAAGTAGGGCGAAAAAGGCTTCTCTGGTGATAGGTGGAATACTATCTAGATACGACAAGTTCTTACATGGGTGATGGAGGGCCAGGCTCCCCCGAGGGGCAGGCGGCCGACGCAAAGCAATGCAAGCGCGAGAGCGCGGCCCCCCAGGGGGAAACAAGGAACAACGAGCGCCGGCCTCATAACCCGCAATGACCCGGTGACGCCGGGAGAGGACACCCCCCCCCCAGCGCGGAGACCAGCAGACACGGCCAGAGAGAGAGCACGGAGTGGTCCCAGCACCAGCCCCGGGCCCCCCCCTGGCCGCCCCCCCTGTAGACCCGTGGCACGCTGAAGCGGAGCCTAACCGGCTCAAAGAAACAGGGGGAAGGAAGGGGGAGAAAGTCCAGATCCTAGGGTCCGCTAGAGCAGGAACGCCACCCAAGTACCCAAGTACCTGCTACAGTAGGCACCCTTACCTGACAGCGCCTCTGGAGAGAATCGCGCAGAACCAAAAAAACAGGCTGAAGGGTTGGGCCGGCCCGCCTCTTATAGAGGTCAAGGGTGACCTGGGTCGGCCATATTGGGAGGGGATGGGAGGCATGGGAGGCTACTTTTGCTTTGGAGGGTTCTGGTGTGGAGCTGAAGCTCACTTCGTTAGTCATGTGGCGAGGAAGACTTACGAGGAGGTAATGAGCTGCTCTGTGCCTCTGCCTCAGTTGATAAGAACAGCGTTTTATTATATAAACAACTTGCATGTTAAAGCTCTTTGAGAGGAGCATTTTCATGCTGGGAATTATCATGGAACCACTGCAGACTGTGAGATGCAGGCCTGCTGACTCCGACCTCCATTCTGCTAAGGAAGATAACCTGTGCACTGCAACTGGCTTCCTGACACCCAAGACCAAGGAATGGGGGTTAGGCTATCCCAATTGATCTGGCAGAATGATGCTCCCACTATGCTCTCTTTAGTATATTGTTAGATACAGACAGGAGTAGGCAAACATTAGCAACAATTAACATGGTTGAACTGTTCATATTGTTTACCATTCTAACAATGCTGATTACAGTAACATGTCTCATTTTTCTATTAATCTCAGCTCATGTCTTTTATGCAAGAATAGGATCATTTAAAATGTTTGAAAATGCATGGTCGTATCTTTCTTGTGTTTACCTTGGGCATGCAAGAGTGACCAAATGGAAGGGTAGATCTGTTCCACAGATTCCTTGGGAATCAGAGTGTCATGTTCGAGGTTGCCAACGACATGTTTCGCTGGTTGGTTTAGGGGTTGTGTGTGGTACTATGAGCTAGCCGAAACACACCAACATTCATGGATAGTGTTTGTGGACTAAGTCTCTATACTATAAAGTTTGTGTTGGTCTAATACACAGTCCTGCTATATTTGTAGGAACCATATAACACTATTGCTGATGCCATGCCATACACTGCAGCTCCGTCTTGAAGCTGTTCATTCTCTTGCTCTCCGACAGCTCTGCAGAGCAGTTTTACAAAGGTGTGTAGCACCTCCACATTGCTCAACAACTCCTTCCCTCCATTGACTTTCCTCATCCTACCTTTCCAGGTTTCTTCTACTCCCAGTGTGAATGCCGAAAGAGATTTGTCCTAACTAGTTAGAAATAGATGAAAGATCAAATGAAATCCTCCTCCAGTTCTGAAATTAGCTTTCAAATAAATCAGCTGGTAAAGTTTATGGGCTTCTATGCAAGGCACCACAATTTAACACTAGAGTGTGCTAGACATTTGCTTTCTAAGACTGTCATTACTCTCACACCTTTTCCCCTCTTTCTTCTCCACACTCCTTTTGGCCCCTCCACCTCATTCATTATACCTTACAAACATAAGCCTTTTCTCCCTCGGCCTATAGCCGAGGCCATGCTGTACTCTCCAGCCCCGTTTCGAGGCTGGCCTTTCTTTTACACTCCCACAGTTTTGGTCCTACTTAGTCATGAATGTTTTAAAGCTTACATGAAATCCACTTGTGAGACTAGCTTCTAAATGATTTCGCTTGTAAAGATTGTGGGCCATGTAGGAAAGGCACTACAGCTTACTAAAAATCTAGAAAATGCCTCATGTTGAACCAATGGAAAGTTTTTGAAAAAAGATATGGTATCCTCACTGTTTTTGGATCCCACAGTGGGGATCAGAGCTCACTGGAAAACAGTTGAGTGGGGAGCAGCCTTCACCTGATATTAAGTGCACTTTAATCATGTATATTTAGCCCAATGAAGGTGGCTTTGTGATGTGTGACAGCTGCCTATCTTTTTAAGACTATGCTATGTAATATACAACCTGAGGTAATAATTTAAAACCCATAGGCCTCAATTCACCAAATGAGTTTTTTCTGGTAAATTAATAATCCTCACCTACAAGGGGAACACTTCATTGTGCCAACTCCATTTAATGGACATCCATCAAGAACTCAAAAAAATACTTACATCCTCTGTGAGGTTAGCAAACCGAGCCACAGCCTGACCAGTCTTGTGGTTTTCAGAGTAATCACTGCAAGCTAGTGTCTCTCAGATAGAATTCTCCTGCTTCTTGTTTAGCCTTAAAACCTTGGGGTCTATCCAGGATAGGGGAAATACAAAAAGATCAAGCTCTCATAGAATGGGAAAACATTACAGTAAATCACTCCCTGACCAGCAATCCAAACTTATCTTACGAATGATCAAAAAAGCTGCACTCTGAGAACAAAGGAAAATCACATTCCTTTTCTCCCCATGGATGCAAACTTGTCCTCAAACAACTGAAAAAACTGACTCCAGGCAAACTTGTCAGAGGCTCACTCAAGAAGAGGTCCGCTTTCACACATTAATAATGTACAAGTAGCACACAAACCAAGGATTACTAGGTACTCAATGACGCATTCAACTACCTCAGGCAAACGAAAGCTCTTCAGCCATTCAGGGATTAGGGAAGATTACAAAGACATCCACCTAATCCACTCACTTTTCACATATGCTGCGTGTATGCATCACAAAGAATCAACAAGTTTAAGTGGAAATGCCATTTGACAATACCTTAAGTGGATTTGTTTAGCACTTTACTACCATTTGTATGATCTTATAGTGCCTTCGGAATCTGTGTGCCTTTTAAATTCTCGGGTGCCCTCTTGACTGTCAAGGGAGTCTGTAGACATTGTATTTGGTTTTGTTTCGTGTTGTTTAGAGCAGAGCAATATTGGATAATGGTGAGGCCCTGCCCTTGAGAGAAAAGTGTACTGTAAAATATGCACACATGTTATACATCGAGCCTCCACCCCCTAAACGGAAAATATAAAAAATATGTTCATGTTCCCATTCAGTATTACCTACCTCACACATCATGAGTAATTTGATAAAGTTAAATGCCAGCACGACGAGATTCCTACACAAGTATCCATATATAACACCTAACTTTACCTTCTTGCAACCTGCTGTTTATGTGGCTTCTTTAAAAAATATTGCACATGTGGTTGTGTATTTTCTATTCAAGCAACCACTCTAACACATTCTCAGATTAAGCCACCCATTCTACTATCAACCTCCTGGTCAACACCGGGCAATGCTTACACTGGCCCATCAAGTCTCTCAACATCCTAGGACCATCTTCAGAAAGTATGGCAGGCTACAAATGCAGAAACCAAAATAAAAGGGCAAGTAAATAAAATGAAAAGGGCGTAAATCCCTTGTAAGAGATTTAAGTATTAGTTATCACAATCCTTTTTAGGGTGAACCACAAAAGTCACTAAATAAACCTGTGCTTAACCCTTGGCCAGCTTGGAACAAAGCAGTCAAGCTAAACTTGGAGGCTTTTTGTAAAGGATTTATGCAGTACTCAAACAGCAATCAAGTGAAAACACAACACAAAAAGTCCCAAACAATTTAGAAGCAGAGTACATTTTAATAAATAAAATGACACAAAAGTGACAGAAATCCAATAAGTAGTTATGGATTTTTAAATTTGAAGGTTCAAAATAGCACAAAAAAGAGTTTAGCACTGACCGGGGTCATCATATCTGGACTGGGACAAGGGTAAGGTTTAAGGCGGACCACAATGAAGCACGGGTTGGATACAGGGGCCAGGATCATTCTGGTGAAAAGTTTTACATTTGGGCTTAAGTCTCTGGACTGGAAGTCAAAATCCTCAGCGGGCAAGGCAGCAGGCTGCGGCCAAAAAAGGCACTACATTGTCAGACAGTCTCTGAACAAGTTCTTGGTTGAGCCGTTGACTTTTTGTGGGAAAACTCCGAGCAGGATAAATTTGAATTTGGTGCCCAGAGATGGCCTTTTGCTGGCTGGATACTTTTCAAGGTTTTGCCCGCTGAAAGGTTCTACTTTTGGACATAATAATTTTTGGGGAGCTCGGATTCTTCCAGTGGGGCAAGGCTGCACATTGCAGCTAAAGAGCGTGTAGTATCTTCTTGTTTTGTTTATAATGTACCCTGTTATCTGGTTCCTAGCTGCTCAGCCAGTGTGAGTGTTCTGTATGGAATGTTGGTGTGATGGACATGTGTGGAATGCTTGGGTGGCTGGTGTGAGTGTTGACAGTTGGAAGATGGGCTGAGCAGCAAGCAGGCTGCTCCTGGTGGGGCTGCTACCACTGTTCTTATGGTCTTAATAAATATCCTAGAAAGACACTACTCAGCTTCATCTACTACTTCACTTCTACGCATGGAAGTTCACCATTACAGAGGGCTTCACAAAGCCGGACACCTTCTCTGTGAGGTCTCTCTCGCTGCATAGGATTGTCTGCTGTAAAGAAGAATGTAGTGGGAGCAACCTGAATGTTTGGCCCAGCTGCGAAGCTTCTTTGTCAGATTAGGTTGTCAGGTTGGTCATGGTTCCAAGTCAGTTCTCAGAACAAAAAGTTGCCAAAAAGTTTCTAAGTTCCAGGAAACTTCAACAGGGGGTACACTTTGATGACAGCCAAGGATCTAGGACCTAGGGGATAGCAGGTTTTAAGACTCACTCCAGCAGAGGCCAGCAGCAGGATCGTGTGCCTATTCGGTTGGGACTGGTCAGCTGAGCATGTTGGAAAAAGACCTCTTGGAGCTTGTTGTGTACTTGTTGCCCAAACAAGATGTCAGCCTTATGACCCTTGGAGCCAACTTCTTTGTTCTGAGTACAAGAACGAGAGCAGGTCCAGTCGTCAAGGCTCTTTTCGGGTCACAGAGAGAAGGTCTCTTCCACAGGTCCAGAAATGATCTGAAGAGGGTACTGGGGGTGCCCCATTAATGCCAAGGCTGTGGAGGGGCAAACACTGCACCCAATGAGGACGTGGCACCAGCCAGGGGTGTCTGCCTTCCCCCTTATTGTTTTCCTTAGCCATAGAACCACTTGCTGAGACTTTATGTAAGGGGGAATTCCCCTAGGAGATGGCATGCACACAGTCTCCCTGTATGATCTGTTGATATACCTCCGAGATATAAGAGATCCATGTGATGCCATAGCACAGACACTATTGGATTTTGCCACCCTGTCGGGCCTACGTGCAAATTGGGGAAAATCATGCCTATACCCATTCATTGAGGCAACACCTGACCCGACACTAGTGGTCAATGGCATCGGAGTGCAGTGGCAACCATCGGTATTTCGTTACCTGGGGGTCCGGGTTTACCGCCAGCCAGAGGATCTACTGGAAGGGAACCTTATACGGACCATCAATGCGATTAAATCACAGATGACCTTCTGGCGCACCCTTTCCCTGGCTGTCATGGGCCGAATCGTTCTCAAAATGATGGTCCTTCCACGCCTGCTATATTATTTTATTAACCTGCCATTATACATCAAACCCCTACTTTTCCATTCATTTGAACGCACTACACAAGACTTTATATGGCACGGTTCACGATGCAGGGTGACCAAACTCTACTTGCCGACAGACCAGGGAGGGCTGGCTGTACCCAATATGGGACATTATTACCTAGCAGCACAAATACATTGGACAACCAGGTGGATTAGCGGACTGTACCTAGCGGACACTGCTACACAACTGCCGGTGCACATACACTCCTCCATCCTAAGCTTCTTCCACCCCAGGAAGAAAGAGACAATGCCCGCCCAATTGATGATAACAGTAGCCCACAGCTGCTTTCACCGCAGTATGCGTTCCAAAAGCAGCGTTATTCCTTATGCGCCTTTCCTACCGATACAGGGCACGCTGAGAAAGCGCAGCGCCATCACCGCAACAGAACTCTCTGCCTGGGGGGAAGTGGGGATACAGACGCTAGGAGATATATATCACGACAAACAACTAGCGCTCTCTGACGCCCTAGTTGAGGAGAATGACCCGCCACAAGGCCAATTCCTATTACACGCCTCCTTGATATTGGCGCTGCGAACACTGTGGGGAGACATAACACAAGAGCCCACAACAAACCTCACCGTCCAAAATATACATGCGATGGGCACAGGGAGACACCTCTAAAAGTGGTTCGCGGAATCACTGAGATCGTATGCAGCACACTCACTGGCAACACTCAGACAGCGCTGGGACACTGGCCTCCATAGGCAATGCACGGAGCGAGAGTGGTCGGCTATACTCGAGGGGCCCACACACATCCCTAGAAATGCCAGGTTTCGACTGATACAATACTTTATAATACATAGGGCATACCTGACACCGGCCAAAATAAACAAGTACTTAAAACATTTTGATGCTCACTGTCCCAGATGTAGGCAGGAAGATGGGGATCTATTACATATGCTATGCGCTTGTACTGCCCTCGCCTCTTATTGGGAGGCTGTTACTGCACACCTGTTGCAATGCAATGGTCGAGTCGTGGAATGCATTTAGGAAGCATGCCTTTTAGGTTTATATCGTAGATCCAAAAAACACAAGGTGACATCCCGATTCATAGATCTGGGGTTGATCGTAGCTAAATGCTTAATTGCCAGACGCTGGAAGTCTAAGAAAGCTTGGTTTCAATCACTGGTGACCTAGACCCAGGCAGAGAGCGTCGCATTACACCGCGAGGACAACCTAGGGCTGCGTAAACTCCCAATAGCGGTGGCATCGGACACGATCCTGTTGGATCTCCGCTCTGCCTGCTAGATGGGCGAAGAGGCACGAGAGACTTCCCAGGGCACAGATAGGGCGCAAGCACCAGTAACCAGTGCAGAGTAATATGGGTAACAGCATAGCCTACCGGATGGAGCTCCGTGCGACCTAATATCTTAAATACCTCGCACACATATCCAAGGTACATCACAACAGATTAGTAAGGTGAGGACTATACCACACAGCAATAACACGCCAATTATAAGGAAAAATGGGCCAAGACACGGGAGGGGCGCAGAAACTGGAGGGCAACAGAACACTAAGTTGGCCAACAGTTAACACCCCACTTATCTATTCACTATCCCTCGCTTCACTATTCCTTGTTTTTGTCCCTTTCCGCCCTTCCTACCCTACACCCCACATTGAGTGCAGAAAACACACCAACGTTATCGTGGACATGTAACTGTGATCTGTATGTGTTAACCACCGATATGTGCACATGTGTAACATCTGTTTTTGAATTTTTTTTTAAAAAGGAAAGTTCATTTAAACATGAAGCAGAGGACCACCTCAAAGTAAGAAAAGTAATAAAGGCCTGCTAGTTTGCCAATTAAACTTTACCATGCTCTTACCTTTACTGTAGCCTCTCTACGGCTGCAGTTCCAACATGCTACATGTAGCGTAGATACATGTAGTAAAAGTCTATAACAAAAATAACTTTAAACCATCTCCCAAGCAGGGCAGAAGTGAAAGGGTTTCTAAAGCCTTTTATGCAAGCTCTAATCTTCTACAACATCCAACTCAGAAAGGTCCACAGAGAAGAACTAAATATCTGCCCAAAGTATCCTCGTTGCACCTCTCTGTTGTGTGGACTGAGCTCATTACATATTTTTAGGGAGGCAATATTCTGTTGTGTGAAGACGCAATGATTCAAGAATCCACACAACTAAAAGAACAGTGAATCTACGTCTAAACCGAGTAAACAAATGAAAACAGTTTTGAAAATCGCAACAAAAAGTTTAACAAATGTTGTAGGTGGGAAAATAAAGATACAAAAGTTTACTATTTACATTAAAAGTCAATGTGGCCTAGCGTTAACATAGAAATCAACAAGAGGCAATGGTTAACAGCGTAAAGAAAGTCCAAACAATGATTTGTGGTTTTTTGGGTGTCCCAGTAGCAGAGTCAGGCTGACCCATGATTGCATGCAATAAAACCCTACTCGGAGATTTAATCAATTACACAAAGTTCTATAAAACCATAGAGTTTTCAATTGAGTATAATCCTCTCCAATGGTGACTGTCTAACTAGATCAGAGGATCCATATGGTCGGACATACTGTACAGGAGCTTGTCGTAGAGAGGCTTTGAGAGTCTGAAACAAATCTCATTCTTCAAAACATATGCAGGCACTGGGGAGGTCACATCTTTTTGTTGGATCTTCGTCAAGGTCTTCTAATGGCTCTTTTAGAAATTAGACAGTTCTTCAGTATCAAACTTCATTATATCACTGGGCATGCTAGTCGATGTTTTCAAGGCTCTGAATGCAGAAGATCAGGCATGAATCTTATAAAACTAGCCTGAAACCCAGGCATCAGCACACTTGCCAATGTTTCTTTCAATGTTTATATAAACACAGCTAGACAGAAGCTAGAACAAGCAGGTTATCTTGCAAAAGCATTCTGGTCAGCTCTACCCCCATGCAGCTCCACCAGTAAGTGCTGCCCTATGAGCCTTGTGCTCTCCGTTTTGTGCCGTAGGTTCAAGGCCCTCCTCCACCCGCAGGCTCCTGTCTACGCCTCATACCTGGTGGTCCAGTGGGAGAGCACTCTGCTCTTCTGCTGTTCCGCCTCTCTTGGCTTTCTTCTGCAACCTCTTTTTCTCTTTTTGCTCTATCTTTGCTCTTTTTGCCCTCTTTTTGCTCTCCCTTTGCTCTTTTTGCCCTCTTTTTCTCTTTTTGCTCTCTCTTTGCACTTTTTGCATTTTTGCTCTCTCTCTTTCTCTCGTTGTTTTTTCCCTCTTCTCCCCTTTTTTGTGCTCCCCACCACTGCAGCTCCCGCGGTCCTTTACCGACCCCTACTTAATGGTGACCACTGACCTGGTCAGCTCTCCCCCACATGCAGCTCCACCAGTAATTGCTGCCCTGTGAGCCTTGTGCTCTCCATTTTGTGCCATAGGTTTGAGGCCCTCCTCCACCCGCAAGCTCCTGCCTGTGCCTCATCCCTGGTGGTCCAGTGGGAGAGAACTCTGCTCTTCTGCTGTGACGCTTCTCTTGGCTTTCTTCTGTGCCCCCTTTTTCTCTTTTTGCTCTCTTTTTGCCCTCTTTTTCTCTTTTTCTCTTTTTGCTCTCTCTTTGCCCTCTTTTTCTCTTTTTGCTCTCTCTTTGCACTTTTTGCTCTCTCTTTGCACTTTTTGCTCTCTTTGCTCTCTCTCTTTCTCTTGTTGTTTTTTCCCTCTTCTCCCCTTTTTGTGCTCCCCGCCGCTGCCCCGCGGCCCTCCCCCTCCAGAGTGTCGTTCCCGCTCCCGCCCTCCCCTGAGCCCTACTTAATGGCGGCCGCTGTGGGGTCGCGCCGCTGGCACCCCAAAGGTGTACCAAAGGCAAGCCCATCTGTGCCCATCAGCGGCCTGACCGCAACCAGCACCAGGGACCCTGGTCCTCAGACCCACCTCCGCTACGACTCCAGCGACCTATGCGCTCTCAACCCTGGACACAGCAACAACTGCCAGCTTCTGATGCCGAGCGATACCCAGGGCCCGATACCCAAGGCCCGATCTCCTGCCTACACTGCTGCTGCACCTTCACCAACCTCTGGACCCCACACAAACCACTGAACTGCACTCTCCTCAATGTGTGCTCCCTACACAAGCATGCCACAGAAATCTGGGACCTCCTCAACTCCCACACGCCAGACGTCGCCTTCCTCACAGAAACCTGAGCCAACGTCAACTCCGCGCCCGATATAGCAACCGCCATTCCCGAAGGATACAAGATCCTGAGAAAAGACTGCCCCACTCGCCCAGGAGGAGGCATCGCCATCATCCACAAAAGCTCCCTCTGCATGCCAACCACCGACCTGGATGACGCTACGACCCTCATGGAACATCTCCACTTCCAGATCCAGACCAACCCTAAAAAACTCTCCACGGAACCCTCATCTACAGGCCGCCTGGCCCCAGCGCTCCCTTCACCGACACCATCGCAGACATCATCGCACACCACGCCCTCACCTCCACAGACTACATACTACTCGGGGACCTAAACTTCCACCTGGACAACCATGACGATCCCAACACTACTGCCCTCCTATAGAACCTTGCCAACATAGGACTGAAGCAACTTGTCACCACACCCACGCACACAGCGGGATACACACTCAACCCAGTCTTCCCAGAAGGAAACAGCCTCTCCTACACCCACACCACAGACCTCCTCTAGACAGACCACCGCTGCATCACTTCTCTTTCAGAAAACCCACCATACACAAGCACGCCACCGCCGCCCCCATAGAAGCTGGAACAAAGTCATCGAAGACCAGCTCACCTCCGCCCTCACCAGCACTCCACCACCGCAACGCCAGACGCTAACACTGCGACACGCAATCTCCACCACTGGATCACGAACTGCGCAGACACCCTTGCCCCCCTCAAGAAAGCCACAGGGCGACACATCAAGAAAGCAAGCTGGTTCACCCCTGCACTCCAAGAATCCAAGCGCTCCTGCCGACGACTCAAAAAGACATGGAGGAATAACAAAACCCCAGAAACACGCACCGCCTACAGAGCAGCCACCACAACACATCACCACCTCATCAAAGCCACAAAAAAGAACTTCCTCCAAGACAGAATCCTCACCAGCGCCCACAACTCCAAAGAACTCTTCTCCATCATCAAGGAATTCACCAAACCTGGCAGCGAAACAACAGACGTGCCACCTTCCTAAGACCTCTGCAACCAACTCAGCACCTTCTTCCACCTCAATATTAAGACGATCTACGACAATTTCGACAACCAAGACCTCTGCACCGCCCCAGCTCCCACCCCCAATGACACCACCCAACAGACCCAACTCATGTGGACTCCGCTCACGACAGAAGACACCTTAAAGACCATGAAAAGCATCCATTCTAGAGCACCCTCAGACCCCTGCCCACCCCACATTTTCTACAAAGCCACCACGGCCATTGCACCCGAACTACGCCGATCAACCGCTTCCTTGAAACCGCCACATTCCCCGACGACTGGAAACATGCTGAAGTCAACCCCCTCCTGAAGAAACCTGCTGCAGACCCAACAGACCTCAAGAACTTCTGGCCCATCTCCCTGCACCCATTTGCAGCCAAAGTTATCAAAAAGGCCGTCAACACCCAGCTAGCGAACTTCATCGAAGCCAACAATGTCCTGGACATCTCCCAATTTGCAGCATCCACAGCACAGAGACCACCCTACTCGCCGCCACCAACGACATTAGCTCTTTCTTTGACCAGGGCCAAACAGCAGCCCTCATCCTCCTGGACCTCTCAGCTGCCTTAGTCACCGTCTCCCACCGCACACTAGCCACCAGACTACACAACGCCGGCATCCGTGGAAAGGCCCTCGAATGGATATGTTCTTTTCTCACAGGCAGAACTCAGCGAGTCAGACTCCCGCCTTTCCTCTCTGAACCAACAGAGACCAGATGTGGAGTGCCCCAGGGATCCTCCCTCAGCCCCAACCTCTTCAACATCTACATGGCCCCCCTCGCAACCAGTCAGAAACCACGGGCTCAACATATTCTCCTATGCCGACGACACCCAGCTCATCCTCTCCCTCACCAAAGAACCCAACATCAGCAGGCACAACTTCCAAGAAGTGATGAAAGCCGTCGCCACCTGGATGAAGATGAGCTGCCTTCAACTAAATTCTGAGAAAACAGACGTCCTCATCCTTGGTTCCACCCCATCCGCCTTGGACGACACCTGGTGGCCTCCCACCCTCGGAGCCCCCCCCCACCACCCCGACAGACCATGCACGAAACCTCGGCATCATACTAGGCTCAGCGTTCCCGATGAAGTGCCAGATCAATGCCGTATCTTAGGCCTGCTTCAACACCCTCCGCATACTCCGAAAAACAGTCAGATGGATCCCATCCAAATCCAGAAAAACGGTCACGCATGCCCTCATCAGCAGCAAACTGGACTACCGCAACGCTCTCTATGCCGGAATCAACAAGAAACTACTTCGCAACCTCCAGCCCGTTGAGAACGCCACAGCCAGATTAGTCCTAGACATCCCCGCCACCACCACATCACCCAACAACTCTGCAATCTCCACTGGCTCCCCATCGAAAGAAGAATAACCTTCAAGCTCCTCACCCACATCTACAAGGCCCTCCACAACAGCGGACAAGCATACCTTAGCGACCGCCTCTCCTTCCACGCACCCAAGAGACACCTCTGATCAGCTGACCTCTCTCTGGCCACCATTCACGCATTTACAAGACCAGAACAGGAGGGAAGTCGTTCTCCTACCTCGCAGCCAAGGCCTGGAACAACCTCCGCCTCCGGCAAACCCCACACTGCCCCAGTTCAGGAAAGGCTTCAAGACCTGACTCTTCAGATGACCCCAGTATGCCACGGAGTTGCCGCCCCCCCCCCCCATAGCGCATTGAGACCCTCGCGGGTGAGTAGCCGCGCTCTACAAAACCACTGATTGATTCTTTGCAGCTCCAAGTCTCCCCTACTGCTCTAGACATAAGTTTACTGGATTTCTTGGTACTTAGGGCTCAAAGGAGGAAGAACACCAACAGCAGTAGGAGTATCCGACTATCACTAGAGGTATATTAGGAAGTTGTTTCTTCCAGCTCTGGTGGACAAATTCCATTGGGAGAATACTATGGTGCAAATGACAACGGCCCGTCTGCTTAACCCGCATATTTTTATTGATCTAAAATGCTCTTCAGAGAAGAAGATCAGTATGGTTTTATTGCTTAAACTCTTCACCTAACAAGGCAGTGCTAAGCCTACTGACCAAAAAAAAAAACACACACACTAGTTGTGACCGCACTGTTCCTGTTCCCCAATCAAGTACAAGAATTATAGTAGTTGCAGTGCCCCTGCTCATCAACACTACAACACCCCTCTTTGTCAAAGAACAACACACTACTCTTCATCAAACAAATATAACAATCATAGCAAAGTCTTTTGTGGACGTTTTTAAAGTCCGGAATAGAAAATAGTTCAATTCACTAACCCCTATTTAGACACTTATGAATTACTTCACATGTATTTAAAATAAACTGTCACAACATGAACTATCCAGATTATCTTATTTATTATACTACAAGGGTCACAATTAAGTAGATGTTATTCTTCACATGGAATGTGAGTGGACATAATTACTACATGAAAGGAGAAAAGCTCTTGATCATCGGAAAAAAAATAAACTGTGAAGTTGCATTTTAGCAAGAAACACTTATTACAGCAAAAAACTGAGAATCCCTTAAGGCACTGGGTGGGACCTCAAGTACATATTTGCCACGCTTTTAAATCGACATTTAAGTAGACTATTCAAAACAATCACTAAAGATCAAAATGCAAAAACTAGTCAAGACTCAGGAGGCATATTTAACTTGTAAAGGCATGCTTGCACGACAAGGAGCTAACACTGGAAATGCGCATTACCCTGGTAATGACGCAACACAGCTTATTTTTGAATTAAGCAACACATTGAAATGAAACAAATGTAGGTTGCAATCAGCGATTCGTCGATTATTTTTCTTTTTGATAATAGACATTGTCAGACTTCTATATCTGCGTGAGCGCAGATTTCTTTCACAGTAGGGACAGGTTTCAGCAACTGCCTATGTTGTTTGCACATGTTCTAGTTGTGAGTGAAACTCACTGTCAGTGCTGTGCCTGGTCGTGTTTAAGGGGAGTGGGCACTGCCTTTGTCTATGCTGCGCTTGTTCTGTGTGGGAGTTCAGATTACAATGGCTTATCTCCCTTTCTGCACCTAGAATGCTTGCAGCGCTGCTGCCATTGTGGTTGCTGTTGTGTGTGCTTTATTTAGGCTTCAGAAAGCCTTGCCGTGATACACAAAACGATCCAATTTGCTTTGCCAATGCCTGTTCCCATTCAGCTAATTTATTTGTTGATTTCATTTTCGAGATCGCATGATTTTACCACGGTCTTTGCTGCTTCCTGTCAATGCGAGCAAATCAAACACTGGCTCACAAAAAGTTAACTACCCTTCCTCATACAGCAGAACTTTTTTTTTGCAAAATATTTAAGCTGCTTTACTGTTCGGATTTATTCCCCGTTGAGCTCACATTTTTGACAGCCAAATCTGCAAGTTGAAGCTTGCCCATATCTTTTTTTAGTTACAATAAAATGCGCTATAACACTGAAAAACATTTTCCCAAACAACCAAATAAAATACGCACAACATACTACGTTCATGTTTTCCGCAAACGCCTTCGGATTGCATTGGGAGAAGGTAAATGGAGGATAGACGCAAGACTATTGTTTAAGTAGTGCCGGGGGCTTAACCTCACTGCACCTTTAAGCGCATGAACACATTATCCTCTTCATTTACCATCTCATACGTACCGTCACATGCATACACTCCACATTCTAGCACCTAGATTACCAATCGCATCCCCGCGAGTCCCACCAATAAAAAAGTAAATTCCTGAGAGACAAACGAAGCACAGAAAGGTTGTGTGTGATCTAAAGATATGTATCAGGAAACAAACTACGACGTGATAAAGTTTATGCATACCATCAGGTTCCAGTCGAAATGTAATTGCTTGTGTGACCAGTGCCGACTTTTCGTGCGGAAAATATAAAATAAGGCGCTTTGTTTTTCAATTCTTCCTGGATCAAGAGCTTCATATTCCATGACTCCTACAAACATGCTGCAATGAAGGTTCCCTGGCCCAAGCCTTGCTTTTTCCCAGCCGCAGCATGTGCAGGTAAGAGCGGTGGGCCGGGTGGAGGGGGGGGGTTCGCCGGCGATAACGAGGGAAAATTAAATAAATAATTAATTTTCTCTCGTCATCGTCCGTTGAAATCCCACCCACCCGGCCCCACTGCACTTACCTGCACGGGCCGCAGCTGCTTTTTCCCTCTTTGCCAGTCTTCAATCATTTGCTTGCTGAAGGGGTATTGATGATAAATCTTTTGGCTTCTCTTCCCTTGAAAATAATGTGAATTTGTGATTTTATTTATGACCTGGACAGACTGGAACACTCAACTCAATTTGTGGAAAAGGTTGCTTTGTTTGGAAGCAACCTTCGGTAGTACTGCACATATTCGATTCCTTACAGTCTTACCAACACAATATCTTTAACCAATCTCCCCACCCCTAATATTGCCCTCCTCATCTATACAACCCCCTCCTTTTCTTTAGCTTAAAAAAGAAAAAACAATACAGAAACACATAAAACACTACTAATCTTCCAATACAATTCACAACAATTACATTTCAAGCCTGTCAGCCCCAGGCCCAGGCTGTCTCTGAATTCTCCTACTTGGTCTTTCTCACAGTAGACAGGGCCATCTGGCCTCCTCACAGGTCATGATGTCACCAAGCACCTCTCGTTCAGGCGAGGCTGAGAGTATAAATAAATGGGAGTGGAGTCGCTCGGGGCCCACTCCGAGAAGTATATGCACTGTCTAAGCATTGCTTATTTTGTTGTGCCTTGTAGTAGTCCAGGCCCCGCATCCTTGTATCCCGGCTGAGCTAGGCCTTCAAGCAGCAGGTCTCCTGTGCCCTGGGTGACACAACAACTGGCACCACACTCAGCCAGAAAGACCTCTGCACAGCAGTCACCCTCTGCAGTCCATGCCAGATCCAATTGTGACATCAGCCTTCGTGCCCTGCCACCATCTTGGCCGATGACCAGCAACAGGGGCAATGGGTGCAGGCTCAGCCACCGCCACATCCAGCTGTCCATGCCTTGCTGAAGGTGCTCCCGCCCTTCAGCGAAATGATTGACCCCGCAACTGTAGCCCCAGGGTGGAGAGTCTCAGTGAGGAGACTCATTAACTACTTTCACGCGAGGCGCGGAACAATAAAAAGGTCTTTGCTGCTCCCCTTTGGGATCGAGGTAGTCTACCTACTATTTCAAAACTTGCCCAACACGGGTGATGACAAGGATTATCATGTGGCAGTCGTCGCCCTCAATGGTCATTTTGATCTCCAAATGAACCTGGACTACAAGCGTTTCAAGCAGCGGGAGGTGCACAAAAGGAAGCAAGAGATGATCAACGGTTTCAACGCCGGGCTCTGCTCCCTCACCAGCATCTGCATGGATGATGACCAGCCCAAGAAAGTGAGGTCTCAGATCATATAAGGATGCCACTCGTCCATCCTGTATTGCCTCATCCTTCACCATCCCAGGAAAAATTTAGAGGACAATCCTACCCTAGCCCACTCACACAAGCTGTCCAAAAGTCAGGCAGAAGAAATGGAGTTGGTTCTGTCCAACACCTCAGGGCCTCACCAGACATCCAAAGTGATGAAAGTCAAGGAGGAAGCCTTCAACACAATATTTCGGCAGCTGCTTCACCCAAGGCTGCACATGTCCCAAGTGCAGTAAGAACGATCACTTTATGAGGATCTGCAGGAGTGGTGACAAGGGGAAGAAGCCACAGACCCAGCCACACCTGACTTTAGTGCTGAAGCAATGATCCAGTTTTAGGATCGTCCCCCTAACATTGGAAGGGGGGACGATCAGATGCCAAACAGGAGGTGACGCCTGAGGCAGGAGAGGCAGATGGCAGTGTTGTATTCCTCTTAGGGTGTCCATAAACGGGCTTTCCAGTATCATGTCCTTATATAGGCACAATTCGCCCTGCCCTTATATAGGCATAAAATCCCAGCCCTTATTTAGGCATTAAACCGTGCACTCCAAATACAGGCATGGTCTCTGACATCCGTCCACCCTAACGTCACAACGAGTTCATGAAGAACAGACCCTTAGGCTGCGGGAATTTCCCTAGCCCAGGACTATTGATTTCTTCAAGGACTCATATATTATGCATGAACCATTATTCCTTAGGGGTTCATTCATGACGTCTTTCGCTGTCCGACTCACGTCAATACTAATATTCTTAGGTACTCTCAGGTATAAATATACCTTCCCTAGCCCCTGTAAACTAGAGGAGACCTCGACTTCAGAGGAGCCCGTTTCCCATCCTGACGCACTGAGAAGACGCTGTCATCCCTGCACGCAGAGTCCAGCTTCCAGTGATCTGATTTCCCTTGCGGGGTGTTGGAGTTCGAGTCTGGCAAAGAGATTCCTACCTCTCTCATTCTTCAGGTATGGAGCAGACTAGAACCTAGAGGGACTCTTGGCATACTAGGCATACTAGGCTTACCATACTCTTAGTATACCATAGTAAGGAATACTTCACCTACTTCATACCTCGTCCTATACCTAGGTTAGGTTAGGTACAGTGGGGTAGAACTAGATTAGAAACGCATCGTATGAGTACTCGCATTTTTAGTCTGTGTTATTTATGTAAAAGCATAAGTACTAAAAGATAATGCTCTCGCAGTATTATTTATTTCTACTGCTCACACTGTACATTATTTATCTTGCATACTGTCTTGTGATCGTAACAGCACATTTTACTTACACCAGAAACAAGACTGTTCAATAAATCTTTTATTGAAACGCCCGTCTATTTCTTTCTGTGTAACTTGGAGAAAACTAAGCATGCACGACTGAGCTGAGTGAAATAGTTATCTATTGTTTCCACGACTCTGGGACACGTTCTGATTCTAAAGGGAAACACAGTGGTCATGTTTTGCGGCTGCCAGAAACTACTCCCTTCTTGTTGTCAAGGAGTTTCTAGTGGCCTCTGAGCTAGCTGGCACAAGTAATTAAGTTTAATATACTCGATAGGGACATACTGACCTTAGTCCTATGTCAAACCTATAGGATATATTATTCCAATGCGCAGAGCCTATTAGGGAAATAGGAGCTACACTACAGCAGTGAAGATGAGGTGTTTATATATTCTTCTGCCAGTGACCTGTGACGCAACATATGCCTACCGCTGATGTGCAGGGTCACCATAGTTGGGTGCCAAGTGCACGCCCTTATAAACACTTGGATTTCGGTTAACGTCATGGACCTACAGAAGTACCAGTCACTGTCACCGACACCCCCGATGACCCTGAGCACCCTGAAGATATAGGTGTACAGGGGGCAGAAGTTGCTGCCGTTGGCAAGTGCCATCCAAGTGGAAGTAGAAAATGGCAGCGTGAAGAGACAGACAGGATTCCTCATCATGAAACAAGGCAATGGCATGCTGTTAGGGTGTCATATAGCCGAGGAGCTAAGACTGGTGTTTGTCACAAAGGGAATCCATGCCTCTCAGGCAAGTGATATTCTGAAAGAATTCCTGCAGCTATTCAGAGGGCTGTGGTGTCTGAGAGGCAGCAAAATCTAAATCCACATCGATCATTCAGTCAAACCCACCGTGCTCCACCACCATGTGCCCTTGCACCTCAGCCCGCTCATTGAGGAAGAGCTGAGAAAACTGGAACAGCAAGGAGTCACTAAAAAGTTATCAGGGCCCATGCCATGGGTGTCACCGCTAGTAGTGGCATCAAAGCCCAAGCAGCCCGGCACCATCCGACTTTGTGTTGACATGCAGCTCCCCAACAATGTGATCCGCTGGGAGTAGAACATTATACCCACAATGGATGACGTTGTAGGTAAACCCAATGCAGCCCGCTGGTTTTCCAAGCTTGACCTAAGTGCAGGGAACCACAGTTGGAAATTGACAATACATATACATCACATTCTCTGCACAAGTAGGACTTCAGAGGTATCAACATCTCAATTTCAACATCTCCTCGGCGGCCGAGGTGTTCCAAAATGTGATTAGGGAGGCCCTATCCAGACTAGACGGTATACTGAACATAAGTGGTATTATCCTCATCTACTCTGAGACTCTGAGACTCTAGCCGACCACTGCGGTCACCTAAGGGCAACACTTCAGAGTCTGGCTGACCAGGGATTGACATTCCACAAAAACAAATGCCTATTCTTCGAGATAACTATCCAATTCTTTGTGTACATATTTTCCAGTGAAGGCCTGAAGAGTGATCTTTACAAAGCAGACACCATACAGCACGTGCCCAAGCCGCAGACACTGACAGAGGTAAGGAGCTTCCTAGGCATGGCCATCTACTGCGGTTCTATTCATACCTGACCTTGCCACCATATCGGAGCCGCTAAGGGCGCTCATGAGAGCCGATAAACCTTGGCGCTGGACAGTCAATGCAGACCAAGCCTTTCAGGAAGTCAAGAAAGCAATTTCTGAGGGACAGAACAAAGGCATATTTTAACCCCGTGACAAACCACAGAGCTCATCATGGATGCCAGCCCAGACGTGCTCACCCAAGAAGAGCCCTGGAGTGTGGCTGCCCATTGCCTAGACCAGCTGGGTACTAATGGTGAGGGAGGCACAATATACCCAAAGTAAGAGGGCCTCGCAATCTGATTGGGCTAGAAGCATTTTCACCTTTAACAGTACGGGAGAATTCAAAGTGGTAATGGACCATAAGCAGTTGGTTTGCAGGAACGTCAAGCAATCTGCCCCCAAAGATAGAGCGCCGGGCTGTGCAGCTACAGCTATACCGCTTCACAGTGAGCTTCTGACCTGGCGCCAGGAACCTGGCGGACTATCGTTCCAGGCACCCTCACCCTGAGGCTGCAGGAGAGGAACAAGACTCAGTGGCCAATGAGAGATTCATGAGCACGGTTGTATAAGCTGCCTGGCTGAGAGCAATGTCTCTGGACAAGATCCAGACCACCACATCAGACAACCCTTGTCAGCAGAAAGTCATCCAGACACTTCATTGTCACCAATGGAAGCGGTTCTTTGGAGGAGCTCTGGCACTGGAACCCCACTGACTCTGCAATGATGTCGCAGCTGTGGAGGGACAGAAAAGACGGGGTGGCACTACCCAGATGGAGTCTGGTGCTGCTTCAAACACTATGGCTCACCAAGGCACCAACAAAACAAAGCCAAGGCTCAGAGAAAGGGTATGGTGTCTGGGATGAAAGCAATGGTTGTAGGGCCAGATCATGCTACACATGTCAGATCACCAGCACAAGACCCATTTCAGACATAAGATCCAAGCCAGGAGCTGTGGAACATGGTGAACATGGACTTTGGCAGCTTCCTGGACAGCTGGCAGATGGTGGTCCTCATGGACAATTACTCCAAGTATCCGGTAGTTGAAGTCACAGCCTCAACCACATTCATGAGCATCCTTCCTGTCCTGGAAAAGATCTTTGCTACTTTTGTCCTACCGCAGATCATCAAGAATGACAACAGGCTACCATTTCAATTCAAGTTCAGACACTAGCTTGAGTACCTAGGAATCACCCACCAGAGGATCAAGGCCCAACAAACACAATCCAATGGAGAAGCTGAGCAATTCATGCAGACCTTAAACAAGACACTCAGGACTGCGGTGTCACAAAACGAGATCTCTTGAGTTGTGCCTGCATCGGTTCTACAGGAACACTCCCCACAGCACAACACTTTGCTCCCCTATGTCTGTTGTGTTTCAGCAACAAGTGAGAGGCCACATCCCCACAGGGCCAGGGTGGCACCCCACAATGCCCATTGAACATACTGTGCAGACCCAGAAGGTAAGCAGCTAACGACAATGCAAGTAATGCATGACACGGAAGAAGCCTTCAACTGCAAGTTGGTGACCGAGTGGTCCTCCGGGATAGACATCCCAGATGGAAGTTCAGATCACACATGAAAGATACACATGGCAGGTTACAGGACAGTAAGGCACCATGATCACTGCTGTTAAGGGGCAGGACACATTGACCAGGAATACATCATGGTTCAAGTGAGTGCGGCTGACTGGCCTCAATGGCTTACTGGGAGAGACCAAGGAAAGTTCCAAGCAGGCAGATGGACCGGCACACAATCGCAGTCCATCACAAGAGAGTGCAGCCAGCCTAGCATGATAGCAACACTGTCAACCCCGGGAGGGTGACCAGCACAAAGGATGAGCCCCTAAAATCAAAGCAAATGAAGAGCAACCCGCCAAAAATATCACCTGCGGCCCAACCCGAGATCCAACACGCCTTTTCATGACTTTTTTCAATAACGTCGGGCAAAAAGATGCTCAGCTGCTTGAATTTGCGGGCTTGGTGGTCATACTTGCTCACTAACATGGGGAGAGTTGTAGTGGGACACTCGGCCTCCCAGGTCATGAGGTAAGTACGCACCTCTCGGCCAGGCGGAGAGTATAAATAAATGGGAGTGTGGTCGCTCAGGTCCAGTCCGAGAAGTATATGCACTGTCTCTGCCTCACTTCTTTTGCTGTGGCTTGCAGCTGTTCAAGCCCAGCATCCTTGACCTGCACCCACTGGCCCAGCGAGGCATTCGAGCAGCACACCACCCCTGCCCTGGGCGACACAACACTCCTTTATCTGTTGTTCCATAAACCTTCCCTGTTCTCCCATTGCCTTACATGGAGCTCTCTCACCAGCTTGCTTTAATGACAACTGAAGCAAACTTCAACACAATATTTTGAAACCAGTTCCTACCTGCTTTCAATATGAATGTCCCCTGTTTCAACACTTGGGTAGTGGTTTCTGTTAGTTGTTCAAGTGAAATATAATTTGTCTGAGCACGCATGCGCTGACCTGTGATGTGATGTGACGGCAGAACTTGTGCCGCCATCACACACAGCATTGTTGTCCATATTCTCAAAGCTCGCTGGGCAGTGAAGGGGTTATGTCCACAGTGCTGGGACCTCCTTTCCACAATTTGTAAGGACCCAATGGGTTCTGTAATCTTGGTGTCCCTTACAGTCCAGGATTGTTACTGACTAGTGTTAAAATTGCATTATGATAAGATATTTGTTTTTGGGTTCATATTGTTTAAAGATGAGTATATTGAATAGCCAGCCTCGAGCTGCTTGTATTCCTATTCAGAGGGAATCAGGCTTGGCAGTTTAGGTTGGATTGTTTTTAATGAGCAGGGCAAAAGCAGATTTGTATATGGTTCGACTCTGCAGTAGCATTATGGGGAAAAACCCATGAACTGGACTGTGGTCCAAGCATCTCCCAGAGGCTGTCTCATTTGTAAACGTTCCACCCATTATCTTTGCATTTTCCTCAGTGAAACACCTTAGAGTGATGCATATGCCCAGATGTTGAGCCTGTGCTCACCCTGCCTCAGAAACAAGGCTATATCTCACTGATGAAGCCTAAATATGCTGAACTGGTCCAGAGTTGTTTGAGTTCTTGTTCAGAGAGGTGCAAGGCGGAGTCGCTCAGGCTGAACCATTCCTATTGGAGCAGGATGAAGGCCGATTTGCTTATGGCTGGTATCTTTCTGGAGTGGGAGAAATAGAGGGCACTGTCAAAAGTACAGAAGAGCAGATGTGGAGCCTTGTGTTTGTGAGATAGTGAGTGCTAGTCTGGCAACCTTTGCACCATTATCAACATTTTTGCCATGTCCTTCAAAAGGCGGTACCTATAAGTCTCCCAAGCTGAGAGTGTGTAAGTAGAAGATCACCCATCAATCAATCAATCAATCAATCACGGCATTTATAGAGCGCGCTACTCACCCGGGAGGGTCTCAAGGCGCTGGGGGATACACCCATGGAAGTAGAGATGCACCAACACTGTGGGTGTATTAGAAACAACTTCAACCAAGATAACAAGAGCTTGTGGTTACATCTGTGCAAAGCAGTGATCCCCAGTCCTCATTATCTGAATAAGGGAAAGAAGAAGCAGACTACTGAGGCACATTTTGATCCTTGACACACCTGCCATTACCTGCAACTGTGGGGGGACAACTTGGGCTGTCATACATTGGAACACAGGACTTTAACTTGAGAGACTGAGGGGAGGAATGTATGTGTGGCACATTACAGTTTGTACGTACAACCAGAGTGCTGAAGGCTCGCCAAAAAGACAACTACAGGTCTCAAGCGAAGAAGAGAGGCATACCCCCAGAGAAGCCATTCTTCTCACTTATCTGGCATAGATATGTCACCCAGCATAGCAGGGGTGGTTACTGAGGTGCTGTAAGGTTTTAGTGATGGGACAACTCCTGTCTGAAGGTTGTGGACAGTGGAGGAGCCCTTATCAATTGACTGAGAGAGACTGGTTACAGTACTCTAGTCACCCTCGGGGTGGATAATGCAGAGAATTCAGCATAGTCAGCAGACTGGCATTTGTAATTACCTGACCCATAAAAGTCACGTAGATGATAAACAGAATCCACTGAGATCAGAAAGGGTCATGGCTTCCAGAAAGGGTGACACTTTTTATCTAAGGCAGATCAGACAGTGGGCCTCCATGATTTGCAGAAAGTGTTGAAAAAAAATCTGAAGGAGGAAACTGAGGGGAGATAAACAAGAGCTTTACTGAGGTAATTTACACAAACCCTGCAGAAGCTGAGCAGATTGGACTGATCAAAACTTCAGGAGGCAATGGATGAGGGCATATGTACTGATGCATGCGCATCAATGTCAGAATCTCACATGAAAGTTATGCAGCCGGCAGGCCCTCCAGTGAGGGGAGGGAGGGGGAGTGGCTGACCCGGCCTTACCTACCACTCGGCTGCCATTTTGCAGGGCCGAGGTTAAGGAATCAGAGCACTGAACCCCAGCGGTGGTGATTCTCCTGCCCCCTGGGAATTGGATCCGCCTGCAGAGGTTGCAGGAGGTATTGTGTGGCCCACACCGGAGTGGCGGCTGGAGGGGATGGCAGTCTAGAGGCCGGGAGTGGAGCACTGCTTCTGGGAGCAGAAGCCCCAGGAGATACCCGACATTGCAATGTTACTTCGGAAATGGTCGTATTGCTCCACATGAAGCGGCCTGCAGTTTAGGAATGCCTTGCTAACTCTGCCTATGTGCAGTGAGACGGGGTGCTTTGACCAGTGCTGGAGGATTGTGTGATGGGGCCACATCTCTTACTGCTTGCCAGTGAAATACTGTATGTCCATCCTAGAGGCGAGGCATGATTGGGATGGGGCACTGAGCACTGGGGGCACAGATCCTGGGAGAGACCAGACATCACGGGCTGGTGCCCTGGAGGTGCTGTGTGGCCAATTATCCTTAAGGACAGCTGGAAAATATCTTGGATTGCCCTTTGCCGCCCACTGCTGAGAATAAGGGGGGACTGCCTGCACGGGGTGGCGCCAGTGTGGGTCTGGTTGTCCTCCTGCTGGTGGGAGACTCCTGAGTAAAGGAAGGAACTGGGACACCTTGGGCCGCCCATGATGGGCAGAGACAGGCAGCAGAGAGCTGCGGTAATCAACACCATCACCCAGTACACTGCTTCCTATCAGCCCTCCCAGCACCTTGTCTGACAGGAGGGTGCGGAATCAGGTGCATCTTCCCCAGAGTGAGAAGGGGAACAGTTTCGTGCTGATCTTCTAGCGGCTATCCAGGGGTCACATGTCACCCTGGAGCATAAGATAGAAATGGTGTCCATTGATGTTACCCTGCTCTGCACAGACCTCCATAAAGTAGCACACAAGGTGAAAACTGCGGAGGGGAATATCGTAAGGCTCAGAGGTGAGGTAGCAACTTTAAAGTTGCAGATGGCCAGAATGACCGCTGTCACTGGGGACTGGAGGCTAAGATTGAGGATGCAGAAGGCCTCTCCCGCCGCAGTAACATTAGCCTTGTGGCGTTCCCGGAGCAGGCGGAAGGCCCCATGGCCGAGGGTTTTCTGGAACAGTAGGTTCAGCAAAGTCTGAGACCACTGGGGCTATCAGACATCTTTGCGATTGAGATCGCATCATGCTTTGGTCCCGCCCCCGCCGGTCTTTATTGCAAAATTTCTGACCTACAGAGACAGGGACTGGTTCCTCCAAGCATCTAGGGTACGTGCCATACCAAAGTATGAGAGTAATACAATGGTTATTTTCCCTGGCTATCCTAAGAAAGTTCAGGAACAGCGAAAGCTTTTCCTTGAAATTAAGCAGAAATTGCGAGCAATGAACCGTAAGCATATGTTACTCTATCCCTCCAAACCTAAGGTACTGTCTGGTGGGAAGGCGCATTTCTTTAAACTCCCAGAGGAAGTCTGGGACTCATTGGAGATGTGGGAGAAGGTCCTGGCTCAGAGTCTAGGGGCCGTTGGCCGCCCAGGGGTGCCTCGGGAGTGTGGGGCTTGGACAAATTGCTCCAGGCGGTGCAGATCTCCTGTATCAGGAGTGGAATAGCATAGAGGCGATACTATACTGGTGGCTGAACCGGGGGTATCACAGCTCCGCAGAACGGACCAACGTGACCCAGCCATGGACATGCTGGTCCCAGACACTCAGGCTATCTCTGCTGTACTGGTCCCAAAAACCAACTTTATTGCTGAGTGATGCTGCCGACTTTGGTGTCCAGTTCCCGAGCGACTCTTGAACTGCATGTGGGGGAGCAGGAAGGAGGGATGAGATGGTGTATGGATTGGGGCCACTTCCCATGTCGGGTGGGACTGAATGGGATTTTGGTTGGGGCGCTCCTGTCAGAGGGTCACACTGCTCAGGGAGTCTACTGGATGTACCTTAGGGGGAATATGTTGGTCTTATTGTTTTTCTTTGATGTGGGATATGGGAAGCCACAAGCAGTGGCGGACTTCTTTCCCAGCTGTAGTACCAATAGTGGTATATAGCATGGACGATGCCAGGTGGGGGAAGGGGGAGATACTGTCCCAGTTGGGCAGATTGGGGTTCACGTGTAGTCCTGGCACAGGCATGGTAGACTAGGTTTGCCCAGGGGAGGGGAGCTGTTTCTTGGTATTGAGTTGTTTGCTTTGTTTCCTCTATGTAGCATTGTCGGATTGTAGCATTGTGCAGCACAGGGCGCTTGATACAGAACATTACTGACTGGACACCGGTAGAAAATTCAATTTCTTGACCTAGAATGTCCAGGGATTGGGTACATATGACAAACGGTTCAGGGTCTTATCCTTCCTGAGGCACCATAAAGTTGTTATTGCACGTCTCCAGAAGATGCACCTAAATGACACTGAGGTCGTGAGAGTCAGAAAGAAACGGAAGGGTCAAGTGTACCACGCTTGCTATTCGACCTACGCTGGGGGGGTGATGGTGTGGGTGGCTAATGGGACCCCCTTTCTGCTCACGTATCTGAAGACAGATAGACAGTGTCATTCTACAGGGTCAAATGGAAGTGAGGGATATTTCTTTGATCAACTTATATGCCCCCAATGTGGATGATCTTCAGTTTCTCTTCAGGATTTAGGAAAGGCTGGAGTCTGATCTTGATGGGGCCCATACTGTGGCTAGGGGATTATAACTGTGTGCTGGACGGCAAGGCGGACCGATTGCCTCCGAGACTACATACGATGCCGGGGATGACTAGGGCCTTGCGGAATGTGATGGACAACTTCGGACTCTGGGACACCTGGCGGGCTCTCAGACCACAAGTCAGGGTGCTTACTTGTCATTCACCCATGCATAATACCCACAGTAGATTGACCAGGATACTGCTGGTGGGAGTTCTGCCCGGCGATGTTTTGCAGGTGACACATTTAGCTAGTTTCCTATCGGATCACTCTCCAGTGTGTGTGAAGTGGCTTGGGGGGGGTTTAGGGACGCATTCATGGATTTAGCGTCTCCCGGTTGACGTGATGATGAATGTTGTTTGTAGGAACATGTTATCACACACACTGACAGACTATTTTGACTCCAATTGGGGCATGACGAGGTCCGTTGTACAGAATGGGAGGCCATGAAGGCTGTGGTGAGGGGACAATGTTTGGGGTTTAACATGGGAGGTGCACAGGCAGCTACAAAGGGAGATGCAGCTGGAAGAGGATGAATTAGCATCATTGCAGAGTTAGGACTTGTCTGATAACGAGTTCCAGAGGGAGGAGCGGAGGGCATGGCGCAGTATTGCTGAGAAATAGGATAGACTAGATTCATCCAAACATACTCAGTATAGACAGAGCCTGCATCAGGAGGGGGATAAACTGGGCAGGCTTCCAGCCTGGCTGTTGAGACGGGAGTACAGTGTCCCTCCAGTACTTCACCTGATACATCAGACAGGGACTGTGGCCGAGACGGGTGAGATGGTGGTTGCAGTTTTTCAGCGCCCCCTACAGAGTGTGGTGTGGGTAGTCGTAGTATGTCGGACACTGTGGATGCTTATCTGGCCCCCTTGCATTTACCCAGGGTGGGGGAGGTGATGGTGGAAGATCTTGAGGCGGACATCACATTGGCATTACGAATGTTACAGATAAATAAGGCGTCTGGGGAGGACGGGTTCCCTACTTAATTTTATCAAGGTTTTTCAGCGGATTTGACCCAGAAAAAGCTCAAGGATTTCTGGAGGCTGGGGAGACGGGTGTCCTTCTGCCAAGTATGAGAGGGGGTCTTATCTGAATGATGCTGAAACCGGGCGGGGAGAGGTCAGATACGGCGTCATACTACCCACTTACGATGAACAACGCCAATATGAAGGTCCTATTCAAGTGGTTGTCCAATTGGATGCGCCCAGTCATGACTGGTCTTGTCCATGCCGATCAATGGGGCTTTATCCCTGGGCGTAGTACGACCATAAACTTGCGGAGACTGAGGCATATGCTGCATGAGGTGGAGGATGGCAGAGAGGAAATGGCATTGGAATCTATTGACATTGAGAAGGCCTTTGATACAGTGGATTGGGGGGTATCTTTTGGGCGTGATGCAGGCTATGGTATTTAGTCTTCGGTTTTGGGCCTGGTACGCTTGTTGTATACCGGACCGTGCGTGGGAGTCCAGCTGGGGCAGTATTTTTCTGCATGATGGGAGATCGAGTGTGGTACCAGGAAAGGCGGTTCACTGTTGCCCCTCTTGTTTGCTTTGGCAATCGAGCCACTGTCTATCCAGACTCGACAGGCTATGTTTGACTGGGAAATAGACCTTGGATGGCAGAGACACATTGTATCCCTTTATGCTTGTTGACACCTTTTTTTATCTGCGAGCCCGGAGAGAATCTCTGGCTGTATTGCTACGGTTACTGGAGGCCTTTGGTTCAGTGTTCGGGCTTAGGGTCAATACGATAAAGTCACTGCTGTTCCTTTTGGTGGCACTGGTGAGGGTTCCTGCGGAACAGCTCCCGAGGCTGGGGTTGTGATGGGAAATTGTTTGATACTTTCGGGTGATGATGACCCACACTGGGGAAAAGCAACTGCAGTACAATGCGGGGTGGGTTTTCGATTCCCTCCAGGCTGCTGTATGGTTCTGGAATACTTTGCCACTATTTCTTACAGGCAGGATAGTAGTGTCCAAGATGGTGCTGCTACCCAGTTGTCTATACTCTACTCAGAACTCGCTGTGCCCCTTAAGTGTGGGAGTCTTTTGCCGGATTAATATTCTCCTCACCTTGCTCCTTTGGGCAGTAGACAGAGTAGGGTGGCTCGATTGATGTTGATGCAGGGGTACGAGGATCTTGTTCTTTTGGTGCCCAATAGGGAGTTTTATTACTACACGTCTTGCTTACAGCACATAGCACAATGGATGGTAGAAAGGGACAACTGGGAGAATGTTTTAGTGGTGGGTATGATAGACAATGGTATGCTCCCATGGTTGTTGATGGCAGGGTCCGGGGTGCTGGCAGGGGCCCCTTACATCGTGCGTCAGACCGCCGCTGTGTGGAAGAGAATAGTCAAGGTGGTGAACAAGAAGGCTACCTTTCACAGGGAATTATCACTTTGGGTGTTGGTCCGGTTCCGTCGGTTGGAGCCCATGTCGTTTCAGGCTTGGCATGTAGAGGCTGCGAACTGGGTGGGGATTGATATCCTCATAATATGTTCATCTCCTTTGAGGATGCGCAGCTGCAGTTCAGGTTTTGGCCCAGACAATTCCTGCAATATACAGGTCTGACGGAGATGGCCAAGCAGATTTAGCTTTCCAGAGGCACCGCCGGATTCAGCAGTTGTGGGGGCACTTTTGACCTTGAGCTCTGGGCATCACTTTGTCTCCCTGATGTATAAGGCACTGCAGGCCAAGGTGGTGCGCGGGCAGTTACAGGTTCATCACGCCTGGGAGGCAGATGTTGGAGCCCCATTGTCGGACACGCACTGGGCTAGAATCTGTGAGCTATTGCGGTCTGTATTTGGAAACACACACTTTAAGTTGAGCCACTTCAGTTTTGTGCATTGTACGTATATGACCCCAGTGAAAATGTATAGGTGTAATTCAGAGCAGTCACCTGCTTGTCCGCGGTATGGTTTTGTGAACACAGACTGCATGCATCTAGTGTGGGTTTGCCCCCGAGTGGGGCCCTTCTGGTCAATGCAGGGGCTAGAGCTACAGCATACCGCTTCCCTAGCGTGTGAATTAATCCCACAGCATTGCTAGTTGGGAAATATTGCTCAACCAAAGAAGCAAAAGATGGTGTACCACTTCTTACAACTGGCCCTGGTGCTGGCCAGGAGGAGGAGGGATGCCATTACCTTGATGGGAGTAAGGGCCCCCACAGTTGACCAGTGAGTCCAGGATGTCTTAGAGTGGTTGAAGGCGGAGGAACTGCAGCTCCATCATGCATGCACAGATGCAACATTGCAGGGCGACCTGGAGATTTTCTGGGTGGGGAACTCTGCAACAGGTTTCTGGGAAATGAGAGGGGGGTACTCCGGAAGATACCGCAGCTGACAGTGAAACGTCTTTGTCTGAGGAAGAGGCCTAGAAGCATACTGGGTAAACCATGTTGGTTGGGTGTTGTACCCTGTTCGATGTCCACATTGATGCTTCTGTGATGTACTAATGTACTATATTATCTTAGTGCTCATGTATCCATAGTGTACACAACTCTACTGCCAGAGTTATCTCAGTGCAACTCATTGTTGACAATGATAATCTGTTAATTGTTGCCTGTAAAATGAAAAATAAAAGTTTAAAAGAAAATGTATTGCAATTAAAATGTGAAGACCAGGAATAGGGCAAGATAGGCTTATCGAATGCGTAATGTCAAGGAAGCAGAGGAAGGCACCGTCTGGTAATATGGTATTAAGGACATTTGGATTTACTCCCACCCTGCCGATCCACATGCTTAAACTACTCCCAAAAGAATCCACAATTCTTCTTGCTTTCCATGGGGATGTTGATGCTCTGCTTTGCAGGCAGGCAGAAAGACTGTTGGAACTTAGAGGTGGGGGACTGGCCCAATGTCAGGACTGTCCACCCACACCCACATATTTTTTTAACAACAAAAAAATATATATATATATCCCTGGTTTCTAGTGGGCTTTTTCTCCCTCAATTGCAGAGTTGTGGTAAAGCCCTACTCAACCACTTGGGGGGGGGGGGGGGTAGAGGTTGGGTTAATTCTGGGGTGGGGCAATCACCTGATGCCTGGATGCCCCCCCACCCTATTTTATGGTCAATTTTTTTCTCTAGTGTCTAGTGGGCTTTCTGCCCCCAACAACCAAAGGGGGTTAATTTGGGGCAAACTCCCATCTGGCCCGGGGGGGGGGCAGAAAAAATGTGTTGACTGTCTTGCCCTTGGTGGGGTTGCACTGACCCTTGCCCAAAAGGCCTCTCCGCTTAGAAAAAAAGTAATCTCTCGGGTCTAGTGGGCTTTCCACCCCTCTGAGGGGACAGATTGAGGGAAACCTCCAAGCAGGAATCAACTAGGGTGAAACAGCACTGGAAAAGGGACAATGTTCAGTCTCCTGGCAACACTCAAAAGTGAGAGCAGACTGTGCCATTAGCACCGTCTTCTTTCTCTTATGTTTTGTTGTGATGTCAGCACACTGTACATGCTGGCATTCCATCAAAACAAAAAATAATCAAATATTGGACCAATGGAAGCCTTCATGTCTCAACTTTGATTTTGTAAATAAAAGGCTTCTGCTTTTTAAAACGGAAACATTTTCTTTTTTAGTGTTGAGGGTGACCCGTTGAACTAAAAAGGTTAATTGAAGCAGATAGGTAGGGTAATTCCCTTGATGACCTAGGCAGTGATGCATAATCAGAGCAAGTAGGAGTCAAGATTTTTACATTGGCCAATTAACCAGCTAATGTTACTGTTAAAGTCTACATGAAAGTACCGGCCAAGAGGCTGGAAGGAAATAATTCCTGATCTCACCCATCATGACCTGGGAGGTTTTGTGAAGAGTAAACAGATCTTTGATAATGTTAAGAGATTACCACATTTTATCAAGAAACCCAGCAAAGGAAAGTTAAAGTGGTATTAATATTACTTGATGCAAGGAAGACGTTGATTGGGTGAACTGGATCTTTAAGGCTGGAGTTCTATTGAAATTTAGTCTGGCATTGGAGTTTGGAGGTGAGGGCAACCAATGTCTGTGTGATCTTGAGTTGTGACTAAAATATTCTATAAGACCCCTTAGAGCTATTAAGAAGGACCAGGCAGATGTGTCCAATTTACCTGTTGCTACTAACCACAAGCTATTGTGATGCTACTTAACACTGTATAAAAGGCAATATTTTCGGAAGATGTGAACACAAACTGCGCCTATTTGCAGATGAGATTACAATCTTTCCGATGGATATTTTATCTTTACTCTGTAATCTGACCAGGAAGTGCAGAAGTATGGCTGTGTGTCTCGTTCCAAAGTCAATACTGAGAAGCTGGCTCATTAATCCTGAAGCCAACAATATGGCTGTAGTCCAGGACAGGATTCAGTTCCACATAGTAAAGAAGTCAGTCAGGAACTTGGGAGACCAACTGACCCAACAACCTTGTAAAAGGTAAATTATATGGGGCAAATATTCAAGACATGCACTCAGATCACACTTAATAAAAAAGCAGTTTCTAAATGTTTATTGGTGGGGCTATATTTCAGCCAGTGAAAGTAGTATGATTTCACACCTGAAATACGCCTTGCTGGACTTCTAAAGCAGAAGGAAAAAAGGGTGTTACAGGAACTACAGAGGGGCCTGTTGAAGTTTGTGTAGAGGAAAATGCAGATGTTGCTAGCTACAGTAGTGAAAGCACCAAAGATAAAAGGAGGTCATGGTTTTCTGTATGTAGACATTTACTATCAAAATGTATATAAGGCCCCCCTTCAAATATGAATAAAAGGCATAGGACCAGGGGGATAAGACAACAACTATTTTAACAGAAAAGAGGTCCTACCTACCTATATATATTACTTTCTCCAGGGAATCAATCCAACAGAACCAGACCACACTACATATTTATAAAGGCAAGCTACTTTGCCAGATATAATTTATTTATATATTATTTCTTCAATTTATATATTTTTATTCTTTACACACAATCCATTATTCATGCTTTAATAAAAAACAAATGTATATACATTCGACGCACGTTTCGGTGGTATGTATGAAAATGCTTTTGTTTTGTTTTTTACCACCTTCTTCAGGACTAAGTAGCGATTGTACGCTTTCACACAACACAACAGGAGGACAAAGGAAGTAATCTGTATTTCATCAATAATGATAAGATATCACTGGTGTCAACTGCGGGGGACCATTATTTAGTTATTCCAAAGATCTTCCTTAGGAGCCGGTCCATAGATCTTAATACTGTGTAAGAGGAATCCTTCACTAGGGGATCGCACTACGGTATTAAACCTGCTCGTAGTAACTGTTCTTTATAGGTATTCAGCTCACATGTGCAACACAAGTGTGCGCTCCACTGCAAGAAACACTCCTCTCTTCACTTTGTTCGAGGTTCTTCACCTACGAAGGCACGTATTTGTAGCCAATCGTGATCGCTAATGGGCACATCAGATTTTAGGTTGCATCAACTCTTCACTCTTCTGACGGGTTTCTAACTCCTCTGTCATACGGTGTTCGCAAGGGGGCATAATGAAAAACATAAAGGGAAAACAAAAACAGTTCCAAAATTAGTACTCCTTCTTACAAGTTTCCATAATCAAGGGGGGGTGGGGGGGAGAGCCTTGGTGGATGACCGGGTGCCCACACACATCACGTGGTGTAAGAAACCTTGCGGTGTTCATGTTGATCTATACGTTACACCTTTACACCACTCACATAAGTCTTGACACCAACACAACTGCACTGCCGGTGCCTATGCACAAATACACTGAGGTTCAACACTACGGAAACACCGACTCTAGGTGAATTGCACTTATGATAAGACCTCCCAACACATGTCACAACTATGCTTTCTCACTAGGACCCACGGGCGTACCAGGACCTCCAGGCTCCTTTTTTCCCCCTTGATTATGGAAATTTGTAAGGAGGAGGACTAAATTTGGAACCAGTTTAGTTTTACCTTTATGTTTTTTTATTATACCCCTACACAATTATGATCGCCGTTCTGACCCCATTATTTGGATGGAAGTATGTATATTGTTCAACTTACTATTATGTATACTATCCGTGCACATTCTTGTTTGTGGCTACAATCGTCGCTGGGGTTTACTACCTTTTCATAAACAATGTTTTCATGATATATTCTCACTAATATTATGATGAATTTAAATTCTCAAAACGCAATTATAACTCTTCTACACTCACCTCGCACATTATGAAATATAATATGTTTTTGATGATGAAATGTATTACAGCCAATGCTATTTCCCATGCCTTGGCGATTGGTGCACAATGCGTGTAACTTTGATACTGTACCATGTCTTTTGTTTCTCTTTCCTTTTTTTCCTTTCTGGTCTTGTATTTACTGGTATGATCTGAAATATTGATTATATTTTCATTATATGGAAAACGGAAAACTTAATTTTGGAATATTTGTAATTTCTCACACGGTTTTTCACTATGGGTTTTATTGGATTTTGTACTTATTCTTTTTGTGGCTTTCTTAAAATTAACCTAACAGCCTTGAAAAACCCCCAGGCTTGCAAGCCAATAAGGGGCGAAACATGTGTTGGCTGTGCCTCACAACTGTTTTGGTTATAGTGATTCTGCTACATTAAGAATCAACTCCAACCTTTGAACTTTGATTTTGCAAAATAAACACCAGATGTCTATTCTACAAGGACTTTTCCAATTTACTATGAATGCACCCACTTGTCCTAGCACATTTACGTAGCTGCAAAGTGACCCTTTTTTGAGTGTTCACTCCCAGTTTTTCGTTTTTTGGGGGGGTGGGGGGGGACTCACCTGCAGGTAATATTGAACTCTAACAATAGGGCACTCATATCTAGTGCCCAGTATATGTGATCTGACCCCTAAAGCATGTCAAAATTGGCTTATGATTTGATTGGCACATTTACCTTTCCTATAAGGTGTTAGTACATGGTGCAGAAATACATCCATGGCATCGAAAGTTAATTGCCATTTGGGGACTGCAGCACCTATAGTGTAATCTACTACAGTGGCACAATAGAAAACATGGCTCCAGGCCTACCCTATGTAGCCTGATTGCTTTACAACCTATAGTGAGACCTGTTAAAATAACACTTTTTAAGAAGTTAAGACCTCCCATTTAAATATTAGCAGGTCACCACTATGTAAGCAGTGTAGCCCACAAGGCAGTGTGCAAAAGGAAAAGTGGGACATGTAGAAAATTAATGTGACAAGGCCCCAAAAGCTATTTTCACTGTGGCAGACCTAGCTATGTACAAATCCTGAGTTCAGATTAAAATAGTGATAGTACTATCTCGGGAATGGGACCAGCTTATAACGAAACCACTAATTTTAAGTTATTAAAATCCAATTCAATGGTAAAGTCGGACTTTATTGAATGAGCCTTCAGGAGGCTAATTAGCATTAGACTCTGATAGTTGGTCAATTGGCCTATACTTGGCCTGAACGAGGTGTGGCCAATATGTGAACTTCCTCCCAGGAGCTGCACAATAGGTCAGTTTGATTGACTGGTAGATCGGAATGGGCCGGGATGCTGATGATGCTGAGCTTAGCCAAATATAGTCAGGGTGAGGGCTGTGGCCATCCTGTTAGCACAGAAGTGTCAAATCCTGCCTGACATGTCTGTCTGAGGCACATGTAAACCTTTGGTGTTTTTGAAAGGGATCAAACAGGACCAGATCATTATTGAGCATCTCCTATCTGGTCACTGAGTGACCCTGCTTTGTTTTACTAGACATCGGTCTCCTGTTTTGTTGTGGTTCCAGCTCCAGCTTCAAACTAAATTTTAGTGTCTGATGTGGCAGAACACTGGAAATGTTCCCTGTGACACTCCCATACACCACCAGCCCTCAGACGCTAAGTTTAATGTGGCTGTAGACTTCGACCGTCTTGGCATTGTCCTAGCACATGGCATTTTGGGCTGGTTTGCCATAAGGCACCCAGGAATTACTGAAAAAGTAGGTAGGTGTGCCCCCAGAAGCTTTTACCCTATTGGTTGAGTGCCCAGCAGTCATCCCCATCCACTAGCTACTGCCAACCGTAATTGTGGTACCTCAAAGCACTGGCTTTAGGACATTTTCTGGACCTGTGGAAGAGCAGAGGAAGACTAAATCTTTTGCTGTTGTCCTAAGAGGAGCCTTCAAGGACTGGACCTGCTTCCTCTTGTACTGTGTACAAAGAAGTAGACCCCCAGGGTCAGCTGACTGACCTCTTTTGTGGCTATGGGGACACAACAAGCTGCAGATGCGTTTTCCTGGAAATGCCCAGCTGACCAGTAGCAACTGGACTTAGACTGGACTTTTCTGTTCATCTCTGCATGACAATGTGAGAGTCTCTACGTGCCTTCCTCAAGGTTGTCGGGGCCTTAGTAGTGTACTCCTGAGGTTGTTTGTGCACTAGTAGAAAGTTTGAAAAAATTCTCCAGAATGCCAGCTGGAAAAAGTTTCTCACTGGCTCTTCCATTGCATCAGATTGAATTTCAGCTTCATCCTAGTCAAGGCTCCTAGCACATATAAGAAAACAACCAGGCCCCATTCTACGTTAAGACTCAGAACATTTTCAATGAGGCTCTCCAAAGCACCAACGGGACCAATCTGCTTCAAGTATCTGGCATTTAGTTCTGCAATAGTGGCTATAATTTCAGCAGCAGTGCGACAAGGAGGATTTTTCTTCCCAAAATGTTACAAAGTCCCTTTTTGTGTTGAGACTTAGAAAGATTTTCACTTCCAGACTTTCACCAGGACCAGTCAAGTTAGTGTATCCGACCAGGGCTCCATTAAAGTCCGCCTCAAATCGCGCCTAGGTCCTGGTTTACAGCGACCTCATATTATCATTGGAGCTTTCTGCTTTTTGGCCCTATTTTCACTTAAATCCTTAAAGAAATTCAAATCTTCCGTTATGCTTGTTGAAAGTTTGTCATTGTGGTCTTTCTTACTCATAAAATGTTTATCTTTATTTTACAACTGGTTGTAGAGTTTTATTGCGCTGTGTGTCTTTCCCTACAGTGTATGCTCTGCTTAAAATCTTTGCACATTCTCTTTGATTTACACCTGACTGCTTTGTATCATGTTATCATGGATTGAGAAAAGGTGTATTTTATTGAATTTGTGTGACATATTGCACGTGGTGGCCTTATCCTTTAAGGGGGATACTTGTCCACCTGAAATAATAATCCACTTTTCTACAGTCAGGTAACAAGCATAATGTTAGACATATGAGATGCTGTAGCATTTTGGTGCCCACTGTCGTCAATACATTTGAACCTGCAATTTACCCCTAGGAGCAAAGGCTCATCCTAAGCAGCCTAATGAAAGAGGACAGCCAGTAGTGGAGGATATGCTTTCAATGTCCACATCAAATCTTTCAAGGAACGAAGATTCAGATATGAGAAGTTCAGACACTGGATTACAGCCCTAAGATATATCTGGAGTTCACCAGACAAAAGATGTCATTTGAGTAATCAATTATAGCTCTTCAGGGACAAAGGGGTGCATATTTAGTATATTAGAAATCCCTAACACACCAAGCGTCAAACCGAAATATAAATATCTGCATAAGGAAACATTTTTGGAAGACATTAAATGGACTATTCAAGCTATGTAACGTAGGGGGAAATATTTAAAGTGCACATCATGCTTGTGACCAGACTCCGGAATAAATGCATGGCCTGCTCTTAATAGGTTGCCACAGTACATCCCATGGGGATTTACCTACCACAAGAATCTGGAACTCTTTGCTGACAGATGTTAAAGAAAACAATCTAAACCTCTGAGTTTCTGAAAGTCAGCGGAAAAGTTCTTATTTCCATTTCTCTGCACTTCTTATGATCTCACTCTGTGGTAGAAATCAGAAAGATTATGATTTTAATTGTAACCTAGAGACAATTAGGTTGTAGAGTTGACTTTATAAATCAATAAACTCAAACCAAGTCATATCAGGTTGCCTAATAACATTAATGATGATGGTCTTTGGTGTGCCACTGTGGAGATCAAGGACTGTAAGTATTGTGTGATAAGCGTCCTCTAAAGTATTAGTTTGTATTTGAAGAGTGATGACAACCATTGCAATTATAGTGGGGCATTCCCTTACAGCAGACCTGACAGCCTCCTGGCAATGGCTGCTCATGAACTCAACCCAGCACAGAAGGAAGAAATGGACATGAACAGCTTAAGACTTATCTATCAATTGTTGCTCTCAGTGTAATTGGCCATATCCAGACACTGGAAAAGAAACATTGTTCTTTTGGGACATAATGGCAATAAAAAGGCTGATGGCTTATAGCTTCAACGACATAGAAAAACTGTCAGTTGATTCCTCTTCTCGCATATATGGCGCTTAGACTACAGAACTCATATGTTCAACAAGGCCTAGAGACTTGGGACTCTTTGATTAACTGGCTGAGGCCTTCGTTGACACTTTGATTTCAGGGGCCTAAGCATCCTAACTTGGGTGAGAACTGCACATCCATGTTGACACTTTACTTGCTTTTTGTGCAAGTCTACAACCATCCGCTATATCTGCAGCTTGAAAGTCAACCTTTCGACCCTTGGAGTCCACTTGTTTGTCCTGGGTAGAAGTGGGAGAGCAGATCCAGTCCTTTAGGGCTCTTCCCAGGTCTCAGACTGCAGGTTCAGTCCCTCTTCTGACCTTCTACAGGTCTAAAGGTGTTCTGAGCTGTGTGCCTCAAGAAGTCACATTTTTGTCTGGCACAGCTTTTGGGTGGAAATGACCGGTGGCACAGCCTAACCAATGGAGTAAAGATTCCAGGGGCTAATGTAACCCACCTTGGGTATTTTTGAGATGGTAAAAGTCTTTGGCCACATCAAACATGGGCTCTGAGGGGTGGGTGTATGTGGGGAGTGTACTAGGGTAATCCTCGCGCCGTCGCACATCTGACTCTAAAACCTAGTTTGAAGCAGGTCCTGTATCTACAACTCGGAGACAAACGTCTGATAGAACAGAAGCTGGATTTTCCAGCAACCAGACAGTGTACACACAAGATTTGTTTTGGCATCCTGTTGTCGGCTGTTATATCAACACATTGATCAGCTTTTGATCTGGTCCCCAGGGGCAAGTTGCAGAGGGTGTTGGAAGAAATGGGTTCACCCGCCCCCTACTGAATATCCTAGTAAGGCTGCATGCAAGCAACCTCGCCCAAGTTAGATGGGGGGAGAAAGAGGCACTGACAGAGCCCATCTGCATAGATTTCAGGTAGGGGTGTGTTTAGCCCTTACCCTGTTTACCTTAGTGAACAGGGATGGTAGTGATGCACCCAAATTAGGGGGGAGGAGGGTTCCTGCCCTCCTATTTACAGACAACACTCTGCTGATTTCCAAGACTCCACAGGTGGTGCAACAGCTATTGAGAGGCTCCAAGACCAAATGTATGCTTTTCTTCCAACAGAAGGTGATGTGATGCAAGAGACGCCTGCTGATGGGTGGCACCCAAATAGATGTGGTGGCTGAATTTGACTATCTAGGCATAAGACTTACACCAATTTTGTGCTGGGCACAGCATTTGGAAAAGGCACAGCTGCCCCTAATTCAGCACACTGCAAGCATAGCAAAGATCCATAGGAAAACTATCTAGAAAGGTGACCCCAGCCATTGAGATCTACAACATTAAGGCTATGGGGTCGGTCATGTATGGGGCCGTTATGGGGCTTCACCAATACACAGAGTCTTACTTAAATGGGGCAAAGGTTTTTGAGATCTCTATTACATCTTCCAGTGAGTACCACATTGACCCTTCTTTATCTTGACCTGGCCAATAAAAGTATCTCTCAAAAAAAATGAGTGCAGGCTCCTTACTATTTGGCATTGATTTTGGTCTACCCCAGCTTTAGAATCCTTTCAGGTGGGCCTTAGAGATCTTATGGCTTCCTAGGGTGTCGAAAAAACCCTTGGTTTCAAACTGTCAAGGACCTACTTCAGAGATTGAGCCTAGAACTATACTGGTCCTCTCCTGAGAAATTGTGCATGATTTCCAGAGCCAGTATAAAAGCAAACTATTGGGAGTGTGTTGCTGTTGAAAATGTGTTGAAGGAACGCTATCACTAGCTTTGGTTGATTTTAAGCCCTGTGCGCAGTACAGGCACACAATTGATTAAACAGTTCTGGCATTGGCAAGGAAGTTGCACTTGCAAATTAGGTATGGATCTTTACCCATCAAAGCCTTAAGCAGTAAATGGCAAGAGTAGGGCGCTGCCGATGATCTATGTCCTGCATGCCGAGGGGGTTCGGAATCAATAACCCATGTACTATTCTTTTGTGTATCTTTTCATCGCCTCCGGAAAAAGTGGATTGTGCCACTTTACAGAAACATGGGCACCAGAAAATACATGGAAGCGTTTAGACTATTGACGAGCAGAGTAGTGACTTTTGGTACGGCCAAATACCTAATGGCCTTGTGGTAAGATGAATAAAGTATATACAAGGTAAATACTGCTCTGACAGTTCACCAGAGGGCACTGAAATCTAGTATTGATGAAGATTTAATAGCCAGGTTTGGTTGCAAGTATGGAGTGGGAGCCTTTAATAGGTCCTTTCACAAATACATGGCTCACCTTAAACCGTAATTAGAAGGTTGTCTACTACTGTAGTATTGAATCCCAATGTTGGTTGGTCTAGTTTTTCTATTATATTGCACACTGTCGTTTAGATGCTTTGAGGTATTTATGTATTGGTCACATTAATACAATCACATAGTTTAGCACTCTACTGCAGCATCGAAGATCTTTGCTATGGTTGATAGAGTTTAATATTGTGCTGCTATGTCTTATGGATTTCCTGGATCCCTTGCTGCTATTAGGACGTATCTGCTGTTAGCTATTTTGGTCTAGAATCTTTAAATCGTTACTTTTTTTAATGTACTAGTTTCATCCTCATAAACATGTCTTGTTGATATTGTATCCTGCTATTTTATTAAAGATATTATTAATCTATTATCCACTTTTTATGTATTTTTAAATATTTTATCTGAAGTATTGGGAAGTACTTTTATGGTCCTAGTGATCGATAATAAAGTTTTTGATGATGATGTAAAACCCTAGTAGACCTGTCAAGCAGGTTTGGACAGTCCAGCAGGACTTGACACCGTAATGTCAATAGGAGGCCCATTGTGATTGAAAGCTGCCTGGTTTGGAGGACAAATAAAGGGGGAAATCATGGGTGTTATCTACATTTGTTTGTGACAGGGTAGGCTACTTTGAAGTTAATCACATTTCTGGGCCCAACCCACAGACTGTTACATCCAATGCGATTAATGCTGTGAACGCTGCCATGGAATCTTCCAGAATACAGGAAAAGATGGATAGTGCACTGTATAAATATGGTACCGCCTCACAAAAGCTTTGGGAATGGTGGTCTGATGGTTTACACCCTTTCGAGAGCTAAGAATCAGGCACTGATATATAGGGACTACATATCCCATGACACTCTGTGAGTACTTCCTATTCAATTCCAAGGCTCCCGTTGGTAACGGGAATGGGCGGGACTATATTACGTGTTTCTGTCAACAGCGTAATGCAGATTATTCCTATTTTCAGCACGAGACTCTGTGCGAGGTTCGTGTGCTGCTTATGGTGCACTAAGGGTGCCAAGCCATCTTTTGGATATTGCTACTTTTGAAAACTCTAGTGCTTTGGAAAGGATTAGGAGATTGGCTGGTCTCGTGTTTACCTTTCACGTTTGAATGACTTGCAGTAACGCAGCTGTGAGGCTGCATCAGTGTCTCGGATGAGACTGACCTAGAGATTGTGGAGGTGAAATCTTGGGCAAGAGTTGCCCTTCTGACATTGAAATTGGATCAGAGGTGTCTCTCTTCGGATGAAATAAGGGAGAAATAATATTATACCTATTAATGGGTATCTGGAGTTGGTTAACCGCAGGCTCCGTGCCATACTACCTGGAAAGAGTCAATACAGGGTGCTGAGTGGGCCCAGTGTATTTGTTTTCTTGTTTTTGAAAAAACATTACTTTGAAGTCTTCTGTGAAGAGAAATTGTATATCGATATATTCAAATGCAAGCAATCGGTAAAAATGGAGATGAGCAATGCTAAAAGGAGTCAATGGAACATTTCCTGCAAGGAGTAATACTATGTTTATTTTCAAGTTGCCATTAACAGGGGGTGCATCATAGAGAGAGGTGTTCATTCTCCTGCCCAGTGAAGTCTGGCAAGTGCATGGTGGCTATTATTTCAGAATATATGTAAAGTTTAAGAGAACAGTTAGGGGAGAGAATTGACAGGGAGATATGATACGATTCTGACCATTCTGTTTGATTCTCCTTTTTTTTCCACAGTACAACCATATTTTTAATTGTTGGGACAGATGTTTATGTTCCATTACCTTAAATTAATTCATGGAGGATAGCGATTTCTTTTTGGTTACAGGTATTTGCATAGGAAGAATACATAATGTATATGAGTGTTTCCTAAGTAATTGTGATTTTAATTGTGTTCATTTCATTTAGGTCTTCTTCCCTGTTGTTCCCTTCCTTTCCTTCCCTCGCTTGATCATATCAAAATTCTGTGCTTATATAGCAAGCGGAATAGAGACAAGAGGTGGACCTATGTTTGCATCTAATCAATCCTGAGATGTCTGCAGGCAGACAAAGGCCATCCTGTCAAGGGAACATCACCCCCATACCCAAGACATATGTCTCAACTGTGGGAGCAAGTAAATTCTCATCAAGGGGGCTGTTCAGAGCCAATTACTGGCTCGCAGAAGTGGGAGAGCAAAATCCGGATTAGCCTTCAGGAACTTCCGCCAGGAAAAATTTAACTTTCTAAATGTTACTTTCCTTAATATTTAGTAAAAATCTGACTTCAGCATCGATTTGGATTTTATAAAATGGTTGTTTAAGTATTTTTCTAGCTAGTACTGTTCGCAAGATATAGTATTAGTATTTAATATTGCATATCAGTGTTTTCCTATGAAACAACAAGCCTTGCTTTAGTGAAAATAGCTTTTAGATCCTTTTTCACTGTAAGGACATGAGTAACACTAAATTTGTACATGTCCTACTTTGCAATACCATGCACCCTGCCTTATGAGCAATACGTCCTACTTAGGGGTGACTTATAAATACTTCAAAGAAAGGCAGAGGTCTGTCAAAAGGACTTACTTTGACAGGTCGAATTCGTAGTTTAAAAGTGCACAACCAGGCTACAGAGGGAAGGCTGGCTGTCATATTGTAACTGGTACAATGGGTGCTGCAGTCCACTACAGACTTTTAATTTAAAGGCCCTGGGTACACTTCGTAACATACACTAGGGATGCATAGGTAAGTTAAATATGTCAATTAGAAGTATACCAATTTTACTATGTTGAAAGGAGGAGCGCAAGCATGTTATCTCTGGTTAGCAGGGGTAAAGTGCACAGAGTTCTACAGTCTACAAAAACATTGGGTCCATCAAAAGGCAAAAATTCTGAGGTGACCATGCAGAAATGGTGGATTTTCTACAAAGTGAAAGTTTTTTGGTGGGGATTTGATGGTTTATGCTCTTCCAGAGGCAGAGTGCTGAATATTGGTGTTTTTTTATTGTTGTCCAAAATATAACTAATTTAAGAGATATGCATAAAAAGATATGGAGTACTTTCTGAGAATTAATTATTACTGTTATAGTTGAAAGCAATTTTTCCATAATTAAATGTCTGCATTTATATTAAAATTAACATGTGCACATGAAAATATATTTACTGGTGTTGTTCATGTTTAGACTATAGCTAATGTAGGCCTGTACTTTAAAATGGATACCATCTGCTTGCCATCTTGTTTTATGTCACTTCTTTCTATGTCTTTTTCTATCGTTATTTTGCCAAAACTGTAATATTAAAGGACGTTTGGAGAAGCCTCATTGTGTAGGAGCATCACAACATAATAAAACATAGCTATCTACTTGTGTCTTAACCTGATTGGTTCATTATATGGGAACCAAGAGCAGGTGTATCAAATGATAGAATTGTGTGTTTTAAACTCATGTAATGTAGATGACAACCCAGATTATTTGATTGACTCTTCGCGAGAACCCTTTTGAGAACCTTTCACAGCCCTTTACTGACTTAGAAGAGTAGGGTGATCTCTCTTTATGAGAGAACTGATTTGCTAAATTTCTTTTTATTTGAGAAGATCTTCTATTAATCTGTAATTTATGTTTTGTCAATTAACAATTAATTTGATGATTTACATTTGTAAACTTGTTAATCGTTTAATAAACCTTTGTGGTTTGAAACTTAACCACTCTCAGTCTGCCTTGTGGAGTCAAATGTGCTTCACGTTATTTAAATGTATTTGATTGTAATTGATTGGATAACAAGCCTCAGTTGTGAATCTCAAATCATCAGAGAGCCCTGTACGGGCCCTGAATTTGAACAAGAAAAAGCACTTCCACAAATTGGTTTCCACTGAGGCTTAGCAGATTTAAAATTTGCCCCAAAGAGTTAAAATCTGCCCCGACCTAGCCTACATTCATGAGGTTTCATGGTCCCATTTGGAGTATTTACGGCATTCAGCATTACTAAAAGGGGTTGCAGTTTCCTTGGAGTAGGAGTATCAGTAGGGTTTTACATTTTAATTGCGAGTTGTCGAGAGTTGCAGTGTTTGTGGCTTTTGACGATTTATTGTGTTTTGAGTTGCAGTCTCGAATTTGGGCCCATGAAGACTCTATGTTGAGACTAAGAATTGAAGTGCTTTTCGTGCTTATTGCTTGTGCTTATGATGATTAATGCACTTGCTGCAAAGAGTTGAAATTTGGTCATTGGATTCGTTGTAATCCAAGTTTCTGGGATTGATACAGAGTTATATTAAAAGGTTTTTGATTTGTCTGTTAAGGTTGAGGTGTTGGACTATGAAGTGCTATCGGCCACACCAAGGTAGGGAATTATTAAACTACTATTGCGAGATTGTACTTACTAAGATAGGTGTTTGGTTGATTTTTTTGTGCACAGGAGTAGACCACACTAGTCAGGGTGGGTTCCCACTGGTTGTAAATTTGCTTCATGTATTTGATAGTGCCAGTAGGTTACTATTGTGCCTATTCCTAGAGTGGATTCTTTGTTTCTCTTTCATGTAACAGACAAGAGTTTTTGTTTTATTTTTGATTTTTCATATTTTGCTAATGCAAAGCTGATCAGCGAGGAGTGAGTGCCACAAGTTACATCATTAGGGGTGACGTTGGGATTGGTTGTTTAGCATGTGTGCCATGCTGGCATTGGTTGCTCCATCATTAGGTGCTGTGCTGCGAGTGGTCGATTCAGTGGTGTTGCACTAGGATTGGATGTTTGTGTCATTGAATATTACATTGAGCTTTATTGGGAAATGCCTGTTATTTCAATTTGGAGTTGACAGATGTTGTGCTGCATTGTGTAAAGAGCAGAGATGAAAGTTTCCAAGAAAATAAGAGTTATGTTGCAAAATAATGTGAAAATACCTGTTTGTGAGGGTGAGGAGCCCCTCCAGAGGGCACACGCTCTCATCTGACTACGTCGGTTGGGCTAACCTCTATATTTGGATCACAGAGAATGAAAGGTGCTTGCAATTCCCCCCCACATGGCACAGTCAATATAGGAATAAATGAAAACCTAAGAGGACTGTTGTATGAGAGGAAGCCTACGACAAGAGCTTCTCAATATGAGGCTTTGAATGCATGAGAATGAGCTGTGCATTCCAAAGAAAAGAAAAGAGACAGGAATAAGGTCTATAGCTGGATGAAGTCAAGATGGAATGCAGAACTGCAGGGTTGGAGAGAAAATGTTATTGAGGGTACATGTATCATATGATGGCATGGAAAGAATAGAGAGAAAGTGACCAAAAGACGGAGGTGAGGATGCAAGAGAGGAAGAGAGCCACAGTGACACAGATTATGAATTTTTGGATGATTTGCTAAATTCCTGACCACATCTAGACAATGTTGTTCACCAGGCTGCCAGGAACATGGGTGTGGGTGCGAGCGCACCTGCAGATCAGAGTTCCCCAGAGTGTGGTTTACCACTTGTCACTCCAGATCCATTATTGAGAGACACTAGTACTGCGTTTTCATTACAACCCCACTGCCTGCTATAAATGTGCCGCTGGTTGGGGCCGAGGCAGATCCTGAGTCACAGATTCAAGAAAGGGAGACATCACCTAAAGAATTGGATGTTTTAAGACTAAATTCAGAATAAAGGAAATCTTGAGTTAGGATTCATAGATGGGCACAACAAAGAGAGCATTTGTTTTTGAGGAAGGAAAACTGCAAGACCTGCTTGTGAATCTCATAAAACATTGGAAGAGTTAGCTAAGAGTCTGAGTTGATCTGAATAAAAGTCAGGAATTAAAGAAGAATTTCAAAATGTCTACGAATTAGATAATATAAAGAATATGAGAACACCAGTTTTGAAATTACAAGCTATCGAGCTAGTAGGTTGTATCAGAAAATGGGGAAACACCCAGAAGCACAAGGACTGCTTGTCCAAAAAGGAAAACAAACCGAAGAAAGGAAGATACAGGTTGGCCAAAAGGGGAAACTGGTAAGAGCAATCCAGAGGTCAGAGAGTATCCGCATGGAGGTGATTATGTATATGCACCATGTCATGGTGATCTTCCTACATTTACAAATCAGTTCCCAAAATTACGGGAGAATACTGACCAGTGATACACTCAAGTGGAGAGGTTTGTGAAGATTTGGAAAGTGCTTTGGGGGGGGGAGGGGGGGGGGCTTAAATTCTTTTTGAATTGTGGTCCGTAGTGATTTGTGGGCTGCAATTGGGTTTTTGCTGCCATTGTTGTCTGTCTTACTGGGAGCCTCAGCACATACACCCTCCTGATCGTGGGTGCAACAAGGAAAGAGCTGCTGCCACGACTCTGCCGCTGGGGACTACGGAGCCCAGCATATCCTCCTGACATCACTGGAGACCTGACAGCTCTAGTTCAATCGCGCTGCAGTCCTGCTGCGCAAGTCGTGCCTGGGCAAAGCCCAGGCCAAGGCGGGGCCATCCTGTGCCCGTCAGCACCAGGAAGAGCCGGGAGGGCCCCCGCTTTCCTTTTTCAACGTGATGCTGTGGTAAGGACTGCACCTTTTCTATCTTTGGGGAATCTGTATATTTTGGCTACTCTTCTGCCAGGTTGTGTCTTTTGGCACTGGGTTCTCTTTTCATGACCCAGGACCCTTTTTACAACTTCGCTTTGAAGAGTCTTATTTGTGTATAACTGAGCTGTTTTTGAATCCGCCACCCCAGTTTCCTGTATAGATGCTTTGCAGTAATTTTATACCATAGGATGTGGGGAAACAGAAGGCACTTAACTCTCTCCAGGGAAAGAGAGGTAAATACTGCAAATCAGTTTCTTCTAGTGCAATGAATGGCTTGGCGGAGAGCACTACTCTAAAGGACATTGACATACTTATTGAGGAAGTGCAAACACTTTTGGGGAAGGTAACACCACTGACACACACCCCTCGACAAGCTCGAAAAAAGTTCCCTCTATCTTTTTAAAGAAGCGGAAAACTAAAGCTGTTACAGCATCGTTCAAATTCTAACCCAGCCCTTTCTAGTTCTTTTATAGCCTGCTCTAGTAATGTTTTATCTTCCTCGTTGTGTAAATATACAACTGTAGAAAGATTGCCTATACCACTGTCTCCATCAAAAGTATGTGTTAATCGATTTACACCTTTGGCTTCTCCTCCTCCGGAGCCGGAAATTCCCAAGATGGTATCTAAATCTGCTGACACATTATCATTTCCTCCTCTTCAGACCCCCTCTACGGAATCAGAGGCTACGGAGCTGGACCTGCATGTGAGTATTAAGGGCAACCAAGTCTTTAATTTGGTATGCAGCTTGCAGACTGAGGTTTTTGCTTTAAAGACACAATTATCAACAATGACCGCTCAACTAGAAGAGTTAAGATTAGAAGTGGGGTCAGCACTCCCCAAAATCCTTTGTGTCACATGCCTTTCCTATACAACACTTATGAATGAAAGGAATAGTGCAAGAAACCAAATGGTTTCAAATCATTCTGCTGCTATCCCTCCTCCACCTAGTGCCCTACCCCAGGTTGTTACATTTGTATTGACTCTGGCCTACCCCTTGAAGCTGTGCCCCCACAGATTCCTTTAAAGTCCATCAAAACCAGACACAAAAGTCAGGATGGGCAGACCCAGCATCATGATTATGCTTTCCCGAAAGGTCGCAAAGGGGGTCTCCATAGCTGAGCAAGGAAGACTCGGACAGGATATACGCCAATAGCTTCAGTTTATATGACTAAGATTTCCATCTTACCCAAGTCTGCACATGAGGAAACGGAGTCCCTCATATATAAATGAATCTTCCAGATACAAGCTAGACACCATTGAAATTCGGTTGTCTGCTCCAACATCTTTGACACGAAACGACCCTGTGATTTCTCTGAGCCCTCGGGCACTTTCGACAATATTAGGCTCGAGCTGAGGTCGAGGGTTTGATGAACATGGAGTTACACCATTGCCTGGTAGATGGACCAACAACCAAGTTTAAATTTAATCCCACAGCATTTTGTGGCCCATTGCTCCTGAGAAAGGGAACCAACCAAAATCAGGATGATCCTCTGGACACATCAATGGTGGACTGACTGGATGTGGTCCCTTTGATCATTAGTCCCAGCAGTAGGGACCAGAATACGGTTCCAGAAACAATGCACCCAGATAATGATTACCTAACTGTGGATACCTCCTTTGTTCTCATACCCAGTGTCTCTGACTTCACTCCTTTTATTTTTGTTTCCAATACGGTCCCCACAAATATCAGTGACAGCTGTAGGTAACATCATGCTGTCTCAGGAACATTGCATCCAGATACTGATTCCCTAACTGTGACACTTCTGAACCTGCAACTAGTGTCCCAGACCCTATCCTTTTTATCCCAGCTTTTAATATGCTTTCTTGGAATATTGCGGGAATCCAGGACAAGTTGGGTGATCTGTCGTTGGGTGCTTTATTGATCAATTTGATTTGTGTTTTCTCCAGGAAACTTGGTCTTTTGACCCGCCCCACAGATCAGGCTACATGGCGTATCATGTACCTGCTCATAGCACTGGAAAGGGCCGCCCCTCGGGTGGCCTTCTTATTTGGGCTAAAACCAATATCAATGTTAAAATACGCCCCCTACCCCCAATTTCACACAACATTATGGGTATAGCCATTACCAGAACTGATGCCAGTACTTACCACTTTTACAATGTTTATAATGATGGCTAGGGGAGGGGGAGAGTCTAAGGCGATTCGGGACCTTGCTCTACACCGGGCTTCTTTTGATTCCCATGACACTGCTATCTTTGCGGGGGGACTTTAATACTACATATGAGCCGTGTGACATGGGTAACCAATCCCCGATAAGTGAAGAGGATGAAGAATGGGGGATTCCCCCTCTTAACACCCTTTCAGTGAAGCGCTGGAACGGAGCTGTATATCAGCTCCTGTCCTTCACCCTAGCACATGGTCTGAAGGCATGTAATGGTCTCTCACTCTCAGATCCTAATGCAGATCATATGTTTAATTGTCCCGGACGAACAAGTAGAATTGATTATGTTCTAATCCCTGTCCAGCTTTGGGGAAATTTGACTGCACAGTGAGCAAGAGTTTGTCCTGGGTAAGAAGCAGACCACAGCCCCCCACAAGCGACAACGCCTGCTTGTGCTTGGAGGCGCTCCATAAACTGCTCTCAGGGCTCCCGCAGTGCGGGATGTGCCCAGGCACAGCCTGGGCCAAAAGCGGGCCTGTCTGTGCCCGCCCGCAGCTGCAGGAGGACAGAGCCAGGCCACCCCTCTTGGCTTGGCTTCTCTTTTCTGTTTTCTGGATACAACACCCCTGTTAAGGTAGGAAAGCGAATTTCATCATATTAATTTACCATCTTGAAAATTATAGGCAGAGGTGAAAAGAAAGCTTGTAAAAATTAGTGAAGGGAAGCATGCCACGGGGGTATCAACAAACTCTATTGCAAACTGCCTAACAGGAGCTGTGGGGTTAATAGAAAATGAAATTATAAGTGTGGAAGAACTACTAGCGGCAGCAAAACAAGGGAGTCAAACACAGTCTTGGACTGCGTGACTGTGCATGCATGTAAAAGCCCAAACTCATTAGTGGGTAATGTTAGTGCGAATCCAAAGAGGCTTGATAACACCTGCATCTCAAATGAACCCCTAGAAATAGCGGGAACTATTGACACCTCTGAGTAGACTTCTTCACTAGATAAAAGGAGTAAACCCAAGGCACCCACCAACGAAAAATTAACTAAAAACTGCCTAAAACAACAAGACCCTGTTTGCCTAAAAATATGGACAACAATAAACATCTGGGAAAACAGCAAGACCCTGAATCCCAAAGATTTGATATGCTGGTGGACAAATTACTTACTAAAGGAGACTAAAGATAGGGTAGCTGTACTTGAAATGCATTGTAAGGATACCTTGGTCCTGATAAGTAAGATTCTGAGGAAACTAATAAGTCTTTACACACAAAAATAAATAAGGGGGTCATTACGATAGCGGTGAATCCGCCACCAGCAGCCTGCCTGCGGCGGATTCACCGCCATCGTGCGCCCATTCTCTGCCCATCAGATAAGGATGGCGGGCGAATTGCTGGCGGATGGACAATCATTACGATTGCCTGTCGGACCCACCCCGCATCCACAAAATGGTGGCGGTGTCTAGCAGGCACCGTCCGCCAGATTAGGGTGCTGCATGCCTGCAAGCCTGTGTATGGCAGTTCAACTGCCATTCACAGGCTGGCAGGGATGTACTTTGGGGGCCCGTAGCGGGCCCCCCTTAAGCAGGGGCACTCCAGTTTTGTACTTGGGGGGACACCATACATTTCCCTGCACCATGTGGCAGGCACCGCGTGGTGCCTGCCACGTAGTGCGGGGAAATGCAAAACCTGCATTTTTACCTTTGCGGCGGGTGCTGCAGCCAGCAGCACCCGCCGCAATGGTAAACATGCGCAATGTGACCGCCACAGTGGCGGTCGCATTGTAATTGCACTTGCGGGACCGCCTCCATATAGGCGGCCGGTCCCAATCCCCGTGACGATGGCGGACGGACTTCAATCTGTCCGCCATCGTAATGACCCCCTAAGTTAGAAACATCTGTCCCCTTGTTACCCATTCCTACTAATAGTTTAAGTAACCCACTACACCAGCAAAGTCTTTACCTTAGTAGTAGAGTTAATGGGGAGACCACCACCAAAGTATCTATACTGAAGCATGTGGAGGGTGGGACTCTTCAGCAACATTCTGACCAGGGTGATCAAGTCACACTTCATTTACTCCTGGATGTAGCACCTTACGTTATAGTTCTAAAGGGTGTAACTAAGCTTGAGCTAAGAATCAAAGAAAGCTGGTAAGCGTAAAAAATAAAGTGGTGCACAGGCTTCATCTCCAAAATGTAAGCAAACTTCTTACACGCTGAGATCATTATGGTAAGGAGGATAAACTGGGTGGGCCCTAGTCAAAAGCAAGAAAGAGGAGACTGTGTTATAATTAACTTCTGTAACCCCGCCCGGGTACAGTCGTTTCTCTTTAATCTACAGCAAAACCAGAAGTACCAAGGCTGTCAAGGAGAAATGACGGTGGCTGTTCCCCTTGCCTATTTTTATAAGTCCTTAGAGCCCCAGTGGAGATTACAGACGCAGAAACCCACAGCTGCCCAAACAATCTCTAGAGCAACTGACACAGTGATATCTTCCAATAGATTTGCCCCTTTACTGACCCTTGATGATCAGGATTGACGCTAAACAAGCACAGTCAGAGTGGTACTGGTGGTGTCCCCTTGAATGTGGACGCATGCAATGGGAGGATGAATCTATTAGAAAAAAGACAGAGTGGCACTGGAGGTGTTCTTTATGGCGTTAATGTAAACAACGGGAAGACGAATCCACTAGAAAATATGGTCATGAAGCCTTTTATCCTTAGATATCCTTTGATATTGTGGGCGTAAAAAGCGAATGAACTAACACTGATTGGTGTAATTTCATTTGTATGGCAGATTTATTGTGCTTCCAAGAAACTTGGCATACTGGAGATTACGCCATTAACGGGTATATTCCCTATAAATAGCCCAGCTACACCATCAATACACAAAGGTGCTAAGTGTGGTTTGTCTGTCCTGGTCTCAACTACGGACTTGGTGACTGTTAAAAAGACTTTTATTAATTCATCTTTTTTCCAATTGGTTTTACTTAAGGCAAATCTGAGATATTCTATTTTTTTAATTAATTTCTATAATAATGTGTTTAACATCAAATGCTGCGAGGTAGTAGGGTCACTTGAGAAAGAATTGGATAAGTTCACAAAAGATATCGTTGGAGATTGGGTACTTATCTGGGCAGGTGATTTTAATATTGATCTTTGTGCACATTCACTTACTGATATTTGTAGACATATAGACACCAAGGGAAACAATTTGAGGCATTTTCCCCATAACGCCTATGGGGACAGTTTAAATCTGATGTTATATAAGTGTAACTTAGAAATCCTGAACCAGAGTGGGAGTACCCCTTTGCCTACCTTTTGTGGAAATAGTGTTTTTTTATGCATCAATCATATTTTAATGTCATCAAACAGGGATAGTTTATCCAGCACATTATCTGTTGGCACTTCTTCTTATAGCAATCACTTTCCACTTACACTCACAATGGCTTTGCCAACTCAGAAACAGGATGCGTATCAGATGTCTACTCCAGTTGCGACAGCAAAAAAAGAATGGGATTAGTTTGAAATGGTCTGGAGTTAATGCATCAGTATTTTTAGAAAAGCAGGTAAAAAGTCACCCTAGATGACTTTAATGTTTGTACTGAATTGGAACCTCCACCTGATAGAGTGGTTTCAGCTTTTAGTAGGATTGCCACAGCTATAGCAGATAACCTTAAGGAGGCAAATTCCAGTAAACAAGTGTGATGTACTGGGCGGCTTGATTGACATTGTACCCAGGCTACTTATAAATTAAGAAAGGCTCTGCAAAAACTCCCAAGAAATAGAGAGGAAGTCCGGGTTTTAAAGAAAGTTACAAGCAGGCTATAGGATGACGTAAAACCGAGCCGAGGGAGCCAGTATGGGCAGGCCTAGAACAGGCAGGATACACCAAAGATAGTAACCTTTTTGGGAAAATTATACATTTTCCATTTTTGTCAGACAGTGCAGACCCTAAACTAGAAGTTTTTGTTGCTCCATCCACTTGGGTAGATCATTTTGAAGGAATTTTTAATTCCTGCAATGATCATCCGGTAGCATCCCAGCGGGATAGAATTGGTTTTACCCTACCCCTTTACAAAATATTACTGTGGAGGAGGTGATTGCAGCTATTGGAAAATCTACAA